>CATOUR010000029.1:1250000-1875000 GCA_951848785.1 Callosobruchus maculatus
GTAAACAACCAGCAGAATATCTTTGAGGATTTCCTATATAAAAATGGTTCCCACAAAATTTGGCCTTGGGAGGGTTTATGGATGACTTTACGGCTGTGAAGTTTGGGTGGAGATGCGAAAATGGAAATATTGATACCAATACACCGATACACCTATGAAAGTATTGATAACAGCCTGGAATCGCTCAAAAAGTATCTAAGATAAAAATAGTCGATATTAGTGCAGAAGTACAAGTATCGAAGTACCGTTACCATCCCTACAAAAAATCATCCGAAAGTGGGGATGCGCGCGTAATTTCCGCCAACTTGAGTTATTGTGCTGGTTGTTTACTATGCTGTGGTAAAAGTCTAATGTAAGGGAAGCTCGTTCAACATAAAAGGTAAAAAGGACTTGATAGCAGGCGACAGAAAGGTTCTGCCGGTGCGCCATCTGGTACCCAAAGGTAACGGCACACCAAAGAAAATCGCTGCTAAACAGCAGCAGACTTCTTGGTGGCACGCCACGGCGCGTCCGCTTGGCCACCAGAAAGCGCGGGTTCTATATGCTGCTGCATATGAAAACCGATAAACGAGGGTTGCTCTATTTCTGCTGTTTAGCAGCGATATTCTTTGGTTTGCCGTTACCCTTGGGTGCCAGATGGCGCACCGGTAGAACCTTTCTGTCGCCTGCTCTCACATGCTCACATGTCTAGTAGACATGAAAGATCTGATGCTCTCTATTTCCGTCAATCGACCTATGGCGCACTGATGATCGCTAATAAGCGTGAAACAGCTGCCTGCGTACTGGTGGATTGACGGAGATATAGAGCAACCCTCGTATAAAAGCACTTTTGAAGGTGTATAGGCGTCGGTTTCGGATAAATAAAAAGAGAGATAAATATGTCGTTAATAATATCTTTAATATAACGTCCATTTGAAAACTTACCACCACTGATTTATCGAAAGACTGTGGAGGCGGGTTAGAATTTATATCCTGCGTGACGTAAAAGGCGACTAAAAGGAACCGAACTACTGTCGGTATAAGCATTAACCTCTTCTCAACCAACAGCTTTGGGTGGACGAGTTGAGAAGAGTCAGGACAGCTTCTTGTCCTTGGGGTGAGAAATTGCCCCTAAAGGCGGACGAACCAGTAGATACCATCTGGTCAACGGAATGAGGATGCAGAAAGCAAATGGGAAACATTAAAGATCTTAAAGATATCCCAAGAGAAACTCGTGAAATGAGTAAATGCATTTTACGAGTTCAAAACATGTCTGTTAAGAAATTGTGACTAGGATGATGAAGAGCAAAGAAGCCGATAGATGTCAAAAGATTTTTCAAGGGAGACAACTTGTTAACCAAGAACTACTTCCCTCCTTCTTACCCTCTGCCCCTAGGTTCATGAAAACTGAAAATTTCAAATGACAAGGGGTATCGAGTAATAGCTTGTTTCAAAGGTATGCTGAGTTTCTCTATTTTGAAGTTTAATTTCTTAAAATCGGTCAATTTGTTGTAGAGAAAATTATAAAAATCTTAATGTGCCTTCATTTGTTCATTTAGAAAGCACACAAAAATATCAATTTTTGTTGAGATAAGTATTAGAAACGTTGCCCGTCATTGGTCAAGCAATAATATATGCGATGTACAAATTCTTGAGTTGCAAAAACATGTTGTGTCTGTCACTTATGATGCCTTCTTGCAAAGCACTGTCATTCGCAAAACTGTGGATCGAGCTTATATTGCTAGAGAGCAGAATATCGAACAGAAACAATGTCGGAGCCAATACAGATCCCTGAGGGTCCCTAGCGTTAATGTTGTGGGAGCAAGAGGCGAAGCCATCACGACAGATCTTGAGACAGGAAGTCTGCTAACCAACCGCACAGTTTAACGGGAAGGCCGCAGAATGGAAGCTTGTTTAGGAGAAGAGCATGCCACAGTTGATCGAACGCCTTTGAAATATCGAGAGCAACGACGTGTGCTTCGCCAAACGAAGGGATAAGTTCATTTCACACGTGTGTGACGTAAGCCAGGGGATCTCCCCAAGGTACTTCATGAGCTCTTAGTTGACGTATTTCGCCATTTCATTGTTGACCACAGAACGCAGAGTGATAGGTCTGTAGTTGGTTGGATCAGCTTTGGATGCCTTGGTACCGGCACTGGCTGAATACAAGCTGACTTCCAGTCTTTTGGGAGTAATAGTGATGGGAGGCGAAGCCAGGAAAATAGTCCACCTTTGGCCCTTTTTGCCAACCCCACTGAACCGACACTAAGAACACTGAAAATCTTCGTCCTAGAAAGCTCCTCGTCGAGCCCTATCACACTTTTGACGAAAGTATTGTCCGAATATCTCGCTGAATATAGTGACTCCTCCCAAACTCCGTCGTGCCGAATATCTGGTCATTAAGGTTGCGTCTCTCTGCCTTTGTACAGAAGCCACATCGCTCGGACCTTATCAGGGCTTGCTAAAGTGGTGGGTAATCACGGGACCAAGCTCCTGTGCATATTTTTCCACAACAGCAAGGATCATAGTCGCCTTATTGATGTCAAGTGGCTGTAGCATCTTCCGATATGTTTTAGTTTTGAAAGTTATCTCAGAGTTTGAGGAACCCCTGGTATCGATGACACTTGACATTGGGCAGGACATTTATAGAAGACCTTGTTGCAAATATTTTGGCTTATTAAATTAAAATTATTTATCTTGCCAACCAAAATTACAGTATATTTTTATCTTTTGACACACAAGCTTTGTCCTCAGAAGCTGTTGCCACTGTCCCATCCACAATTATGTGATGGAGGAAGAAAGATACTCCTCTGAAAGTTTCCCTCATGAAATTCAATTCAATTCGTTCAATTTCAATTCAATTTATTTCAAAATTATGTTAAAGGTACATGAGTAAAACATTATTACAAATTGCACCTAAGTGACTGAACACCTATGTACTACGTTTGAATCTGATAGACGAAGAAAACATCATATCAAGAGTATTAAAATACTATCACTAATTCTAAATGATAACTCAATATACATATAATAATAGAATTCAATAATTAAACAAATACATAGACATACTAAAATATTACTATATCTCAGAATAAAATCTTAAATCTATATAAATTTTCAAAAATAGAAGCTCTACAGCTTGAAGTAAATTTTCTATATTTTAGCAATTGCCTGGTTTCAACTGGTAAAAAATTTTACATTTTAGGCGCCTGATATGTGAAGTATGTTAGTGTTTTTCATTATTGTTAACTGGTATCTGCAAGTGCCTACTTAAATTATTTCTATTCCCATAATTGTGATATGTGGTATTCTATTAGTTTTATGAACATAGGTACATATGACCAAGCAGCAAAGTGAGCGAACATCAAGAATTTCCTGAAAGTACAAAAGGTTAGTAGAAAATCCCCTATTAAGCTTAAATATAACTCAGACAATATGATTCTGTACAATGCACAAGGACCTTAAGGAATTCTGGTATAGTCCACCCCGTACTACCAAACGATATCTTATTACTAGAGCCCTATAGACTAGTAAATCCAACAAGAAACCTGAAAACACGTATGGCCCACTATCTGATGCATTGAAATGTGATGGAAAATTTACAACATGTACAACGAATTTTTTCAATCTTTATTTTTATTTTTTGATTTTGTGCGAGAAACAATTGACCAGTTGTCTTGATTTATGATTACAGTGCTACACCACACTCATTATGAATCATCATCATTAGTCATCACCAAGATTAGGTTGCAATAGGCAGCTACTGAGTCATATAGGGAATAGGGTATAGGGAAATGCCTTTTAAATTCAACAAAGCCAACCGAGTAAATTTGGCTGGTGCCATTTCTGTGACTACTAATTTATTAATATTAATTTCCACTAGAACTCGAATCAGATTCGTATCTTTATGGGTCCATTAGGCTTCGCCAGAGGATATGAACCAGATTGATTTATAAGGGAATAATTAATTTCAGACAGAATGAGCTTTTACAGACTCTCAGAGCTATAAAGCAGTTTTGGCGCTGAGCTATTAGACGTGAAACGCCGAGGCTGAAAAGGATATTTCCGACCTCGTACATCAATCGATACCTATATCTAACGAAAAGGCATCACCGAGAGCAACACTAGTTTTCTGTTACCGAAAGCCCATAAAATACAGACGGTGCAACTGAATTTTGGTAAAAAATGGCACTGGAATATCGTGTTTTGGACCATTAGGCGTTCCTAATTAGTGCGGGTTAGGATGCGTCCTCATATTCGACCGGACGCTATGGTGCTTTTTTTGACTGCACGTCCAGAAAGAGCTGCAAAGCAAAAACATACGTTTGGTTCATTACCACGGACAGATGGATTACGACAACTCAATTACGTACCAGCATTAGCAATCGATCGATCAATCAATCATCGTATAGGTCATCACAGTGTTTAGTTAAAAATAAGCTCTCTAAGGCCCAGTTTCACAATCAGTGGTCACTCTGACGGTTTACTAACCTCTCGACTTGCGAGTTAACTCGAACAATGGAACGCCTCTTGTTTGACAATCATAAAATGACGTCGGGTTAACTGACCGCGAGTTGTATTTTATTTTTAGCGTTTGGTGGTACTATGTCGGTAATATTTAAATTTCTTCATCTTCTTATTTTCTTCGTTAGGTGTCTCGTGCTGGTGTTTTGTGTTTTTCTGACACAAAGAATGCGTTCGTTGAGTTGTCAGTTCCATGCGATTTCCAACCTCATTTTGTTTTTTCCACTGACCTTCTTTTCATTTCATTGGCAGTCATTTGGTGTTTGGCATAGATACATAGAAGGTTAGGTTGGTGTTTGGACTGCTCGGCGTTGTAGTTGTTTCTGGGGCCCTTTTTCAAATAATAGCCGTGCATATATCCGTGCGTCAGCATGGAAAAACCAAAAAGAGCGAACAACTTTTCAAAAGATGAAGAATATCTTTTCATTTCGTTAGTAAAAAAGTACAGGCATGTAATAGAATGCAAGACAAAAGGTGCAACAACATGGCGCGAAAAAGACAACGCCTGAGAAAAGATAGGAGAAGAATTTAATTGTAAATGCGCAAATAATAGCCGCAGATCTGTAAAGGTGCTGAAAGGAAAATGCAAATATTTAAAACAGACTAAGGAGTCATGGTCATCATACTCCTCAAAATAATTGACTCTAGGTCGAAATGTTCTTGGTCTCATTGCTTCTTCTTCACTGCTATACGCATTTACATCATAACCATCCATTTCAGATAAAAAGGACGATGAAGAGCGTTAAGGTAAACCATAAAATATGAAACTTCAAACGCCTAGCAAGTAGCAAAACCAAAGTGACCTAACCTAATGCGCATACGTCATGGCAAACCTGAATTTAACTCAAGAATTTCTTGGGGTCAAGTTAACTCAGAGTTAATGTCAAGTAAAATCGAAAACCACCATTTGTGAAACATGACATCTAGGGTTAACCTCCGGTCAACACACAACCTTGAGTTAACCCATCATTGTGAAACCGCCCCTTACAGTAAGAGCTAAAAAATGGAGTCAAGTTGATTGACTCAGTACTTCCTACACATAGTAATGATTCCATTTTATTGTTTTCCCATTGCATGAAGTTATAGTCTAGAATCCCCTTGCAACCAAATCATCACCCGCCCGCCCGCAAGAAAACATTCAACAGAAAACTCTCGTAAATAGTTTCTTGCGTCTCCCTCCTTGGAAACTAAGGCGCCACAGTTTTTATTCTGCATGCTTCAACTGGACGATGCGAAACGATCAGGAGCCTCCAAACCATCTAAGAGTGAAGTATGAGCTGTTATATTTTTAGTTTTTTGATTGTTGTTACGCCGCCACTGACACGATTTTTCAACAACTGACGCGTTTTCCACTCTCGCCGCAATAGTGAACTCTGCGTCGAAATTTCATTATACATAGAACGAAATTCAGCAACACCTTTGGTTTCTGTAAGTTTCTGTAATAGGCAAGCCAATCTTCAGATGGACTTAAAAAAGGATATCCGCTAGATATGTCTTCCATAGGCCAATGGACAACTATTATGAATACAATAACAATTTTTTCAGTTTGATAACCCCCACCCCCCAACATCCTCAAATTCACCCATACCCAAAAAAAGTAGAAAATGATCAGGAACACCTGAAACGCCTAAAAACGAAGTTTAAGGAATATTCAACTTTTCTTGTTTTTTGCTAATGATTATTCCGCCACCAATGCACCGATTTTCAAAATTTTAGCGGCATTACCTACTAGAACCTCACATCATATCGCTACCCAAACTTCATCACAATCCATACAGCGGTTACTGAGATTACGAGGGTATATAAACGCGACAGACAGACAGACTGACAGACAGACCGACAGACAGACTGACAGACCGACGGAAATTAGTGAAGTGAATTTTCGTTGTAGGCAACCGTATAGCGGACGGTCTAGCCAGGAAGGCTCAGGCTGCTGACCAAAGAATTCTAGGACCATGTGACCTTTCTGGGATGTCACAACCACAGTTGCGAAGATTGCCAAAAAACACTACCATGCTTATAAGTTGAAACAATGGTACAAAGAGCACTACCAAGCCCATATGGTGAAACGATGATACAAAGATGTCGATTTTCCAAGGAAACCCTTGTGGGCTTTGGCTTGACAATATCCAAGACGTCCTTGGTGATAACCAGATTAAACCAACGTCTCGTAGTAGGATTCCGGACTGCCCATAGTCAACTCAGGAAACAGCTCCACATTACTGAGTCAAGTCACGCACCAGTGTGTGAAAGCGAAGACGAAACTGTGCAACACGTCATATGTCAGTGACCAGAATTATGTTCTATTAGATAGTGTGTGTTCCGTAAGGGAGATTTCCCCAAGTGACTTGTCCATTTCCCTAAAATTGGCAGGATGGACGAAGGCTTGAGGAAACTACTCCCTGGGAGGATGCATAATGAGCCAGTTGTGGCCTAAGTGAAGTGGGACTACTCACCCTCTCTACTCTACAAAGAGACCAAATGACAAAAATGTCACTGTGATCAGAGTTCAATGGATATAAGCTGATAGAGACGGAACTATGGATAATATAACGTTCTGTCGATTTTGTCTGCAGACAGAAATCAAGATGAGGTTAACCCGATCACAAGGATTGCTGATCTTGACGTTCGAAAAGTGCTCTAGTATCAGTTTAATGGGGAAGGTAATATCGATCGGGTTCAGTTCAGTGGCTGTTTTTCTTAAACATCCGTTTTGTATTCTTAATCGAACTTCTTAGTTGTTCGTTTAATCCATGGGAGCATCCCACTATTTGAACCTGATTTTCCGTTAGTGTTAAATACTAGTTTGGCAGTGTAGTTCACAATCTGAATCCCGGCAACCGGGATTTTTTACATTTTAATTTGAAATCCCGGCATTCGGGATTTTGATTGTAATTTTCAGGTCCCGCCTGCCGAGACTTTTCACACTGAAAAATAAATCCCGGCAGCGCGTTAATTTCACCAAAAATTTTGCAATTCTTAATATTAATGTAAGTTGTACTTAAATGAAAAAAAACAACCATTGTTGGTTTCATAGTGAAACTATGCATTACCTTTGGAGAATAATTTGTACAAAATAGTACGTTTTTATTTCATTTACAGGCTACAAGCTTTCAGTTATGATTATTTAACATATGAATACAGTTTTATAACATTTAGTCTTTGTTTATTAAACTAACACATCCGATAAAACCAATACTTCTGTTTAGGTCTTCTTGTCATTCATTGAGATCATGGTTACAAACAGCACATATCCACTGGTTCAATTCTTTTATCTTTTTAATGATGGACTCTAGAGTATTCCATGCTTCATTTGTGAAATATCTTCGAATATAAAAACGTTCACAACTGACTCTTCAATAATCCTGTTGTTTATAAGACCTGCTTCTTTTACATCATAGTCTTGTATAAGGAAACTAGGTGAGGATATGTTATCAACTTTGTTTGTGTCTTTGATAATCCAGGACAATAATAGTTTTTCTTTTTTTATTGTAATTAAATTTGGTGAAAGGATTTTTTTAATAGCTTTTCTTTTCTTGGGTATACCCATTAATTCGATGGAATATAATAGTTGTTGATAGAATTATTACCTTGTCTTTCTGTAACTCTTTTTTTCCTTAATCTTTAGCTTTTGACCCCTATGTATACAACAGTGTTTGATGTAGTAATACTTTGAATTCACAGAAGTACCTAAAAGTTCTATTATCTCTCATCCAGTATTCGGTTAATGTTTGCTTTTTATGTACTTCTAGTTCCTTTATGAAATCTTCAAATAAATCTCCAAGCTTCATTTTCACCAGTAATAATAGTAAAAACCGAGGTAAAAACCATTCACCAAAGAGGTAAACAGAGCATGAAGATAACCTCAAACTTCTTATGTGGAAATGTAGGGTGCCGGGAGTACTTTTCTAATGTGAAAAACGCTGGTTGCCGGGACCTGAAAATTACAATCAAAATCCCGGCATACGGGATGGCTGCCTGGACCTGATCCACTGCCTACTAGTTCACTAAGGAATGAGTTTAATGAGTTATATTTATATTGGATGTGCTGTTTCTTGTCAGCAATTAACTGATACATCGTTGGGATATAAAACAAGATACAACTAGATAGTTTATTATTCCTTAAACATCTGTTACTAATCCAACCGTATTTAGAGCGTAAAGTCCAAAAATTGTCATTGCATACAGTATTGTCAATAATACTGTCTATAGAACATGGGTTTACGCTAAAGATGCTCCACATTTGGAAATTCAGTAGTAGTGTTAAAGAACTTTAGTGGCACGAAGAAGATCGGAGGCTACATTCTCGACTCAGGATACATCTTGATCGGAGTTTTTCTATTCTACTTCATCTTCCTTATACCGTGTGATAATCTGGTATGGAATATAAATACCGCACAAGTCATTTAACGTGGTATTCGCCTTCTATACATGCGAACTCGCTCCTGCTAATGGTCCTTTTCCTGCCCAGACACACACACAATGCTGACAGTATCCGGGGCAGCATTCATATTCAAATACCAAGTGTGCCATGGCACGCCATGCGAGGAGCAGCCAGGATAAACAGCGATGAGAGACGCAGGGTGCTGCTGGGCGGCCTCCTATGATAAATTGTCCCTCAAGGGGGGACAGGGATGACCCGAAGCACCCTACGCGAGGAACAAGGACACGCCTTAATGGGAAGCTTAGCACGTGCGGTAAATATGACCGCAACAATACAAAATAGGTGTACACTCACTGAGTACTACGGAAAAAATGAAGTCTAGTTGATTGACTCAGTACTTCCCACACATTACAGTGATATCAGTTTATTATTTTTCCGTAGTATGAAGTTATAGTCTTGCAGCCACATCATCGCCCTATCATCAATACTACAATTTTTTTAGTTTTAACAGCCCCCCTCCGCTAGGTCTTTGTTTCACAACCCCTCACCCCAAATTTCACACCCGTCAAAAAAAAGTAAAACCGAAGTTTGAGGAATATTTGAATTTTTTTGTTTTTTTGTTAATTTTTTCACCATTCGTGCACCGTTTTTTATAATTATAGCAGAACTACCCACTGATGCGACCCCACAGCATATCGCTACTCACATTCTATCACATTCAAGCAGCGGTTACTGAAATTACGAGGCTAGAACGGCGCCAACAGACAAAAAGACTGATGGAAATGAGTGACGTGGATTTTCGTTATGTAGGTATCATAAATCGCTCGAAAATTCCATTCTAAAGTTTAAAGAAAGGAATTCAAATTCATCCAATCAGTGCCAACTGCGCGAAGCATCAGCAGTGCGTAGTTGCCAAGAACAGCTCCGACTCGCAGACGGGAACAGAAGACAAGATAGATCAGCCAGTCCGCGTACAACTCCGGCATTTCGCGCGCCATCAAAATGCGGCAACACAGCACACGTATCTGTCTTTTGATTGGCTGTTCGCTTTTAGGGCAGTGACGTGACTGCCCTAGAAGAATTCAAATATTTTCCTCATTTTCACGGCTTTCCTGTGCCCAAAAAAATCGTAGAAAAAAATGAGATGCTTTTTATGACGTACTCTATCATATGCAACAAAAAAAATTCATGATCCTAGTCCATTGATTCATGACTTTTAATGCACCAACAGCGACCATTTTTCAATAGCCCCTTATCATCAGCAACGCTTTAGGTCTTGCGATTTGCGGTTAGAGGTGCTGATCGTTATAAACTTTTCCTCATAACTTGATGTTAAAATTGGGTTTGCATGCAAAAAGTGGGACTGGGAACTTTGATTTGAAAAAATGCCATTTATTATCGTGAACAGTTGGATCCTGATGGTATTCTTCACTTTGCTCACCTATCCAAACAAAATAAAGATTTCAGTTGAGGATGAGGTCAAGTAGCCTTGATATGTATCGAGTAAGGATTACGCGAACAAGGTCTGGCGAACTGCTGGTTCTTGGACTGCTCAGCCGGCGTCGATGCCTTTGGCGTCGGTGAGTTTTCTACTTGACGTTTCTCCAATACAAGTGGTTGGCATCGTCCGAGGATGTTACCTGTTCGACGAGACGACGCCGATCGAACAGCCCAAGAACCAGCAGTTTATTAGCCTTGATATACATATTATAACTGAAACAGCACCTTTAAGTATGGACAACATATTATCTATTCTGCCGTGGCTAGAAAGGAAATGGTATTTGATCTTTTGTGAAAGCGTTTCAATGCAGGCATTGCAATAATAAAAAAGTAAAATGCGCAATTCACTATCATCCGGATATGCACTTTTCATTAAAAGTTTCAGATAGGGTTTTACCGAACTTTCATTTTTTTGATGGGAATGCAAAGCGCTGTCTGCTCGAAGATACATCGAAGATAAGGCTAGAAGTTAATGCACCAGTCTTGTTATGCACAATTGACAAGCTGGGATATAGAACTTTTTTCATTTCGTTTGTTTAAAACAAGTACAAATATTGCTAGCCTCGAAGGTACTCTTAATTATGACTAATCATGGCATGCACGTTACATTAATTTGATTAATTTGACATAACCTATCACTCCAACTATTCGGTCTTTCTTAGTGAAGCTGCAGACTGTAGGTCTGGTCATTTGTCGTTCTTCTTTCATGCGTAACAAGGCTCCAGCATTTAATAATAAGTTTACTTTTAAAACATCTGTAGACTATTTTTCCACACACACATTCTAGACTTCAACTGCCGATATAGATGAATCGGACGGAAATATTCTTGAGAGAAATTGAACACCACTTGACAAAAACATGGTGCCACTGGCACAAACAGGCAAATTCATAAAAACTTTTCAACATGTGTGACCGGCTCCGCAAACAAGTAGCCGATAATTAAAAAATGGAGTCAAGCTGATTGACTCAGTACTTTCCACACATAATGAAGATACCATTTTGTGATTTTCCCATTGCATGAAATCCCCATGCAACCAAATCATCGCCCACCCGCTTACAAAAAACATCCTACTCACAAAAACTCTCGTAAATAGTTTCTTGCTATCCCTCATTAGGAGTTGGGACGCCACAGTTTTTTTATGCATGCTTCAACTGGACGATGCGAAACGATCAGGAGCTCCAAAACCGTGTAAAAACGCAGGATGAGCTGTTTTTATATTTTTAGTTTTTTGTCATTGCTGCGCCGCCACTGACACGAGTTTTCAAAAACAGATGCGTTTTCCATTTTTGCCGCGGCTGTAAATTTTGTATCAAAATTTCATTAAATTAATCAAAATCAATTCAATAATTTTCGCTTTACGCAATATACATAGAACGAAATAAAGCAAATCTCGTATGTATATATCACAAAATTAGTTTCTATAATAGACAATCCAATGTTCAGAAGGGCTTAAAAAAGTGAAATTATGCCGCTAGGTATTTCTTGCATAGGCCAATGGACAAACTATTGCGAACACAACAAATTTTTCAGTTTTACAACCCCCCACCCCTCAACCGCCCTAATTTCACCCTCACCCAAAGAAAAGTAGAAAATGACCAGGAACCCCTAGAACGCTAAAAACAAAGTTTGAGCTATTTTTACACCTACTTTTAGTGTTTTTATAATTGCTGCGCCGGCACTAACACGATTTTTGAAAAACATACGCGTCTTCCATCCTCGCCGCGGTTGTAGCACTGTGTCAAAATTTCATTAAGATCAATTTAATAATTTTCGAATTATGCAATATAGCAAAACTCATATTTATACATCTCAAATTCTAAATCCCTTGGTTTTTATAATAAGCAAGGCAATGTTCGGATGGATATAAAAAAATGAAGTCAAGTTGATGGACTCAGTACTTCCCTCACCTATCGGTGTGGGAAGTAAAAGTGTATTAGGCCGCTAGGTCTGACATTCACAGGTCAGTGTATGAATTCAACAAATTTTTCAGTTTTACAACTCCCTACCCCCTAACTATTCTAAATTCACCCCCACCCAAAAAAAAAAAAATTAGAAAATAATCAGGAACCTCTAAAACGCCTAAAAATGAGGTTTGAGGAATATTTGAAATTTTTTGTTTTTTGCTAATTACTTCGCCTCTCGTACAACGATTTCCAAAATTATAGGAATATTACCTACTACGGACCCCACAACTTATCGCTACCCAAATTTCATCACAATCCAAGCAGGGGTTACTGGGATTACGACATTGGAAGGATGCCAACAGACAGTCAGACCCACAGACATAGATACAGACAGACCGACAGACAGACAGACAGACAGACAGACCGACGGAAATGAGTGACGTGGATTTTCGTTATGTAGACATAAAACGCCCAAAAAGCGTGTTATCTCAAAATCGAGAATTTTCGCGATCACAATACTCCCCCCACCTATCGGTATGGGAAATAAAATTCATACCGGTAAAACAGCCTGCGCCGATTCTCGCTTGTAACAAGCTCCGACACGCTTTGTTAATGTCCGTAATAATTTGAAAACAACGGAATTTATCGACTGCCAGTAAACAGGAAATCTGCTTTCTTTATGTGTTTATCCTAATGCTTGATGCTTTTGTGTCCGGTTGTACCTCTTCCAAGTTTTAATACACACATAAAAATAATTTCTTAGATGGAGCACAGATGCTTTAATTCAAGTATACCATAACTTCCTATATGCGCAAAGTTATGCTAATCTTAAAGTGAGAATCTTTGACCATATAAGGGTTAGATTGAGAAAATATCTTCAATGTAAAACTGGGAAATTCTTGATAGTAAGAATACCAAAATCTTAAATCGAGCATATGATAATCTTGACCGAAGTATTTGATAATCTTGACTGAAGCATTTCATAATCTTAGCTGGGAACATTTCATGAACTTGACGCAAGTCGCTCAACTTTATTCTAAAATTGTGATATTCTTGGATAAGGAATCTAGTAGTATTAATTTGAGCATTCAAACTCTTCTATGAGCATGTAGAAATTTTTCTGAAGAAACAGTTCTGCAAAATTTCTTAAATCACTTTTAATATACTTAGTACTTATCTAGGAACACCTGAATCAGGTCTTAGCGTCCCAATTCTTTTAATAACTCATTCATGGTTGGATAGATCCAGTGATAAGGAAGCTGATGGAGACTGGGACGCGACTCAAATGGCAGTGGACTAGCACAACCGGTAGATTCGATGACTGATGGTTGACGGTGGTATCACGGGTATCACGTGGGAATGGCAATTTATATAACAGTTTGACTAAATACTATTATGCAGGATCCAGGATGCAGGTATTACGCTACGGTGCTAAAGACGGCGGCGAATGCGACAGTCCAAAAACCGATAAAGGCGGCGCGGACGCGGACGGGCAACAGGCTGTTGAGGTGTTGAGTAGAGAGGGTGAAGAGGTTAGAGTTGACCCGTGATACGCTGCACGCCTGCGCACTCCGACGTTGGTAGACGTCAAACAAACGATTTACTTGATATAAATATAGGGTGTGCTTGTAAAACAGCGTTCATTTTCAAACTAAGATTATCATATTGTAAATGAAAGTTCGCATTTGCCAGCTGTCTATATTCTTGATAAGTAAACTGGGCACTGCTGGAAAAAATGATAACCTTGATATAAAATTATGAAATATTTGTTATTAAATTATTATAGCCTTGATTGCAAAGAAAATTATATTTTCTTTCGGAGCATATTTCTTTAAAATAAATATATAAATCAAAAATATATTATTCTTGATACAAATTTTCTATAATTTTCTTATCAAATATTCTTTCTTAGAGTGAGAACCGATATTCTTGTTGTGAGTATGTATTTACAAGAATATCGCAATTCTTGACTTGAGAATTTCTTTTTATGTGTGTAGATATCGAAGAATTGCGCACCAAATGGACACTGCATCAGATGACAACTGAGGCATGTTTCCCTTCCAGTAGTCAGCTCTCAAACTGTCGCCCTCTAACCAAGAAAACCACCGTCCGATGACTCGACGCCGGCGACGCGGGCGACGTCGGGCGTCGGCGTCGCCGCCGTCACGCGTCTCCGTCTTCGCCCTGGCGCCCTGGCCCTGCCGGCGGCGGCGATCCATCTTCCCCGTATTTCCCCCCAGAGACCCAAGACAGAAGGGATATCCAGCTTCTCGCTGCTGCGGTCTCGGCCTGCGACGAAATATTAACAACGATTTTTCTTTCGGCAATGTGGTAGGGTTGAGCAGACGCGACGCGTGGTTTTTGTAACGCCGCAAGACGCCATACAAGATCTCTTTCTTAAAGACATACTGAAGGCGGATTGATCGGATCAATTTCTTGTATATATAGGGTGTCCAGTTAGTGTGTAATTCTTCGATATCGGGCAAGGTATACCTGATAGAAGAAAATGTCAAATACAAAAGTTATTTGGTTGCTTAAGGCCCATACTCTAAAAATATTTTGAAATATACAGGCTGTTGCGTGAAAGTAGGATAGTGATCAACTTGATTTTTTTATATGGAACTATAACATTTTCTTAAATTCTTCTAGTTTCCATCGTTGATCTCTATTCAACCCTAAAATATCTTTGGGATCAATTGCGATGTTGCCAAGTTATAATTTATTTTCTATTAATTTCTGGATTTGCAAGGTCGCAAGCAATACGTCCAAATTGATATATTCCTTTAAGTTTTCTCAATAATATTATACAGCGAGTTACTTGAATATTAAGTGGATATTATTTTGGATATTACCAGCAATTTGTATCTACAAGGTGCTTTTGGCAGAATTTTAAATTACGGCAACATGAAGATCATTTTACTTTGATTTTTCAAATGTAGCACCCTGTATTTTTTATTTTAAATCAAAATATCTACTAATACTCTATCTCGCCTTGTAATATATTTTTTTTCGCGTTTGCGGCGTTGACAAGTTATAAATTATTTTTCCAAATTTTTTAACAAGTATCCCCGATTTTAATTTATTTTAAATAGAATCCTCTACTTACTTTTATTTCAATGAATTGCACATGTCGAAATTAGTAAGACCTCACAATTTCAAAATTTTGTTTCTGTTAGTTATTGAGATACAGCAACACCACTTTTTCAGTAAACAGTACCGGAACGCTTGAATATTTCCAAAACTGCCACAGCTGGAACGATGAAATTCAGTATTTGGCGGTTCTTGAACACACATAATTCAAAAATCGTAACATCAGTGTTGTCAGATTTACAACTTTTACGTTAGACTTCATAAATAGGGCATTTCATTCAAATTATGACGTAAAATTGGTAAATCTGACAACACTGACGTTAGCGTTTTTGAATTTTATATGCTCAAAAACCCCCAGGTATTGAAGTTCACCTCTCCAGCTGTGGCAGTTTTGGAAATATTTAAGCGTTCCGGTACCGTTCACTGAAAAAGCGATGTTGCCGTATCTCAGTAGTTAATAGCAACAAAATTTTGAAACTGTGAGATCTTACTAAATTCAACAAGCGCAATTCATTGCAATTAAAATAAGTAGAGGATTCTATTTAAGATAAATTAAAATCGAGGATATTTGTTCAAAAATTTTGAAAAATAATTTATAACTTGGCAACACCGCAAGCGCGAAAAAAAAATATTACAAGGCGAGATAGGGTATTAGTAGATAGTTTGATTTAAAATAAAACATACAGGGTGTTGCATTTAAAAAAAAACAGAGTAAAATGACCTTCAAGTTGCCGTAATTTAAAATTCTGCCAAAGACACCCTATAGATATAAATTGCTGATATTATCCAAAATAATATCCGCTTCATATTCAAGTAACTCGCTGTATAATATTATTGAAAAAAGTTAAAGGAATATATCAATTTGGACGTATTACTTGCGACCTTGCAAATTCGGAAATTAATAGAAAATAAATTATAACTTGGCAACGTCGCAACTGGTCCCAAAAATATTCTAGGTTCAAATAGAGATGAGCAATGGAAAGTTAAAGGATATAAAAATAAGGTATAGTTCCATTTAAAAAAATTAAGTTGATCACTATTTTACTTTCCCGCAACATCCTGTGTATTTCAAAATATTTTTAGAACATGCGCCTTATGTAACCAAATAACTATTATATTTGACATTTTCTTTTATCAGGTATACCTTGCGAGATATAGAAAAATGACACACTAACTGGATACCCTGTATAACCACAGTTGTCTTTAAACGAAATATGGCGACAGCCAGAAGTAGATCTACAAAATAAGCTGCCCATAGGGTGAAATGAACCAACGCCTATACGCTACAATTGGTTTTAAAACAAAGTAAAGTCAATTTGATTGACTCAGTACCTCCCATACAATACGGTGATACCAGTTTATTATTTTCCATAGTATGAAACTATAGTCTGAGATGCTCTTGCAAGCAAATCGTCTCCCACCCGCTCACAAAAGGTGCGTTATGCCGTTGCGCCTTACTGTCAATAAGCTGCCTATCATAGGTACTACAAATTTTCCAGTTTCACAATCCTCCTACTTACAACCACCCCAATCTGACCCTCATACAAAAATTTGGAAATTGATCCGGTACGCCTAAAGCGTCTAAGATGAAATTTGAGCTGCTTTTCTATTTTTGGTTTTTTGATTGTTACTCCGACGCTACTGTCACTATGAATCGGCAGCTCATACCGAAATGTCACCCAAGATTCTTCTACTTCGCAGGACGAGCCTAGGTGTAAACTGCAAGCATTCAGTCCATTTAATGCTACCTGGTTGTCAGAGCAGATAGCAGTTCGCCTCCTAGACCACTGAATTTCCTAAATAAGAGAGACACAAGCTAAAATCGCGTACACTTCTACTTGGAATACCGTGGTGTATCCCCAAAGAGAGGAAAAGTCGGTCGGTTGGCCTGTAAGTGAGCCGTGTCAGTCAGACTGTCCCACTCACCTCAAAAGGCCGTCTGCCGCTTGACTCCCCCCCCCCCCTTGTAGAATACTTCATCATGAATTTGCAGTCGAAGCAATGTACAGGAGAAATTATATGTGCTCGATAAGGTCATCCCTTTGCAGTTCCGAGAGAATGACAGCATTTACAAAGGACTAACTGTCCTGACTCTACAATCGGAACGCAGATGCCCTTGCCTCCCATTGAACTACCAAACTACCAAGTCAAGTGGGGTATGATTCAGCAGTGCTTCTAGCGCACCCAAAGCAGTTGAGCGTGCAGCATTTGTTATACTAACACAAGCCAAGCATGGAATCTTATTTAGCTTTACTCTGATTGTCTCCATCTTTACACATGGCCACCACACTAGTGATCGCTAATAAGGAAGGGCCTTACGATTGTGGTATAGAGCCGCGACATCACATTGGGAGTCAGCACCATATTTTGATGAATACAAAATACGCAAGCCAAAAGTGAAAATCTCTCTGAAAGGTTCTCATTAATGCAGCTCGGATTTCATGCCTTAATAATTCCCAACGGTAATAATTTATCGTGTAGTTCCATTAGTTCTATCATGAATTTCAGTTGATAAGAGGTTTTGGATAGATAAGAGTGTTTACTTGTATGGTGAAGCATGATTCAGAAACATCGAGACGCAGGTGTAGCATCATGTTTATACGACAAGTGAAACAATATGTGATACTCAGCTTTGTTGCTTCTATGTATGTTCTTAAAAAACAATTTTCTTGGAACAAAAAGTGTCATAATATTAGACAGGAGGCGACTTTCCACACACAAGCCATTCTTCATTAGTAATTTGTCGTCGCTATCTTTGCGATAACTTTGTTTCTATCGAACAATGTAAAGCTGTAACATCAACGAAAAAAAATGCCATCATGTGCCTTGAGTGTTTGTGACACATTATCGGTGGTTATAAAAAGTCTGGAGTTCCTATGTCCATACAGGAGTGCCCGTACTCTGTAACTTAAGAAATAGAAACGTGTTTCTATCACCATGACGACCATGACAATCGGGTACCTTCTGGTGCGACCACAGCGTGCCTACTACGCTGACATATTTAAGAAGCCACCCGATCCCATAGCACATAGTGCATAGAAAGTCGTTTTTAAGTTACAGAGTTCCGGTGTTGCATTATTATAAAGGTAGACAATGACCAGGGAGCTTTGAGAGGTCTACAAACGAAATTTTTGGGCGATTTCAGTATTTTTCGCTTTTTCTCATGCTCCGCTGGCAAAAGTTCCAACAACGATACAGTGTTATGATTTTCTCCACGGTCATAACACACGTTATAGGAGTAAACTATCTATTTATCAAATTATTCCATAGATGTGAAATTCAAAGTGAATATTCGAATATGCCTAAAAAGCACACTATGTAGTCAAAGTAACTTTTTTTAAGCTCAATGTACAGTATTTGGTGAATACGACTAATGTTTGGGTTTTCAAAGCCGCCATGTGCTCTACCACCCTGATTTCAACAACAACAAAAACAAAAATAAGAATGGAAAAGTATCAGGAGCCACTGAAACGTCTAAAAACGATAATCTGATAATTTTTAGTTTTTTACCAATTTCTCTGCTGCCAATGCACCGCTTTTTAAAATTATAGCAGCATTATCTACTATGACCTCACATCATATTGCTGTCCAAATTTCATAACAATTGAGATAGCAGTTACTGATACTACGCGGCTAGAAGATCGTCAATAGACAGACAGACAGATAGACGGTAATGAAAGTTTTCCTTATGTAGATGCCATTAAACTCCGAAAAGCGTATTTATTACCTCAAAATCGAATATCCGCATGATCACAATGTTCCCCTCACGTATAGGTGCGGGAAGTAAAATGTGATTTCTACTCATTGTAATATGAATGATTGTAAAGTTATTGATACTATCTTTTAAGATGCCAGAACCAATCAACAGTGTCTGGTATTCACAGCCGTCTATGTTTGCATAGGTCTTAAATGCATCATTGCGAGTGCTATAGCCTTTAGAACGAATGAGTGATTCTAAGCACATTATACTTTACGCTAATATTGGGAGTATAGTTACATCGTGTTAAGGAAAAGCCTAGGCAAAAACTGAAGCTGTTAACATTTGCATTGAGCTTTGAAAGGACGTCCATTTTAAGCAAGCACAACACACCTATATAATTTTATACTTGTGCTTTCTTAAGATGCTAGTTCCCTATCTATATCTGTATTCATTGACAAATAATTCAGGTATAGGGCAGGCAATAACAAGGACTTCCTCCAAACAAAGCAGTCTGCCAAAGAATGGACTCCCAAATTCGACTTATAGTCAGTCTAGTTACCATTTAGATCGCATTGTTTTGTGTCGTGCTTCAACTGCTTTACTTTTACGTATTACCTCTTTTCACGTATATTACAACCGTACACTAAACGAATAGTACAGAACAAAGACCTCAACTTACCCAATTTAAGACGTTGGTGAATAGAATCATATACTTAATGACCGCAATTTGGTTCTCTAACTTCAGGATGTTTCCTTCACCCTCACCGTCACCTTTACCGGCCATTTTGTCCGTTATTCACACCCGAAACAGGAAACAAAAGATGAAAAACCGTCGCGATGCACAACGTGTTACTGCGGATGCTAACTTCAAGTAATTAGCAGGCCTCACCTATTTAGCTCACAGAGATAAGATAGAGATTTATCAGTGATTAAACAAAGTTCGTAACGTATGATTCACGATTTTGGTATATCGGGTCGATGAATGTTTTGTGGAAGTGTTGTGTGTACTTGTGTAAATGCAGGTATGATGTTTATAGCGTAGTTAAATTATGATAATTGTGCTATAGATGAATGAAATATATTATTTAAAAGGCTTGATATGTTGTGTGCGACGAATCTAGTTAAATTATGTGTTACACTCAATAACCGAATTCGTGCAATGCCGGAAAAAAATACGCAGAACTAGTTTTGAGCAAGGAATATTTCCCAAACCCGAAATATTACTAGTTTTGCGCATCTTGAAATGCACAGAACTAATTTTGCGCGACTTGAAATGCACAGGACTAGTTCTGTGGTACGGAATGACAACCAAAGTGAACATCCGTTATGCACTGTGTGTCAAAAACCATCAAAAACCTATCGTTTTGGTTAGGTTAGGTTTCTTTGTCAATGTTCCTGCAATATAAGTACGAATCGTGAAAACGCAAAAAGAGGTTTGGAAGCACAAGCCAATTTGAGGCTCACACAATCAAATAAAAAATTTAAACCAGCCTCAGTTAGCGATTTATTATTTCTTGGTATTAATTAAAATATATTTAGCCTCTTCAAGATTATATTTATCTGAGTCCGTCGCTGGCGCTGATTAAATGGAAGAAGCAGAATTTGTGCTGGTCATTCAGAAAATATACAGAACTAGTCCTGTGCATTTCAATTTGCACAAAACTAGTTCTGTGTATTTCAAGATGCGCGAAACTAGTTCTGCCTATTTGGTGATGCTCAATAGCCGTATAAAATTCATATTTCGGGTTTGGGAAATATTCCTTGCTCAAAACTAGTTCTGCATATCATTTTCGGGCATTGCCCGAATTCGGGTATTGAGCGTAACATATGCATAGTCTTTGGGATCTAAAGCCGTACTTAGACTATGCAACAAGTTGTTATATAACGTGTTTCAAAATAGTATTTTGAAATAAGTTATAAATCCTACTGACCTGTTTCAAAACAATTTTTTTTATAACCATCTTTTTAATTGTCGCTTTGATGTTCTGTGAAATTACAGAACAATAAAGTTGTTTGGAAACAAAAATTTATGAAACCTGTTGCATAGTGTAAGCGCGCCTTAATACACCGACGCTGTTTTATTAGTGCAGCATTCTAAATATTGTCAGATCATGAAAAATCTGCTTAAAGGAAAGATGTGATATCTCTAGTGCTTTTACTGATCGCAACCCAACATTTTATTGGGGTTAAATTGAAGCTCTTGAAGTCTTGGATGTAGCAGACGACATACTCAAAGGTTTGGACGAGGGTAAAATAACAACAGCACTATTCCTGGATTACACCAAGGCCTTTGATTCGATAAATCACCAGTTATTATTAAATAAACTTTGGTATTTTGGACTATCAGAACGCTCTATAAAATGGTTTGAAGACTATCTCTGTGGTTAGAAGGTTAAATTGGTGATGGAAAATGGCAATTCGAGTATGTCCGACTGTCGAGACGTGAGCTGTGGAGTTCCACAGGGATCTATTTGCTCTGTACATTTCTGACTTAACTTAAGCTGTGAATTATTGCAAATATCACTACTACGCTGACGATGGTCAGATATATTACACATACTCTCTTCAAGATGTCAGTCAAGCTTCAGAATAGATCAACTCAGACCTAAGTAGGATAGTCAGCTTCTCCAAAGGTCACTGCTTAAGATTAATTTTTTTTATGGGTGGTCAAGCTCTTGCGGTAGTGGACAAGGTCAAAAACCTTGGTATAGTGTTTGACAATAAGTTGTCGTTCAAAAATCATGTAACACAGATAATGAAGTCATCCTACTCTAAGCTTAAACATAACTATAGCTATAAATTACTACTGTCAACTGAAACTAAACTGAAGCTGATTGAATCCTTAGTTATATCAGCAGTGCAATATGGAGATGTTGTTTTTGCTTGAATACCATCGAGATGAATAAACTACAAAAACTACACGATTCATGTATAAGATTTGCTACGAACACACCGCGGAGACAGCATGTAACCCCGATTTACGAGCATCACAAAAGGTTGAAGTTTAAATTACTGTGGATATTACACCTTATCTGCTTGGTACATCATGTCAGTCAGACAATTACCGTCATATATTAATATCAGATCAGTTTCTAGAAATTCCTTGCATCAAACTTAGAGCAGATGTATGCTGAAAAAGCTGCTTGACGAGATTTATAACCATATGAGATAACTGGTTATAAGGTGCACTACTTGAAATTGGGACAATCTTTATGTTGTAGAACATAGTGGACATAACTATATATTAGGACAAGTCCATCGGTGGTATACTAACACACATACTACAGATCAGAATAAACCTATATCCTCCGATGAAGTGTACTACCTCCAAACATGAAAAAGCAGAACTAGTGTAAGTCCATTATCAATGTATACTATCTCCACAACGGCACATCAGTACTAGTCTCCCAAAACAGAAAAGATAGACTAGTTTGAGTTTTACGAATTTATTATCCCCCCTTCAGTGTTGACTTGGAATACTTCTGCAGTAGATTCGCAAAACACCACAATTTGGACATAGCTCAGCTTGAGCATAATTCTGCCCTCAAGGGACGAATTATTTTATTACGAACATACCCATGGAGCATAAACCCCACCCCAGTCCTTTTCTAACCCGATTCCCATTTTGGCGCCAGCAACATAATTACCAATGAAATTACCTCTTTAGACCGCGCTTTCCTATATTTCTTCCGGCAGCTAAACCCAACGACCTTAACGCGATCTTTCCGTCGTATGTATTTCAGTGGCCGTTAAAGTCCCATTCCAGTCCCTGTCGCGTTTTTCTTGCTCCACACTAAGCCGAGGTGATCCCGAGGACCGTCCCGTCTCGCTCCCTGTCCCATTACTTATGCCGTCTTGTTGGTACTATTTATAGGCCGGTCATACTGGTAATCCTGATTTGTACTTGAAAACGATTCGTTATAAAGCAAACAAATCCATGCTGTAATAAGCACGTGATTGTATATGTTGTACTCAATAACCGAATTCGGCCACTGCCCGAACTGTATACCCAGAACGCGTGTGGATTTCGCTAATTTCTCACACCGCGTTGCGGGTAATGTTTGTATGCGCAGAACGCGTTGTGGGTAAATTGCAAAGACCCACAATGCGAAACTCCGAATACCATCGGAAGCATACGGTCATTTTCGCATTATGGACAATACAAATATAGCCACAATTTTATAATAAAAAAATGTAAAACAATGTGTTATATCAAATACCTGCTCACGATTTAGAAAAAAATTAATTTTCTCTTCACTCTTATACCTTTCAGCTATCAATTATTCGTTTTGTCCATTTTTCAGTACTTCGTATCGATTCAGCTTTCAAAACTGTTTATATGACAGGCATAATTTCCACAGTTCTTGCTCTTACCTGTTATTTTTTGATAGTCACCTTCTAAAAATGTAGACCTATGATATGACGCCATATAGAGTTTAGTCAAACCATTCTCGAATTATTTTCGGAGTGTTTCTTGTCGATTCATTGTTTTAAATAAATAAAAAAACCACTTGTTGCGGTATGTTAGGTTATTAGATTTCCGCTTTGTGGCTATTTGTATTACCCACAACGCGAAATGCTCATGTGTTTCCGACGTCATTCAGAGTTTTGCATTGTGGGTATTTGTGATTTACCCAAAACGCGCTCTACGCATACAAAAATTACCCGGAACGCGATGTGAGAGATTAGAGTTATCCACAACGCGTTCTGAGCATAAATCATAAATTTCGGTCAGTGGCCGATTTCGGTTATTGAGAACCACATATGCAAGATCACGTGGTTATTATTTACCATGTGTTTAGAATCTTATCCATCTCTAGATCTGCACTCATCACTCTTAAATCATCTCTTGCAAATCGTACAGCACTTCACCGTCTTGTGTAACTGTCTACAATAGTCTATTTTTCACCTATGCACTGACAAAATTCACACCAAAAACGCCCAATAAAACAGAATCGAACAAAGCAGAAACAAAATGTTGCCACTATATGTTGTTTGTATCTGTTCGCGTTTGGTCGATGCGACGTTGTCACGTTTTGTGAAAAGTAATTGTTTATACAAGACAACAATGGATTAGTAGCCACACATTGTTCGTTATTGAGGCTTTACGATCTCAGGTCTGGATTGATAAACAAAGCAAAATGCATATAGGCAGCTATCACGCGAGATTCAAAGACTATGCCGAAAAGATAAGAACTCTTATCTACAGCAGTTATGCAAGGAAATAGAGGTGCATGCCAATACTAGCCATCCGAAAGAGATGTTTTTTGAGGTCAAATGCTTCAGTTGGGGTTTTAAACCCAAATCTTGGGCCGTTAAAACGCAAAAAACGGCGCTCTCACTGTAGAACCGAGAACGATATTAACAAAAGGGGATTTTTCCCGGACTAGCTTCTTAATGGTGATTCCGAATCTGTATTCAGTTTTTCTCTAGCACCTGTAGTTTTGGCTAATCTTTAGTATACGGACATACGGACGGACGGACCAGCAGAGGCTCTGCATAACCTCTTTTCAGTGAGAGCTAAAACTCTCTATAGGAACTAAGAAGACACAGTTTTCATTATGCATGCTCCAACTGGATAAAACACAACAGTCTGAAAACTTCAAATCGTCTTAAACGAAGTTATAGCTATTTATATGGTCTTAGATTTTCATTTTTGCTGCGCTGCCACTGACACAGTTTCTAAAAACCATAGGTACGCATTTTTCATTCTCGCCACAGTAATAATACTGTATGGAAATTTGATTAATATCAATTTTAGGTTGCACAATACAGAATGATATAAAACAATACTCATAACGTAAGTATACATCAGAAAATTCTTGGTCCCTTGGTTTCTGTAATAGGTAATGTTTCAATGGACCTAAACAATAACTGTATTATGCTACTTGGCCTTTCCTTCGCAGATCAATAGAGAGCTTATTATGTATACAACGAATTTCTCCCCTTCACCCACCCCAATTTCACTCTCACCCAAAAAAGCATAAAATGATCAGAAACCCCTAAAACGCCTGAAACGAAGTTTACGGAATATTTACATGTTTTGTTTTTTTGGGTGGGGTGAAATTAGCATTACATTACCTGCTAGACCCCCACAGCATATAGGTACCCAAATTTCATCATAATCCATATGAGATTACGAGGGCAGAAAAACACGAACAGACAGACCGACCGGCCTCCCGCAAAGGCTGAAAGCCTATGGCGCTACAGAAGCGCTTCGAGAGGATAAGTATCGGTTCACGTTAGACTTGAAACGCTGCAGGTTGTAGCCGCCGGGAAACAAATTCCCCGGCAGCTGATTCCACAGCGTGAAAGTTCTCCAAAAGAAGGAATGCTGGAGGAGACTGGTTCGGGGAGTAATGACCTCGACCTGGTAAGGATGAGCTCGCAGAGCTTCTCTAGTGTTCCTGGTTCGGACGGCCTGTGATGTTATTATCTGAGAGAGCTCACTCGAACATCTTCCGTGATAGAATCTGTAAAATTGGGATAGGTCAGCCACCCTCCTTCGATGTTTCAGGCTGTGGAGGTCCTTTGTGAGGTTAGGCGTATCGATTAGTCTAATCGCTCTTTTCTGGATAGTGTCCAGAAGCTTTAGAGAGTGCTTCGGAGCGCATCCGCACACATGGGAGCAATACTCCAGCGATGGTCGGATCTGTGCCTTGTAGAGCAGCAGCAGTTGCTCTGGAACAAAACTCCAAGCTTCTGGGATGCCGTTTTAGCAATACTGACGACGTGGTCGTGCCAGGACATGTTACTGTTGATGTTGATTCCCAAAAGCTTGACGGAAGGTGATTCGACTATGGGGTGACCCTCCATTTCCACGGTTGGTAAGCCATCGCGAGACTTCTTTGTAAGTGTTGTTGCCTGAGTTTTTTGTACGTTGAACTGTACTTTATTTGCAAATCCCCACTCAACAATTGTTTTGATATCTGCGTTGATCTGTGAGGCATGCTGCTGTCGCCGACGTACCGTCTCCTGGGATGATAGTGGGTTGCCTGGTTCCATGCACGACACTAATGTACTGACATCTGCGAAGCTGTAGATTGGATTGGATGTTATTTCCAGCAGCTCGTTGATGTACAACAGAAACAGTGTAGGGGATAGGACAGATCCCTGAGGAACACCGGCGTTTATTGCAAATACGCCTGATGCTGATTTTCTTTATGTAGACATCATAAAACGCCCAAAAAACGTATTTTCTGAAAATCATCAATTTTTGCGATGACAAAACCTCCTCACTTATTGGTGTTTAGAACTGAAAATGAAGTTAAGTTGATTAACTCAGTACTTGCCACAAATTACGATGATACGTTTTTTATTTTTCAATGAAGCTGCAGTCTGAGATCGCTTTGAAACCAAGTCGTCACCCTCCCGCCCGCGAAAAGATGTGTTATGCCGCTAGGACCTTATTTCACAGATCAATGGTTACCATATTATAAATACAACAAACTTTTCAGTTTCACAACTCCCCTCCTCAACCGCCCTAATTTTACCCCATCCAAAAAAGTATAAAACGATGAGGAACCCCCTTAAATGCCTAAAAACGACGTTTGAGCTGATTTTATACTCTTAGCCATACACGTTCTCCATCCTCGCCGCGGTAGTAATACTGTGTCAAAATTTAATTAGAATCAGTTCAATAGTTTCCAGGTAACACAATACGGAACTATCTAAAGCAATACTCGTATTCATCAGCAAATTCTTGTACCTTGGTTTAATAGGCAAGACAATGCCCGGATGGACCTAATAGAGTGTACTATGCCGCTAGGTAGTTTTTTCACAGGTTAATGGACAGTCTATTATGAACAAAACCAATTCTTCAATTCAACAACCTATCAGTGTGGGAAGTAAAAAATTGAAAATATATGTATACGCACGTTGTGCAAAATGACACAATAAATTAAAAAAAATGTATAATAATCTACCGCGACCTAGCGCATGGGAGTGTGCTGCAGAAGATCTTTGGCTTTTATTATTTTGCAAGACGAAGCAACTATAGGCTACTGTACTACCGTATCCGGTGGTCTAATTATTTATGCGATCTTCTTGGCCGTAAGGAGGAATTAATCTGAGCAACCGCGCGACTAGTAAATAGTTTAACCCAGCCCGTCTGGTCAGAGGGAGGATTAGACGTAAAACTTCCAACAGGGACGAAACCGCCACCCCCTATCTCTACTGGGATTTGCTTTATGGCCTGACTATTTTGAATGTGGGTGATCCCTTCCTTAATTAGGGTTGATAGCGTTCCGAACGGATAAAAGAAGTTTTCGCTGGCTGGGTCCAAAATACAAAAGGCCTTATCTTGTTCAGTTTGAGAAAATCCCTATTTTCTGTATCTTTAAGGGGCCTGGGTATACACAGTTTTACATAATGTATTTGCCAAGTTAAAATGTGGATTCCCATTTCGTACAGAACTCACTTGTTTTTCAAACGACATACACAGTATTTCAGAGGGTGATAGTTAAGACCTTAATGAATGAAAACTATTTCCGATTTTTTTAAAAAAGTTTTTTACCGTGCAAAAAAACTCGCAATGTATGATTTTACATTCTTTAAATGTCTGTAATTTAACGACCTACCGCGATATCAAAAAAGGGCCGAATAGGTGACAAAGCGCAAGCTTTCTTCTTCAGTTTGCTTTTTGAATCATTACTGTGAGTTTGAAGGTAACGTTAGGAGCTTGGAAGTGAGAAATTTATTTTTATGGCCACGCCTCATTGCTAACACTGGAATACGTATTTTGTTGGATTCTCAATTTCGCGAGCTATAACCCAGATTCATAAGGAGAAGAATGGGCATTATAAAGTGAATACCAGGATATGTGGGCCAGTACTCAGGAAGGGTGAAATCAAATTCTGAATCTCCTATGCACTGGTTCGGGGTCACTTCTAAAGGGCGGACTATCTATTTTTTCAGCAGCAATTCAGTTGCCCTAATAATTGCCGCTCAGTCTTAACGCTGCTCCTACAATCCGGAATAGTTTCTCCGGATGATGCGGGGAGCTGAAAAGGAACCGATGATGGGCGTGATAAATAAACAGGTGCGCGCTACATTAGAAAGAAATGGAAACAGTCATGTTAGCTCGTCGCCCGAAATTTGTAAAATTGAAGAGGAAGGTGATTTGCAGATGTTTTTTATCCCAATTCCTGACGCTTCATTTTCCAATATTTTTACATGAATTTTTCACATGATATTTACAAGGAAATTGCCCAGCGTGATATCGAAGCACTTTTTCATTTTTGCTTCTGGGCTTTTCTTAAAAAAATTACAAAGTTGACGAAGAAAATAGGCAACTTCAAGCGATCATATTTCATGTTCAATCAATCTTTTCAAAAAATGCTTCGATAGCCCCCTGTGTAATTTCCTTTTAAACTTCATGTAAAAATTTTTTGCAACAATATTGAAAACTAGAGCGTCAGGAATTGGGATTAAATCACTTGAAAATTACCGTTTATGCTCTGCGTAGGAGCCGCCTTGAGGTGTATTGTGGACTCTGAAGTTCTTTGTGAAACTTTCAGACAGCTGTTGTGTCCCCTTGCATCTTATTTCATTCAACCCTCATGCAGATTAGAGTGTAAAATAACGTTCCAAAATAATTGACATATAGTGAGCTATTCCCCTTAGCTCAATTTTTATTTTGTTTGTCGCTAGAATCTTTTATTTCTCACAGTAATATAAAGACAATGCTTCATCTCCCCCCTCAAACTTTGCAGAAACAAGAGGATATAATTTCCCATTGTTCAGAATTAGCACAGAGAACGAATGGTGTAGAATTCTGATGTACCAAAAGGGTTGTCTGGTTGAACGAATGAGAAAAGGGGTAAACAAGGGATTATTTCCTAACTGCTTTGTCAGTTATGTTTTACAAAAATAATGCTTGAGGTCGAGAATAGTGCATAGTAAGACATTTTAGTACAAACCACTTATATCTTTTTAATATATTTATTCATATACATTACCCAAACAGTAGCATACTTTCAAATTAATTCATACACCAGAAAGGCATTGTATGTTAAAAACACGAACCTTTGTTGTAGCCTCATAACTTCAATAATAAATCTGTCGGTATTAAGACGGTATCCCTTTTTTTCAGATTGTAATAAGACTATAGTCGTTTAGAGATATGCTGAAATAGATTGTTATACATATTTTAAGTTCGAGTCGAAGATAAATGCTGCAAACGATAAAAGCTTTTCCATATACATCCATCAACAACTGACAAGTTATACTGTGTGTCCCTAATCAGTTAGGTAATGGTGCTTCAGATTTTGTAGCTAAATTTCAAACAATACATCTCTTGCATTATAAGGCTTAAATTCTAAAATCTAGTAGTCAATCCCTTCCAGAAAACAATGAGAAAGGACCGAATGCTATAGTATGAGATTGGAATGATTTTGAGGACTTTTTAGCATTGCTTTGCCGTCAGTGTAACGTTTTTTAAAAATACAGTAGCACATACGTACTATGATCCTACATCATATCAAATTTGTGCAGTAGTTAACGGGATCTAGAGATTACAAAAATAACACCATTATCATCACCTTTGGGGAATAAACAGTTCACAGGGGTAATTAGGAATGCAATGCTCGTATGAGCCTCTAAAACGTAGAGCGTCACCGTCACCACCATTTTTTTAAGTGTAATGGGCCGCAATTTGTTAATACAAAACATTTAAACATTTTATATTATTATGTCTTTCAACTCCTAGTCTACCCACTCTACCTCCCCAATTCTGCCCTTTCTTGGATCAAATAGAAAATTAACCAGAAATGTTTGAAACGTCCAAAGACTAAGTTTTCTGCACAACTCAATCGCAGCCGTACTGCCCTGATTTTAAAAATATAACAGCTTTATTTACTATGAGCTTATTCATCTAATAACCCAAGCTTCATCCTTATCAGTAAAGATACACTGGAAATGATTGGAAAAATTTTCGTTACGTTGAGGTGATAAAACCTCCTAAATGCATTCAAAGTCGCAATTAAAAACTCCACTACGATTTGGGAATTAAAAAGAAAAATATGGACCGAGTGATACTGTAGTCTATGCCACCATCAATTTTCTTGATACTTAATTTTTATAACAGTCGGATTTCTATCTACCTTAATCTAAAGTTAGACGCATCGCCAAGACTAGACCTTTGATTTTCTATTTAGCTAAAACATCGTGTTTTGGATAATTTGAGGGTGCTGATTACATATCCAATCGCATTTTTAAGTTTCGGTCTCGTTTGACGAAAATAAAAAATTTCGGATCTCTCGGGCATGCGGGTTTACCTTATAAATTGAAAATCTTTATTTGACTTTCTATTTAGCTAAAACCTAGTGTTTTGGATAATTTGAGGGCGCTGATCACAAATCCGGTCTCAGTTTTAAGTTTCAGTCTCGTTTGACGAAAATAAAAAATTTCGGATCTCTCGGGCATGCGGGTTTACCTAAAAAATTGAAAATCTTTATTTGACTTTCCATTAGGATAAAACCTCATGTTTTGGATAATTTGAGGGTGCTAATTACAAATCCGGTTGCATTTCTAAGTATCAGTCTCTTTTGACGAAAATGAAAAATTTCAGATGTCTGGGACATGTGGGTTTACCTAAAAAATTGAAAATCTTTATTTGACTTTCTATTAAGCTAAAACCTCGTGTTTTGGATAATTTGAGGGTGCTGATTACAAATCCGATCGCAGTTTTAAGTTTCAGTCTCGTTTGACCAAAATAAAAAATTTCGGATATCTCGGGCATGCGGGTTTACCTAAAAAGTTGAAAATCTTTATGCAAGCCTTTATTTTTAGAATACAAAATTATGACTGTAATTGCAATATTTATTTTGTAAATTTCATCCCTAGTATTCAAAAATAAAACGAGATTTGAGACCGCAAATATAGAATATAATATAAGACCTCCAAATTATCACTCGTTAAAGATTCAATTATAAACAATGCAGTGAAGATTTATAACAAACTTCCTCACGCTTATAAAATTCAAAAAGATTTAAAAGTTTTCCGTGAGAAACTTGGAAATGTTTGGTTACAAAAGCCTTACTGTACAATAGATGAGTTCTATGACAGATTTTAGTGAATATCTCACAAATTTTGTTTATTATATAGCTTTGCCAATAAGAATATTTTAATTTCTTAGATAATAAAGTATATTTATCTATCTATTCACAACTTCTATATGGCCGCTTTAGTTGATAAGAATACCGTAACTGTAATGTGTTTTTTCTGCGAATAAACTATTTATTATCATTCATTTTGCATACCTCCGATTCTCGCAACGCAACACAAACAAGGACCATTGTACGTGAGATATAGGTTTGCCGTCTCTTTACCATAGTGAAGTTCAAACAAACACAAACACTGAATGCATGCATCCACACACGCTGAGCACAGACGACGCGACAGATAAAAATGGAGCACTTCTTCCGGAAAAATGTTGTTTGCTTGAAGCTCTAAAGGCATACATTGTTAAGTTATTTCACTTTTTATGCATTTTACTTTTATAGCAGTGGCGTAACGGCCACGCCTGTTAACGGATTGGGAAACTTTTGTTTTTTTATCAAAATCCGCATTTTAACAGAGAATTCGACCAATCAGAGCAGCCCATTCAAGAACATGCTTCTGTCAAAGTACTCTGAAGATTACTGATTTCCCTTGAAGTTTACCTTAAAAAGGTCAAAAATGACATGCTTTATATATGTTACGGTTAAAGTGTTTACTTTGATAGTTTATATACTATCCAGGTACTATATAAACCATCCAAATGTCTCGTTATTTTAATGGAAAATTATATTTCTACTAAAATAGCGATGAATATTGGTTGGTTTGTGTACTATCCAGCTAGTTTATAAACTATACAAGATATGCCGCTAAAGTATTGTACCACAAAGATATCACCCATATTAACCAGTGTTTCTGGTTAGTTTACAAACTATCCACATCATTTGGATAAAGTATGCACCTAATATCTCTAGTACTACATAATATCCAACTCGTTGGTTAGTATGTAAACTAACCAATCCTCTTTGGTTACTTTAGTTTAAAAAACAATTTTTAATCAAAAGTGAAGTTTATTCATAGATACAACATACAATTGCTATAGTTACATAAAAATAAGTAAAAGAAACGGAAATACTATTTGTGTAACAAAATATTCATATAAAATAAACCTCTAGACCCTAGGCAGCTTTAATGGCATCATAGGTTTCACTCAAATGTAAAATAATCTTTCCAGATCTTTTATATTAGATTACATGATTCGATTCTCTGTAAACCATAAGTATTCATTTCATGATAATCAATCTTGCTATTAGTGTTAGGTCCTTGTTCGCGTATTCTCTCTATATGTTGCAGAAGTACATTATAATCACTGTCGTTCATTAATTTTGAATTTTGGTACTTTTTTTCGTAACAACGTAACATTCTAATAGTAACTTTTCAAACTGCTGTTGCTGATCCTTTTTTGGTAACTAGATACCTATTCTTAAACAAATTTTACAAGGCACGACAGTAAACAATACCATCACGTCACACTTGCACTTGCCATAAACACAACCTCACTTTTCTGTTAAACTGACCAAAGAAAATTAGTTAGTTTACATACTAACCAAAGAGGATTGGTTAGTTTACATACTAACCAACGAGTTGGTTATTATGTATTACTAGAGATATTAGGTCCATACCTTATCCAAATGATGTGGATAGCTTGTAAACTGACCAGAAACACTGGTTAATATGTGTGGCATCCTTGTGGTATATACTTTAGCGGCATATCTTGTATAGTTTATAAACTAGCTGGCTAGTATACAAACCAACCAATATTCATAGCTATTTTAGTAGAAATATGATTTTCCATCAAAATAACCAGGCATTTGGATAGTTTGTATACTATCCAGCTAGTATATAAACTATCAAAGTAAACACTTTAGCCGTAACATATACAATTGACCACAGTGAACCAACTAATATCTCTTCCAGTCTGATTTTCCATCCTAAATCGGTGAAAAATTGCATTTTCTTGTTGTGGTGGACAGAAGTGTGCATGGGAACTGTTTGTGCATCAGGCTTTTTAACCCATGCAGCTGACTGGAATAAGATCCAGAATCAATACTTTTGAGAAACACCATACGGTGAACTCAGAACCCCTGTGCAACAGCTAAAACGTTGTATACGGTGCTTCCAATGTTGAGGCTTGTTTCAGCTACGTAAGCATCACTTCATGTGCTGTTGAATATCTAATAATATTTCTGTAGGCGGTTGTAATTTTGATATTCTGAAATAATCAGAATACTTAAATCATTAGCTGAAGAAGTGACTGGTTGCTAGTGATTTCAAATAATGGTGAATGCTACTGTAATAATTCTGTGTAAATAATATACTAAACTTGTACAGAGTGAGTATTAAGTATGGAGCGTCTCAATTATCTCGTAAACGGTTGGTACTATTTTCGTGAATTTTGGGGTTTCGGGGTTTTACAATATGGGCGATCTTACAATGCTATTTGCAATATTGTCATATCTACCATTTCGGAAAAATAATACACTTTATTATTTCAAATGGATCACCCTATGTATATTTCTACCTTTTTGAAATCCTTGCAAAATACTGATTATTTTGTGTAAAACATTTCCTATACTTAAACTTCGTACGTGCAGGATTGAAGCAGCTGGTACAACTTTCTCAAAAATGAGATCATTCTTCTCTGATACAAAATTCTTGGGAGTTAGCATTGATTCGAGATTATCCTGGTCGGTACATATAGACAACTTAAGTAATAAATTATCTAAATCAGTATATGCCATCCATAAGATAGCTTTTACAGTAGATAGCGTAGCCGCTCGAATGACTTACTTTGCTTTATTTCATTCTGTTCTCAGCTATGGTGTGCTAGGGTGGGGTAATTGTGCACAGACGCGTTTACAACAGATTTTCTTGATACAAAAAGCTGCAGTTAGAAACATCGTTAAAGCACATTATAATGAACACTGCAAACAAATTTTCCAAAACCTCACAATAATGACACTGTATGCTGTCATTATATATCATAACTCACTTTATATAAAAAACAATACACACCGATATGTACCTCACTCAGCAGTCCATAGTCATGAGACTAGAGGCAGAAGTAAGTTGATTCCGCCGAACAGCAGACTGAATAAAACAAAATCTTTAGGAATCGAACTGTATAACTTGCTTCCGCAATACATTATAGAGTTATCTATAAGAGAATTCAATAGGAAAATCAGCCATGTTTTATGCGAACTAGCGCCATATAGCTTAGATGATTTTAAAGTTTTTTGTAGATCCAACAAAACATTTTAATTGTACAATTCGTGTGTCATTTCTATTGTTATATACACTTATTGTTTATATGTTTGTGACTAACCTGTTTTTACAACGTTTTATTTGACAGAATATCACATATGGTATATGATACATTATGACTCACGTGAGAGATACTCTCTTGTGTGTGTTTGTTTAAGTATTCGATATTGAATAACCTACTTACTACAAGTGTTGAGACTTGTACTCGAAATATTGTAATGTATTTTGTTATTACCTCTATTTTATGTGACGGACCAACAATGTATCTACATTTATTGGAAAAAATAAATATCTATCTATATCTATCTATCTAATAACAACCTAAATCTGAAATTGCTGCAAAGAATGATATCTGATCTATATGTTATATTTGGTCTATATTGTTATATGGGGCTGAGACCTGGACTTTATAGGCCGCTACAATAAACCGCCTAGAAGCATTCGAAATGTGGTTACATAAAAAATGCTCCGTATACCGCAGACCAACGAAGCAGTATTGAATAGAGCCAATGCAGTCCGTGAGCTGTTCAAAACGATCAAGATAAGAAAGATATCATATCTGGGACATCTTCTTAGAGGTGGCCGACACAAAATCCTTCAACTTATAATGAAGGGAAAAATCGAGGGACGAAGAGGAATTGGAAGGAAGCAGATGTCATGGCTCAAGAATATTAGAGACTCGACAGGAGTAAGCAGTGCAAAACAACTATTCAGAATATGGCACCGAGAGAAGAAGAAACTTCATAATTTTTAAGTTGTAACTAAATTTATATTGCATCCGCCCAAGTCAAAGTAACTAAATAAGATGGCTATGTTTGCTGTTGAAAATTCAAACATGTTGCAAAATGTACTGCGAAATTTCGGAACCACATGGGTTATAGCATCGACGTGACCGGAGGATATTTTGAACATCTGCTGTAACGGTCTCCATATTTATTGGAGTTAATGTCTTATTTTAGCCTGGGCGGGTACAAATTTAGTTGCAACTCCAAAATGATGACGTCTAGGTATATGAAATATTATACAAAATAATCGGTATCTTTCAGGGATTTGAAAAATGTAGAAATATACAGTGTGGTCTATTTGAAATAACAAAGTTAATTATATTTCCGGAAAAATGGTAGATGAGACAAAGTAGTAAATACCGTCGCAAGATTGGTCGTATTGCAAAACCCGTTTATCATAATATTCATAAGAATCGTGCAAACCGTTTCCGAGATAATTGAGGCGTTCCAAACGTTAGACTCACTCTGTATACAAAAGCATCTGTCCTCTAGACCCATAACAAAGCAGGATCAATTTTGTTAACCTGCTCCAAAGTTAGCGATAACCAAGGGATAAATATACGCTACATAAACTTATACCACAGACTGTGTGAAGGAAGTAGCATAATAGAATAGTATTAACATAGTAATATTACAAAAGCAAGATCATCCAAATGTCCACCAACCACCTACAGAAAGCTGCATTGTACCCAACTTTCAGATGGACCATAGTACGTCTAGCTGGCATAAGACCTATATCTTATATTAGAATATTTAAAGCACCCCTGTATTACTAATTCTCATTTTTGGATTTCACAAAATATATCGTCCTTCGAACAGCTTAATTCCAAAAAAGAATCATAAACCTAGAAAAGCCCAGCTATACATAAGTGTCTTTAGTTTCACGTTATTTTTTGCCGAACAACTTTGCACTTTGACACAACTGCTTATTAGACAGCTGAAACTTTAATAGACGACTCACGTCAAATATAGTTTTGTTTTCGAGCAGCGATTCTCTCAAGTTCTTCACCCCTGACCTATATTTACCCCCTTACATAAAAATAATGTTAACAGGCTACTTCCAGTGTTTGCTACCGAAACTTCGCGCCTCAAAACACGAGTATAATCTCCAACAGAGACTGCGTCTATATTAAACAAAGGACTTGTTTACGGCAAAGAATCCCATCGTTCCCCTTTTACATTTTTTCTTGTTTCTCGACTATTTTCTTGTCCGTAAAAAGTCTATTATTTTCCGTCGAAAGGAAATCCGCCCAAGGCTTTCTTTTTTTGTATCGTTTCTTAAACGTTCCCGTCCAGCATAGACTGTTGATGTTGCTAGGGTGTATTGGACACGAACATATTACATTGCCTCCATGTCGTGGACCGCCTTTATGTGTCTGTTTCTTATTACCACAGCAGTCCGTTGTTGTTGAGCGAAGATCAAAGAAATGGAGAGTTTTATTGGGATTCTCTATTTGACCTGGTTGTTACTTGTGAGGGGTTTTAAGTAAAATATTGGAATGCAGAATTTGTATTTTTATGGTTCACAAAATAAGAGCAGTTGCACTATTCAACTATACCTTTTCCAGCTGTAGTTTCTAAGGCGTCAAGTGATAACTCAAAACGGTCAAGTTAATTTTCCAACTCGTCAATTGTAAATTCAAACTGACAGGTGTAATTTATACTAATCAGTTTGAATTTACAACTGACGAGTTGGAAAATTAACTTGACCGTTTTGAATTATCACTTGACGCTTTAGAAACTGCAGCTGGTGTAGTATTTCGTAATTTTAGGCCCGATTTTATCAACATGCAGATTTTAACAAAGCCTTTGACCAATCGGAGCAACCCTTTTAAGAACATGCATCTGTCAAAGTACTCTGAAAATTATTGATTTCTCTTGAAGTTGACTTCAAAAAGCTCAAAAATGACATACTTTATATACAATCGAGCATTGTAAATCATCTAGCATCTTTTCCAGTCTGATTTTTCATCCCAAATCGGTGAAAAATTGCATTTTCTTGTTTAATCAAAAGTTAAGCAATTGCTTATTTCAAGATTCCAGATTCCATTTTCATTTGATCGCTGATTTCGTGCTGTATTAAATGCTATGATGACAAGAAATTCACTCATTGCATTATTTGGTTGAAACAATAGTTTACTATCGATAATAATTATGAATACCTGCAATATATCTTTGTTTTATAGTAGAAAGCGGTAAAAATAGCATTTTGTTACATTTCAAAGGTTACAGCTACTTCCCAAACGTATGTGCATTACCGGTTCCCTATCCAGAACCCCAGAACGCCAAAGCTTACCATTTTATAATTAAAATTAAGTATAAGCCTATTTGATGTACAATGCACCTGTGAATACTTCTATAAGAAGATCTATAACAAACATGCATCCAGTAAATGAAAGGCTGATTCTTCATAAAAGTATGTATTTCCATATAATCCATCTGACTGACGGACGTGGGATTTTTAATTATTAAATAAGGTAGGTAGTTGCTGTGATTGATATAGGTACCTACTGCTTTGATCGCAAATTATCCCAGTTTGCAATAAGTAATTATACAATAATTACAATGTAAACATGGAAAATGGGGCATTAATTTTCAAATCAATCGCTTTGTTCTGATATCCTGCTATGATTTTAATCCATGAATTTCTAAAATATCTTTGACAAAAGTGTCATCCAGCTTTGACGTGTTGTTTTCCATATCGATAAAATAATATTGGATGATACTTATTAACATAGCCCTCAATACCCAATAGAAAGCTTTTGCTAAATAACATCCAATAGAAAAGCTTTGTTAAACTCTTTGTTAAATATGCATGTTGATAAAATCAGCCCTTAGTGTAATAAAAAATTACAATGTAAAATTCCAGTACCAAAGGTTAGATTTTTTGCCATGATATACAGGGCGTTCCTAAATATCATGTACAAGCGAAGAGAGAAGATTCTTCGATGTTTTTAAGGACCAACATTTCAAATAAACATACTCCTGCAAATTCCTCGTTACAGATCCGCAGTTTGTTGAAGTTTCAATATTTTATCAGTTTTCTCTTAATAACGCTCTCAATTTTTAAGGTATTTCCACCAAATTTTGGATGTAAAATACGCAACAATAGGAGTTGCATATTGACTCATGTCCAACAGACACAGACAAACAGAGTCTACAGGTTGCTGTTTTTTCCGGGGTCATGCCCCCTTTTCTTACTCTGAACTTCTTTCGCAGTGCGCCGCAGGTAGATTAAAAAAAATAGTTTTCACATCTTGTTCAGAAACTTTTTGTCTTCTTATATGTTTTTAAATCTCAGATACTTATCGAGAAAAAAACGAGGTACGATTCTCTGTTATCAAGTAGAAGAAAGTAATGTATTTAAAATGTCTAAGGGGTTATGGCTATCACCTTGTACATTCTACCAACCGTTTGACATTTGAACTTATGTAACTCATATCTCGCTCCTTATATTCCAAATTTGAGCTCAATACCCCAAAAATTGAGAAAAAACTGAAAAAATAGTGAATTTTTAGCACGCTGTAGATCGGTAACAAATCGTTTGTTCATGATATTTAGGAACACCCTGGAATACTATAATTTTATTATTGTGAAAAATAATGTGCAATGTTTCCAGTATTAGACATAGAATATGTTCATGGTTTATTTTGTAGAAATATGCTGTGACATTGGGAAACATTTCCATAAAACCACTATAAATTCCGTAAAATTTCATTAGACATGCCGAAGAAGTACATAATGTAAATACTAAATAGTCATTACGTGCTTTGTAAGGTTACACTTGAATTAATCTGTTAGTTTTATTTATTTTTTTCCTAATTTCATTTTATTTATTTTTGTTTTTATTTTTTAGTAGTCATTAGACGAAAAAAAATACACATATATTGTGACGATCTCAGACGTCACAGGCGAGAAATTATTATCTGTATTTGCTCATTATCAATAGATAAAAGTACATAATGAATATGTGATGCTTACGTACATTACAATATTACTACTATAAAAATTCCGTAATAATGCTTAATAGTTGTAAGATAGCGCCCTCTAGCCACCACGGCAAAATAAACTTGGATACCTTTAATCATGGCCGACTCTACATTAGGCCGGAGCCTTAGATGTGGCAACGTGGCTTAGCTGTCAAATAGGGGCCCTATAGTTTCAGAATGATTATTACATTTTATATGTATTAGACTTCATCTCGGTTAATAAATTAAGAAAAATACTTTTTAGAACTACTACTACTAATACCACTTACATCTGATGTCTGTTTCATCACAGTCAAACACTACAAAATAAAAATAAACGCAACCTGTTTCCTCTACCACTTCCACTTCCACTTAAATGAACACTCAATTTACTTTGTAAATTATCACCTGAGCTAGAAAAATTCACTATTAGGTCACTGTGAAGCCATTCTTGCTGGTCTTGATTTCCCTTTCACTATCAAATCCTTTCGTAGGTATGCCCCAGGCCATGCCCAGATGAGTTCTATTAACTGTACTTTTCTGTGATATTTGGGAGGTCCAGAAAACATTATAGGTACCACATTGTGCTTTAAAATAGGTCTTATTCTTTGAAATGTTTGTCAATTATTGTCTTTATCCTTATAAATATAACCAGCCCTTCCGAGGAATACCTTTCACCCACTTCTGTTTATGTCCCTTATCGGACGCACAATTGCTAGTGCAACCTGGTACTACACACTTTTTATCTTTATAGTTTCATTTGTGCAGGTAAATAAGTAGAAACCCATTCAAAATCACCTTGCAACGTTCTTTTTAATCTGGAATAAGGTTATGTTGGGCCATGGTTTGGTAGTCCTCTACTCATGCCTCTACTGGGCTGCAACCTGATACTACACGCTTTGCAAGAATCTTTTTATCTTTATAGTTTCGTTTGTGCAGGTAAATAAGTAGAAACCCATTACAAATCACCTTGCAATGTTATTTTTAATCTGGAATAAGGTGATGTTGGGCCATGGTTTGGTAGTCCTCTACTGGGCTGCAACCTGGTACTACACGCTTTGCAGGCATCTTGTTATCTTTATAGTTTCGTTTGTGCAGGTAAATAATTAGAAACAAATTAATAATCACCTTCCAGCCATATTTTCTGCACCTGGAAGAATACACATGACATAACAACAAACGAAAACACGGCCTGATCTCCAACGTTGCCATATTTCAATGCTCCGGCCTAGTGAGTAGAGACGGCCATGCTTTAATCCAACAGATCATTAGGAAAGAAAGACTCTTCCAAATGAGATCTAGTTTGTTCAATTCCGTTAACTTAGCGCGAAGTCATCGACATTGAAATAAAAACCTGTTTGACGTCCCCCCACCACTAAATTTGACAAGATAGAGCAAAATACGACCTAGCGGTATCCATAATCTACCTCATCTCACGCCACTGGTCATGGTATAACAATCTACTGCATTCACGGCCGTTACACTTGCTAGAAGAACTCATATATGGAAATTGTTAGATGCGCACGGCTTTAGTTTGCATCCCTTGTGATGTTGGGCATAAGCACAACGGCTTTAAAAATTGATGAGGTGTGCTTTTACGTGCCAACTGATTTCTCTGGACTGGTAGTGCTAAAGTCCATGGATTTTACAGATGCATGCTTTGCTCATTAGAATGCTTCTAATAAAGATGGAACCTCATGCATTTCACTCCATTGTTCAGCCGATAATTCGCGTGTAATGATGATAACAGTAATAATGTATTCACGTAACACTATATGGATATGTACATCCACAGAATGTACATTCGATATTCCATGAACATGTGTATTTTGAATATTCATAGGACATATGAAAAATGATATACATTAGTGTATATTCAGATGTGAATATACATAAGATGTTGGTCTAGGTATCATATATAATATGTTCATACGTGAATATACATAGGATGTTGGTCTAAGTATCATACATACATCTAGCAGTTTACGCCTGATGCACGAAGGACAGCTAGTGCCGTCATTTCTAGCCATTCTGCCGGTTGAGTCCTTAGCCGTAGTTAGCGTGTGTGTGCTGGTGCTTGTTGTTCCTCATTACCTGATCGAGTGAAATATTGTGAAATGTCACTTATCTTCTGGCTACTGATAACATCCGCATCCAGCAATTGACGGTAAGTCGTAAGCGGAACAAACCACCTACAAAATTTTACAACCTAGACTTCTTTGTGATTTTAGACATGCCATTCAACAGAAAAGAAATGACAATCACAGTGATCGATTTTGCCAAGTATTATTATTGTAGCTGCTGTGTCAGTACTCAGCTTACTAGGCTGAAGTAACGAATTTCGTGGCTATGGTTATTTTGAACACTCTCAGTAATGAAAAATAGGTACATGATTCCCAATAACCATAACTAAGGTCAATTTTACTTGCCCGACCTCTCTTTCTCTCTCTCTCCTTGAAGAGTCACTATGTTCAAAGTGTCAACTGTAAAACACCCCGAAATATTAGCCTTTATTTTTGACGGATAAACCAAATAAATGGAGTTTAGAAATAGCCAAAACTCGCCAACTTGCTCTGTGCTTTGCGCCACTTTGAGGGAAAATTGCACTTGAGTCTAGCCGGACCGTGCAACTTTCCAACCCGCAATCCCGAAGACTGCCAAAGGTTTCTGATTATTATTCGATGATGCCGCAAAGGCACCAAATTTAAATCTAACGTAGCAAAGCTTGTCTTCTACATGAATGATTCAAGACTTCATTACATGATGGGGCTGATGTCAATTATTATAAAAGATATTCGCTATTCCAAATATACGCTTCAACGAGGGGGAACACGATAAAAGTTGCCCTTATTCACAGTTCAAAATGTAAAAAATTAAAGTAGGACACTTTAATAAATAATAATGCAAAAGTTTTCTATCCTTTTGCAACATTGGGGATAGATGTGGAGGATTATTTGTAACTAAAACATAATATATTTCGGGAACAAATTCCAAAAGAAACGACTGAGTCATTCAATAAATATAGTAAAATTTATCATCTTTAAAAGAGTACAAAAAAATAAAAAAAAATTTGTTCTTCACTTTACGCGCAAAAAAATTTGGTCTTTTGAATTACTTGTGGAAAGTGAAAATGTGGTACATATTATACCTATCACTGTGTTTTAAATTAGTTGTAAACGATTATTAGTGAAGAAGTCTCTAACAATACAAATTTAAAAAAAATTGAATGCCTCAAAAAACTCCTCAATTTTAATTAAAAATATGCGACAGAAATGATGATACCCAAAATGAATATCAACCCTCACTAGCTAGTTTTCTGGGTTTAGTACTTGTCAAGTAATGCTAATAAGAAGGCAATTTTGGGTAAAGGACTTTCTAGACTTTCCGATACATAGCATAAAAGTAAAAAACATTTTTCAAAATGCTTTATTATATATTGTTGGATCTGGATGGCGGATACAGAAAATGAAAACACCTTGAAAACAGAGAAGCTCTTCCAAAATAACACACATTTTTAAATTCTGCAAACGGCACGCAGAACTGTCACTGTCAGTGTCCATAGATGTCCATTTTGTAGCCATGATAAATGCGCATGCGGAACTATAGGTTGAAAAGTTGCACGATCCGGCTAGACGCAAGTGAAAATTGCCACACCTGGCAACCCTGTGAGTAGCGCGTGGAGAATGGAAGGTACGTGGTAGGGGATATTGTGTTCTCTATTTAATCGGTTAAAGGCTAGGTTATCTGATCTGCTTTTTGCGCCCGCTACGTTCATATCGGCATTCTAGTTTCCAACTTGCCAATCATATAGACAGGGTAAGTCAAGCTGAACGCTTCGAGCTCTTGTGACCAAGAATATCTCTTTTTAGGAAAATAACTATGTGAGTGTGTGTGTGTGTCAAGTTGAAACGTTTTTCAAAGATAATCGCTTTCATACAGCGCAAATCAACAATTTTAGTATAAGTTGATATCTTAAACATCGTAGCAATTAGGAAATTTAGAAGGTTGTGTGGCCTTGTAGTGTGGCATAAGCATAAGGGTTAAGTGGAAGAACAGGTATGCACCATGTCCGTGGTGCATAACTGAAGTTCGCCCATTCGTCATACCATATCTTCCTTTTTTTCTATTTATTACTCTGGTTGATTAATGTATTTGGCGAATAAAGACGTTTGTTATTATTATTATCCTGATTTTTCAAGTTTCTCTCGCATGACTGCGGTAGCAACAGATGTTGACGGGCTATGCCAAGTCAACACCTGATACATTACGGATCGGAATTTAGGAAGGATCGTACAATATTGCAGGTCTTTAGGATTACAGACTTTTGAAATATTTTGTGTAACCTTTCGTCCAGGCCCAACTGTTTTAGGTGTGGTGAAAATGTGTTTGGTGTGAGGCCTGAGACAGACATAATTAGGGGGACAATAGTAACTTTGTTTTGCTTCCAGAGTCGTTTTATCTCTATTGCAAGGTCAGTGTATTTACATATCTTCCCAGCGTGGGCGTTTTGGATATTCGTATCGTTGGGAATAGCGATATCTATCAAATAGGTAACTTTGTCTGACTTTGACTGGAAAACTATATCTGGTCGATTTGCCGGGATAGTCTTATCAGTATGTATCTGTTGTGGCTAGTGCGTGGTGAATGACCTTGGCTGCAGAGTTATGTCTAGCTGTGTACTCGGTTCCAGCGAGAGTTTTGCATGCGCTTGTTATTATTATTATCATTATAAGCTTCTTTAGATTAGGTGAGACCATCAGCATTAAATTCTATATGTGCTTTGTTGTGAAATCGGTGGATTAATTAAGGAAACCTCAATCACAAGTTACTAGACCCTTTGGTAAAAATTTTTGAGGATTACTCGTATTTCGATCCGCTTCACAACCCTAGTCCTCACCCTTTACGAAAGCCTTGGCTGCCAATCTTATCATTTTCTTCAAACAAAAGGACTTCGTCCCTTCATTTAACACCTCTTATCCTTCCACAGGGAGGCCAAAATTCATTCACTGCGTTAATTTTCAGGAAATGAGGAATTTATTTTGCTGTTTCTTCAAGTGGGAGGGAAAAGGCAATGCCATGTTTACTATAAACCGGGAAAAAATATTCAATTAAAAACTTTTCTTGCTAACCACTCCGGCACAATAGAGACAAAAGAAAGTTCCCTAGTCCTGTCGTTGTCGACGACTTGGTTTATAAATATTCAAGTGACGAACGGAAAAACAACTAGTCGTCCTGGTCCCCAGCTGGTAGTATAATTGAAATGAAATGCGAACAGTTTAAATGGAACCAGACTGAGGGGATAAGGCAAAAAGAGTCCAGTGTCTGTCTGAATTAAAAGCAGACTGTATATTTCAAGGCAAGGGTAGATTACCGGTACCACGGTATATAATGAAAATACGATTCGAAACATCGTTATACATACAACATTGAATATTTACGTGCTTGCTGCATTTGGATTTATGAATAATGCATTGCAACACAGAGATGCACATGCTTCATTACTAATTTGTTTTTTAGATATTTTTAAAATAAAATATAGTACTAGAGATCTCTTTAACTACATCCGGAGTTTGATTTGCGTTAAGGTACGCGCACGTAAATCGGCATTGGATGAAATGGCCGGTACGGTATGGATTTTTCATTAGGGTACCGTACATAGCTGATCGGAATCGATGGAAGAATTGGAAGTAGAAAATTTTCAAAAATATAGAAAGCGTAGGGGTTCATGCAGTATGTCAGGGAATGGCAGTTTTGGGGGATATGTACATTTATTTCCGAGCTTAATGAATGACGGAAGAAAGTTCTTCAATTACTTCAGAATACCTTATTTTAAATTTTGTTCTTTACTGGAGGCCATGAGAGGAGCCAATACTGAAGAAAAATGCCATCTCGCCCACCTATTACAGCAAAAGAAAGGTTGATGGTATATCTCTCTCTCTCTCTCTCTCTCTCTGTAGCGTCACGACCCTTCATGGGTTTTTGCTGCAAGCACGACCTGCCTCCATCTATTGCGGTCCATAGCTTTCTCTCTCCAATCTTGTATTCCTAGGGCCTCTATGTCTTTTTCGATGTTGTCCCTCCATCTAAGTCTAGGTCTTTCTAGTGGTCTCTTACCGGCTGGGTTCTTCTCCCATACTCGTTTAATGAGGCGTTCGTTTTGGGCTCTCAGGGCATGTCCTGCCCATCTAAGCCTTTGAGCTTTTATTTCATTAGTGATGATTGGTTTGTTAAACATTCCTTACAGTTCTTCATTTGTTCTGATTCGATATTGTCCGGTTATCTCATCCACTTTAGGGCCATAGATCCTTCTCAGTATTTTACATTCGAAGCGCTTCAATAGTACTTCGTTCTGCTTAGTGATGGTCCTGATTATAGATCCATTATATTCTAATTTTTGACATTGTTGATAGCATTGTTGATCTTAATAATTCTTGCAATGCATAGTAGCACCTATTGCCGTTTTGTATTCTTGCCTGTATTTCTCTGTCTATATCGCTGTCGTGTGTTATGGTGGCGTCTAGGTACTGAAATTCTTTTACGCATTCAAAGTTATACGTGTCCATAGTTATGTTTTGTCCTATCCTGTCTCTACCTGTTCTGCGGTTGACGTGCATATATTTTGTTTTTTCCCCGTTGATGTTGAGGCCCACCTTTTTAGCTTCGTTTTCTATTTTTATAAACATTTTCTCTATTTTGGTAGTACTACTTCCTACGGTGTCGATGTCATCCGCATATGCCAGTACCATTCTTGTCTTTTGCTCTGCGAATATTTCCAATTCTATGTTGGCTTCTTTAATAGCCGTATCTAACACTATGTTAAAAAGTAGTGGTGATAGTTAATCTCCCTGTTTTAATCCACTGGTGATGGAGAACGTTCCTGTTGCATGTTTCCCGATTCTAACCTTAGCTCTAGAATTCTCAACACATATTTTGGTTATGTTAATAATCTTTTTTGGTACTCCTATGCTTTCCATGGCAAACCACACACTATCTCTCACTATACTATCGTACGTACGATAGTTGATGGTATGCTTAAGGTAAATAGATAAAATGCCGATGGTGCCTCGGCAATCTCCGATCAGCATCGCATATACGTCGGTATCGGTACGCACGGCACGTGTCGGCGGGTATCCTAGTTGCTATATTCTCGCCGGATTTTGAAAATTCGATGCCTACCGTCCGCACCTATGTGCGCTGGTTCATTAAATTTTATAGAAGGATTTTTTCTCCGATCCATAACGATCGTTCGTTGTCGATTTACGTGCGCGTACCTTTAAGCTCCAAGCTTTCGTCCAGGATTACACGTGACATCCTCAGGGCACTATTACAAGACTAACCTTAGCACTTACCTAGTCTGTATATACCAATCCTCGGGAGAGATAGAGGATTAGAGGACCTAGTATGCCGTTCATGTTTCTTCAATCAAATTTCCTGGACAAGTGATATTCTCGCAAAAAGATTTTCAAACGAAAACTGAGGGTAATGTTTGAAAGTACTACAGGATCTATCGTACCATGCTTTCAAAACATTCTTTTTTCTCCTTCTTCCATTCTGACGTTCTTCTAACAAGAAAAGGAGTTACATAGGACACAAGGTATATAGAAAGCCAACTCATATTGACCGGTACTTACATAAAGAATCAAACCACCACCCATCTCAGAAGTACGGAATTATTAGAACTTTAACAGAACGGGCTAGAAAAGTGTGCGAATCAGAAGAACTCGACACCGAACTGGACCATCTAAAGAATGCTCTTAAGGCAAATGGTTACACAGAAAAGGAAATAACAAGAACAATGGGAATAAATAGGGCAAAAACAGAACCTAAACCGATAGAAAAAGCTTTTCTACCCTATGTGCCTGGAATAACAGACAGAGTAGGAAAAATGTTACGAAATGAAGACGTCAATACCATCTACAAGCTCACAAGAAAGATACAGTGATAGAGATACAACATTTGAGAACGGCGAAGGATAAAACAGACCCAGTCACAACACCGGGAGTTTATCGCCTACCATGGACATGTGGGAGTGTATGTACATATGAACAACGAAGCGATCTATAAACACAAGAATTGCTGAACATGAGGCTAGCTGTCGACTAGGCCATACGGACAAATGACCGATAGCCGAACATGCGATTAAGGAGGGAAGTCACAGGATCAAGTTTGAAGAAACTCAGGTTCTTACCGCAACGTCTTCATACCACGCCAGACTTCACAGGGAAGCCATCGAAATACTTAAATATCATAATGATTTTAATAGGAAAGAAGAAACACCAAAGTCAGCCAGACATGGGTACCCATCCTAAAGGACCTGAAGACACTACCATATCGCGAAGGGGCGGGGCTACCAACGCTACCTGATTGGGCCACGTCACCATTAGCAGGTATAAATACAGGTGCAGATCCACCAGCCGGCAGCATTTTGGAAGTCGCCGAAGTGAAAGAGCTTCTGAAGATGCCATCCACTCGTGGTGGCGAAACGTCAAGCTTTAACGCTAAACGACGACGGCCTAAATACTAGTACCACAAATTCATTGTTTACAAGTTTACTGTTATTACACAAAGCTCTGCAGATGCCCAAATGTATTACAGCTAGTGAACCCCTCGGAACAAATCCCAGCTCAATAATAGAATCCAAAATTTCGAAATAACGTTATTCAATCTAACATGTTTTTAAAATTAATATTTTATACATATATGTAGGCAGTGACTTACTGTGGATTGCAATGTGTAGGTATAGGTAACGATATCTCTACGGACTTGGTGACCACTGAAGCAGATCAAGTACGTGCAGATTTGCCTCACTTGCCCCTAAGAGTTTCAGCAGCCCGTATTGTATATTGGCGGTTTAAACTCCCCAAAAGCAAGTTATCGCAGGTATTGCAAATACCCGTTACAGTTGACTTCTAGAATAGTCGTCATAGCAGTAAGCTGAAACGTGTGCAACAGACTGTGAGACGTTGAGCCTTAATGTGGAACAGAACTAGGTTATGGGGGGGGGGGGGGGGGAAGGGAAGTAGAATTGATTTCGTATGCCGAGTTGCTGAGTTGCATATGGCAGCAACAGCGGTAAGACTGCAAACGACTTTCTGTCATTATAGCTTTCTTATTTTAAAGTAACACTGAAGTTCAAAGGCCAAAGTTATATTTAACAAATATGTTTCATCATCATAGTCACTATGTCTTAACAGACATGTTGTGAACTCGTATAATGCATTAAGTCGGAGCTAGAGTATTTCCGACAAGAATATTATCAATAGTTTTGAGAACTGTAGCTCGCCATCGTTCGCGATTTTCTGTCAGTTCAGCGGCGCTCTTGATACTCATATCCAGCAACTGTTTCGTCGTATCCACCCAGCATGTAGGGAAACGGCCACGGCGCCGCCCACTCGGGGCGTGACCCCGAAATACAAGTTTCTCCATATTATCGCTTCTCTGAATATGTCCGAAGAATGTAAGCATTCTCATCGACACAATGGAGGATAGTCCCTTTGGATTACCGGGCTCATCCAGCATGGAAGCATTAGTTCGATGGGCGGTACAAGGAATTCTCAGCATACTCCTCCACGTCCACATTTCAAAAGCATCTATGCGAGCTCGATCTGCCTTTTTAACAGTCCAAGTTTCCGAGGCATACAAAAATATGTAAAAATATGTAGAACACAATGATTTTATCATTCTTTATAGACACCTGACGATGGTTTAGATTTATAATAAACCGAAACGTCGTGGAAAGGAAAATTGTTTCATTTAATTGACCGCAATACCATTAGAAAAAACCAAATGTAGAACACAAGAGGCTGAACCAGTGACATTTTGGTAGCTTTAGTGATGTTATGATAACGCCATATTTTAGTAAGCTTTGTCATGGCCACCCGTGCCTGTTGAATGCGCCGTCGAATCTCATTCTCACAGCTATCTGAATTGTCGATCAAAGGATCGAGGTACACAAAACTTTGAACTATCTCACAACAGCCTATTGACTTTTATTTCTCGATGATTGTCAAGCTCTCTATCTACGATAATAACCTTGGTCTTATTGTAGTTAATACTAAGACCATATGCTGCACTGTGTTGTTCTAAAACGTTCAATAGAGCTACTAGTTCTTCCTGAGATGCAGCAATAAGGGTTGTATCTTCAGCAAAGACGTTAGATATTTTGCTTCCGCCAATAGTATACCGCCATTCCAGTTGTCCAATACCTGTCTCATCACAAATTCAGAGTAAATGTTAAATAACATCGGAGATAATACACATTCCTGACGAACTTCTTTCCTGGTTGCTGTTTGACCAGACAGGTTACCATCAATTCTTACACGAGCTGAGCTAGACTCATAGAGTTGCTGTATGAGAAATACTAAGTGGTAAGGGACTCCCATGGAGATAAGGATTTTCCACAGTTTAGGCCACTGTAGGTTATTAAACGCCTTAGGATAGTCCACAAAGGAGATAAAAACGGGAAAATAATGCTCTTCGGCTTTTTCAATAATCCGTCTAACAAATACTAACAAACATGCTTATTCTACCTTTAAATACAAAAAAATAGAGATCAGTTGACTGACTCAATACTTCCTATGCAAGGCGATAAGAAGCTTTTATATTTTAAGGGTAGATACTTATGCGATTAAGCTTATAAAAACTAAAAAAAATAAAAAATTAATTTCATTTACCAACAACGCTCATGAACGAGCTTCTCAAGTGGTCTATACATACCCCTTTTCCAAGGCATTCTAAAAATCTCAGAGGGAAAACTGGGTAAACTTAAATTATAAAAATAAATTCGTAGTACAAGGCCCGCAGCAAATTGGCTAGTTTATTGACGGAGTGAAAACTGTTGTACCAGTGGAACTAGAACGTACGGAAATAATGCAGACACACATATTTTCCCTGGGTCCTTGGCTCGCTGAGGCTACATTGAGCCGAATTTATTTAGATTTTCGGTGATGTTTCCTTTTCCGACTTGGGATATAAACTTGAAAGTGTATTGCGGTCGTTGTTGTGGAACTGCGGTGGTTCTTAGAGGCCACGAGAATTACGGGGCACATAAATGAGGGGACGATCGCTACAAGAAACGGCAGCGTACTGGGTTGCCATTCGGTGTTGATGCTGCATTAGAAGAAAAGCTGCACCAATGCTTTGAAGAAATTCTTACAGAAAATAAGAAATATGGTGTGGTGGCGACTGATTTTTCAACGTTTCAACTAACAAACATTTCGTTACATTGATATTGCAGCACTATTGAAATGTGATCTTACTTCCTGGTACATTGGAGATCACTTGTGGCAGGTAAGTTAGTCGGTATACAAATTGACTGAAAGGGAAGACTTTTAAACTATTTATATTTTTAACAAAGATTTCTGGGAAGGTACTGGTTAAAAAAGCTGTGAGAATGAGATTCGACGGCGCATTCAACAGGCACGGGTGGCCATGACAAAGCTTACTAAAATATGGCGTGACCATAACATCACTAAGGCTACCAAAATGTCGCTGGTTCAGTCTCTTGTGTTCTCCATATTTTCGTATGCCTCGGAAAACTGGACTGCTAAAAAAGGCAGATCGAGCTCGCAAGGACGCGTTTGAAATGTAGACGCGGAGGAGAATGCTGAGAATTCCTTATACCGCCCATCGAACTAATGTTTCCGTACTGGATGAGCTCGGTAATCCAAAGAGACTATCCCTCATTGTGTCGACGAAAATGCTTGCATTCTTCGGACATATACACAAAAGAGATAATATGGAAAAACTTGTAGTTCAGGGTCACGTCCCGAGTGGGCTGCGCCGTGGCCGTTCCCCTACACACTGGGTGGATACGACGAAACAGTTGCTGAATATGAGTATCAAGAGCGCCGCTGAACTGACAGAAAATCGCGAACGATGGCGAGCTACAGTTCTCAAAGCTATTGGTAATATTGGTGTCGGCAGTACTCTAGCTCCGACTTAATGCATTTTGCGAGTTCACAACATGTCTGTTAAGACATTGTGACTATGATGGTAACTGGTTAAAAGGGTTTTTGAGATGACACCGGCATAGATTGTCTATAAGGCAACCAACGGGAATATCATACACAAGTTTAAATGGGTTATAGTAGTTGTAGTAAGTATGGCAACTGGCAACTTCTATTTCCTTGCCAAAGAGAGATGATACCGTGGTGATCTCTACATTACGTCGTTTCGTGAATGGGATCATGACGGTTTTCGAGGGATTTACAGATAATCCCTCTGTAACGCACCATCACTCCACTAGGTCACTAAGTCACTCTGCATTAGTTCCAGGCAGGGTCCCATGTGCTTACCTCGTATTAGACTATCTTCCTCGTTTAGTGTAACTGGAGGCTATCGACTATCAGGTTCCATAGTCTCGGTGACAGCACGCCACCTGGCGGACACCATAGTCACCATAGCCTTGATATCATCATTATAGTCACAATGTCTTAAAAGACATGTCGCGAACTCGTAAAATGTACTCATTGTACGAGTTTTTCTTGGGATATCTTTAAGATCTTTAATGCAGTAGCTTCCCATTTGCTTTCTGCATCCTCATATGGTCGACCAGATGCATCTACTGGTTCATTCGCCTTTAGGGACAAGGACCCCAAGGACAAGAAGGTGTCCTGACTTTTCTCAACTCGTCCACCCAAAGCTATTGGTTGAGAAGAGGTTACTGCTTATACCGAATAGTAGTTCGGTTCTCTTTAGTCGCCTTTTACGACACGCAGAATATACGATAGGAAATATTCTAACCCGCCCCCACACGGGGTTAGCCTTGACCAGATGCATCCTGGCTTATCCGCCTTTAGGGACAATTTCTCACCCCAAGGACAAGAAGGTGTCCTGACTTTTCTCAACTCGTCCACCCAAAGCTGTTGGTTGAGAAGAGGTTACTGCTTATACCGAATAGTAGTTCGGTTCTCTTTAGTCGCCTTTTACGACACGCAGAATATACGATAGGAAATATTCTAACCCGCCCCCACACGGGGTTAGCCTTGACCAGATGCATCCTGGCTTATCCGCCTTTAGGGACAATTTCTCACCCCAAGGACAAAAAGGTGTCCTGACTTTTCTCAACTCGTCCACCCAAAGCTGTTGGTTGAGAAGAGGTTACTGCTTATACCGAATAGTAGTTCGGTTCTCTTTAGTCGCCTTTTACGACACGCGGAATATACGATAGGAAATATTCTAACCCGCCCCCACACGGGGTTAGCCTTGACCAGATGCATCCTGGCTTATCCGCCTTTAGGGACAATTTCTCACCCCAAGGACAAGAAGGTGTCCTGACTTTTCTCAACTCGTCCACCCAAAGCTGTTGGTTGAGAAGAGATTACTGATTATACCGAACAGTAGTTCGGTTCCTTTTTGTCGCTTTTTATGACACGCAGGATATACGATGGGAGATATTCTAACCCGCTCCCACATGGGGGATAGCCTTGAACGACATAAGGCTTATCGGACGGTAAGCCTTTGCAGCATCGTAAGATGGTTTACTGGTTAAGAAATGAACACCACCTTAGAGATCTCCCATAGCGCAGGAGTAATCCCTGTGGCCTCTCTCAACCTTGTTGTATTCAGTGAGTGCCTTCCTGTAGGTGTCCCAATTTCCCATATGTTTACACTGATGTATAGTCTGCAGATATTTCTCCTTTGCTTGAGAAAGGATTAGTTAATGCGGGTTAGTACTTTTACACATGCCATGTCAACATAGTATCAGATATAATTTTTTGCTTGAAGTCAGGATTTGTTATACAAATATTATGGTGCAAAACACTATATAATAGTCTGTTTGAATTAGAATAGAATTATCTTCAATTCGGAATGCTGCAGTATTACAAAATATCTGGTAGCATGCTGTTCCAAATTACCTGCATTCTACGTTATACCGCTCCTATGCAGACCTTTTGGTTAACCCTAAATTTGACTTAGTTCGTACTTTCCATTGTGTATCTAGTTTATTGAAGCTGACTGATTTACTAACTGTTCTATGCAGCTTTCTTTGGTATGGCTGTCTTTACAGTTTATTTTTTTCCTTCATGAACTAATCTCTATCACAAATTTGCTGGATTTCCATTACTATTTATAATAGTAAGCCCGAAATATGAGTTCCAATGAAAGCAAAGAAATCCGGAATTCTAGTTTCAGATCTCTTGCCAGCAAAGAATTGCAGTTCGCCGCCTTGACGGTCCAATTCTCGAAGAAAGACGATCTTTCCACGTTTGCCTCCGATAAAGCCGCCACCGTCGCGTTAGCCATGAGTAAACAAGACAAGAGAACGTCGACCTGTTCAAACACAGCCACCTTCCTAGCTTTGCCAACCTCCAATAGCTTTTTGTCAACACCTACCGTTTATATAGACTGAGAGCTGATAACGGAAGCCCACAGTGCGATGTTTTTAAAATAAAACATTTATTTTCCAGATTTCATTACCAGTAATCCTGTCTATACAGGCAAGATGTATCAAATTTTGTATAGAGATGCAGTGCGCATAAGGAAATGTTCCAAGAAGTAATATACAATATTTTATAAACATGAGTTTTGTACATTTTGCATTTTATTCTGATCTGCTGTATTGATGGACAGGTGATACATGAGTAAAATGTGATAGCACTGACAAATTACAGAGTTGGACTTTAAGTTGAATGCTAAGAAAATGCATGATAGTATACAACTGCCTCAAGGTGTTGTAAAAGCCTTTTGTGTACACTATGGTACAGTGTCACACCCAAATTTTTTGCTCCTTTTACGACTTCAAGCGTTGTGTCATCTATTTTAAGTTTTATTTTTCTACATCCTCCGGCTACTGGTTTCTTGGAGAAAAAATATAACTTTCGTCTTCGCTGGATTAAGAACTATTATCTATTTGACCCTTTAAAGATCCCGGGATTTTCAGGTTCAGCCCAAAAATCGAAAACCCTTATTTGAACCTCTATCAGGACAAAACCTCGTGTAATGGATAACTGAAAGATGTTAATTACAAATCCGGTCCCAGTTTCGAGTTTCAGGGTCATTCGACGAAAATCGAAATTTTTCAGATCCCGGGATTTTCAGGTTCACCCCAAACATCGAAAACCCTTATTTGACCTTCTATCAGGACGAAGCCTCGTGTAATGGATAACTGAAGGGCGTTAATTACAAATCCGGCAGTCCGCTTCGAGTTTCAGGCTCGTTTGACGAAAATCGAAATTTTTTAGATCCCGGGATTACAGGTTCACCCCCAAAATTCGAAATCCCTTATTTGAACTTCTATCAGGACAAAACCTCGTGTAATGGATAACTGAAAGATGTTAATTACAAATCCAGCCTCAGTTTTGAGTTTTAGGCTCACCTGACGAATATCGAAATTTTTCAGATCCCGGGATTTTCAGGCTCACCCCAAACATCGAAAACCCTTATTTGACCTTCTATCAGGACAAAACCTCGTGTAATGGATAACTGAAGGGCGTTAATTACAAATCCGGCCTCAGTTTTGAGTTTCAGGCTCGTTTGGCGAAAATCGAAATTTTTCAGGTCCCGGGATTTGCAGGTTCAGCCCAAAAATCAAAATCCCTTATTTGAACTTCTATCAGAACAAAACCTCGTGTAATGGATAACTGAAGGGCGTTAATTACAAATGCGGCAGTCCGTTTCGAGTTTCACGCTCGTTTGACGAAAATCGAAATTTTTCAGATCCCAGGATTTTCAGGTTCACCCCAAAAATCGAAAACCCTTATTTGAACTTCTATCAGGACAAAACTTCATGTAATCGAACGACGTTAATTACAAATCCGGTCTCAGTCTCGAGTTTCAGGATCACTTGACAAAAATCGAAATTTTGCAGATCCCGGGATTTTCAGGTTCAGCTCAAACATCGGAAACCCTTATTTGACCTTCTCAGGACAAAACCTCATGTAATGAATAACTGAAGGGTGCTAATAACAAATCCGGCAGCCCGCTTTGAGTTTCAGGCTCGTTTGACGGAAATAAAAATTTTTCAGATCCGAGGATTTGCAGGTTCAGCCCAAAAATCGAAAACCCTTAATTGAACTTCTATCATGACAAAACTTTGTGTAATGGATAACTGAAGCACGTTAGTTACAAATCCGCCCCCAGTTTTGAGTTTCAGGCTCATTTGACAAAAATCGAAATTTTTCAGGTCCCGGGATTTTCAGGTTCAGCTCAAAAATCGAAAACCCTTAATTGACCTTCTATCAGGACAAAACCTCGTGTAATGTATAACTGAAGGACGTTAATTGCAAATCCGGCAGTCCGTTTCGAGTTTCAGGCTCGTTTGACGAAAATCGAAATTTTCCAGATCCCAGGAGTTTCAGGTTCACCCCAAAAATCGGAAACCCTTATTTGAACTTCTATCAGGACAAAACCTCGTGTAATGGATAACTGAAGGACGTTAATTACAAATAGGGCCTCAGTTTCGAATTTCCGGATCATTTGACAAAAATCGAAATTTTTCAGATCCCGGGATTTTCAGGTTCAGCTCAAAAATCGAAAACCCTTATTTGACCTTTTATCAGGACAAAACCTCGTGTAATGCATAACTGAAGAACGTTTATTACAAATCCGCCAGTCCGTTTCGAGTTTCAGGCTCGTTTGACGAAAATCGAAATTTTTCAGGTCCCAGGATTTTCAGGTTCACCCCAAAAATCGAAAACCATTATTTGACCTTCCATCAGGACAGAACCTCGTGTAATGGGTAACTGAAGGACGTTAATTACAATTCCGGCCTCAGTTCTGAGTTTCAGGCTCACTTGACGAAAACCGAAATTTTTCAGAACCCGGGATTTTCAGGTTCAGCCCAAAAATCGAAAAACCTTATTTGAACTTCTATCAGGACAAAGCCTCGTGTAATGGATAACTGAAGGGCGTTAATTACAAATCCGGCCTCAGTTTCGAGTTTCAGGATCATTTGACGAAAATCGAAATTTTTCAAATCCCGGGATTTTCAGGTTCAGCCCAAAAATAGAAATCCCTTATTTGAACTTCTATCAAGACAAAACCTCGTGTAATGGATAACTGGAGGGCGTTAATTGCAAATCCGGCAGTCCGTTTCGAGTTTCAGGCTCGTTTGACGAAAATCGAAATTTTTCAGGTCCCGGGATTTTCAGGTTCAGCTCAAAAATCGAAAACCCTTATTTGACCTTCTATTAGGACAAAACCTCGTGTAATGGATAACTGAAGGGCGTTAATTACAAATCTGGCATCAGTTTTGAGTTTCAGGCTCACTTGACGAAAATCGAAATTTTTCAGATCCCGGGATTTGCAGGTTCAGCCCAAAAATCAAAATCCCTTATTTGAACTTCTATCAGTACAAAACCTCGTGTAATGGATAACTGAAGGGCGTTAATTACAAGTCCGGCCTCAGTTTTGAGTTTCAGGCTCGTTTGACGAAAATCGAAATTTTTCAGGTCCCGGGATTTTCAGGTTCAGCTCAAAAATCGAAAACCCTTATTAGACCTTCTATCAGGACAAAACCTCGTGTAATGCATAAACGAAGGGCGTTAATTACAAATCCGGCCTCAGTTTTGAGTTTCAGGCTCACTTGACGAAAATCGAAATTTTCCAGATCCCAGGAGTTTCAGGTTCACCCCAAAAATCGGAAACCCTTATTTGAACTTCTATCAGGACAAAACCTCGTGTAATAGATAACTGAAGGACGTTAATTACAAATAGGGCCTCAGTTTCGAGTTTCAGGATCACTTGACAAAAATCGAAATTTTTCAGATCCCGGGATTTTCAGGTTCAGCTCAAAAATCGAAAACCCTTATTTGACCTTCTATCAGGACAAAACCTCGTGTAATGGATAACTGAAGGGCGCTAATTACAAATCCGGCCTCAGTTTTGAGTTTCAGGCTCGTTTGACGAAAATCGAAATTTTTCAGGTCCCGGGATTTGCAGGTTCAGCCCAAAAATCAAAATCCCTTATTTGAACTTCTATCAGTACAAAACCTCGTGTAATGGGTAACTGAAGGACGTTAATTACAAATCCGGCCTCAGTTTTGAGTTTCAGGCTCACTTGACGAAAATCGAAATTTTTCAGAACCCGGGCTTTTCAGGTTCAGCCCAAAAATCGAAAACCCTTATTTGACCTTCTATCAGGACAAAACCTCCTGTAATGGATAACTGGAGGGCGTTACTTACAAATCCGGCAGTCCGCTTCGAGTTTCAGGGTCGCTTGACGAGAATCGAAATTTTTCAGATCCCAGGATTTTCAGGTTCACCCCAAAAATCGAAAACCCTTATTTGAACTTCTATCAGGACAAAACCTCGTGTAATGGATAACCGGAGGACGTTAATTGCAAATCCGGCCTCAGTTTCGAGTTTCAGGATCATTTGACAAAAATCGAAATTTTTCAGATCCCGGGATTTTCAGGTTCAGCTCAATAATCGAAAACCCTTATTTGACCTTCTATCAGGACAAAGCCTCGTGTAATGCATAACTGAAGGACGTTAATTACAAGTCCGGCCTTAGTTTTGAGTTTCAGGCTCACTTGACGAAAATCGAAATTTTTCAGATCCCGGGATTTTCGAGTTCAGCTCAAAAATCGAAAAACCTTATTTGACCTTCTATCAGGACAAAGCCTCGTGTAATGGATAACTGAAGGGCGTTAATTACAAATCCGGCCTCAGTTTCGACTTTCAGGATCATTTGACGAAAATCGAAATTTTTCAAATCCCGGGATTTTCAGGTTCAGCCCAAAAATAGAAATCCCTTATTTGAACTTCTATCAGGACAAAACCTCGTGTAATGGATAACTGGAGGGCGTTAATTGCAAATCCGGCAGTCCGTTTCGAATTTCAGGCTCGTTTGACGAAAATCGAAATTTTTCAGGTCCCGAGATTTTCAGGTTCAGCTCAAAAATCGAAAACCCTTATTTGACCTTCTATCAGGACAAAACCTCGTGTAATGCATAAATGAAGGGCGTTAATTACAAATCCGGCCTCAGTTTTGAGTTTCAGGCTCACTTGACAAAAATCGAAATTTTTCAGATCCCGGGATTTGCAGGTTCAGCCCAAAAATCGAAATCCCTTATTTGAACTTCTATCAGTACAAAACCTCGTGTAATGGATAACTGAAGGGCGTTAATAACAAATCCGGCCTCAGTTTCGAGTTTCAGGGTCATTTGACGAAGATCGAAATTTTTCAGATCCCGGGATTTTCGAGTTCAGCTCAAAAATCGAAAAACCTTATTTGACCTTCTATCAGGACAAAGCCTCGTGTAATGGATAACTGAAGGGCGTTAATTACAAATCCGGCCTCAGTTTCGACTTTCAGGATCATTTGACGAAAATCGAAATTTTTCAAGTCCCGGGATTTTCAGGTTCAGCTCAAAAATCGAAAACCCTTATTTGACCTTCTATCAGGACAAAACCTCGTGTAATGCATAAATGAAGGGCGTTAATTAAAAAACCGGCCTCAGTTTTGAGTTTCAGGCTCACTTGACAAAAATCGAAATTTTTCAGATCCCGGGATTTGCAGGTTCAGCCCAAAAATCGAAATCCCTTATTTGAACTTCTATCAGTACAAAACCTCGTGTAATGGATAACTGAAGGTCGTTAATTACAAATCCGGCCTCAGTTTAGAGTTTCAGGGTCATTTGACGAAGATCGAAATTTTTCAGATCCCGGGATTTTCGAGTTCAGCTCAAAAATCGAAAAACCTTATTTGACCTTCTATCAGGACAAAGCCTCGTGTAATGGATAACTGAAGGGCGTTAATTACAGATCCGGCCTCAGTTTCGACTTTCAGGATCATTTGACGAAAATCGAAATTTTTCAAATCCCGGGATTTTCAGGTTCAGCCCAAAAATAGAAATCCCTTATGTGAACTTCTATCAGGACAAAACCTCGTGTAATGGATAACTGGAGGGCGTTAATTGCAAATCCGGCAGTCCGTTTCGAATTTCAGGCTCGTTTGACGAAAATCGAAATTTTTCAGGGCCCGGGATTTTCAGGTTCAGCTCAGAAATCGAAAACCCTTATTTGACCTTCTATCAGGACAAAACCTCGTGTAATGGATAACTGAAGGGCGTTAATTACAAATCTGGCCTCAGTTTTGAGTTTCAGGCTCACTTGACGAAAATCGAAATTTTTCAGAACCCGGGATTTGCAGGTTCAGCCCAAAAATCGAAATCCCTTATTTGAACTTCTATCAGTGCAAAACCTCGTGTAATGGATAACTGAAGGGCGTTAATTACAAATCCGGCCTCGGTTTTGAGTTTCAGGCTCGTTTGACGATAATCGAAATTTTTCAGGTCCCGGGATTTTCAGGTTCAGCTCAAAAATCGAAAACCCTTATTTGACCTTCTATCAGGACAAAACCTCGTGTAATGCATAAATGAAGGGCGTTAATTACAAATCCGGCCTCAGTTTTGAGTTTCAGGCTCACTTGACGAAAATCGAAATTTTTCAGATCCCGGGATTTGCAGGTTCAGCCCAAAAATCGAAATCCCTTATCTGAACTTCTATCAGTACAAAACCTCGTGTAATGGATAACTGAAGGTCGTTAATTACAAATCCGGCCTCAGTTTCGAGTTTCAGGGTCATTTGACGAAGATCGAAATTTTTCAGATCCCGGGATTTTCAGGTTCAGCTCAAAAATCGAAAACCCTTATTTGACATTCTATTAGGACAAAACCTCGTGTAGTGGATAACTGAAGGACGTTGATTACAAATCCGGCCCCAGTTTTGAGTTTCAGGCTCACTTGACGAAAATCGAAATTTTTCAGATCCCGGGATTTGCAGGTTCAGCCCAAAAATCGAAATCCCTTATTTGAACTTCTATCAGTACAAAACCTCGTGTAATGGATAACTGAAGGGCGTTAATTACAAATCCGGCCTCAGTTTTGAGTTTCAGGCTCGTTTGACGAAAATCGAAATTTTTCAGGTCCCGGGATTTTCAGGTTCAGCTCAAAAATCGAACACCCTTATTTGAACTTCTATCAGGACAAAACCTCGTGTAATGGATAACTGAAGAACGTTAATTACAAATCCAGCAGTTCGTTTCGAGTTTCAGGCTCGTTTGTCGAAAATCGAAATTTTTCAGGTCCCGGGATTTTCAGGTTCAGCTCAAAAATCGAAAACCCTTAATTGACCTTCTATCAGGACAAAACCTCGTGTAATGTATAACTGAAGGACGTTAATTACAAATCCAGCAGTCCGTTTCGAGTTTCAGGCTCGTTTGTCGAAAATCGATGTTTTTCAGATCCCGGGATTTTCAGGTGCAACCCGAAAATCGAAATCCCTTATTTGAACTTCTATCAGGACAAAACCTCGTGTGATGGATAACTGAAGGACATTAATTACAAATCCAGCAGTCTGTTTCGAGTTTCAGGCTTGTTTGACGAAAATCGAAATTTTTCAGATCCCAAGATTTTCAGGTTCACCCCAAAAGTCGAAAACCCTTATTTGACCTTCTATCAGGACAAAACCTCGTGTATTGGACAACTGAAGGAAGGTAATTACAAGTCGGGCCTCAGTTTCGAGTTTCAGGATCGTTTGACAAAAATCGAAATTTTTCAGGTCCCGGGATTTTCAGGTTCAGGACAAAACCTCGTGTAATGCATAACTGAAGGACGCTAATACAAATCCGGCAGTCCGTTTCGAGTTTCAGGCTCGTTTGACGAAAATTAAAATTTTTCAGATCCCGGGATTTTCAGGTGCAACCCGAAAATCGAAATCTCTTATTTGAACTTCTATCAGGACAAAACCTCGTGTAATGGATAACTGAAGGGCGTTAATTACAAATCCGGCCTCAGTTTTGAGTTTCAGGCTCGTTTGACGAAAATCGAAATTTTTCAGGTCCCGGGATTTTCAGGTTCAGCTCAAAAATCGAACACCCTTATTTGAACTTCTATCAGGACAAAACCTCGTGTAATGGATAACTGAAGGAAGGTAATTACAAGTCGGGCCTCAGTTTCGAGTTTCAGGATCATTTGACAAAAATCGAAATTTTTCAGGTCCCGGGATTTTCAGGTTCAGCTCAAAAATCGAAAACCCTTAATTGACCTTCTATCAGGACAAAACCTCGTGTAATGTATAACTGAAGGACGTTAATTACAAATCCAGCAGTCCGTTTCGAGTTTCAGGCTCGTTTGTCGAAAATCGATGTTTTTCAGATCCCGGGATTTTCAGGTGCAACCCGAAAATCGAAATCCCTTATTTGAACTTCTATCAGGACAAAACCTCGTGTGATGGATAACTGAAGGACATTAATTACAAATCCAGCAGTCTGTTTCGAGTTTCAGGCTTGTTTGACGAAAATCGAAATTTTTCAGATCCCAAGATTTTCAGGTTCACACCAAAAATCGAAAACCCTTATTTGACCTCCTATCAGGACAAAACCTCGTGTAATGGATAACTGAAGGAAGGTAATTACAAGTCGGGCCTCAGTTTCGAGTTTCAGGATCGTTTGACAAAAATCGAAATTTTTTAGGTCCCGGGATTTTCAGGTTCAGCTCAAAAATCGAAAACCCTTAATTGACCTTCTATCAGGACAAAACCTCGTGTAATGTATAACTGAAGGACGTTAATTACAAATCCAGCAGTCCGTTTCGAGTTTCAGGCTCGTTTGTCGAAAATCGATGTTTTTCAGATCCCGGGATTTTCAGGTGCAACCCGAAAATCGAAATCCCTTATTTGAACTTCTATCAGGACAAAACCTCGTGTGATGGATAACTGAAGGACATTCATTACAAATCCAGCAGTCTGTTTCGAGTTTCAGGCTTGTTTGACGAAAATCGAAATTTTTCAGATCCCAAGATTTTCAGGTTCACCCCAAAAATCGAAAACCCTTATTTGACCTTCTATCAGGACAAAACCTCGTGTAATGGATAACAAGTCGGGCCTCAGTTTCGAGTTTCAGGATCGTTTGACAAAAATCGAAATTTTTCAGGTCCCGGGATTTTCAGGTTCAGCTCAAAAATCGAAAACCCTTATTTGACCTTCTATCAGGACAAAACCTCGTGTAATGGATAAGTGAAGGGCGTTAATTACAAATCCGGCAGCCCGCTTCGAGTTACAGGCTCGTTTGACGAAAATCAAAATTTCTTAGATCCAAGGCTTTTCAGGTTCAGCCCAAAAATCGAAAACCCTTAATTGAACTTCTATCAGGACAAAACTTTGTGTAATGGATAACTGAAGGACGTTAATTACAAATCCGGCCTCAGTTTTGAGTTTCAGGCTCACTTGACGAAAATCGAAGTTTTTCAGATCCCGGGATTTTCAGGTTCAGCCCAAAAATCGAAATCCCTTATTTGAACTTCTATCAGGACAAAACCTCGTGTAATGGATAACTGAAGGACGTTAATTACAAATCCGGCCTCAGTTTTGAGTTTCAGGCTCACTTGACGAAAATCGAAGTTTTTCAGATCCCGGGATTTTCAGGTTCAGCCCAAAAATCGAAATCCCTTATTTGAACTTCTATCAGGACAAAACCTCGTGTAATGAATAACTGAAGGACGTTAATTACAAATAGGGCCTCAGTTTCGAGTTTCAGGATCATTTGACAAAAATCGAAATTTTTCAGATCCCGGGATTTTCAGGTTCAGCTCAAAAATCGAAAACCCTTATTTGACCTTTTATCAGGACAAAACCTCGTGTAATGCATAACTGAAGGACGCTAATTACAAATCCGGCAGTCCGTTTCGAGTTTCAGGCTCGTTTGACGAAAATTAAAATTTTTCAGATCCCGGGATTTTCAGGTGCAACCCGAAAATCGAAATCTCTTATTTGAACTTCTATCAGGACAAAACCTCGTGTAATGGATAACTGAAGGGCGCTAATTACAAATCCGGCAGTCCGTTTCGAGTTTCAGGCTCGTTTGACGAAAATTAAAATTTTTCAGATCCCGGGATTTTCAGGTGCAACCCGAAAATCGAAATCTCTTATTTGAACTTCTATCAGGACAAAACCTCGTGTAATGGATAACTGAAGGGCATTAATTACAAATCCGGCAGTCCGTTTCGAGTTTCAGGCTCGTTTGACGAAAATCGAAATTTTTCAGGTCCCAGGATTTTCAGGTTCACCCCAAAAATCGAAAACCCTTATTTGACCTTCCATCAGGACAAAACCTCGTGTAATGGATAACTGAAGGACGTTAATTACAAATCCGGCCTCAGTTTTGAGTTTCAGGCTCACCTGACGAAAATCGAAATTTTTCAGAACCCGGGATTTTCAGGTTCAGCCCAAAAATCGAAAACCCTTATTTGACCTTCTATCAGGACAAAACCTCGTGTAATGGATAACTGGAGGGCGTTACTTACAAATCCGGCAGTCCGCTTCGAGTTTCAGGGTCGCTTGACGAAAATCGAAATTTTTCAGATCCCAGGATTTGCAGGTTCAGCCCAAAAATCGAAATCCCTTATTTGAACTTCTATCAGTACAAAACCTCGTGTAATGGACAACTGAAGGGCGTTAATTACAAATCCGGCCTCAGTTTCGAGTTTCAGGGTCATTTGACGAAGATCGAAGTTTTTCAGATCCCGGGATTTTCAGGTTCAGCTCAAAAATCGAAAACCCTTATTTGACCTTCTATTGGGACAAAACCTCGTGTAATGGATAACTGAAGGACGTTGATTACAAATCCGGCCTCAGTTTTGAGTTTCAGGCTCACTTGACGAAAATCGAAATTTTTCAGATCCCGGGATTTGCAGGTTCAGCCCAAAAATCGAAATCCCTTATTTGAACTTCTATCAGTACAAAACCTCGTGTAATGGATAACTGGAGGGCGTTAATTACAAATCCGGTAGTCCGCTTCGAGTTTCAGGTTCGTTTGACGAAAATCGAAATTTTTCAGATCCCGGGATTTTCAGGTTCAGCTCAAAAATCGAAAACCCTTATTTGAACTTCTATCAGGACAGAACGTCGTGTAATGGATAACTGAAGGACGTTAATTACAAGTCCAGCCTTAGTTTCGTGTTTCAGGATCATTTGACAAAAATCAATATTTTTCAGATCCCGGGATTTTCAGGTTCAGCTCAAAAATCGAAAACCCTTATGTGACTTTCTATCGGGAAAAAACCTCATGTAATGCATAGCTGAAGGGCGTTACGGTCTTGACTGATGTCATCTGCTGTACTATCAATATAAGGATTGTCAAATGAAGCATACACTTGCGTGTCATCAGCTAACCTCAGGAGCTTGAAAATGCGAAATTCATTTTCATAGTGACCTTTGGACTTTACCCCTGGACCTTTTGACCTTACCTGCCTTACCTACGGATTTTTGGACCTACCTCCCCTCATCTTAGACACACACGCACTGGAGAAAGGAAACAGGCGGCCACGCTTCCTAGCTAACACGGGGATACGTCTTCTCTTGGATCCTCAATTTCGCGCGCTATACCCTAGACGAGGGGTTCCCAACCTGTGCGCCGCGGCGCCCTGGTGCGTCGTAGAAAGTAAAGAGGGGCACCGTGAGTCGATCCTCTAAGTCTAAAGCACAAATATTTGTGAGTGCCTAAAAAGCAACGATACCTATTCTGACACTCGCCACACTTTGAAACTACAGGAGAAGATTACAACCTTCAGGAAGAAACTACAAGTTAGGATAAAAAAGACAAATGAAAGCGGCGGTCAAGATTGCTTTCCACAATTGTATAAATATGCAGGATACAATGAACTGGTTGTCTCATAGGACCTGATGGCCCTTTTCACGAAAGACTTATGGAGGCTCACTGAGTGGTTTTCAAATACTGTGTAGATGATGATGTCGAAAAATTTACGTAGATCCAAGATCCCTTTCATGTGCAAGCTCCGCCAGAATTCCCCAAATCCGATTTGGTGGAGTTTTGGTTATCGATTCACAATGAATATCCAAACCTAACTCCAAAAGATTCAAGAATTTTTATTCCGTTCGCAACGTCATAATTACATGAAGCTGGATTTTCAGCCGTAGCTGTAATCAAGAACAAATATCGCTCAAGGATCAATGAGGAGCAAGAAATAAGAGTTGCAGTGTCGAATTTCATTTCCCGTTTTGAAAAACTATGCAGAGATCACCAAGCTCAATCGTCACATTCATTTGGCTGTCGTATTTTATTTTTGTTTTTCTTGAGTCTTTCTTTTTAATTTCTGTTTCAATTCTGAATCCCTATAAATATAATAAAATAAATTTCATTTCCTATTGAGGAAGTTTTTATTTTTGTGTCTACTATTATTGTAGATATCTACTTGTTTCGACACTATCTATTTAAAATAGCTGTCTAAGGTAGGGCGCCGTGACAAAATGCCAAACTTGAAAGTGCGCCGCGGGTTGAAAAAGATTGGGAACCCCTGCCCTAGACCCTTAACAGCAGCTCTTAGGCTGCATTGGCTTGTCCACACGTCCGATGTTTATAGGTGAGACGTCTCGGACTGGCTGGCTCGCTCTATTTGTATTAAATTTCAGAGGAAACGAGCCGTGAAGCGGACCACGTTGCTGCCGACGAGAAAACGTTGTTTAAAAACGATTGGATGACGGTGATTGGTTGGAAATTGGCAAAGGTCTGCTTTCTATTTAGTTCAGTTCCTGCTGCCCTCTCACATGAAAATGCTAGTATAAGCTTATGTAACATGTCAAGAAAACATCCTGTATAAGTATATGGTTTATTCCAATCGGCATAGTTGCACTATGGAATGATGACACGACATCCGGTCGCCGGTGTTGTAAAACAAGATGTCAGCAGGTCAACCACCTTCCCGGTGCATGTTGACCAATACTATTTTTTGAGATTATTGAATATACTGCGGGTACTTTAAGGATGAACATGTGGTTTCATTTCCTAACCCCATAAACTTCAACCCAAAGTATTACATGGCGATCCTGCCACTTGACGATTCCGGTGGTAGTTAATGGTGGCAATTATTATTGAGACCAGACAAGAGCTAAATTAAATCAAATCAAAAATGGGTAATGCCAAGTCACAAGAAGAGATTGTAATCAACCAGGCTTCCAATGGCGATGCAAGGAGCGAGATAGTAAACCCAGAAAGAAGTGGATTTAGCCTAACAGAAGTTCTGTTAATAGTTCTGGTTGTGGCAGCAGCAATTGTTTCCGTATTTTGGGCCACGAAATGTTGCCGAAACAAACTAAGGCAGACCATTAGAAGAGAAATTCACAAAAATGAACTGCAAAAATCCAGAGATGAACTAAGGATGGAAGAAGGAGCTTAACAGTGTTTTTTTTTCAGACCACTTTTCTGTCGAGTGTTTCTCTTTCAGTGCTTAAATAGTCTATAAGATGTGGTTATAGGAAGTTGTGAATATTGATGGTACTGGATATGAAAGTGAAAAAAAAAACAATTATGGAGACAATTGTATCTAAGATATTATGAATTGTAGTATAAGCCAGCACGTAAGTTTTTATATTTTATTGTTTTATAATTACCGCAAAAATATGGACCCACTTGGTAAAATTTACAACTTGAGTAATTTTATATTTTAAAAGTACTGTAGTATAATTTAGAGAACTCTACCAGAAAATTTTAGATTTCAGAAATCAAAATTTTAATAAGAATAATTTAAAAATGTCTTCCTTTGATCTAACAGTAGCTACAATCCTCTTACCGGTCATGGATGATACAGAAGCCACAACTTTTAAATTAATCGAGGCTATAGATTTTTATTCATCAATGCTTGATAATGATAGTAAATTTATTCTGATCAAATTTGTTTCAAAAACGCGAATTTCTAACAATGCCAAATTGCGACTGAATTTGACATATAATTTTGTGAGTGATTAATATCTGATATGAAGAAGCATCTTTTAACTAAAAAATCAGACACCGCCCTTCAGACACGCTCGTTCTCCACTAAGCAAGGAGAAAAATGTATAGCTGATTTCGGTAAAGAATTAGAGGATATTTTTGTAAATTTAACAATTTTTCAAGCCGATGGAAATGCAAGTGCTTTTGATATTCTAAGACCAATTAATGAGAAGGTTGCGATTAAAAGGTTTGCATGCGGCCTTAGAAACCAGAGACTGGGAACAATTATATCTTCAAGAAATTTTGAGTTCTTGAAGGACGCAATAAGAGCAGCTCAAGACGAGGAGATTGAGAATTATTCAGGGCAGATTTTTAATTTTTCTCACAGAAAAAGGGGAAATTTTGGAAATTTGTCTAGGAGACCGAACGGAGTAAGAAGTTCTAGTAGATATAATCAAAATTTTATTAATACAGAAAATAGCAATCCAAATTTTTTTCATTATCATGATAAATTTAATAATCAAAGTCAGCATTTTCTTAGAAATGACGGTGGTCGTACATTCACTCGTGGTAATACGAGACAATCTCGAGCTCTAGGTCACAGAATGCAGTTTGCCGAGCAGGCTGAAAATCCGGAACACTCATCATCTGACCAACAAGGGTCAACATTTTTTATTCGTGAAAATGGAAAGTATAATAATATTTTTACTTATTCGAATTCATACTCAAATTCTGTATCTTTTTGTGTTAATAATAAGAAATTAAAGTTTCTGATAGATACTGGTGCATCATTGTGTGCACTTAAATTAAATTGTTTAGATCCAAAAATACAATTACATAAAGAAAATATTGAAATCAAGGGCATAGGAGGTAATTTAATTTCCGAGGGATATGTGTATTTAGATCTTAATGTAGGTAATGGGACATTTAGTCAAAAATTTTATATTTTTAGTAAATTACCATGTCAGAGCGATGGCATAATTGGAGAAAATTTTTTGAAAAAATATAAAGCTAAATTAAATTACGAAGAAAATACCTTGACTATTTCAAATGATTATACGTTAAAATTATATGCGGACAGTGAAAATATATTAAGTATTCCACCCAGGTGTGAAATTATCCAGTATGTTCCTACAGGATTAGTGAATGAATGTGTAGTTATGCCAGGTGAGTTATGTGAGGGTGTGTTTGTGGCTGGTATAATTGCACAACCAGTAAATGGCAAAGTGCCAATTAAAATTTTAAATACAAGAAAGACAGAAGTATATTTGAGAAATGTTTTACCAAAAGCTGAAAGGTTGAGTGATTATGAGTGTCATCAATTTAATAAGCAAGAAAATTCGGCTACTCGAGTTAAAGAACTATTTAAAATTCTCAAGCTCAGTCACCTCAATCGAGAGGAACGAGATTCCATAGAGCAAATTTGTGCCAAATTTTCAGACGTATTTCATATGCCGGGGGATAAACTTACGGTTACTAATTTATATAAACAGTCAATTCAGGTTAAACCAGATGCACAGCCAGTATATAAAAAACCATATAGGTTACCTCAAGTGCATAAGGAGGAAATAAATAGGCAAATTTCTCAAATGTGTCAAGACGGGATAATTGAGAGGGCGCAAAGTGCGTGGTCATCCCCAGTTCTGATCGTACCAAAGAAAGGTGATAAGGGTGAGAAAAAAGCTAGGCTAGTTTTGGATTATAGACTCTTGAATCAGTGTCTGGTAGATATAAAATTTCCGATTGCAAGTGTAGTTGATATTTTAGACTCTCTTACAGGTGCTATATATTTTTCACATCTAGATCTTAGTCAGGGCTATTACCAAGTAGAATTAGATGAAAAAAGCAGAAAGTACACGGCTTTCACCACAGATCGGGGTCAATGGCAAATGAGAAGATTACCAATGGGTTTGAAAATTAGCCCTAGTGCCTTCTCAAGGCTAATGACTATAGCGATGGCGGGTCTAAATTACGAAAAATGCTTTGTTTATCTGGATGATCTCATAGTATTTGGCAGAAATCTCTCCGAACACAATAAAAATCTAATAGATGTTTTTACTAGATTGCGGAAGGTAAACTTGAAATTAAATCCTTCTAAATGCGACTTTCTAAGAAAAGAAATTCTATACCTAGGTCATATAATAAGTTCTGAAGGAATATCACCTGACCCAGATAAAATAAAGGCGTTGAAGGAGTATCCTATTCCTAAAAATGCAGATGAGGTTAAACGCTTTGTTGCATTTGCTAATTATTACCGCAAGTTTATCCCACATTTCTCAGAAATCGCAGTTCCGCTTAATAAATTGTGTAGAAAATATGCTAGGTTCGAGTGGACGGATGAGTGTGATAAATCTTTTAATTGTCTTAAAAATGCGCTGATTGAGCATCCAGTGTTAGACTACCCCGACTTCTCGAAGGAAAATGAATTTATTTTACAAACAGATGCGTCAAATTTTGCTATAGGGGCAGTGTTGTCAAATAAAAATAATAAACCATATACTTATACAGGATGTTTTCTTGACATGTTGAGAATAAACCAGTGGCGTATACTAGCCGTAGTTTAAATAAAGCAGAAATTAACTACCCCATTATACATAAAGAACTTTTGGCAATTTATTGGGCTGTAAAGCATTTTCGACCATATTTGTATGGTCGTCGTTTCAAAATTTTAACCGACCATAAACCTTTAATTTATCTTTTCGCTCAAACTGACCCTGGTAGCAGATTGACAAAATTTCGTTTGTGTCTTGAAGAATATGACTTTTACATCGAATATGTTAAGGGAACAGATAATGTTACTGCAGACGCTTTATCGAGGATAACTTTGTCATCAAACGAATTAAAAGATATGAATGCAGGTATGATTGCAGTTATAACCAGAGGGCAGCCTAGACGTAAAGACGGACAGATTGATGAGTTGGTTAAGAAAAGTACTGATAATGGTTGGCTTGATCACCCAAACATTGTGGAAATTCTTAAGCAGCCCACTAACTGTACCGAATTAATTCTAGTACCATCCTCAAAAATTAAAAAGTTGTCAGAAAATGTCACTGAACAAGTAGGAGACTTTTATTACGTTCCATTACATCTTACTTTATACGTTGACCAAAAATCTTTATCATCATTGGCGCGAGACGAAATGCTGAAAGATTTGGTTGACATAAGTAAGAAGGCTAACATTGAAGAACTAGTTATTATTAAAAATGAGAATAATACAGAATTTATTAAATTTCTCGGTAGTAAAGTAAAAGAATGTATAAATTGGAGGGGCCCCCGTATAAATGTTGTACAAGGAGTTAGCAAAGTAATGGACAAAGACGAGCAAAGAGTTATCTTAAACGATTTTCATTTACTACCAACCAGTGGTCATGCTGGTATAAATAGAATGACAAATAATATTAAAAAGTACTATTTTTGGCCAGGAATGACTAGTGATGTTCGAAAATTTGTAAAAAGGTGTGACACTTGCCAGAAACAAAAACATTCTAATCATTATACTAGAGAGCCAATGGTAATAACTTCTACAGCTGATACAGCTTTCCAGAAGATATATTTAGATATTGTTGGTCCACTCCCAGTAGACGTAAATGGATTTGGTTATATTCTAACACTTCAGTGTGAGTTAACAAAATATGTGGAGGCATACCCCCTTAAAACTAAGGATTCCGTATCTGTAGCAAAAGCTTTGGTTGATAACTTCATTTTACGATATGGTGTTCCCCGTGAAATTGCTACAGACAGAGGTTCCGAATTTATTTCTCACACTATGACAGAAACATGTAACATATTGGGAATAAAACAAATTCATTCCACAGCATATCATCACGAGAGTATTGGAGCTCTAGAGAACTCTCACAAAGTTCTAGGTGCCTATTTGAGAATTCAGACTAAAAATCATGATTCTGCATGGAGCACATGGCTTCCATACTGGTGTTTTTCATACAATACAACAGTACATACGGAAACCAAATACTCTCCTTTTGAGCTAGTTTTTGGAAGAAAATGTCAATTACCAAATAATTTAAATAAACAGGTTGATCCTATTTATAATTTTGACAACTATCCCATTGAATTGAAATATAGGATACAACAAGCTCAAAATGATGCAAGAAATAACTTGATACTTTCTAAATCTAAAAGGAAAGAAAATTACGATATAGCAATAAACCCCATTCAGTATAAAAAGGGTGATAAAGTTTTAATTAGAAACGAAACTGGTGATAAAATTACCAGCCCTTGCTTCCTAGGTCCATATTTAGTGGTAGAAGATGTTTCACCAAATGTAAAAATTATTAAAGATAAGAAACATATTTTAGTCCATAAAAATAGAACTAAGTTGTATAATAGCTAGGTAAAATTAGATTAAGATTATAAGGGTACCCTACTTCTATAATATGTGTATGAATTTTCTTCTATCATTTCCTTCTATAATCTGTACTTCCCTCCTCCTTTCGCTTAATATACGATACTTTCTTCTTGCTTTCATCTAAAATTTCTTGCGTACTATTTAAATACATTATAGTTAGATTGAAATAAATATTTTGAATTATATTGTAATATATATGTATTGTTGTTTACGAATTTCAATTCTCAAAAATAACAATTGAAATTCTTTTAATTGCCCGGGGAGGTGTAACATGTCAAGAAAACATCCTGTATAAGTATATGGTTTATTCCAATCGGCATAGTTGCACTATGGAATGATGACACGACATCCGGTCGCCGGTGTTGTAAAACAAGATGTCAGCAGGTCAACCACCTTCCCGGTGCATGTTGACTAATACTATTTTTTGAGATTATTGAATATACTGCGGGTACTTTAAGGATGAACATGTGGTTTCATTTCCTAACCCCATAAACTTCAACCCAAAGTATTACACTTACGATATGGTAGTATATTGAAAACAACAGCAGGGTTCACTTCGACAATGGTGTTAAGCGTACAGACTCAGTTGATATAAACACATAAAAATGTTAGAGGTTCAGCTCGAACCTGCAATTTTTAGAGCTAGCGTTTTCTCAGATTTGGGCCATTCTCAGCAAAAATGGAAACGTAGGTCACTGCGGGTTGTACAGGGTGTTTTCTAAGTTGGGAATTTTCCTCAAAGGACACATAGTACTCGCCAAAGGGAGTGATTTTTTCATAATAACACATAAACGGAATGTTTAGCAACGTTGCCAACAAACTTTGAGAAAAATTCCTTGAGGGCTCTTTAAAATTTCCCTAGATTAGCATTTTAACTTCCCACACCGATAGGTGAGGGGAGTATTGTGATCGCGAAAATTTGCGATTTTGAGATAATATGCTTTTTCGGCGTTTTGTGATGTCTACATAACGAAAATCCACGTCACTCATTTCCGTCGGTCTGTCTGTCGATCTGTCTGTCGGTCTGTCTGTCGGTCTGTCTGTCGGTCTGTCGGTCTGTCTGTATGCGTTCTTCTGGCCTCGTAATTTCAGGAACAGCTGGATGGATTGTTATGAAATTTGGGCAGCGATATGCTGTGGTGTCGTAGTAGGTAATGTTCCTATAATTTTGAAAATCGGTGCATGGGCGGTGGAGTAATTAGCAAAAAACGAAAAATTTTAAATATGCCTCAAACTTCGTTTTTATGCGTTTTAGGGGTTCCTGATCATTTTCTACTTTTTTTTGGTAGGAGTGAAATTGGGGTGATTGGGGGGCGGGGGGTTGTAAAATTGAAAACTTTGTTGCTTTCGTAATAGACTGTCCACTGACCTGTGAAGGAAGACCTAGCGACATAAATAACTTTTTTAGGTCCATCCGAATATTGCCTTGCCTATTACAGAAGCCGAAGGACAGAAATTTTTTTCTGGTGTAAACATACGATTAGATCGTTTTAAATTATGTAACGAAGAAACTGTTGAATTGGTTTTAATGAAATTTTTACACAGTATTACTACCGTGGCGAGGATGTAAAATGCGTATGGTCTTTATAAATCGTGCCAGTGGCGGTGCAGAAATAATAAAAAAACTAAAACTATAAAAACAGCTCAAACTTCGTTTTTAAGTGTTTTAGAGGTTCCTGATCATTTTCTGAGTTTTTTTGGAGGGGGTGAAATTGGGGTGGTTGGGGGGGGGGGGGGGGGGTTGAAAAACTGAAAAAGTTGCTGTATTAATAATAGGCAGTCCACTGACCTGTGAAGAAAGGCCTAGCGACATAAATCACTTTTTTAGGTCCATCTGAACATTGCCTTGCCTATTACCGAAACCAAACAACTTGAACTTTTTCTGGTGTAAACATACGAGTATTGCTTTAGATCGTTCTATATTATGTAACGAAGAAACTGTTGAATTGATTTTAATGAAATTTTGACACAGTATTACTACCATGGCGAGGATGGAAAATGCGTATGGTTTTTATAAATCGTGCCAGTGGCGGCGCAGAAATAATAAAAAAACTAAAAACATAAAAACAGCTCAAGCTTCGTTTTTAAGTGTTTTAGAGGTTCCTGATCAGTTTTTTTGGGTGTGGTTGAAATTGGGGTGGTTGGGGGGTGGGGGGTTGGAAAACTGAAAAATTTGCTGTTTTAATAATAAGCTGTCTACTGATCTGTTAAGGAAGACCTAGCGACATAAGTCACCTTTTTAGGTCCATCTGAACATTGGCTTGCCTATTTCCGAAACTAAGGGACTTTTCTGTATACATACGAGTATTTATTGTTTTAGATCGTTTTGTATGGAAACTATTAAATTGATTCTAATGAAATTTTGACACATTATCATTACTGTGGTGAAGATGGAAAACGCGTATGCTTGTTAGAAATCGTGTCAGTGGCAGCGTAGCAATAATCAAAAAAATAAAAATATGAAAACAGCTCAAACTTCGTTTTTAGATGTTTTAGGGGTTCCTGACCGTCTTCTACCTTTTTTGGGTGGGGGTGAAATTCGGGTGGTTGGGGGAGGGAAGTGAAGAGTTTGTATTATTGATAATAGGCTGTATATTGACCTGTGCAGGAAAGACCTAGCGGCATAGGCCAGTTTGGGCGTGGGGGGGGGGGGTACTGGCGATGATGTGTGGTTGCAAGGGGATCTCAGACTAAAGCTTCATGATATGGGAAAATAATAAACTGGTATCACCGTACTGAGTCAATCAACTTGACTTTTTTTTTCCCTAAATTTAAATTAGCGGGAATTTTAAAATTAGTTGGTAGTTATTTTTATTGGAAAAAGTTATGATAAAAACACAAATAAACGCGACTTTTGGAACAAACATTTTGTGGAACCGGAACCGATATTGACAAAATCGGAGTTTTGTCGGACTAGTTTTTTCATGCTGATTCCGAATCTGTATTTAGTTTCTCTCTAGCACCTGTAGTTTTGACTATCTTTTGTATACGGATAGACGGACTCACAGACAGAGAGGCTCTGCATAAGCTCTCTTCAGTGAGATCTAAAAAAAATACCTATGTAGTTTAACAGCAAAAGAAGGAACTGAATCTGTATTCATAGGAGCAGAACCATTCGCGGGCATTGCAAAAAGCACCGCTAAAAAGACCATCTCAGACTGGGCAGTGAGGAAAGCACTCCTGAACTGGCGAGATACACCAGGGCTACTGCACTCGAAGGTGTTTATAAGATACGCCTCGAGTCAGGTCCCCCCGAGGATCATGGAATGTAATAGGTACGACCTCCGCATTCTAGTCGGTCTGCTGACGGGACATGGTCGTCTAAGGTACCATATGCGGAAGTTGGGTCTTGAACAAACTTCAGACTGTAGCTTCTGCTACGTGGAGGACGAAACAGCGGAGCATATTCTTTGCTCCTGTCCAGTACTGGATAATGCTAGGTTCCAGACATTCGGTTTTGCCCAACTAGAAACCCATGACTTCAAGGAAGTTTCACCCTTCACGTTGATTGCCTCCGTAAAAAGGTGCGGACTGTACGGTGAACTCTAAAAAGGTGTGAGCCACAATAGACACAATTGAGTCGCAGTGGAAGGAGGCAGCTCTGCCCCACTCACTTTCAACCTAACCTAACCTACTTTAACATACGATATTAAAATAAATATATAACTGACCTTAATCGGATCCATTATCATATTCATAATATAACATTTAAGAGTTCATTCTACCTGAAAAAGTTAAGAAGTGATCTTGAAAAACGCTTCTTTTCAAAATTTCTGAAAATTCCCTAGAATTCAAACCAGTTTACCTATTTCCCTAAAGCTGATCAAATTTCTCTATTTTAGGGAAATTTCCCTAGATTGGCAAGGCTGATGTTTAAGAATATCGTGGTATTGACTGATAATGAAATCCTTGTTTCTAATTCCATCCGTGTGCGATTGGATCAAAACTCAAGACTCAAAAAACGCTGGTGGTTGCGGAGCATACGTAGCAGTGCGTGTTTGGACTCTCTCGAGTTGCTTCATCTGACTTTAAGAACAACAGAAATGGTGCAACCGTTATAACTATATTGAACTGGTAAACATGATGTTAGTGTATTGTCAATGTGATGGTGTCTTTGAACAAATAAAATCTTCTCCCCCTGTTAACCTTTGCTCCGTTAACTTTTAAAGTAATGGGGGAGACTACTTAACGGCGCTGATCCTTAGATAAAGTTTTTAATGATGCAACTAGAAAAAGAACTGTTTTCTGCAGATACGATATACAAGTCACAAACTAACGCAGACAATGATAAAGAAAACAAAAAAAAGTTGAAATATGGAGAGAGTCAATGGATAGACGCCGTGAAATTTTTTTCTAAGCAACCCTCGTTTTTTCTAAAAGTTTCGGTATTTTCTAAAAACAATTATTTTTTTAAAAGAAAAAAAATAATTCGCTTGCTCTAAATTTTGTGAGAATGTCCCATTCATGTTGTGGTCATCAGGTGATCTAAACCAGAATATACATGTTACAGTAAGGTGACATACCGGATTTGAAATTATGTATTTTCTGGGTTTCCAGACCTGATAGGCTTTCCAACTGATACTATGACGCAAAAGCTAGGATCTCAGGGACCCCTCGGAAAATCAACAATGACTATAGAAGCCTTATATGAGGAGTGTGAGGTATTTGATATTTGTCAATTATTCTGCCACTCAGTATTAATGAGACAGCATTGTAATAGATCGGAGCTCATTAGTATTGACCATTACTATGCCACTCGTAATCCCTTAAAATATAAGACACCCAGAGTAGGAAAAACTGTTACCCAAGGAGTTATTACTTTCTAGGGCCTAGACTGTATAATCTCCTGCCAGATGAAATTAAACAATTGAATTCAAAGTCAATGTATAAAAGTAGCTCAAAAAATGGATAAAATCAAAAACTAGGAAGAAATACACAGGCTCTTAGGTATTAACACCGCCTTCACCATGTCCGCTGCTTGAACAATGGAATAGTATTCAGCTTTTTTTGTTCATTTGAGGTATCGACCAGATGGTCATTAGCCATATACTGTTGTGAGCATTACATACTGTGCGATTTGTAATATTAGGTAATGAGCTTATGTTCGTTGGTTCAGCTTATATTTTTTCCTAATTATTAAATCGGAGATAGCAGTCTCACATTGGCTTCGTCAGTGTTAACAAGACAAGCAATGCTTTTAGTTTGGCACTGGAGTGCTTCTGATGGGATCAATGTGATTATGTTTCTTTAGATGTTTTGTTTATAGGATTGTATATATTGAACGTATGGTATATTTATAGTGTATATGGGTTCAGTGGTGCTATACTAGTTCGTATCAGTATTTATACTTTTTCTTCTCTATTGTTTTTCTGTCATAATCATGTTTTTTTCCACAAACAAGGACTGTAACCCTTATGTGGCTATCCAATGTATTTATATGCTTATACTGAATAAATACATTTTTGTGCTGTACTGTACTTCACTAGATTGACTTCCGAAATACTGTTTTGTTGTAGTTTACACATTGACCGTCTGGTTCTCATGAAAACAGAAAAGCAACTTCCTGACCCAACTGTCACTTAATATCACTTATTCCAAATTGATTATTTTCCAGAATAGGGTAAATTTCAAGAGTTACGCGCATTTTTATTAAGGGATGGATTCTGTACCATTAGAAACAAGCGGTAGGTAACTCCTTTGCTAAATCACTACAGTACCTACACAGAAAAGCCATTTCGCTTCCGGCTTATCAACAAAGGTTGCCTTTTCCACTGTCTCATATTTTCGCAATTCATATTCTGTATCTAAGTGGCATTTCCCATTCTGAGTATAGAGCGTCCCCATGGAGCAATCGGGTTTCAGGATAGGTCGATAAATATTTGATAAAATCCCCAGGCTAACGACTCCATTGCTGAGTATATATCGGCACAACTAAACTGAGCTTAATGAGAAGGAATGGAACACCCCGAGAAGTATTAAGATACAGTGCGCAAAGTACCAGCCGGAAGTACAGTGGCTTACTAGGTAGAACGTGCTCTTAGATAAATAGGTGAATATGATTATTCATGCATTTACCGATATCGTCTATCCAAAACCATTAGGCATCGTGTAGCACTCGTCTGTATTTGTTTATAATCCCCCTGAATAATCGCCCGACCTGCGATCTGACTATAAAGTATAGAAACAATAAACCTGAAACAGAACATCAATTGAGGTTTTGAATCAATTTTTTTTTTGTCATAAATCGAGAGATCATATATAAGTTTTATAATAAAACTGTTTTTGTTTTCTTTTTTTTCGCAATAATTCAAAAGTTATATCAAAATAAAAATGGGTTTTTGAATCGAGTACCGAAAACACGCCGACGGCTCCCGAACCCGTGTGACGTAATGATGGCGGTTAAGATGCTCCTTTGACCAACGACATCCTACATCGATACTAGATTCTAGATTCCCAACCAAACGTGAAAATACTTGCTAGTAACTAGTGTATATTTGTTGCAATATAGCCGATGAATGAAGTTTGCAGCTCAGGACGACCTCTACGATCGAAATAAATATCTTTTTGAATGTTTGAAATCAGATTACAGATTCCAGTAAGTAAGTACCTAATCAAATATGTCTTATTGAAACTATCTGGTGCATGTTCGGCTGACCTAGTAGTTAGAGTGTTGGCTAATGGATCCGTTGGTCCGGGTTCAAAGCTCAGCCTGCCCAATTTTTTTTTTTATCAAATAATTCATTCATGTGCTTTTTGCACTTGTTATGTACATTTTTTTCTACGATCAACATAAATATGTTTTTGAAACAAATTCTATCAGACATTACTTGCACTGCATAGTGCAAAAACTAAGTACAGGACGCAGTGGACAATTCAAAAAGTCAGTTCAAATGGTGTTTGTCCGTCAGTATCAACCGCCAATATTTTTTTTAAATGTAATAGTTGGTTAATAAAACAAAATCCATTCATTTTTTAAGTTTTTAATATAAACATAAAGTAAGTCAAACTCGTAATCACAACAGTCTTCTGTTTATCACTTGGTATCTTTATTTATTTAACTTTGAGCAATGAAGCTTAATAATTAAATTTTCATAAAAATTTAACAAATAATATAAAAATGCAATGCAAACAAACAAAACTTATTTTTCTATGAGTTTCAATGTTGAAAGCTTTGCAATTAAATTTTTATGAAAATTTAATTATTAAGCTTCGTTGCTCAAAGTTAAATAAATAAAAATACCATGTGATAAACAGAAGACTGTTGTGATTACGAGTTTGACTTACTTCATGTTTATATTAAAAACTTAAAAAATGAATGGATTTTGTTTTATTAACCAACTATTACATTTAAAAAAAATATTGGCGGTTGATATTGACGGACAAACACCATTTGAACTGATTTTTTGAATTGTCCACCGCGTCCTGTACTTAGTTTTTGCACTATGCAGTGCAAGTAATATGTCTGATAGAATTTGGTTCAAAAACATATTTATGTTGATCGTAGAAAAAAATGTACATAACAAGTGCAAAAAGCACATGAATGAATTATTTGATAAAAAAAAAATTGGGCAGGCTGAGCTTTGAACCCGGACCAACGGATCCATTAGCCAACACTCTAACTACTAGGTCAGCCGAACATGCACCAGATAGTTTCAATAAGACATATTTGATTAGGTACTTACTTACTGGAATCTGTAATCTGATTTCAAACATTCAAAAAGATATTTATTTCGATCGTAGAGGTCGTCCTGAGCTGCAAACTTCATTCATCGGCTATATTGCAACAAATATACACTAGTTACTAGCAAGTATTTTCACGTTTGGTTGGGAATCTAGAATCTAGTATCGATGTAGGATGTCGTTGGTCAAAGGAGCATCTTAACCGCCATCATTACGTCACACGGGTTCGGGAGCCGTCGGCGTGTTTTCGGTACTCGATTCAAAAACCCATTTTTATTTTGATATAACTTTTGAATTATTGCGAAAAAAAAGAAAACAAAAACGGTTTTGTTATAAAACTTATATATGATCTTTCGATTTATCACAAAAAAAATATATTTTTTTCTTTATTCAAAACCTCAATTAAAGTGGAATACTAGTTGGAGTAGTAGTACGTGACAGTATCATAGACTTCTTACCCAATAGGCCCAACGTTCACAGTAAAAGATAATCGCAAAACACCTTGTTCACGCTAACTGCCACGTTGGTAAACATATCCCAGTCCCCACTTCCCAGGTATATTGATGAAGCCCCCACTGTAACCTGAATTTTATTGACAAGTAGACATTCACATTGTGAACCAACAAGCAACTTGAATAATATTTTACACCCGAATGATGTTTTGTTGTTCAAATACAGGATACTTTATTTCATTATAACTAGCGGCATGGTTAGTATAAACAATACATTATAGTAATGCTTGCTCCATGCTCCATACGGCACGAAACGGTAACGATCTTCATTGAAAGTTTGTCGAAGTAGTACCTAAGTATAATGGTACTGCATGCGTTGCAGTGTTGCAGTGAGACTGACTTATTTTCTAGCTTTTGCCTCCATTGTCGGGACAAGACAAAGGTGTTATGTGTGTATAATGGAAGCAGTAAGAGCTGGAAGTAGAAAACTGGCTTATTATATATAGGCTATATTGTTTGTTAGTCAATGGCATGGCGTTAGCATTTGTTGTTAACAAAATTTAGTATCCACCTAAAAGTAACAACTGAACATAGAGGTAGTAAACAAACCACTTCAGCATAGCGTGCTCAAAGCCATTATCTTTTGACACTTCAGCCTCCAAACATTGCCAATTAACCTGAAAATTCTTCCAACGCAACCCATGCTACAAACACTGCTCTGTCCATCTCGAAAAACTGCTAAATTACACTCAAATATAGCACAGCAAGTCCGTAAAGCTGCACTATAGTTACCAACAAATAACGAATTCGATTTTACTGACCAAGCATAAAAGACGCACAAACAAAACAAACGTTTGACAGTCGGGGTTCTACCGTAAATAAATCGCAGGAAAATTATATCGGCTTTGCCAGCTCCTCAAAATTTATTTAAGACAGAATTTGCGTTTATGAGGAAGAAACATGCAGTAACGCAGTATAGGTCAACATATCTATTGATTTTGCTGGTATCATTCCTGAATCGTCAAAATACCGTCTTTTTTAACAAAGGATGGAATATTTCTGGATACTATACAATCAAGACGATAGTAAACAATTATGATTGCCGTATCTGGTGGTCAATATGACAACGTAAGGAAAGATGTTGGCCTATTAGAATTAGTTGTTTACTACCTCTATGTTCAGTTATTACTCTGAGGTATCCACAAAGTACGCTAGGGCTTTTTCTTGAATATTGACATATTGAAATATTGTTTCCTACATATCTGACCATATTTTTTAAATGACTGAATGTCGCAAATTTATATATTATACCCTAAAACCGTGCCTATCATATACCCTCAATAATGTCTGAAAATATATATCAAAAACGCATCTTTGTTTTCTGTAATTCACAACGAGGGTCTGCTTTCATAATTCATAGTATTCGAAAATCAATCTAAATTGGTTGTCTTTGAGAGAATAACGACACTATGTTTAATGTTAGGCAATCCCTATCACAACCCTTGTTGTTTGCTGTAAATATACTCTGGTGCTATTTTACTTATACCCAACAGCCAATGACCTTAGCAGTCGATGTTGCCTAATTAACAAAAAAAGAAACAGAAAAAAACCTATAAACAAACATGATTTGAAAGGTGACAGCGTCACTAGCCGAAAGCTTTGACTTAAATTTTACAGAAGCGATCTTTTTTCAATAAACAGTTGATAACATTTGGTCACTAGCTAAATGAACAACATACTGATTGAATATTTTGTAGACCAAATAAGCTGAGGTTCTTAGTCTTATATTCCCTTTAGAAAAAAATGTCTTTGTTTAACAAACCCTCACAGTCCAAGCACCCACCAACCCAATTTTTTCAAACATGACACGTGTTTTGCTAACTGTATTAGCATCTTTAGCAGAAGATTCAATCTAAATCTTCAGTGCTTATTAGTGTCCCGCCAAAGAATCAAGATTCGATTTACTATTTATGTGTATTTATTAGTTTTAAAGACAAGAAAAGACAAGGCTTTCAATATTTAGCTTAACAAGTCTATGTTCAGTGTATTGTCCATTGTAACACTAATTCGCGTACCTCATGATGCGCCTCAGTCATCTGAAATCAATTTGTTGACCTGTGTGATCACGCGTCAGAGCAATCGGGGGCTTCGGCTCCATTCTACAGGAATTATATCATCTTAAATTCAAAATATTGCCCGACTACAGTTTCTGTACGTACCTTCGCATTCAAAATCAATAAAATTTTCCCAAAATAAAATAATTTATGACGGGCTACTATTATAGCACAAGAAAGCTCTGATAATCGCTTTAGTTTAAAGAATTGAAACCTCCCCCTACAAAACAAAAAAAAGCATATAAAATCTGCAGCAGTTTCTTACAATCAATCACAGAAACGTTAAAATTGGGATATTTTTACAGAAATGAGTATTACTTCTTAGGCTAATACCTTGCTATCTGAATCTTAAATTTGTTTCTGTAAGGAACCTTAAGGAACCTTAAGGAACTCTTAAACGAGGCGACACTGTTTAAAAAGGAAGGGTGAGAAATTCTAACTGCCTCCGGTGCTATTATACACATTCTACACGTCCTTTAAATTCTCCTAAACTGTACTTGATTATTCCGGAAGGCTTAGACCGGTACAGTTACATTTCAAGAAAGGGGGGATTTGAAAGCGAAATAATCTAAACAGGATTGGGGGAGAATTAAGGAGGTTTCGTATTGAAAACTTATAAATAAAGGCTTTCTACAGTGCAGAGGGAGGTAAAGTATACGATTTGCGACAATAAAATCGCTGAAGCTTTCAGACCGTATAAAAGTTAGCTTAATCATCGTTCACTACCGGAAGACGCTCTAAGGAGGAACTCAGGTCTGATTGGACGATATAAATACTCCCTTGCCTTAACGCGCCACCTCCAGCCACTTCTCACCGGCATGTTGTTGGTGACCTCTCACTATTCTACCTATATTCAAACGGAATCTGCTCTTCTGAGCTATCCTCTATCGTTTCGCCGCTCCTCTCACCTGCACAAACAAACAAATCAATACCTAAAAGATATAATATACATTCATAAATATAGTACAATGGAAAAGCAATTACAGCTTTATCAGAACATACCAGTGAAACAAGCTACAAATTTGACTTCGATTACCCTCTAGTTCTTGCAAGAGGAACAAAACACAAAAGAAACCTGATCCGAGACTCCATCATTTTTAGATCCAATGTAGACAAATCAAGTAATATATACAGTGTGTTCTTAAATGTCATGCACAAACAAAAGGAGGAGATTCTTTGGTTTTTCTTATGACTGAAATTTCAAATAAGCATAGGTCCGCAAACACTTCGTTGCCGATCTAGGGGGTGTTGAATTTTCATATTTTTTCATTTTTTATGAATTTTTATTAATAACTTCCTCAATTCTATTAAAACAAAGTAGTTATCCAAATGAAGTCATAGCCTACCAGACCACGTTTCAAATACATATTTTCATCTACCTGACAGAGAACCTATGGGAAATCCTTATCTCCATGGGAGTCCCCTACCACTTAGTATTTCTCATACAGCAACTCTATGAGTCTAGCTCAGCTCGTGTAAGAATTGATGGTAACCTGTCTGGTCTGGTCAAACAGCAACCAGAAAAGGAGTTCGTCAGGGATGCGTATTAACTCCGATGTTATTTAACATTTACTCTGAATTTGTGATGAGACAGGTATTGGACAACTGGAATGCCGGTATAATTATTGGCGGAAGCAAAATATCTAACTTAAGACTTGCTGACGATACAACCCTTATTGCAGCTTCTCAGAAAGAACTAGTAGCAGCTCTATTGTACGTTTCAGAACAACACGGTGCAGCATATGGTCTTGATATTAACTCCAACAAGACCAAAGTTATTATCGTAGATAGAGAGCATGACAATCATCGAGAAACAGTCAATAGGCCGTTGTGAAGTAGTTCAAAGTTTTGTGTACCTCGGTTCTTTGATCGACAATTCAGGTAGCTGTCAGAATGAGATTCGACGGCTCATTCAACAGGCACGGGTGGCCATGACAAAGCTTACTAAAATATGACGTAATCATAACATCACTAAAGCTACCAAAATGTCACTGGTCCAGTCTCTTGTGTTCTCCATATTTTTGTATGCCTCGGAAACTTGGACTGTTAAAAAGGCAGATCGAGCTCGCATAGATGCTTTTGAAATGTGGACGTAGAGGAGAATGCTGAGAATTCCTTATACCGCCCATCGAACTAATGTTTCCATATTTGATGAGCTCGGTAATCCAAAGAGACTATCCTCCATTATGTCGATGAGAATGCTTACATTTTTCGGACATATTCACAGAAGCGATAATATGAAGAAACTTGTAGTTCATGGTCACGCCCTGAGCGGACGGCGCCGTGGCCGTTCCCCTACACGCTGGGTGGATACGACGAAACAGTTGCTAGATATGAGTATCAAGACCGCCACTGAAATGACAGAAAATCGCGAACTAAAGCGAGCTACAGTTCTCAAAACTATTCGTAATATTCGTGTCGGCAATACTCTAGCTCCGACTTAATGCATTTTACGATATCGCAACATGTCTGTTAAGACATTGTGGCTATGATGACAGAGAACCTGTTTTCTTTTTTCTCGAGAAGGATCGGAGATATAAAAAAATTACAAGAGGGCAGAGAGTTTCTAAGCAAGATGGATAAGCTATCTTCGGCGCACCGTGAATAAGTTCAAGGTAGGAAAAGGGGGCGTGACCTCCAAAAAAAGAACGCCCTGTAGATACTAGCGTCTGACATGTTGCACTCATGTAACTCAAATTGAGTATTTCATGTTCCGAATTTGAGATAAATACCTCAAAAATTGAGAGAGTTATTGAGAAAAAACTGAAGAAATATTGAAATTTCAACACCCTGTAGATCAGTAACGAGGCGTTTGAAGACCTATGTTAATTCGAAATTTTAGCACTTAAATACATCAAAGAATCTTCTCTCTTCATTTGTATATGATTTTTAGGAACACCCTGTATAGTGATTTGTTGAGATAAGCCTGCATCTGGGCGTTTTACACCTACCTAATAAGTAATTTAGGACCGGTTTCTCAATGTCCAGTTAAATATTTATCTACAAGATAACAGCAACTGTTAAATAAATTGTTTAAACAATTAAAGGCTAAACTTACGAAGTCACGTAAATCTTATCTGACAGTTGTATCCATAGCAACGCTATCTGGCAGATACCTATCTGACACTTTAACTGGACATTGAGAAACCGGCTCTTACAGCTAGCTTTTTACACTTCTTTATATATTTTTATAATCCTCCCTACCATCAGAATAACAATATTGTTGAGAACCCAGGTCATTCTGTTTCATGCACTTAACACGTAGGATGATTTTATTTTTATTCTTATTTGTTAATTTTCTTAATTCTCTCTCTTTGTTCTTTTTCAATAATTATCGTTATTAAACAACCTACCATGTGTAATTCCTTTTTAGTATATTCTGTGTTTAGTATGTAATGCATATATTTTTTATAGGCACTATCTGAAGATGGTTTAAACTTTAAATAGACCAAAACCTCGTAGAACAAATGAATATTTTTTTGTTAATGATGTAAGTGACAATTTGGTCAGAATATTCTCTTTTTCAGATGGCTTCTTACAGTATGTTCCACGATTGCCTGCCAAAAGACAGACCCACCATGTAAACAGTGCCCTGGCAACTGTGTAGATACTTTTTAAGACCCGCGTACCCTCTTTCAGTATACACGCTTGATCACTTAGGCAGGACGGTATAAAAAGGGAACCTTTACACCTGCTACATACTAGCGTCATAAAATTTTAAAGGGTCGCTTTACTCATCCCCGAAGAAATAATTATTTTTCTACCACGGACAAAGAGGCAATAAACACTCAAGGGTAAAGAACAGCCCTTTCCAAAGAGGCCTTACTGTGTACCATACGTATAGCAATTCACACTCCATGAAATTTGAAAATAGATGGAGGGAAAGGCTTAGCAAAGGCTAAGTTGTAATCAGAATATCAGTTATTGTGGCTTCAGTGCAAAATTGATAGACGTACATAGCATAAAGTCTACAAAAAATCAGGGTGAAACTAGACGAAGATTTATGGACAAAGGATTTTTTTTTAAAATCTCAAAAAATGTGTATGCCTTTTGTTAATATTTCCATTTTTTGCACTTTTCACTTAAAATGATCATAACTCTTGGAGCAATAATGCCTAATAATAACAGACGCTGCTTAGCGAATAAGAAACTCCTCCAGAAAAAGTAACAGAGCTTTAGAAAAATATGTTTTTACTTCCCACACCGATGGGTGTATTATTACCGTGCCAAGGATGGAAAACGCGTGTGTTTATTAGACATTTTTGGGCGGGCATGAAATGGGGTAGTTGGGGGGGGGGGGGAGGGTTGCAAAACTAAGAAAGGTAGGTATTGTTTTCATGATGGGCTGTCCATTGACCTATGAAAGAAATGGAGAGTCGGAGGTAGACCTTCTAGAGGGAGGGTTTGTCCTCACCTTATGCCTACACAGAAAAAATACTGTTGCGTTTTCAGTTAAATGTTAGTATTTGGATGCTTTTCCATCGAATTAAATATATTTGCAGTTGTTTCAAATCCATGTCGTTGAATGAATTTAATCCTTATATTCGAAGTAATCAAAGGTAAGCCAATATATTCAAAATAGATTTATATTCGTTATAATGATATCTGTAATCTTTCTAACTAGTATTGATATCTAATGCACTCAAAGCATCCTTTTGTTTTCGAAATTTATTCATTCAAGCAAAGCGTACAATCTATTCGATGTACAATAATTATTCCTGCAACAGCAGTTCGTGATAATTCATCTGATAAAAATTAATTTTATTTCAAAAGGTAACTATTACATAAACAATAACCCATGCTTTCAAAACGTTGTCTATGCTGTTAGAGAAATTGGTAAGTAGTATTCGTACCAATAACATCATATGTCGAATTTAAGGGGCCTTGTTGTTTACTGAGCCATAATTAGTATTCGGCGGGACTGATGTCCCGATTCAATGAACGTAAAAAGAAAGAAGAGGAGGATTATCTCAGTGTTATCCGGTATGTGCGCCAACATGGATGAGGTTGTTCGGTAACGGGTTGTTTCGTTTTGTTGATTCGTTATTTGCCGTATTGTGTCGTCTCGTGGTTTCGCGTATTGCAGCAGCAATTGTGTCATTTGAGTGTGTCCAGTTATATATTAAATGCAGGACCTACAGAGAAATTGGGGCTTAGAAGAGCTATTTCAGGTAAAAAGGCAACAACTGGTGCAGGCTTGTATCTAATTCTTATACCATGCTCCTTATAACCTCATACAAAATCACACCATTATTAAACATCCAAACGAAACGATCAGCTATCCTTGCAATAAAATGTGTTGGTCCAAGGAAAAGAAAGTAGTTTAGAATCAATTATAAAACACAGATTCAATTCAACGACAGGCTGCGATTGAACGATTCATTGGAATCCAATAGCACCTTGTAGTAATCGACAATACGATATAATTTGTTACCAACTATACACTTTCCATTTGATAAAACATCGCTGTGTTTGAGGAATGCTGAGTGTAACGTTCCATTGAATCAAAGCGTAAGTCTTTGACAAAACGGTAGACTTCTCTGTGTGTATCTTCCCACAGTCGTTTTCTTTCGCTCCTGGCACTTCTTTTACCTCCGACTCAGATAAGTAGTCTACGTCACTCTTTTCCGTCGGTCTATCTGTCTGTCCGTGTGTCTGTCTTTCGGGTTGTCCGTACACTTTTTCATCCCCCCCCCCTCTTATGTGAACTGAGCTGAACTCCTAACAGAAGTCTCGGTTGTGAAAGAGAACAACCATTGACGATATCTGTGGGTCTAATTCTACTGAACATAAAATCCCTCGTAAAATCTGTAACAAAAATCCATAGTTTCCACCTAACGGACGATCGCATCCTTCAAAAAAAGTTCAGCTGACCCCTGATGTGTTTACAAGCCTGTCGCCAGCTTAATGCAGTTTTTATGTCATCCTCATAATGTACTGACGTCCACTATACGGCGAACTGCAACTTTAATACCCCGCGCAAAAAGTTGCTTAATGAAGTTTCCTGTACGTGGGAGTTTTGTTTTTCCGTTCAATCCTCTCGCTACGGAGCCTACGTGAATATTTACTTGCATTATATAAAGCATTCATTAAGCAAAGGTATTCCAGTTATTTCGTTACTCGTGATACGCTACATATTTAGTTCCAGCCTTTATAAGTAGGTATGTGGGCTGTTTAATGATACGGATGCTTTGAACAGAAGCTGTTTCGCTCACATACCACCTAGTTCACTATAATGTAGTTTTAAATGTATCACGAAATTATTGTGACTACCGAAGGAAGTCTGAGGAGCTTTCACGCAAAAGTCACTTTTAATAATTGTTCAGGAAACGAAATTTTTGAATAATACCTTTAATAATGTTTAATAATGTTTATTTGAATCAGTCTTTGCATGATAAATAGTAGTTTAATTTGTTCATATTTTGGGTATGAATCCATATTTTTCAAGAAAGGAGGTTTCATTTTAAAACACATTTAGTTTTGGACTTGGGCACTTTTGAAAGAACGATACGTATTTGTTGAGTTTAGCATGGACTGCATCTTGGACTTGTTCAGTTTTGAATGAAAAGCTTTAAAATTTTGATTCTAGGTGGAAGACACAATAAAAATGCTTTGTATAAACTATTTTGTATTATTTTATAATTTGTATTTAACAGTAAAAACCAACGCAATGTTTTTCGATGAGTTGTTAAAAATAATAATTGTAAATAATTGTTTAAAATATTTTTTTGCTGCGAACTAGTTTATTTTGGGCAAAAAATTCAAGAGACATTTTGTGTTTAGAATGAAACAGGCTATCGGAAATAAATGTTTATATGGTAAACAAATAATAAGACAAAAAGTTGAATTCGAAATAAGTTTTAGGGGTTGCGTTTTCCACCCCTTACAACCATGGCATAAACCAAGTAAATTACTGGCTAAGTGTCTTTTTGGTAGTAGAAAATGTCAGGTTAATTACAACATTGTAACTTTTTTAATGCTTGTGGTAAAAATTGTTATACAAATTTTATGTACCCCCTTTAAGGGGCTGTATCTTAACAAGGATGATCCAATGAAGTTTCTTTATATGAAAGATCCTATCTTTTTTTTTCGATGAGGAATCACCCCCTTAAATGTTTTACACTTATTTAGTACACCTTGTATTTTATTCCTACAAATGGTTTATTTTCAGTGCTGTGACCTTGGAACATTCATATTTTTTCCTTTACGTCTATAGTTTTTTGGGTTCAAGTTGACATCAGGAATTTTGTACCTATAAAAGGTTAACAAATATTTATCACTCTGACAAGCAGAAACTCAGAAACAGAAGAAACTGAAATATACCTTTCATGACATTGCAACTCCCATTTTGTGTATTTCTCCTGCCTTTTACGAGTTCCCCTCTTACCTTCCCGAACTGATATATCATGTGAATCCATCCTCGAGTTTTCAGTAATAAACACAGCCAACAAACAAATCTAAACAACTATAATAACGGTTTTCGGTTTTGTATGAGATCGGGGTTATGCCGCCGTTGACGGTTACCAAGACTACTCAACCAGCAAAGTGCTTTAAATTCCAGGATTCCTAAAATCGCATCGCCATTTCAGTTAGCGCATATCATACTTAGATGTCTGACTGTTCAGAACTTATACTTGCCTTGCATAAAAGTCGCCACGCAGCTACAAAATAAATTTATTACTCCACATAGACAGGTGGGTAGGCTTGTTGAGTTTTGCATTAATTCCTAGATCTAACCCAATGATACTATTAGGGACTTGTTATGTTTTGTATATAACTCAATTTGATATGAAGTTGGACTTGTTCACTTTTGCGTGGAAGCTCCTCATCTCTGAGGGAATAGATAAAAAAGTGGCAGAAACGTGTCTGCGCAACTTTTAGGGTTAGCCGCGCAAATACAAATTTAGGTTTAGATTCTCCCGTTACATGTATGATGGCAAATGTCAATTTGATTTCACATTAACTACGACCTATTATCTTTAATATGAGAGATGTATCTGCTAGCCACTTAGAATATTAAGAATGGAATAGATTTATATATCTCAAATGTAATATGTAGCTAAGATTATGTATAATAATTGTTGTCCTGTAAATTATTTTTTATTATTAGTATCATTATAATCATATTTGCAGTTTGCTTAATCTCTATATTTTTCAAAGCAGATATATTTTGTGACATTTTGTGGTGATTCGGAACGCGCTCCTGGCTGCCATACGTTAGAACGCACCTTTAGCTGTCAGGCGACCGAAGTTTGATATTGACGGCAGTGAAAGATGATAGAAAAGAAAAGCGATCCAAATTTGTTAATTGTTATAATATAAGTGTATGAGTGTAATCATTCGATGAAGTTCAGTTAAGTAATTTATTTGATTATTACTACGTCATATATTGTTCAGATATTTTGATATTTGTCAGATCATGAGTGACTTTTCATAGAGCATACAATTCCTTTTATTCTGTGATGCCTTTTATTTTGCTTTTTCACTTGGAGTCTTTGGAGACTCGTTGCCATAGTTTTGTTTATTTATTACGGGCAGAGATTGTTTTTGGAAAAGGGAGTTCAGACACCAAAATTTAAACAAGGCATTTTTGAGCCTTTTAATACAAGTATCTGCAGGTATGTTGTTTTTTGACCTTGTATTATTAACTGATGTGGTCTGGCTACAATATTTAAAGTGCTTCATAACCTATTCTATAAATCCGGCTGTTATATGGCGTTGGGTCTCTGATTTACGTCTACTCTAGCTATTAGGTCCTGAGGGATTGCAGGCTGGTGGTGAGCAGAGACAACTTTGTGGTATTTAGGTGTATTTATTTCAACCTTTACCGATCCTCTTTATTTTCCGGGACAGTCTAATCATCTTATTAATAGATATAAGTGGGATGAATCACGTGTCACGAGCTGTACAGTTTCCTCTAACCAGCCCTTTTAGATGGTGTTTATTGTTTATATTTATTTATTGATCTATTTATATGCTTAGATACCATGCTTGCTATGCTGCTATGCTTGCTATACTATGCTTATATTTTAGATATCCTATTCCAATTACATCCTTTATTTACCCCTTTATGTGTTGTTTATATTTATTTATTTATATATGCTGATATTTTCCATTTTTCCACATCCTATCCATATTTTTCTCCCTGACGTTGAACAGAGACCTAGCCTACCATGTATTATTATTATTTATCATTTAAACTGTGAATTTTATAACCATTTCTTTATTATACAAATATCAATAGTAAGAGCCAGTTTATCACTATTATTGAGATCATGTCCAGCATATGTAGCATACTACGATAATCTTAAGAGTAGAATTAATTATGAAGAGTAGAGAGTTAAGAATTGGACATTTAAATGTACGATCTCTTTTATCATCCTTCGATGCATTCATTAACGTTGTGAAAACCGAAAATTTTGACATAATTGCTATTACTGAGACGTGGCTTTCGAGAGATATTCCAAATAACATTGTTAGTATCGCCGACTATACATTTTTCCGTTGCGATCGAGGCTCAAGAGGAGGTGGTGTAGGCATATACCTAAAATCACACTTGTATGCCGAAGTTGTTAATGTAAGTGTTGATGTTGTTGAATATTTGGAACTTTTGTTTGTTCTAGTGAACATTGATAAACATAAAATCATGTTAGGCATTTTGTATCGTCCACCATCGCAAAATATTTTAGAATGTGTAAATTTTATAGATAATTTTCTTCCTGACATTGTTAACAACTTTGACAATATTATTATCTTGGGTGATTTGAATTTTAATTTCTTGAACTCTCACAATGTCATCTCTTCAAGTTTTGAGGTAACTGGTTTTTCTCAGTTAGTCACATCTCCTACACGTGTAACAGATAACACTGCCACATTGCTAGATCCTGTTTTCACTAATCAACCACAACTTTTCAGAGACTGTTTAGTTTTAGATGCTGATGAAATATCAGACCATAAGCTTGTTATGTGTATACTGAGACTTAGCACCGGAAACAGAAGACGGCAAAAAATTATATCTGTTAGAGACTTCCACAACTTTGATGAAGCAGCTTTCATTTCGGATCTTAGGAAGTCAAATCTTGATGAGCTATTTATTATGAACGGTATAGATGCTAAAGTGGATCATTTAACATCAACCCTTACGAATGTTTATAACAAACATGCTCCAATCAAGAAAATACGTGTTAATAAACCGCCATCTCCTTGGTTGGATGAGGAAATGAAAATAGTTTTAAAAGAAAAAAACTCCGCATTTACTAAATATAAATCTAGTAAATTAATAGAGGATCTTAATAAGTATAAAACTCTACGAAATAAAGCTCTGGCAAAAATTCGAGACAAAAAGAAGGCCTACATACAAACCTTAACAGATCAAAATGATCAAAAGGAACTGTGGTCTGGCTTGAGGAATTTTAACATAAATTCGCGTTTCAAAATTACCATACCAGATGAATTGGCAGATTCAAATAAGATAAATAACTATTTTATGTCGGTATACCGTTCCGACAGTGTTCCTGAAAATGTATGTAGCAATTACGACAATAACAGGCTAAATGACCAGAATTGCTTTTCATTCCACATTGTCCAACGTACAGAAATTTTGGAAGCCATCAAAAATATAAAATCTGATGTCAAAGGAATTGATACTCTTTCTTTATCTATGATCCAGATGAGTCTACCTATAACTTTTTGTCACATCACTCACATAATAAACTTATGTTTGGAAACAGGATACCACCCTCAGCAATGGAAATTAGCTTTAATTATACCTGTTCCTAAGATATCGAATCCTACAGAACTGAAACATCTTAGACCTATAAGCTTATTACCTGTACTGTCAAAAATTTTAGAACGAATTATACATCTTCAAGTTGTAAACTACATAGAGGAAATAAAGATAATACCATTCCATCAATCGGGCTTTAGAAAAAACCACAGCACTACATCGGCGCTGCTGAATCTTTGCGATAATGTTATGAGGGCACTAGATAAACGTTTAGCTACAGCAGTAGTATCTATTGACTACTCCAAGGCATTCGATCGAATCAACCATAAACTTTTATGCGCTAAACTAAACTATATAGGTTTTGATGTTACAGCTGTTAGATTTTTTCGAAATTATTTGGCAGGTCGCTCACAATGTGTTTCTATCAATGACCAACAATCTGATATAACATTGATTCCATCAGGTGTTCCACAGGGCTCAATTTTGGGACCGGTGTTATTTTTAATATATACCTTTGATTTATATAAAGTTGTAGAAAATTCTGAAATACAGACATTCGCTGATGATACGCAAATTATTTATCATTTTGATGTTGGTGATTTACAAAACGCTGCCCCAACTTTACAAATTGATCTACAAAAAGTACAACAATTTTCTATTGACCATAATTTAGCAATTAATTCTGATAAAACACAAGTCTTGTTATTTTGTTCAGACAACAAAACAAGAAATGTAGAAGATTCATTTAATTTAACACTTGATGGAGTGGTGTTAAGTCACAGTCAAACAGCAAAGATATTGGGAGTGGAAATTGACAATAAATTAAGATTCACCAACCACATTGCTAATTTAATGAAAAGAGTATATCTTCGTTTTAAATCTCTTTATTCTAACCGATACTTACTAAATTATAAAGTGAGAAAAAGACTTTGCGAATCATTGGTGCTGTCTGTGTTCAGTTACTGTGATGTTGTTTATTACCCGTGTTTGGACCAGTTGATGAAAAACAGAATTCAAATCATCCAAAATAACTGTGTACGATTTATATTTGGGCTGAAAAAATATGATCATGTCAGCCAAAAATATAAAGACCTGAAGTGGCTTAGGCTGGGGAACATTGTAGAATATAAGTATCTAATTTTAGTTCACAAAATTTTATCATCATCAAAACCGGAGTATTTGAGAAAAAAACTGATTTTTAGTTTTGAAGTTCATAACAGAACTATTAGAAATCAAAACATCATTAGACTTACTCCACATGCCACAACTTTATTCCGCAGGAGTTTCCTACAATGCGGCCACCTTTTACAATCAATTAGATAATTCATTCAAAAATCAAACATTGTCATGTTTTCGTGCATCAGTAAAAAGTATGCTTCTTGCTAGAGACTGATTAGTGAAGCTGGAATTTTTAAACTACAACATGTTATTACAACTTCTTTTCAGTATATTTTTACCAAATTAATGAACATTTTCTTTTTCTTCGTTAGTTAAGCATCCTACCAACTTTTTTTCTCACTGTATTATTGTTAATAATGTTTTATGTAACTTTTTTACATTTATTTTTGTATATTTTACATCGAACAACTTTGTTCTAACCGACACAAGTAGTTAAGTGTAAGAGTAGCCAAGGCTAAACTTCGCTGCTTGAGTCACTCTTGGTTTTTTGGAAATAAAGACGATATTATTATTATTATTATTTTAATCGTATATTTCAACATATCAATATAAATATTTCACCAGTAAAATATATAAAATAAAAAGCACTTATGAATAATAAGTATAAAACAAATGTTAAGAAACAAATAATTAAAAAACAATATCATAACATTTCTGTGTTTTGATTTCATTCTCTTTGAGTTGGTACACATGCATGCTAAAAGAATCTGGTTACCATGGGCACACACACACCATTGGGTTATAAATTCCACCACTAGACATCTTGATCACTTTGACTATTTAATAAATCACTTGTGGTAAATTTTTTAACCAGTATACGTTTAAAGTTTCAAAATGTTTTGAATCAATATGAGTTGCTCACTGATTCAGATTCTATTAAGGTTAATCTATTCAAATCTCCTGTACAAATTCTCGACAGCACTCGCAATGCATCTATAGCTGTTAGCCAATTGAATAATATATATCAAGCGTAATGAATATCTGCTGAAATACAGGACCCACAAATTGCCTGTGAATAATTAACGTCTAAAAGGAGTCACATTTCGCTGTGGTATCTGTAAATATTATATATGTATTTGCAAATAATTTATACTACAGTGTGCCTCAATTAGAAATAAATGAAGTAAACGTCAAAGTCACCAAAACATTAATTCTGTACGTATCTTTAAACCATGAGGGAATGGTATGAACTTATACATTTACACTGAAGCTATGGAGTCACGATATACCTAGCTAGGCTACCTCCCATGCCTTTTTTTGGACTTGTTTCCAAATTTATACAAAAAAACACACTACTACTTGAATAGACTAGAACGTCGCTGTTTATTGGTGACATAAACTTGTTTTAAATGTCAGACCAACTTAAATGATATAACTTGTAACTAAGAGAGAATAGTTATTATTCCATATGGTCAAAAATGATCAACTAATTAAGGAGCAAACAAAGAGTTTGATTTCTTTCAAATTCTTTTTTAGTTTCTGTAGCCACCTCAAAGATGATAGCGTGCTCAAACAATATGCAGAACTGAAGCTTGATATATTTTGTATGCTTTCCTTGCTAATTATTCTGCTGAATCTGAAATATGCTTTTACAAAATGAAGGAATAAATCTCTATAACTCAGAATGACCACATATCGTGTCTGGCGAGAATTCTCTGGTATGGCAGAACGAGTGGACAGTCATTAGATGAAAAGGAACAAGTTCCCAGCATCGAGACTTAAATCCAGGATATTTTGTATGCTTTCCTTGCTAATTATCCTGCTGAATCTGAAATATGCGTTTACAAAATGAATGAATAAATCTCTATAACTCAGAATGACCACATGTCGTGTCAGGCGAGAATTCTCATGTATGGCAGAATGAGTGGACAGTCATTAGATAAAAAGAAACAAGCTCCCAGCATCGAGACTTAAATCCAGGAAGAATTTTATTATGTCCACAAACCCACTGACAGACTTCAAATCACTAACCAAAGAGGTACTGCGGAAGCGATACCTAAGAGAGAACCACATACCAACTTGGAAGGAGGAGGAGCTGGAAAAGTCTCAACATATTCGTTGGTCTCAACAGTATTAGATGCCAAATGGGCAGGTCTGGGGATAACCTAGTGAGATGGGGATACGCCGAGGACGATTTATGTGTCTGCGGGGAGAATCGGACAATGGAGCATCTCCTACCGTACCCATCCTTGGAAACCCCTTGCATAATCCAGGACCTATGGGAAGCGAAGGACACGGCAGTGCGGTGTGACAGATACTGGAAAGAGATATGAGTAAAGACATGCAACCATTTCTCACCTGTGACGTCTGGGCTCGTCAAATATATGTTTTTTTCTTCCTCTAATAGTTACTGATTAACTAATACCTATACAAATAAAAAACAAAAAACAAAAAAATTAAATGAAATTAAAAAAATATGTATAAAACTAACAATTTAATTCAAATGTAGATTCAAAAGATAAATGTCATAGTACAAACACTCCAAACTTCACGAAAATGGGACAATAGGTGCAACCTGTATGGCTTATTTAACACATTATGGGACTCAATAATTGCCTGTTTGTCTGAACATAATCATAATCATCATAACAGTCACAATAGCTTGTGGTCAACGTCATATTTACTTTACGGGCTGATTCAGGCAAAAGCCTAGATATAGGGCATATGCGTTAGATGCCTAGATTTCGTATATGTTTGCCCGGGACATCCTCAGGGCGCTAAGATGACTGAGACTACACCCAGCACTTACCTACTCTTGTATAGTATCTACGATTGCCAAGGTTGTATCTGGACTGCCAAACCTCCAATGGAACTAAGAGAGGAGGTCCATGCGGGCAAAGCCAGTCAAAAAAGACACCTAAGCCCTTATATATCCTAGATCTGCACTGTTACTACACTCACAGCCAGGTACATTGAGAAATCAGTTTCGCTGCTAAGTTATCATTATGTTTGTAGCCAGCTTTTGGCATGAAAATCGCCAGAAATCACCAATCTTTGGCACGAGTTAATGAAAATCACCAGAAACGATGATTGATGAATTGTCAAAACCGACACGCTCAGTATGAAATGTTGTATAGGTGAGCGGAACTCAAAACGGGCGTTGAGATTGGTGTCAGTCGACGCAGATTGATGCCCTGAGTCGAGCGATATCACTCTTAGACTGAGGAAAGGCTCCGCCAAAATTCTATGACACTTTAAAGCTTCAGTACCTAACCCCACTTATGCCAAACAGTCAACTTATTGAGGTCAAATTCGGTTTAATTGGTCGTTAAGTAAGTGCTAATCGATTCTGCTTGATGTCCTGAGTCGAATTAGGCCTCTCCAAGGCCGAGGAAACGCTCCGATGAAAATCTGCGTCACTTTAAAATTTCAATCCTAACCTCAAAATTATTTCGATATTTCTATGATTTTTCATGAAATATTTGGTCAAACTATATATCGTGCGAAAGCGCTAGATGAGTACAACACAACTTCACCAGTCGCAGCATCCTAAAATGGAAGCCGCCAGCATGACCAGAAGGTCAAGGACAGAGGCGGAGAGCATGAAGCTCCGAGAATCCTTTGCCGATAAGGAAAAAAGGTGGCTATAGTATATATAAACCACCCCGAATCTAGGTCGGAAAAAGACATACCCATGAAAATCAAGGTGGAGCTGGGGAGGTGTGCTATTCGAGGTAAAGACGTCCTATTATCCAGCAGCCATTCGGAAAATGGCGCGCCAGTTGTAGGCTGCGTCAGCTCAAACACCAAGAGTTCCTAGTTCAACCAGCTGAGACCCTTTAAATGAATTCAGCTGAAACTGGACCCAGCCAGAAGCCTTGGAGGATATGCAAAGCTACAACTTTTGTACCACGCACCACACGAGAGGAGACCAAGTGAAATGTGATGATTGGTCTTAAGATGTGGGCGACAAAATACCAAGAGTTATGGACACCGAGATTTCGTAGACGCTGGCAAAGATCAACAAGGTAACATTATCTTGAGTGCCTAGGCAAATAGGAGTGGCTGGTAATCATAGGACTGAAAGATGTGTCAAGGAATGCGCAGAACTCCCTCTCGTTGGGATAGAACCAGCTTGTGGTATATCATACAACATGGTACGGACAGCTGTCACCAGGTGGGTGTCCAATGAGCACCAGAAGCACTGAGACAGCGTAGTCTGAGAGGATGCTGAGGAGACCTCGTCACGGCTCAACAGAAAATCAGCTGTGTTACTCAAGGTCTGGGGATGCTTTGCGCCGATCCCTCTGCGCATCGACATTTTGAGTTAGATTGGTTCTGATTTCAACAGCGGTGGCACGGCAGGGTCAAATGGATATCTACATAGAATATGAGTATAGAGATAAATAATACAGATCTCAGCGCAAATCTAGTACTTCATAGCAACATTAAGGTCAACAAAAACTTTATGTTGTCTTTAATGTTTACGTTCCTTTTACGCCGCATGGGTTGAGTATTATTTCTTAATTCAGCCCTGTTGTACACTTTTTTCTACTCCCTATCAGGGCGAATGAAACTATCCCAAAATGGCGTCGCTGACTTCAGATATTTTGTAACGGTTCGATATTCCCTTATTTGAGTCAGAACGCGATTTTCATTTTGAGACGCCTTGTACAAAAGGAATGATGTGTTGCCTATGTGCAAGATAATAATATTCCCATATATTAGAAAAATATCTGAAGAGCAAAAAAAGGAGGAATTTTCGAGATGGCGAAAATGTAGCGGTGTGAAGCCTCATAACATCCAAGGTAATCTATTATAGAAAATCTAGTAGACCTTAAATTAATTATGATCATTTATTCCGATTTCTTTAGAAATTTATTATCATTGTAGGCTCCTTTTGCCACCGGCACGTGCTCATGCAGTATGCATGTATCTTATGCAAGGCAAATTTTTCTGATGCCGTCAGCCACCATCCACTGTTCCAGTCTTTGAGCCGTTGTACTTCTCGGGAGAAACCTCTGAGCTCGGAATGCTTGGGAGCCTCCATCATATGAGTCCCGTTTAGTTGGCGTTATCCCTTAGGGGGTATGAATCTCACCAAGAGGATATAAGGTCGTATCCACTCTTTATATTTGGTTAATGAAAAGTCATCCCTGGAATCCAGTTTTTATCATAAGCGTCATGTCGAACATTTTTTTCTCCATCCTGGAATGAACCCTAATGGTCAACGAAGTTTTGAAGAATTCTATTGTTTCACCATTTTTATTATTAGTTTTACTCATTTACTGTAATTTCAACATATGAAAATTATATACCTAAATTGGAAACCAATTTAACACTACTGTTGATGCGGGTCATTTAATCAATAAGTTGGATATAATACCTATAAGGTTTAGGCATTAATCTACAATAGCAATTTTTTCGTAAATCCGGGTTTTGTAAGAATTACACAATATACTTTTTTGTAGCAATTAGGTAATTAGCTTGTCTGTTTCACCCTTTCCGTCGACTATATCGGCTGGCGCACTCCCTGGCTTCATTCTTATTTAAACGGGCTTTAAAAATAATATTTAATTCAATAAAAAAAAATACCCACAGTCTCATCTCTGACTGAGCTATATGAAAAAAGACGTCAACCCTGAAGAGATACGTTACAATTTGCAACACGTCATCACAAAGAAACTGACTGTGAGTAAGACAACTGATTGCTTGTTGAGCTGTGACCTCGTATTCTAATACTACAGACGCTCTCAGATTGAGCAGGAAGGGACTACGAGGGGTGGTTGGATTTGTAGCTGGCTATTGACATTGACAGGAGAGTATAGGCCAATGCATTAGTTAGCAAAGGGCGTTGGATGGGACTCTGTTTGATCCCTTTAACTGGGGGTGCATAATAATCCTAATAAGGGATGATACACGTACGATCTTTAAGTGCGCGGTTTTTAAGTTCGGGAACTTACTCGGCTCGACGTCGGTGACACACGTCAAAGTTTACGGAATACATATAAGTTGGATCACTCTCCGTCGGCACTTTGAAGATCTCACATCAAAGCGATGCCGCGGCCGCACGCGCCAACTAGTTTTTGCGTTGGTTTTTGCCGAAGTACGAGGGTCTTTTAGCGGAGACTTGCTAACGCCTGGGTTTTACGTACATACGAGGGTCATTGAAAGACTATGTATTGACAGCCAATTTAGACATACAAATACAAATATAACGTTTATTTTGCTGATACACTAAGTTACATAAATGGATATCAAAAATAAAACCTAGTAAAACTATTACTAATTAATCTCAAATGATTTCACATATTTTAGCTATTTCGTAGATAAGTAAAAACTGATGGTTCAAAGGTGCTGTAGTATTTTTACCTTAATGTTTTGTTTATTTGGCTTATTTTTGAGACCACAGCTTATAAAATTTATGGTATAGTATATACGAACTCGTATGTACAATTTAAAAAGATAATCATGTGGAAATGCTTTACTTGGATGTGAATAAATTATTTTTGACATTTTGCTTTTCAGTGTCATTCCAATTGCTACTGTAGAAACTAAATTGTTAAAGTTATCAATAAAAATATTCCCGAGCTCTAAAATATAATTAGGATTTCCCTGGGTGGTATGGTAAGACCACCGAATGAATATTTTGTCTCACTATACGCTTTTAGCGTGATATAATCCTTAAGTACGGCACACATGTACAGGGTGCCCCATTAATAATTTTGAATCGAACGTCATGTGACCAAAAACATATACCTCATTGGGTAGAACAATGACAAAAAAAGACACAGCATCTGCTCTTATTTACATCCCCAAAATTATAATTCTCTACTACTGCCCAGTTCTGATATATTGCTTGTCTTAATCGTCGTGAAACACCCTGTATTTATATCCTTTACATTTCAAGGTTTACCACAAAATAAGGATGGATCTGATTGTCATTTACCATCCGTTAATAAATTCAATTGATAAAATCAAACTTCTAAAAAGATTATCCATTTCCTGCAAACAAATCCGAGATAACAAAATCCGATATTTTTGGGACACTGTATACACTTCGCGTTAAACACGTTCAACCTCTACTTTGCGCCACCCCGTATCTCCCGGCTGACCTCGGTACACTGCTACCGGTGTACCGGGGAGACGGAGCAAGGGGCAGACTGTTTTGATATTTTTGCAGAGTGATCCAACTTATATGTATTCCGTAAACTTTGCACACGTGGAGCTGAAATCACTCATTTTGGTAATTTTCCTAAATAAACAAGACTTTTAACAAACGCCAAACACAACAAGCGTTGCGCATCGATGGCCTGCCGAAACAAAGTGGTGGCTCGCGGCTCGCAGTACGTGCCGAAGCAAGATTTCAAACCAGTTGGATCGCCGGCGGTTTGCGCGACGGTTTTAAAGTACGCGTACTTACGGTGACACACAGGCGAAGAAGATCGTCGAGCCACAAGTACGCCTACTTGCTGTGTATCACCCCTTTATGGCTGAGCGGCAACTATTAATTGAATCCTAATCCCCTCACTACCAAAAAAACCCATTCAGTGATTGGTGTGTAGAACATGCGGTGACTAAGGAAGAAGTTTCTCATTGAAATTGTCACCTCACCATTTTCGTATTTAATTTCGACACCGCGCTGGATGTTTTTCATTAGATCGTTAAAACTAAAGCTGAAAATGTGTTTACTGTCCGTGTTAAGGGCGAATATATTCCGTACGTTGCGCGTATAAGCGTGTTTTCGTAAAGCGCGCTAGAACTGCAGAAGTTTAGAAGTGTCGGCTGAGCGCAACAAATGTATACATACATATACATAACTGCAAACTGGCTCTCGGTTAACGAGTGATATTATTCGTGTACGCTACCAGGAATTCGGTTTATATCGAACAATATGGCGCACGCTGTACCGGAGTCTCATTTCAGGCATTTCCTGCTGCAATAACGGGCAGTTGAATATTTCCGAATGATATTTTATTTTATCCCTTTTCACCAAGCATGCTTAGGTAATTTATTTGGAGTTGAAGAGCTGTGTACGTATCTCTTTATGCAGTCGCGGAGGCAAAGCTTAAATGCAGTTGGTACATCCAATGGATCGCGGCGTTGGCTGTGGTGAGTTTCTGAGGTAATTCTTAAGGCTCGTTTCCACTTGCAAGTAACTTGCCATAGTTTTTGCAGCAAGTACTTGCTTGTCGGTCTACACTATCTTTTAATTGTTCGCAAATTTAATCTAGGAAGCTGCTCTCGCAAGTTCACTTAGGCTTGATTGTTCTGATTCCGTGTACACTATAGATGATAAGATGTCGTACGCAAAATCTGCAGCTGCGGCGGTAGTTGTATATTTAATAAAAAAAAGAAAACAAGAGGAAGATAGTAAAAGGCGGAGAAAATGTTGGGTGGGAAAGTGGATTCAACGTAGAACTACTCTAGGGATACACGAAAAGTTGCTTACTGAATTGAGAACTGAAGATCCGATGGAGCTTAAGCAGTTTTTGCGGATGTGTATGTATGGCGGGTTGCCTGCCTACGGAGAGTTGTAAGAACGAGAGTCAATAAAGAAATAAAGAGATAAAGTTGAACAGGACCTAGCCTAATTAATTACTTTCCGACCATTGCTACTGCTGCTACTGCTAGAAATACAACATAACATTCTTTTTTTTCTAAAAACCGACTTTCAGCTTACCAGATTATCTTCCGTAATATTTTGTATATTTGAGTCAATTATAAACTTTAATGAGTCAAAGAACTACCAAGTACTCTTATAGATTTCATTAGTCCCTTGCACACTTTTCTTTTTTTGAATTTTTCTCCACTCTTGGTTAATTTGTGTTCTCAAATTATGTAACTGCCTTTGAATTTCTGCTGTAGAAGTATTAAATAAGTCGGCCAATTTTTGTAAGCATTCTGCTTCTCGATTCTGTCCTTAAATTCTGGAGTATGTACATTCCATAATTCAGGATATAATCCAAAATTTTCAGTCAAAAGGCACGTGTCTTCTCTCGTCCAGTTGAAGTTCTCCATATTTGCTCGATTTACAACACTACCTGCTGCAAGACTTTCGGAGCAGGCTCGAAATTTTTGCGGCAAACTAATTGCCTGAGAGTAACCGTGTACACTACAAGCTCTCAGCAAGTCGCAAGTTCTTTAAGTGCAAGTAATTTTGCTGCAATATTTCTCTAATGATGTCGTGCACACGCTACGCAAGTGACTTGTGAGAGCAGCTCTAGCAATTTTATCTGCTAGTGGCCACGAGGCTTTACAGTGCTCTATTCTGCAGGTATCTGTTTTTTTTGATAAAATTAAATTTAAATAAATCTTGAGAAGGTAGTGAACAGCTTAACTATAGGTTGCCTTTTAAAAATCAGCCGCAATTACCTGTAATTGATTTTAGTGTAATTAGTCCTCTAATATAACTTACAACTATATTTTTTTAGTCAATTTCACGTCACTTGGAACAAAATGATGTAAAAGTTGAAAAAATTGTTGTCAGCTCTGTCAGTGGCAGCGTTAAAGTTGCCAATTGTGAACGGATGCATTACTGTTAATTATCTGCACTCAGGTGGTTTTTTGAGTTGCAATACGAAATTAACGTTCCATCCATATTAAATACAAGAATCTATGGGCGCCAGTTGGAAAATGGCCGCAGACAGAAGCTGCCATGATTTTTGTGAGTGACTCTTCAATTTTTTGCATCATTTTCTTTCAAATGACATGAAAATTTACAAAATAACATATAGTTGCGAGTTATATTAGCGAACTAATTACACTAAAGTCAATTACAGGTAATTGCGGCTAATTTTTTAAAGGCAACTATACTTTCTCAAGATTCATTTAAAATTGATTTTATCAAACAGCATCTTGATTCTGATGCTACATACTGAATAAACAGGGTATGTGATATCGATAAAAAAGTAAGTAAATTAACAAACGTCAACACTAATTCGGCGCTGACGACCTTTATGATTAATACAATGAAAGGGCTTGTTTGTCAAGTTACTACTATTACACCAATAAACAGTAACCATCTAAGCTCGCCAGTCATTTGGACCTAAAAACGTGTAATATACTACTAGGCATTCCTTCATATGTTAACGGATAGCCTATTATGAAAACAAAACAAATATCTGTATTACAACCCCCACCCCCAATCACCACAATTTCATCCTCACCCAAAAAATGTATAAAACGATTAGGGTCCCCTAAAACACCTAAAAACAAAGTTTGGGCTGTTTTGATGTTTTTCATCTTTTTAGTATTGCTGCGCCGCCACTGACACGATTTCAAAAAAAAAAAAACATACGTGTTTTCCAACCTCGCTACTATGTCAAACTTTCATTACAATCTATTCAACAATTTCCCCGTTACACATAATACAGGACGATCTAATGCAATACTCGCATATGCATACGTCAAAAAAATTCAATTGGTTTCTGTAATAGGTAAGTAATATTCAGATGGACCTAAAAACGTGTTATATACTACTAGGTCTTTCTTTCACAGCTTAATGGGCAACCTATTATGAATATAACAATTTTTTCACTTTTCCAACCCCCGCCCCCCAAGCACCCCCACTCAAATAAAAGAAGGAAATGATCAGGAACCCTAAAACGCATAAAAACTAAATTTGAGGAATATTCGAATTTTTTCATTTTTCGATAACCACTTCGCCGCCAATGCACCGATTTTCAAAATTATAGCAGCGTTATACTGCCGTCATAAGCTAAACCCCCGTATTTGAAAAAAATATTAAAAATGAGATATTGTGGTCTAGCATATTGAAATAGTCAAAATTATCATTTCTACTACTCATAGTCCACGTATTTGGCAAGAAAACAAGAAAAATGTAGTATTTAAATCCACGTATTCTGCAAAAATAGTGTATGATGCTAAGGTAATCACACGTATTTTAATTTTGCTAAGAACGTGACCCCGTATTTGCAGTCAAATACGTAGATTTTATGTAGTAACTTCCAAATACGGGCTTTTTGCTTAGTTTGTCGCAGGCATGGCTGCGAGTTGGGTCGGCATATACGCGCAATTAGGTTAGTACTGTAGTTATTTCCGCGGAATTTTAGTCTCGCAGAAACATCGTTGGTTCCTAGGAGATGTTAGTTACTTGTTGTTGCAGCTATAAGTGCATCGCGTTTTCATCTTATACTTTACTTCTGTGCAGTGATTAATGATCAAGAATCAGTAGTGTCTTGTAACAATTTACAAATACAGTTCAGTGTGGTATTCTTCAGACAATGAGTGGATCTCGTGGAAAAAAGTTGGTTAACCTAGCACAAACAAATTCAATTCCAATATTTTCGGATGATAATATTCAGTTGGGCACATTTTGTAACAGTTTGTCAAACGGAAGTATACAAGATTGCTGTGATGGTGGGCAGTTTGAAAAAATTTCAGAAACTTATGTTATTGTGGAAGGGGCTATGCTCCATGACAATATTAATATACATTATCCTAATGTTTCAAATGGTAAGAGTTACATTTAGACATATATCATGTACCTACTTGAAACGATTATTATTTTTCAATAGACAAGAATGTAGTACAGTTTCAGTCGGTAACAACAACTTCAAGAATGGATAGCACTGATGTTGAAGAAGCAGGAAATAATCAACAATTTGTGGTTACCGATGAATCCCTCATCTCATATATTCCGTCCCAAGATAATCATAATAGTGCAGGTAAAAAATCCTTTTGTATTTTCCTCTTTTTAAATAATTTAGTTCATCGAATATTTGCAGATGTTACGAATGTAGTGGTAGAAATGCAACCTGAAGCATCCATATTAAGCCTGAATAGTGTTGAAGTTCCAGTAATCGACCAACAAGCTATACATAATGATAATGGATTTACATTGGACTACGAGATTACAGAAGATATCGCCACAGGTAAAAACGATATTTACATTATCATTTTGGAAACGTCAATTAATGTGGACTGTATTGTAGATGCATCTAAGACTATACGAGAATCTGATTCATCTTCACACATGTCATCCCAAGAAATTCGTGAGGACAGTCATGATGATTGTGGTAAAAAAATATTATTTCTTTTTTAATTAGTTTAATAATATAAATTACTTTTCAGACGAAAATGAAACTATTGCGACTCTTACGAAGAAAGGAACAGAAAGGAAAAGAAAAAAATACAAGTTATCGCGAAGTCGAAGATTAGAAGTAAAGCAGAACAGAATTATAAATATGCATTCTGTGAAAGAAGGCTGTCAAAAGTGTAAATTCAAATGCACTCAGTTAATTTCAGAAGATGAGAGGAAAACAATAAATAAGGAATTCTGGTCGTTATCCTGGAAGGAAAAAAGAGCATACGTGATGAGTTCAACGGAAAACAGAATACCAAAACGGAAAACTGAAGGATCTAGGAAAAATAAAACATTTTCGTACTATTTCAAAAACACAGACGGTGTGAGGAAGCGAGTCTGCAAAGTTTTTTATTTGACAACTTTGGGCTATAAGAAAACCAATGATTGGGTTGTGCAGTCTGTATGGTCAAATACAGAAAACAGAGGTCAAATAAACAATTCTCCGGACAAACGAGGCAGAATGCCTCCTCCAAATAAGTTGTCAAATACAACCATAGATAATCACATAATGTCCTTCAATCCCTCTGTATCACATTATAGACGAGTACATGCCCCTAATCGCTTGTACTTGCCCAGCGATATTTCAGTTACGTTAATGTTCAAAGATTTCTGTCAAAAATTTCCTGATTTTATATGCTCGTACGACAAATATAGGAAAGTAGTGAAATCCAAAAATATTTCCTTTGCTAAGTTGGGCAATGAAGAGTGCGAGTTATGCGAGTCATACCAACTTCATCACCCTGAACACAAACCTGAGAGTTTAAATGAAACTTGTGAAATTTGCTGTACCTGGAGCGACCACATAAAGAAAGCAAAAGATTCTCGTACACGATATACACTAGATAAGGAAAACAACTATGACGAAAACACTTTGTGCGTTTCAGTGGATCTTCAAAAAATCGTCATGCTGCCACGTTTAGAAATGTTTAAACGAGCAATTTTTGCCCAAAGACTAACAACATATAATGAAAGTTTTGTTCCAGTAGGAAAGGTAAGAACTGGACGTTTTCCTTTTGCTGTATTATGGCATGAAGCGATCAGCGGACGCAATCAAGAGGATATCATAAGTGCTTTTAATGCATTCTTCCTTCAAAATAGGGATACAGAAAATTTTATTTTATGGCTCGACAACTGCTCCAGCCAGAATAAGAATTGGGCATTATTTTCCTTTCTAATATATATTGTTAATTTTCAAGGTATATCAGCAAAAACTATTAAAATTAATTACTTCGAACCGGGGCATACCTTTATGTCCGCTGACTCCTTCCACCATCAGGTAGAAGAGTCTTTTAAAAGGAAAAAGAAAATCTATGATTTTGAAGATTATGTCACTGCTGTGCAAATGAGTAACAAAGGGAAAGTGCACGTTAAAAAAATGACGCTTAGTGATTTCCAGAATTGGAAGAACTTATCCTCTTCTACCAAAGTTAAAAAACAGACACCGAAGGTTTATATTTCCAAAATAACAGAGATACTAGTGAAAAGAAACGAATTTGTTATTTATTACAAGTCAGAAAGCGACGGTGAATGGAAAGTATTGGATTTCTTATTAAAAAAATATATGTATGCAATGCCAACACCTTCATTCAAAGCTCAGCCAAATGGCTTTGAAAAAGATAAGGTGGAAAACCTTTTAAAAAAATTAAACGGGATTATTCCAGAAAACAGGAAGAGATTTTGGTTATCTTTACCAGATAAGCCATTGGATTAGACTTTAACGTATTTTTTGTTTTCGAATCTCAGCTTTGTAGAATTTGCAAAATATAGGTTATTCGTATATTTATTATTTTATTATTATTTCCTACGCTTTGTCAAATACGGGCAATTGATCCAACGATTTCCCCAATTTTCTATGGTATTTTCCAGTATTTGTCAGATACGGGCATATGAGCTAGTTAATATCAATAATTTTCTTAACGATTTAACCCGTACGGGATTTTATTATAGTTTAACGGTTGGAAATCATCATATTTCCATCAAAAGTCGTGTTTGTCCATATTTTGATCGCTTACTAAGACATTATGAAGAACATTTGGCCCTAGGTTTGATCTAGAAACAAAATTCAATTTCAAATGAATATTTCGGCCATTTTGATTGTAACTCAGATACGGGGGTTTACCTTCCGACGGCAGTATACCTACTACGCACTGCAAAAAATGGGGGTAAAATCACATTCTGTATTATGTAAACTTTGCATAATAATATATCATGTTCTTCATGACATTACACTATTTATCATGTGCGTTTACATAACACTGTGTTATCACAGATATCATGTACCTACTTTTAATACGTAAACAAGTATTTTTACATTAGAAAATATGTAATAAAAATAAAGTTACAAAGTATTATTAACTGTCCACTTTAAATTCACACAAATACGGTGAATCTCCATAGATTATGTAAAATCACATAACATATTAAGGAAGCGCCTTCGTGCCGTCTAAGCACGCCATCTATCCATAGGTTATGAACACATAACCTAAAATCTCAGGTTTCGCGTAAAGAACGTACAACAGACGCCACCCACCTTTTGCAACCTGTTTTGGTGATTTATAGGAGTGTAATTGTGTATTTAACGTATTTTGTGAAGGACGAAGGTTGTGTTTCTGAAAGTAAGCTTATTGGCATCATGTTTATTTGCTGTACTTGCCAGTTCAAATGCCATACACTGACGAAATATAACAGCCACCAGTATGTCCATAGGAACTGGCAAGGCGTACAATTTATTTGCCTGCAATTAAATGTAACAGAATGTTGTTTAAATAGTTTACTGATGTAAAAATATCACCTCGGTTTGGAATGTGTCACTTGTAAAACGAACGCAACATAATGCTGCTTGCTATTGGCACTAATGTTAGGATAAGTTGGGATAAAATGTCCTACGTAAACGTTTAAATCTAAAGAATTTATAGAAATGTCTTGACTGAATTCTAATATATCTACAGTTCAAGTCCTTATTTTTAATAGCGCAAAAAGTAATCTGCCCATTTTATAATTATGTTGTATAATAGTGCGATTCTGTTATATCTTATCGCACTTCTTTTACATGCTTATTCACATTACACTTACAGTGTGCTTTATTTTACAGATTTAACAGAAACAAATGGCAAAACAAGATTCCGTCTTTTTGTGGAAAAGCATTTTAAAAATATTGAGAAATCCCTTCAGCAATGATGTCCAAAATATGAACCCGCATTCATACGTATAAGTGGCACATCCTGTATAATATACTCCGTAGTAAACTATGTACAATAGCAATAAAAATTATGCACGAAGCACAACATGTTATGTTACAACAACCATAATATGTTATGAAAAACGACAAAGAATGCATAGTTTTCCCATAACTTGTTACTTCTTCCAACACAGAACAAGTGTTGGAGAATCCCAGAATACATTATGCAAAAAAAATACATTACAGATTATGTAAAATGTCTTTACAGAACGACTGTGAAATTACATAACTTAACGTTGGTTACAAATTACCAATGTTAAGTTATGTAATTATTTTTTCCTGGCAATGCAGCGGTTACTGAGATTACGAGGCTAAAAGGACGCCAAGAGACAGATCGACAGACAGACCGACGGAAATGAGTGACATGGATTTTCGTTATGTAGATATCATAAAACGCCCAAAAAGTGTATCACTTCAAAATCGAAAATTTTCGCGATCACAATACTCCCCTCACCTATCGGTGTGGGAAGTAAAACAAGCCTTATTGAGCTGCCCTTTCTCCTTTCCACTCCTGCTCGCAACAATTTGCACTCAATCTATCCGCGGAGGGGTAGTGCGCGGCCGTTATAAAGATTGCAACGAGTAACGAGGGCGTTTTCCTGCAAACCTACCTTGCATGCTTATTATCGCATTGGCCGAATGATTTATTTTTATTTATGGAATTTAATTATAGGAGGAAAAGGAAAAGCGGCCGCCGTTGTGCCGCCCTCCCGTAGCGCTCGCCGCCCGACGCCGCGCTGCACCAACGCCAACTATGACCGCGGTTATTTATGTCGTTCGTACGCGCCAACCAGAGGCGTGACCAGAACCAGAAACGGTTGAGCAGTCGAGATACCACGCCACCTGGACGTGAGAATCGAAATCGGTTCTCTGTATGTGCCTGATATTAATGACAAAATCAGTCATAATGTGCCAAATTCCCATATTATGGATTTGATACAACAGCTGCGAAACCTGTCCACGTATATCTATACAGGGTGTTAATTAAGTATGTTAACAAACTTTAACCACGAATAGTACTCCGAAAAATAGAAAGAAAATGTCATCTGAATATGGGTCCGGAAATGCTTCCTAAGGGAGCTACGCTCCTTTGCATGGGGCACCCTTAAGACGGTTTTCCCTCGATATTCTCGAAACCATTTATCACAAAATTAGGAAATTAGGTACAATGGGTAAGCTTTTGATGCTGAATCTGATGATGAATTCAGAATTTCATAATTTTGATCGGAGGCGTATCATACGGGAGGAGCTAGGGGTAAAAATAACCCCATTTTCTAAATGGTAATTTTTTTGCCATTTTGATTTTAGAATATGGTATCTCAGAAATTTCTATGTAAAAATAGTATCGTGGTACATCTCGATAGGGCTAACCGTTTTCGAGAAAAATGCAAATTATTGAATTGATGCAGGCTATTGTAAATAGCGCACACACACTTACTAAATAGATGAACATTCATTTATTTATGTTACACTCAATACCCGAATTCGGGCAATGCCCGAAAAAAATGCGCAGAACTAGTTTTGAGCAAGGAATATCTCCCAAACCCTAAATATTAATTTTATACGGCTATTGAGCATTACCAAATAGGCAGAACTAGTTTTGCGCATCTTGAAATGCACAGAACTAGTTTTGCGCAACTTGAGATGCACAGAACTAGTTCTGTGGTACTGAATGGCCAGCAGCAGTTATATTAAGAAAGTAAGGTTATGTTTATGTTGTTGCTTTGAATGTTTTTTGTTTCTGCTTGTGGAAAAAATGCAAGCTAAATTCGAAACCGAATTAGTTCGGCTACTTGAAGCTTCAAGTACACAAAACCATAATCTCCTGACAAAAGATCATTACCTCACTATATTGAATGAACCTAACCTAACCTAACCTTCATGTCTCTGCAATAAAAAATGTATCAACAATGTATCGAAAAAAATCTCCTCTACAATTCTAAATGCCACCATGCCAAAATATACAGAACTAGTACTTTGCATTTCAAGTTGCGCAAAACTAGTTCTGTGCATTTCAAGATGCGCAAAACTAGTTCTGCCTATTTGGTAATGCTCAATAGCCGAATGAAATTAATATTTCGGGTTTGGGAAATATCTCTTGCTCAAAACTAGTTCTGTGTATTTTTTTCGGGCATTGCCCGAATTCGGCTATTGAGCGTAACATTTACAATAGCCTGCATTGATTCAATAATTTGCATTTTTCTCGAAAACAGTTAGCCCTATCGAGATGTACCAAGATATCATTTCTACGTAGAAGTCTCTGAAATACCATATTCTAAAATCAAAATGTCAAAAAATTACCATTTAGAAAATGGAGTTATTTTTACCCTTAACTCCTCCCGTATGATACGCTGATTCAAATTATGAAATTCTGAATTCAGAATCAGATTCCGCGTCAAAAGTTTACTCATCGTACCTAATTTCGTAATTTTGTTACGAATGGTTTCGAGAATATCGAGGGAAAACCGTCTTCAGGGTGCCCCATGCAAAGGAGCGTAGCTCCCTTAGGAAGCATTTACGGACCCATGTTCATATGACATTTTCTTTCTATTTCTCGGAGTACTATTCGTGGTTAAAGTTTGTTAACATACTTAATTAACACCCTGTATAATAAATATCAGTGCGTCTCAGTGGATAGCGAGGTCGATAGTAGTATATCGAATGAACATGCAGTTCCTTTGGGTGTACCCGGGGGTGTACCTCAAGGTTCCATTCTTAGACCTCCTCTGTACATAACCTGTACAACTGATATTTCTGTTCCACTTCGTAATTCCATCGTTAAGGGTCCAGGGTATAGCGCGCAAAATTGAGAATCCAAAAAGGACGTATTCCCGTGTTAACGGGGAGGCGTGGCCGCCTGTTCCCGTTCTCCAGTTTGTGTGCCTAAGATGAGGGGAGATAAGTCCAAAAATCTAAAGGTAAGATCAAAATGTCCAAAGGTAAGGGCCAAAGGTCACCATAAAAATGAATTTTACATTTCCAAGCTCCTGACGTTACCTTTAAACTTACAGTAATGACTCAAAGAGCAAATTGAAGAAGAAAGCTTGCGCTTGTGCAACTATTTAGCCTTTGTTTTGATGTCGTGTTTGGTTGTTAAATTACAGGCATTCACAGGATGTATGATTTTGCATTGCGAGTTTTTTTGCACATCAAAAAGCTTTTTTGAGAAAATTGAAAGTAGTTGTCATTCAATAGGGTCTTAACTATCGCCTTCTGAAATATTATATATGTAGTTTGAAAATAGAGTAAGTTATGCGAGAAATTGTGAGTCCGTGTTTTACATGGCAAATACGTATGTATTAATGTGTGTATCCAGGCCCCTTAATTCATATTTATGCTGATGATACATAGCTCCTACATTTTTTTGGTCACGACACTATATCAGAAGCTGCTACACTTCTAAATAATGATATTATTTGTGAGTATTGTTCAAGAAATAATCTACTTATTAATTTAGATAAATCCTCGGCACTGCTATTTTGTTCATAAAATAAAAATTATTGTAGAGGGCTTTCCTTGTTAGTAACGAACTTTTAGCATCTTCTGAATATACGAGGGTTGCTCTATATCTCCGTCAATCCACCAGTACGCAGACAGCTGTTTCACGCTTATTAGCGATCATCAGTGCGCCATAGGTCGATTGACGGAAATAGAGAGCATCAGATTTTTCATGTTTACTAAACATGTGAAACATGTGAGAGCAGACGACAGAAGAGAGCATCAGATTCTGACGCTCTCTATTTCCGTCAATCGACCTATGGCGCCCTGATGATCGCTAATAAGCGTGAAACAGCTGTCTGCGTACTGGTGGATTGACGGATATATAGAGCAACCCTCGTATATCGACTTTCATATCAGCAGCATATAGAACCGCGATCTCTGATGGCTAAAGCGGACGCGCCGTGGCGTTCCACCAAAGTCTGCTGCTGTTTAGCAGTAAACCTTTATTAAGTTTCAAACTCAAAAAAATGCTTATAGAATCTTTGGAACTGTCATTTTTTAGTTATTGCAATATTTCCTACTATTGTTGCCTAAACCAGATTACAAGGGACGTACTTCTTATAGCCCAAAATAATTGTGTCCATTTTAAATTTTGTCTACGTTAGTATGATCACATTTCAGATCGATATCTTGTCGTCAAATTCCTAAAAATGTTGCTACTTTTTAAGTGTAATATACTCCTTTTTGTGCATAAGCTGCTAGCGACTGGCATCCCTAGATATTCAATAGAATGATTGATAATCAGGTCTGATATTCATGACAGATATGTTGGTTTTACCTCTGTGCTTATTGTGGCTCACCAGTCTACTGCTTGGGTCAAGAGATGTTTTACTTTTAATGCGATAGCGTCTTACAACGAAGTAGATAATAGATTGAAAAATTTGTCTTTAGCAAGGTACTACAAGAAATTTGTCAGAACCCACTTCCTTTCGTATAGGTAAATTATGTAAGCATATTATGCGAGTATTCATACTCGTATCGTAGTAAATAATTGTATTTCAGTGTTTAGGATTGGCAACTGTAAGAATAGTTGATATCCGAACTTCGCCATCTTGAGATGTGTTTGTACTAGAGTTACTCTTAAATTTCCCGTGTGGGGGCGGGTTAGAATATCTCCCATCATAATATATCCTGCGTATCGTAAAAGGCGACTAAAAGGAACCGAACTACTGTCGGATAAGCAGTAACCTCTTCTCAACCAACAGCTTTGAGTGGACGAGTTGAGAAGAGTCAGGGCACCTTCTTGTCATTGGGGTGAGAAATTACACCTAAAGGCGGATGAACCAGTAGATACCATCTGGTCAACGGCATGAGGATGCAGAAAGCAAATGGGAAACTACTGCATTAAAGATCTTAAAGATATCCCAAGAGAAACTCGTAAAATGAGTAAATGCATTTTACGAGTTCACAACATGTCTGTCAAGACATTGTGACTATGATGATACTCTTAAATAAAGCCGATTTAGTCAAATCGGAAAAGCTATTCTGGTTAAAATTTGGGGTATTCTGATATTTAATTGACCGTTTTGATTTAGATATGACGATTTCTTAATTACAACTGACGCTCTCTGATTTATAAATGGAAAGGTGAGTCTTCCCTAAGGTATCCGGGATATAAAAACTTTCCATCGCATATTTAGTGTAGGTAACTGAAGGTTCTTTCCAACAGCATATTTTGTACCGTCCATTGAACCATCACGAAACTGTTCGAATCATTTGTGTTGCGCATGCATTGATTTTGGATGGTTTCGTGACCGTACAAACAGAAAAATCTGTTGGAACGGTTCTTTCTCTTATTTCACTGGACTCGTGTCAGTTCTGACAGCTATCAGAAAAACTAACCTCGATTTTAGTTCAAAAGCCACCGTCCAAAGCCAAGACGCCAAGAGCTTTATTAAAATTGATCGGGGCCTGAGTTCTCTGACGATGACTTGGTGTTAGTCTATCAACCACAACCGAAAAATGAGGATTATTTGGGTAATTTTAGCCATGAGTAATGATTGCCATTCACAACCAGGTATTCCTGTAGCTTTATAAACAAAGAACCTGGGTTATGTTTTCCCTAAAAATGACCAAATTTATCATAACATATCATGTAAAACATTATTGTTTGATTCCATTTCCATTTTTGGCTTTGGTGAAGTTTCGGCCAACGTACGAGCCAGCTAAACAACAAGCAACAGCAAAAACAAAAGAAGCAAAATCAAATCACACTCAAACTCAACACTCAAGACTCAAGGAAGCAAGAAAACAGAAGGCGCATAGAAATGACAAAATGAAATTGTGCGCCAAGCGGGCGATTTACTTTCTACTGCGCATGTCAGTCCTCACAGTCCTTACCCTGGACCAAGTACCGATTTGACCGTACATAAATCGTCCCATGAATGGTAACGAATTCTGTTGGAACGCTTTATGGACCGTTTCATGAACGGTCACAACACGTGTTGGAACGCATTTCAGGTTCTGCGCATGTCCGTAACGATACATTGTACGGTATTCAGGCCGGTTGGAAAGAACCTTGAATAAAATTTGGTTAGGTAGTGGGACCATCGACGATACGTTGCCGCGTCCCTGCTCAGTGCCGTGTGCCTTGTTTGTCAGTTAATATTCCCCGAAATTGAAATGGAAATCTTTCCTCATAAATATGCATTCACGCTGCGCTGCTGTCACCTTCGCTTTGATCCTGCCCTATTTAGCAAGACAGAAGAGAAACTTATTTGGATCGCAAAGTGAGTCTTTTCAGGAAATAATTTCATTTTGGAGAGTGTACGCCGAACCGCAAACTATGTTTAATAACAGTTCTGTTTTTAGCATTACAATTACGTTGACAGGCAACTTTGGGATAATTGAGAACTGAGCATCCTCTGAATTTAGATAACTTATTGCTTCACCCGAAATGATTAGGTTAGGTAAGCTTAAGTAGACTGTGAGTGGGGCAACTATACCTCCTTCAACTGCGACCCTATTGTGTGTGTCTATTGTGGCTCGCACCTATTTAGAGTCTACTCTGCACCTTTTGATGAAGGCGCTGATCGTGTTGTATGAAACTTCTTTCGCGTTCTATCGTTTACTACTGTTATCTGCCTGTTTTCTGCTGTTTTGAACGGTTCTCTGTTCTTTTCTGTTGTGTTCGGTTCTATTTGATAGTTTTCTGTTGTGTTTGGAGGTTGTTTGCTGTATCTAGTCATTTTCTGTTGGTTTCAGCTATTTCCAGCTTATTTTCTGTTGTTCTGAGCTGCTTATTTCTATTCTATTTTGTTGTATTAATTTGTGTTTGGTCGTTTTTTGGTGTTTCCCGCTGTTATCCGCTTGTTTTCTGTTGTTTTGAGCAGCTTTTTCTTCTATTCTGTTGTAATGAGTTGCATTTGGTCGTTTTCTGTTGTTTTCCGCTGCTATCCGCTTGTTTTCTGCAGTTTTGAGCTATTTTCTGTCTTTTCTGTTGCTTTGGGTTCTATTTGATGGTTTTTGTGTTGATTTTGGTTGTTATCTGCTGTACTAGACGTTTTCTGTTGTTTCCCGCTGTTATCTGCTTGTTTTCTGTTGTGAGCTACTTTTTGTTCTATTCTACTGTATTTGGTCATTTTCTACCACTTACAGCTGTTATCTGCTTTTTTTCTGTTGTTTTGAGCTACTTTTGGTCTATTTTGTTGTATTTGGTGGTTTTCTATCGGTTAAAGCAGGTTCAAGATGGGATGAATCCGAATGTCTGAAACCTAGCTCCTTCCAGTACTGCCCTAGTGTATCTCGCCAGAGTAGCAGTGCCTTCCCCTTTGCCCATTCTGAGATTGTTTACTTGGCAGAGCTTTTTGCAATGCCTGCAAATGGATCTGGTCCTATGAACGTAGAGCTAGTTCCTCTTCTTGCCTTCCACTCCGCTATGTCCTGCAGCACAAGCCAAAGTTATCTTTTTCATTGTTCGAAGTGTGTTGAGGAGATGTATACAGTTGCGTGCGTCTTGAGCCAACCACTTTGGAGCTCAGTGCTTTCCGAGCAGCCTAGATGTGTCAAAAGGTTTTTATAGATTTGTCTGTCAGAGGCAGTTTGTTCAGCTCCCTGACTCCCAAATCTTAGGCTATTATTTCTGCTTTAAACATTGTGATGCACCTCTCAAGGTTTGCTCAAATTTCAACTGCTTGATTTATACCAGCTACTTTCCTTCCTATACATCGAGAACTGAATGAGCTTTGTCGTTCCCGCTTCAACAAGTTTTCCATAACCTAACTTTTCCACAGCAGCAGCAGTACTCCGGTACATAAACTTCGCCCCTACGCTCTGTTGTTGTAAAAAAGAATTGCGTGATTCTGTCATTCCTGCAAATCATCAGTTTAGTTACCTATCGATCTATGATGGACATATTGCTGATCTTTGTTTTTTATATTTCTGCAATCAACAAAATAGCTAGTAGGAGTTTTTTGGCTCTCCTCCCACCAAACTGTTGATCAGCGAATACTGAAACAGGCCCAGAGCAAAGTTACGTAGTTCTTCTGACAAGGAAACCTGAAGGGACCAGCATTTACAGAAGAGACTCTCTCTGCATGCACCAAGTAGAAGCAAGTATCCAAACAGCAAGGACAGGTTGTATATCTGAAGACGAGGACCTTATTTTGGCCACGTAACAGTCATGAAGTCGATTGCTATTTTTGTAATCAACTAACCATTGACTCCTACCTTTCTCTTCAGCATTTTCTGGAGTGGTTGAGCAGCATCATCAACATCTTTGTAGTTTCTGAATTTAAAATTAGTGACGTTGCTTGACATCTCTATATATATGTATATACTGCTTGTAAGAGACATCCGAACACTGAGGAAAAGAAAAAGGAATGCGGGCCATGAAACGCATACCAACCGGACCTCAGCTTCCTGTAGAATCTCATCGATACCCTTACAATATGAGTACCTGAACTATTTTGCTGGAAAGAACCTTCTTCGAGGTTACGGACATATGGAAAGGCAACTAGTCCTAATACCTCATCCACATAACGGTAGGCCGCCATTGTGCCACGAATAATAAGCAAAAGTGAATTGCTGTTAAATGCAATGGTACCTCAAATCACCAGACCAACAGGACGGTGTACATCATGCTCAACAGCAAACTAGGGATCATGTCGTTGACCTCATCGTCATATAACGCGTTGGTGTCTATCGTGTGCCTCCAGAAAAGACCTGGACTCGTCGGAAGAGGTCGTCTGATGCCATAGTCAGCGTTCCTGGAACTAATCTAACTGTTGGCGACGATGATTTGAATTAAAAGAACTATATGTTGACAATATGGTCTGAAGTCCTTTTGACGCAATGTGCAGATTCGAAGGGGTCTCAATATAACTGCATATCAAACGTGAATATCACTTTTGTCTACCTCTTTGGGTTTCACTTGTGAGTAGTATAATACGTATTTTCAGAATCAATATTCCACCATACCAATCTGTCGTTTTGTCAAAGACTTACGCTTGGATTCAATGGGACGTTACACTCAGCATTCCTCAAATACAGCGATGTTTTATCCAATGGGAAGTGTATAGTTGGAAGCGAATTATATCATATTGTCGATTTAACTACAAGATGTCATTGGATTCTAATGAATGATTCAATCGTAGCCTGCCGTTGAATCGAATCTATGTTTGGTAATTGATTCTAAATTACTTTCTTTTCCTTGGACCAACAAATTTTATTGCGAGGACAGCTGATCGATTCGTTTGGATGTTTAATGGTGTGATTTTGTATGAAGTTATAAGGAGCACGATATAAGATTTAGACATAAGCCTGCACCAGTTGTTGCACTATTACCTGAAATATAGCTATCTGACTAATCTAAATACCTACATTCAAATGTGGGTGTTAGCTCCCAATTTCTCAGTAGGTCCTCCATTTAATATATAACTGGACACATTTAAATCACATAATTGCTGATGCAATACGCAAAACCACGAGATGACACAACACGGCTAACACCGAAACAACACAACGGTACAACTTCGTCCATGTTGACGAGTTCGCGGCGATAGTAGCACTGAGATCATCCCCATCTCCTTTATTCTTACCTCTATTGAATCGGGACATCAGTCCCGCCGAATACTGATTAAAGTTCGGCGAACGACAAGGGCCATTGAAACAAAATTGATTTTTGTCAGATGAATTATCACGAACTGCTGTTGCAGTAATAATTTTTGTACATTGAATAGATTTAACGCTTTGCTTGAATGAAACATAGGGTAAATTTCGAGAACAAAAGGATGTTTTGATTGCATTGTATGTCAGTACGGGTATTAGAAGGATTATAGATATCATTATAACGAATATAAAATTATTTTGAATTTATTGGCGTACCTGTGATTACTTCGAATATAAGGATTGAATTTTTTCAATGACATGGATTTGAAACAACTGTAAATATATTTAAAGTGATGGAAAAACATCCAAGTACTAACAATTAATTGGAAACGCAACAGTATTTTTTCTGTGTAAGAGTTCTAACTTAGTCGAAACTTTCAGACTAGCATTGCATACTTTGCGGTAAGCTACACTGATCAGAATCAAGTGAACGGTCAACTGGCTACTGAACTCAAACCTTTGTCTATGCTTTACCACCACTCTGACATCATTACAAGTAAAGCAGTAGGTAGGTTAGGGTTACTTGTTAAGTTTAGTTTTAGGAAATGGTTGAGTGGAATAGCCACAATGGCTAAACTTCGCCTTTTGTATCTTTGGTGCAATAAAGACATTATTGTTATTTTTATTATCTACATATTACAATAGAACTTCTTTCCTAAGTCACATATTCAGTATATACGACTTAGATTTACTGAGGTCACACTGTTAATTTTATTTCAAAATTAGCTTGGAACGAAATGCATGGGGGGGGGGCGTTTGGGGTGTGTTCTGCTTGCCCTCGCTGCTTTCGAATATGGTAATGGTTTTATTAAGAAAGATCACTGGTGGCTGAATTTCGGGGAAGCAAACTGACTGTATTTGTTGGTAAAACCTCTGAGGAATTTAATTACTTACATCAAATGGGGGTTGCTGCCTCTCCGTTACTTTGTGTTTATATAAAGATAACTTGCATCGCTGCGCGAGAACGACGAGGCGGGGAGGAATTTTAAACCGGATTGAGAAAATGTTTTGGGGTCGCACTTATTCAGGAGGATGGTCGCTCTGAAAATATTTTCTATCTCACACGATAGATCATGGCAATTTAGAAATGTGGTGGAGCGCAGCAGAAATTTAAACCGATAATGATATGTTAGTAAGATAATATAGCTATTGTGTACTTATGTTGTGAATTGTAGGAGGGCAGAGCCTGTACATAATTCTCTCACTACTTTTGACAATTAGTTTAACGTTTTAAGGGGTACTTAAGACATAATTTAAGTTGTAATTCTAATTAAATTAATTAAGTAGGTATGATTATCTGTCACTAAGTTGTATATATTATAGCTACTATATCCGTAAACAAAAATACTGTTGCGTTTCGAATTAATTGTTAGTATTCGGATGTTTTTCCATCGCTTTAAATATATTTACAGTTGTTTCAAATTCATGTCATTGAAAGAATTCAATCCTTATATTCGAAGTAATCACAGGTACGCCAATAAATTCAAAATAATTTTATATTCGTTCTAATGATATGTATAATCCTTCTAATACCAGTATTGATATATAATGCAATCAAAAGATCCTTTTGTTTTCAAAATTTACCCTATGTTTCATTTAAGCAAAGCAATCTATTCAATGTACAAAAATTATTGCTGCAACAGCAGTTCGTGATCATTCATATGATAAAAATTAATTTCGTTTCAATGGCCCTTGTCGTTCGCTAAACTATAATCAGTATTCGGCGCGACTGATGTCTCGATTCAATGAAAGTAAGAATAAAGAACAGGGGGATTATCTTAGTGTTACTATCGTCGCGAACCCACCAACATGGACGGTTGTTCCGTTGTGTTGTTTCGGTGTTAGCCGTGTTGTGTCATCTCGTGGTTTTGCGTATTGCGTCAGCAATTGTGTGATTTAAATGTGTCCAGTTATATATTAAATGAAGGACCTACTGAGAAACTGGGACTTAGAAGAGCTAGCACCTACATTTTAATGTAGGTATTTAGGTTAGTCAGACAGTTATATTTCAGGTAATAATGCAACAACTGATGCAGGCTTATGTCTAATTCTTATATCATGCTCCTTATAACTTCATAAAAAATCACACAATTTAACATCCAAACGAACAATCAGCTGTCCTCGCAATAAAATCTGTTGGTCCAAGGAAAAGAAAGTAGTTTAGAATCAATTACCAAACACAGATTCGATTCAACGACAGGTTGCGATTGAATTATTCATTGGAATCCAATGACATCTTGTAGTTGAATCGACAATACGATATAATGCGTTACCAATTATGCACTTCACATTGGATAGAACATCGCTGTATTTGAGGAATGCTGTGTGTAGGCTTTATATAGCTGGGTAGTTCGTCAATCCAATTGTTTAGTTGTTGTCTATATTGTGCAATTTTGAGTACAGGTTAGCATAATATGGTGTAAGCATTCAACTTTAATGCGGTTTGGGAACAAATTTAGAGGATAATTTATATCCTGTTCAACTGTTCATACTTATTTTTATATTGATGGAAAGTGGCGTGTAAGAAAAGCAGATGACGGACGTCATATATCTTGGTGTTATCACAAGGAGCTGTTGTGGAACATAGTTGTTTTTTATATAACGTCTAAGCCATTTATATGTTTTATACTAGCAGCCTCCCAAGCTAAAATCTCATATGTCATATGGCTTTTGACTGAAGCAAAATATTAATATGCGTAAATTATTTCCAGGAAGAATATTCGATATACAGGGTGTTAATTAAGTATGTTAGCAAACTTTAACCACGAATAGTACTCCGAAAAATAGAAAAAAAATGTCATATGAACATGGGTCCGGAAATGCTTTCTAAGGAGCTACGCTCCTTTGCATGGGGCACCCTGAAGACGGTTTTCCCTCGATATTCTCGAAATCATTCATAACAAAATTACGAAATTAGGTACGATGGGTAAACTTTTGACGCTGAATCTGGTTCTGAATTCAGAATTTCATAATTATAATCAGAGGCGTATCGTACGGGAGGAGTTTAGGGTAAAAATAACCCCATTTTCTAAATGGTAATTTTTTAGACATTTTGATTTTAGAATATGGTATTTCAGAGATTTCTACGTAAAAATGGTCTCTTGGGACATCTCGATAGGGCTAACCGTTTTCGAGAAAAATGCAATTTATTGAATCGATGCAGGCTATTGTAAATATATAAATGTTCATCTATTTAGTAAGCGTGCTGTGAAAAACAATTGCAATAATTGATAAACAACTTGAGAACTGTCAGTTTATTCAATTTAGAGTTATTACAAAACATTTAGGTATTATTTTTAAAGTAACATTATTTAATAGGGGCACACTTACTAAATAGATGAACATTTATTTATTTACAATAGCCTGCATCGATTCAATAATTTGCATTTTTCTCGAAAACGGTTAGCCCTATCTAGATGTCCCAAGAGTTTGTTTTTCCGTAGAAATCTCTGAAATACCATATTCTAAAATCAAAATGTAAAAAGAAAATACCATTTAGAAAATGGGGTCATTTTTACCCTTAACTCCTCCCGTATGAACGCCTCTGATTAAAATTATGAAATTCTATATTCAGAATCAGATTCAACGTCAAAAGTTTACCCCTAGTACCTAATTTCGTAATTCTGTTATGAATGGTTTCGAGAATATCGAGGGAAAACCGTCTTCAGGGTGCCCCATACAAAGGAGCGTAGTTCCCTTAGGAAGCATTTCCGGACTCATGCTCATATGACATTTACTTTCTATTTTTCGGAGTACTATTCGCGGTTAAAGTTTGTTAATATACTTAATTAACACCCTGTATATTTTAGCTAAAATATACGTAACTACGTAAAATGAATCTGAGTCTCTTTACTACGTACTAATTTAATTTAATGATACTAAACGAAAGCGAATTATAACTTGGTAGTTTGTATATGGCTTGACGGCAACAAAGAGGGTTTTATTATAGCTTATAGTCAGTAATCTGCTGCTAAAGCATTGAGATATTTGCTTATAGTCTTTTATTGTGTCCTGTTTTGAACGTATCGAATTACTTGGTTTGTACAATATCTAAGTGACATCAACAAAGCTTCCTATTGAAGTATTGAAAAATAATGACCCAAGATCTGTGCCCTGAGGTTCGCCATACTCGTGTCTGACTAGTATTTCTGTCAGTTCAACCGGTTGTTCGTGGCTTGACAGATATTTTTTTTATTAATTTATAATATATGATGTTCCTCAGAATCCAGCTCTTCCTAAAACACCTAATAACTGCACATGACTGACAGTGTCAAATGTCAGAAGTAGTCGGAATTCTTCAATCCAGTCCCCGGTGATTTTGCGGTTGTTTAGGAGGGAGAGGAGTTGGTGGAATATCAAATTTATTTGTATGTTCATAAGGGCTTCCTCGACCTGGAATTATTTGCTCAACAACCGCTTATTAATAATCATCAAAATATCAAAGTTATCAAACGTTTTGAGCCTTAAACATGACGTACTTTGGTTATGACAAAATTTAGATACAAATTTAAAGATACACACCTTTTAATAAGCTGTAACTTGAAAACAAATGAGAATAAAATGAGAAGATATGAGATTTTAAGAGACTAGACAAAAGAATGTGACAATTTTTTGGGTCCCTAGACATACTGGTGTCCCTTGTAAAGAGAGAGTGATTTCCAAGCATGGCTGTAGGGCTGGTGGAGGAAAGCTTCTACACCAATCTGAGTTTTCCATGTTTTCCATGGTGTTCCTGACAGTTTTGGCATGATCTTAGTTGTATTGCCTAGAAACTGATTTACCTGATAAACATTTTGTTGGGTGTTGTTTTTTGCTCTTTTAGTTAAAAATTCACTCAACGATACCCAAGCCTCCATTATAACTTCATAATTATTTGATAGAGAAGATTTACCATAACAGGTACTAAGCACATCTCCAACCGCTAAATTTCTTTAAAAAAATGTCTCATGCCGTCCCTGTTCGGTACTTGTCGTTATCGGGTTTTATAGTTTTCCTCCACCCACAGTCCACAAAAGATGTGAACAGATCTAATAGCTGTCCGTCACTATACTAATTATTACTATTAATCATGGTAGTAAAATTCAGTGTTCTCATATAGCTTACCATTATCGTAATTGCAGGTTGAACTCCCGTCGAACCACTATCTGTCGTTCGACTGAATCCACCGTCAAAGCGGATTGACTAACTAACTTAAAAGGCTTCCGTGCAAAACTGATGGCGTAACTTCCGGAACTATTTCAACAATTTTTTCCGTAGTGGGAAAGATTGGAAACTCTCTCAAATTGACGCTGGCTCGAACAAATGGACTTTTAAAATTAGGCAATTTGGGGAACTTAAATGTACTCTTCCGATTCTCGGGCTCTTACTTTTTCGACCTGACAATCAAATTAAAATTATAGATTGAAAAAGTTTTATCTGGCCGTTGCCGATTCGCCGAAAATTTTGTCGTGGCCACAGAGCTCCGTTAACTAGAAATTCCAACTTAATCACGTAATCCTCTCTCAGTCGACTGCACACATAAAGGGAAGTTCAAAGGTACTAGAGATACTAGAGATATACTTACGATGCTAACGTACATTCTTGCTCTAAACAAATGTACTTGATAAGGAAGTTATGGTAAATATCAACCAAGAAAGATACACTTATAGTTGAATCGGTGAGTCCAAGAACAGTATAAGTGCAGAAACATAGTTTTGAGATAAATTTAAAAAACATATTAACTCCAAAATGAGTAAAGTAACTATGTTCGCCATCATATAAGAGTTGTTTAATTCTTTAGACCAATGACAATAAAACATAATAGATCCGAAAGTCTCACCCTGGTCCAAGCTATTAAGAAAAATATGTATGCCCTTGTACTATTCTTAAACTCAGTCTTCATTTTACAGGCTTTTTTGTATTTTTTTTTTAGTTTTAGCATATGATAAGGTTATGACAACGTCAACAGTAGGTCCTAAGTATGTGAAACATGTTTTATTCTCATTAACTATATCGCGAACCGTGGCGCTGACAGTCAACAATGAGTTGACCAATGATATTAAAATCAGTACATGTCCTGGGACTTGTAATGTTTTTCATCGCAACGCCGGCGCCGTAGACATGTAATATTTTTTATCGCAATGCCATAGACAAATAATGAATATCGTGGGGTTATTCTTGTACTTTGTGATGTTATTAAGTGCAACCGATAGATTTTCGTGTTTTAAACGTTTTGGCCATCTTAAGTCAAAACGCCGTTTCTTTGACTTGGACTGTTCTTGGTCTCACCGATTGAATTTCAATATCCATTCGAAAGGGATATGCTCTGACCAAAAACAATTTTTTCACAACTGAAATGTCCATACTCTTCGACCAATTAGTCAATTAAGTTTTACTAAGGATATCATTTGTTCCAACTGAGCTCCTATAACTTCGAGCAATGGTACAATCAGATTAAGAACTGCGGAGTACTATTGAGAATATGATAATCTTATTCATGCATAGTCAATTGTGTGGAGCAAACTCATCCAGTCATTTGGCGAGGCTCACGTCGTTGCTCTCGATATTTCAAAGGCATTCGATTAACTGTGGCATGCAGTTCTCCTAAACAAGCTCCCGTCTTATGGGCTCCCTGTTAAGCTTTGCGGTTGGCTCGCAGACTCCCTCTCAGGTCGGAAAATCTCTGTCGTGGTAGACGGCTTTTCCTCTTCTTTCCGTAGCATCAATGCCGGGGTTCCGCAGAGATCGGTTTTGGCTCCGACATGGTTTTTGCTTCACATTAATGATCTACTCTCTAGCACTACAAACCCAATCCACAGTTTTGCGGATGACAGTACGCTGCATGCAGGCATCATGAGCAATAGACCGATCTCTATGGTCGAGCCGGAACGCAGAAGACTGGCAGTGGCAGCTTCACTTTCAAATGATCTCGATACCATTACCGCTTGGGGGCTTACGAATATGGTCAAATTTAATGCCTCTAAGACCCAGTATTGTACGGTATCAAACAAGGAGTGCCCAAACCAACACCAGGCTCTAACGAACAATCGGGCTCTGCCAAGGAGTCACTCATGCAAGCTGTTAGGAGTCAACATTACAGAAAATCTGATCTGGCACGAACAGGTCGCGTCAATTGCAACAGCTGCTGGTAAAAAACTTGGGTACCTATTTAGAGCCAGAAAGTATTTCTCACCATGTAACCTCCTCACGCTATATAAAGCCCAGATAAGACCTTGCCTGGAGTGTTGCTCTCATGTCTGGGGAGCTGCTGCCTATACTAGATGCCGTCCAGAGAAGGGCAATTCGACTAATTGGCGATCCGACCTTTACGCGCCACCTTCAGTCACTTTCTCGCCGGCGTGTTGTTGGTGACCTCTCACTCTTCTACCGGTATTCCAGCGAAATCTGCTCCTCTGAGCTATCCTCTATCGTTCCACCGCTCACCGCTCCTATCAGATGCACCCGCGCAACTGTGGCACCTCATCCTAAGACGGTCGTTCTTCATACATCAAGAACTTGGAATAGACTGCCAAAAGATGTATTTTGGGGCCTGCGGGTATTGGCCCATTCAAATCTCGCGTTAACAAACTTCCCCTAACAATAACCCTTTTACAGCAGCCGCGGTACTCTGGTGTTTAGGCTCTGCCTGCGCGGTCTGCTCAGTTATAAAAAAAAAGAAGAAGAAAAAGTATTTAGGACATTTTGACGTACTGTGATGAACTTCAGTTATTTTTTGTAGGATAAAGTCATTCAAACAAAAACTCCTTATTTTTCTATATTCTAGACGACTATATTCTATATGCCTTAATATAAGTCGAAACGTCGTATATAGAAAAATAAGGAGTTTTTGTTTGAATGACCTCATCCTACAAAAAATAACTGACGTAGTTTGGACGTCCAATGATCTGTACCCACATAGCTGCTAGAGACGTCTTTGGATCAAGACGTTTTTAATTCCACTCAAGGATTCTCCAAAGTTCGTTCACTTTATTCGACAGAGCATCTCAGACTCAGACGTTATTATCTCTCCGGTGCACACCTTTGACGATGAATATTATTATCTGCGAAGAGGCCGCTTTTCCTGATTTGTTACATGGAGAGGGTGAGATGTAGCGAGGCGGCGCAATTATTTCCGGGGGATGATAAGCAGCCTCGTTATAGGTTCTGAAAGCATTCTTATTAAACTCCCGCCATTCGGGATGTAACTCATGCGGATGAAAGGAAGAGACTGTTCACCACAGGCTTGTTTTACTCATTATATCTCATTTGTGCGAGTTACGTTGGTTTGACGTAGCAAGGAACGAATTTAATTAAGCGGTTCACTATTTTTTTTAAGGCCTATACAGTATGGAAATGAACACCACACTGTTGTTCTCGTTTGTTTTTGGCTGTTCTCTGTTGTTTTCGATTCTTTCCTGTTGTTTTTCAGTTGATTTCTGTTGTTTCTTGTTGTGACGTACTGTTTTCGGCTGTTTTCTGTTGTTTTCCGTCGGTTTCTGTTGTATTCGGTTGTTTGTTGTTGGTTTTTGTTATCTTGTGATGCTTTTCGCTGTTTTGGGTTGCTTCCTATTGTCTTTTGGTTGCTTTCTTCTGCTTTCTGTTGTAGGCTTTTGTTTTCTTCTGCTTTCTGTCGTTTTCTATTGTTTTCTGTTGTATCCTGTTGTTTCCTATGGTTTTCTGTCGTTTCCTGTTGTTTTCTGCTGTTTCCTTTCATTTTCTGTTATTTTCTATTGTTTTCTATTGTCTTCTGTTATTTCCTATTGTTTTTGTTGGTTTGATAAGTAGCCCCATTATAGGTTCTGAAAGCATTCTTGTTAAACTGCCGCCATTCGGGATGTAACTCATGCGGATGAGAGGAAGAGACTGTTCACCACAAGCTTGTTTTTCTCATTATATCTCATTTGTGCGAGTTACGTTGGTTTGACGTAGCAAGGAGCCAATTTAATTAACCGGTTCATTCAAGTTTTTTTAAGGTCTATACAGTATGGAAGTGAACACCACACTGTTATTCGTTGCAGCCTGTTCTCGTTTGTTTTTGGCTGTTCTCTGTTGTTTTCGATTGTTTCCTGTTGTGTCGTACTGTTTTAGGCTGTTTTCTGTTTTTTTTCGGTCGGTTTCTGTTGTATTCGGTTACTTGTTGTTGGTTTTTGTTATCTTCTGATGTTTTTCGCTGTTTTGGGTTGCTTTCTATTGTCTTTTGGTTGCTTTCTTTTGTTTTCTGTTGTATAATTTTGTTTTCTTCTGTTTTCTGTTTTTTGTATTGTTTTCTGTTGTATCCTGTTGTTTCCTATTATTTTATATCGTTTCCTGCTGTTTTCGGCTGTTTCCTTTTGTTTTCTGTTATTTTCTATTGTCTTCTGTTATTTCCTATTGTTTTTGTTGTTTTGATAAGCAGCCCCGTTATAGGTTCTGAAAGCATTCTTATTAAACTGCCGCCATTCGGGATGTAACTCATGCGGATGAAAGGAAGAGACTGTTCACCACAGGCTTGTTTTACTCATTATATCTCATTTGTGCGAGTTACGTTGGTTTGACGTAGCAAGGAACGAATTTAATTAAGCGGTTCACTATTTTTTTTAAGGCCTATACAGTATGGAAATGAACACCACACTGTTGTTCTCGTTTGTTTTTGGCTGTTCTCTGTTGTTTTCGATTCTTTCCTGTTGTTTTTCAGTTGATTTCTGTTGTTTCTTGTTGTGACGTACTGTTTTCGGCTGTTTTCTGTTGTTTTCCGTCGGTTTCTGTTGTATTCGGTTGTTTGTTGTTGGTTTTTGTTATCTTGTGATGCTTTTCGCTGTTTTGGGTTGCTTCCTATTGTCTTTTGGTTGCTTTCTTCTGCTTTCTGTTGTAGGCTTTTGTTTTCTTCTGCTTTCTGTCGTTTTCTATTGTTTTCTGTTGTATCCTGTTGTTTCCTATGGTTTTCTGTCGTTTCCTGTTGTTTTCTGCTGTTTCCTTTCGTTTTCTGTTATTTTCTATTGTTTTCTATTGTCTTCTGTTATTTCCTATTGTTTTTGTTGTTTTGATAAGTAGCCCCATTATAGGTTCTGAAAGCATTCTTGTTAAACTGCCGCCATTCGGGATGTAACTCATGCGGATGAGAGGAAGAGACTGTTCACCACAAGCATGTTTTACTCATTATATCTCATTTGTGTGAGCTACGTTGGCTCAAAGTAGCAAGAAACGAATTTAATTAACCGGTTCAGTAAGTTTTTTAAGGTCTTTACAGTATGGAAGTGAACACCACACTGTTTTTGGTTGTAGTCTGTTGTTCTCGTTTGCTTTTGGCTTTTCTGTGTTGTATTCGGTTGTTTCCTGTTGTTTTTTGGTTAATTTCTGTTAAACAGCTGTTGTACCGTATTATGTTATGCCTCAAACTTCGTTTTTAGACGTTTTAGGGGTTCCTGATCATTTTCTACTTTTTTTTGGGTGGGGGTGAATTTGGGGTGGTTGGGGGGTGGGGGGTTGTAAAACTGAAAAATTTGTTGTATTCATAATGGGCTGTCAAATGATATGTGAATGAAAGACCTAGTGGCATAATTCACCCTTTTAGGTCCATCCAAACATTGCCTCGCTTATAATAGAAACCAAGGGACTTAGAATTTGTGACGTATACATACGAGTATTGTTTTAGATCGTTCTATATTGCTTAACGCAAAAATTATTGAATGGATTTTAATGAAACGTTGACACAGTATTACTACCGCGGCAAGGATGGAAAACGCGTATGTTTTGGAAAAATCGTGTCAGTGGCGGCGCAGCAATAATAAAAAAAACTAAAAATATAAAAACAGCTCAAACTTTGTTTTTAGGCGTTTTGTAAATGAAAAATTTGTTGTATTCATAATAGTGTGTCCATTGACCTATGGAAATAAAAAAAATACCTAGCGGCATATTCTTTTTTTAAGTTCATCTGAACATTGGCCTGTCTATTACAGAAACCATGGGACTTAGAATTTTGTGATGTCTACATATACAAGTGTTGCTTAATTTCGTTCTATGTATATTGCGTAAAGCGAAAATGATTGAATTGATTTTAATGAAATTTCGATACAGGAATTACTATTGCGGAGAGAATGGTAAACACGTCAGTTTCTAGAAAATCGTGTCAGTGGCGGCGCAACAATAATCAAAAAACTAAAAATATAGAAACAGCTCACACTTATATCGGAGCGATTATAAAACTTAGAAGGCCGTGACTTTGCGGTAGGAATGCGTCACCTCCGGTCAAACGGCTAAATTTGAATTCGTTTTGTACTTGGTGAAATCGGTATATCAATTAAGGAAACTTCAATCACAGATAACTTGATTTTTTCAAATGGGAATGCCTATTTTGGTTTAAAGAGTCAAATGTAAAATTTGATTACCTTTCTAATGACTTCATTTTATTTCAAATTTTCAGTCAAATCGGATTTTTTTTGAGATTTCCTGGTTAAAACATGACGAACATAAGTGCTAAAAACTTACAGACTAGAAATATCGGTAGTTTTATTCGTATTTGTCAGCTAAATGTGGAGAGCATAAGCAGAGCTAAAAGCGAATGCATCTCCAAACTACTTTTGGACAATAAGGTTGATGTCATAGCAATCCAAGAAACTCACGCCGACAGTGAGGAATCACTCACCAGACGGGGACACATTTCTGGTTATACATTACTGGGAGCCACTTACCACCATACTTACGGCGTAGCCTCTTATATTCGCAACAATATTGACAATGCCCAACTCATTTCCAATGACACAAACAACAACATACACAGCGTAATAGTAAAAGTGGGAGAAGTCAATGGACTAGTATCATGGGTCTGAAAACAATGATTAAATCATTGTAACCCCTTAGTGTATACAAAAATAGGTGTATTGATGCATTTCGTTACCCCCTGCATCATTTTGTTCACTAGTAATTTCGTTTTAAAGTTTAAAAGAAAGAATTTAAATTTAGCCAATGACAGCGAAAGGCGCCATACGTTAGCAGTGCATTGTTGCCACGATAAATTACCAAATCGCGGTACTGACCCAATTTTCACGGAACAAACTACTGTTTTATGCTCTGTCTGGCGTCAGTTTCGTAAGGGGGTGCCCTATAGGTTTCATCCGTTTCACCTTTTGGCTGTGCCACGTGAAAGAAGGTTGTCAAATGAAATGAAACCTAACCCTATAATTTTATGAATTGCCTGTCATCGACGCGTCCACTTTTGTCTTTAGTTATTGTGCAGTGAATGTTTTTAAGAAGTTGTTACATTTCAGCATTAGTGTGCCTTACCTTTACCTGTGAAACACGAACCGATTATAAACAAAAAGCGAAAAAACAATACACACGACAAATAATACAGTCTACGACACATAACGCAGATGCACAACATAGATAGGATGACATGTCAGCTGTCAATAATGGATCACGAGCACACGAGCCTTAACCTAGATCATGGCCGACACTCCTACCTAGATCATGGCCGACTCTACTACCCAGGTCATGGCCGCTGGATCACGGAACACAAGGCGATAAACGTCAGCCGTATGTTCGCTCAGATCAGGTAGATCGACAACACAGCACACGTATCCGTCTTCCGATTGGCTGTTCCCCTATAGGGCCGTGACGTCACGGCCCTAGCGAAATTCAAATATTTTCCTCATTTTCTCGATTTTCCCGTGCTCAAAAAAATCGCGGAAAAATTTGAGAAGGTTCTTATGCCATACTCTATCATATGCAATCATAAAAAAAATTCATGATACTAGCCCATTGTAAACGTATACAGGGTTACTGGTAACTCGACCACTTTCTTACAAGAGGTGATAGAGGGACTCAAATGTAATGGATTTAGCCCCCCATATGTAATTCCGAAAACCGATAGTTTTCGAGATAATTAACATTTAATGTTTTTCAACCAAATGTCCAAATTTCCACACTAGATCCTAAACTAAGAAAAAAACCTGTTGTTGATTCTGATAATTTTTATTTTAGTATTTAACTAACACATACATAAAGCTAACTTAGTATTAAAATGTTTCAAAATACTAGACAGTTCCAAACTAAATACAAATATTTAAAAAATAATAAACAAAATGTTTACGTTCACCGTGAAAGAAAATTATCTAGCTCAAAAAAACGGTTGAACAAATCGCTAAAAAAACTTTCCTACCTAATATAACCTTTTCAGAAAGATTATAAACAGCAATGAATAAAAATCACCTATTCAAAAAGAACAAATGACAGTACAATCAGTATTGATAACTCAGTTACATACTTGAATGGTTGCAAATGCGGTCGATGATTTTATCCAAGTAAAACAAATTAAATTCACTCATAGTTTCTAGAGATCTTGCTCAATGTCTTGCCCTTGATTTCTGATACAAGTACGGATCCGCTTCCTCACTTCGGTTTTCGTAACTCGTGTTGAAAAGGTTCGTTTCATCTCCTCCGCCGCATTGATAATTTTTTGCCTTAGTTTATCAGCAGTATTAACTGGAGTTTCCTCGTAAACCAATGCCTTCATGTGACCCCAGACTTAAAAATCGAGAGGTGTCAGATCTGGGCTTCGCGCAGGCCATGGTATGGGTTCACCCCTACCTGTCCATTTGTTCGGGTATGTGTTGTCCAACAACTGCCGAATTGTGATACGGTAATGTGCTGGACAACCATCATGCTGGAATATCATGTTGTTGATGATTCTGTATTATGTTGATAAATTTTGTTAAATAGTTACTTGTGGTTGTACTGTCATTCTTGTCCTTGGAATAGGCTATTAGATACGGAAGTTTCTAAAATAATTTGTTTGACTGGTTGTGTATCTTTTTTTGAGCCAAACAATTTTCTTTCGCGGTGAATGTAAAAATTTTGTTTTTTATTTTTTAAATAATTGTATGTAGTTTGAAACTGCTCAGTATTTTTACACATTTAAATACTAAATTAGATTTGCGTATGTGTCAGTAAAAAACTAAATTGGAAATTACTGAAATCGACAGCAGGGTTTTTTCTAAATTTGGGATGTGCTGTGGACATTTGGACATATCGTTGAAAAACATTGAATGTTAATTATCCCGAAAACTATCGGTTTTCGGAATTACATATGGGGGATTAAATCTGTTGCATTTGAGTCCCTCTATCACTTCCTGCAGGAAAGTGGTCGAGTTACCAGTAACCCTGTATAAGCCACCGGCAGCGGAGTGGCCTGAACAACCACTTCCAGTACAACAGCATCCGGCTATATATATTGGAGACTTTAACAGCCACCACCAACGGTGGAGATACCCCGACTGTGACGAAAATGGCACAAAGTTGGCTGACTGGGCTGATGATAATGATATCTTTCTTGTATTTGATGCCAAAGATAAAGGCACTTTCAAATCAGCAGCCTGGAACTCAGAAACTAACCCTGATTTGTGCTTTGTGAGCTGCAACCGGAAAGGGATCCCTATACCAGCTAACAGAAAAGTCGCAGAGGCCTTCCCACACAGCCAACACAGGCCAGTTTTCTTAGAGGTGGGAATCCAAATACCCCTAATACGATCCATCCCTCGGCCTCGATGGAATCTTGCAAAGGCGGACTGGTGTAACTACTCACGGGAGCTGGACCGGCTGGTACAGTGGATACCGCCAACATCAAACAATTACAAACGTTTCGTTGGAGCAGTGATGAGCACTGCAAAAAGGACCATTCCTAGGGGATACAGGAAGGAATATATCCCTGGGTGGGATGAGCGGTGCGAACTCCTATACGGCGAATTTCAGGAAACCAACAATCCAGATATTGCCGACGAACTCATCTCTGCCCTGGACAGCTCACGAAGACGTAAGTGGGAGGAGACTACGTCGGAAATGAACTTCCAACACTCAAGTCGAAAGGCCTGGAGCCTTCTTAGAAAACTAGGCTCAAACACGCCATCCACACGGGCACCGTCGGGAGTAACTCCAGACAAGATTGCTGCGCATATTGTGGAAACGTCAAGAGCACCTTCTGATAGAGAGCATACAAAACGCGTGAAGAAGGGATTGACTTTACTGAGGAGGAACGCTCCTACCCAAACAACGTTTTCCCGACCCTTCTCGGTCGAAGACATTAATAATGCCATATCAGATGTTAGGCCTGGAAGGGCTCCTGGTTTCGACGGCGTCCTGCCGGAATTTCTCATTCACGCAGGTCAGCAGACAAGAGTGTGGCTATCTCTCTTCTTCACGAACCTCCTCAATACGGGAAACCTCTCAGGGGAATTCAAAAGAACGAAGGTCATATCAATATTAAAACCCGGTAAACCGAACGATCAACCCGCCAGCTACAGACCTATAGCCTTGCTCAGTTGCTCCTATAAATTGCTGGAAAGAGCCGTCTACAACCGACTGAGCGTGACTATCTTAGACCGGGTCCCGATAACGCAGGCTGGTTTCAGACCGGGTCGCAGTTGTTGTGATCAGGTACTGTCCCTCACAACGCATATAGAGGCAGGCTACCAGCAAAACATGAAGACGGGAGTGGCGTTTGTTGACCTCACTGCCGCATACGATACGGTCTGGAGGGAGGGCCTCCTATATAAGTTGCTGCAGGTGATTCCCTGTCGGACCACTACAAGACTCATAAACAACATGTTATGCGACAGAAAGTTCCAAGTAATCCTAAACGAGAAAGCAAGCAGGCAGCGCAAATTGAACAACGGACTTCCACAAGGCTCAGTACTGGCCCCCGTACTTTTCAATCTATATATATCTGACATGCCAGAAACAGTCAGTTACAAGTTTTGCTATGCGGACGATATAGCCATAGCTTTTTCCGATAAGAGCTTCAAGAACGTTGAGCGTACTCTTTCTAACGACTTGTTAGCTCTAAACAACTACTTCAAGAAATGGAGACTAGTACCGAGCCCCAACAAAACCGAAGTTTCCTGCTTCCACCTGAATAACAAACTAGCTAAATATGAACTGCAGGTACTTTTTGCAGGCGAACCCCTGAAGCATAACCATTTCCCAAAATATCTTGGAGTAACGCTAGATCGCACCCTCTGCTATAAGAAACATCTCGCAAACACTGCAGGAAAACTCAGAACACGCAACAACATTATCCAAAAGCTGTGTGGAACGACGTGGGGTGCCACTGCTCCAACTCTACGAACCAGTGCACTATCTCTTGTCTATTCATGTGCTGAGTACTGTGCGCCTGTCTGGATTAACAGCCATCATACCAAACTAATTGACGTCCAACTAAATCACACTATGAGACTTATTACAGGCGCAATTAAGACAACCCCAACTCAATGGCTGCCTGTACTCTCTGGAATAGCCCCACCGCAGCTGCGAAGGACCGACGCCCTTCTAAGGGAGTATAACAAGATTACGGCCAACAACAAACTGCCCATCCACCGAGCAATACCCCCGTTGCAAATAAACAGACTTAAATCCCGACAACCACCAATAAGGGATGCAGAAGGGCTTAAAACCAACAATTTCGACTCCTTAAACCAATGGCGCTCTCAGTGGGAAGGTTTTGCGGAACACCACTCGCGATGCGCATTTATGGGGGCAGCCTTACTTCCAGGATCAGAACTACCCCGGAAAGAGTGGGTAAAACTTAATAGAGTCCCAACAGGCCACGGCAGATGTGCCGACTCCCTTTACAAGTGGGGCTATGTGCAATCTCCCTTATGTGACTGTGGCGCGCCCCGCCAAACTATAAACCATATTACGAGCGAATGTGAACTGCGTGCGTTTCAGGGATCGCGAGAAGAGTTCTTCACAGCCACACCGTTGGCGCTGAAGTGGTTGAAAGAACTTGACATCAACCTGTAAAATACCAAAGACTATGTATCTTAGTTTGAAGCTGTATATATTTTATTTTAGTATAGGTTATAATAGTTTTTCTTTTAATCTATATTTACTACCGTCATGTTTTTGAGCCATACGATAAATAAAAAAAAAAGTCAAATCGGTGTTTCTCAATTCTCATGCATGCAAGCAACATAGCAGGCCATGGAAAATGAACAAAGGCCCGTTAATATGGAAGAAACCACTTAGTACAAACGACGCGTCTCATGCTTGGTCATACCGTAAACTCACGTCCTTCTAGGTTTTATAATCCCTGCGATATTCAATCCTTCTCTGATACATTTTTATACCAAAAATGAAGATTTGCACCTAAACGGTCAATTCATTTCCATATATGATACATAAAGTCACACTACAATTGACCAAGAAATCCAAATATGCAATAATATATAGGGGGTTCCGTTCTAAAAAATTAAAGTTTGATATGAATCACCCTGTATAAACTTCAAAATTTAAGTGAAATTATTTTTATGTTATATCCCTCAAGGTTCCCTACTACCATCAAGTGAGAGGTTTCTGAAATACTTATATTTTAGTATGCCCACAATCTTCCGTCCACGCACCATTGGCCCACCCTGTATAATGTAGGAGAGCCAAGTTTACGACGCACTTTGAGTATCATTAGAATTGTTGAAGATGGGAAAATTTTCAAATAGTATACACCGTGGCCTACGACGAATCCCGAAAGCTTTAATGAAGAGGTGATTTCTGACACCAGCTTATGTTATAATGTGTTTAAATTATATGTTTATTCTTAACAGCTAAAAAGTAGTAATGCCGTTAATCATATCGCGAAATGGTTAACGTGTGGCCCCCTTTACCACATTCATACGGTACGGAACAATAGGACCATATGATAGTTGACGTAAACGATCAACAAACACATTAGAAATACCTGTTAGCGTAATCCTTCTAATCCTCCTAAGCGACCTTGTTCGTTCTATTTAAGGAATTCCCGGAGGTGAAAGTGAAGCAAAGTGGGCCACACACGTTTCAGTTGTCCTTACTACCAAAGATCAAACGTTGGTTTCTCTGTACCAAATGCTAATTTCAGAATAATTCCTTTTCACATCGGCTTCACATTGCGAAATCTAAGAGCAACTTCTTTTGCGGGACTTGTCCTGCGACATGGTGTCTAAATATTATGCTTGAGGTATATCTATAAATCCTCAATATTGGAGAACTTGACGTGATAATTAAAAGAATGTAGTTTGATCATATACGTCGCTAAACGACATGCTAGCTCCATTTGCGTCAACGTCATTTCGTCACTCATAATTTGCTGTTGTGGTTATGTCGTTTATCGACGCACTCTGCATTTTGTGTTGAATAATAGTATGTTACTGTTATGCATGTGAAGGGCCAGCCTAAGGCACACACCTTTATTAGATACTTAAAGTGAGTGAGTTTTGGATTACTGGATATTATTAGCTGTTAATGCTCCAAGGGAAACAAATGTATAATCATGAACGGAATGAGGAGTATAACCTGTTTGTCGTCACTGGAACACTCTTACCCACAATGCCCAAACAAGGAGTAGCGGTGATGCCTATCACTAAACCAAATCCCTTTGGGGGAGTAGATTACAACAAATATTTAATGTAACCGATGGTCTATTTCCACCTTTTACTACAAGCATTTCAATCTCCTAGACCCCTTCCAATTAAAATCTTGTCAACAATACACTGATAGGGGTGGGTTAAGTATTAGGTGCACATTTTAGGCCAAAACGTTGGTTTACAGAACGTAAAGTAGGTATTTTTTTAATTGATGCCTACAAAATGTAGACGAATTAGTAGTAGCAGTGTAGAGTTGAGTAGATAAGGCCAGACAAGTGGACCTCCTTCGGTTCTCTTTTGATGGACCGACGGAACCAAGACTAAGCCTTCATGACCTCCTGGAGAACCTCTTCTTGTCGAAGACTAGTTTACTGGGTATGATACTCTTCATAGTCCCTTCTTGCAAAATATTGGAGGTTCCACACCCACTCAGAATATGAAATGAAGATTCGTCTTCTCCCCAACATCTACCGCAGATGATATACATATATTTACGTATCATATCTGTAACGTACGTAGTGGGTCTCGTTAATAAAAATCTAAGTAAACATACATACATTTATTTATATAAAAGTATTGCACAATAAAGTAAAAAATATACAAAAACGCATTCATACCTGTACAAAAAATAACACTAGAAAAATATTTTCTGTACTTAAACTAATTACCTGTACACTTGTTTCTAAAATAACATAAAAACTAACATTAATAGTATGGATTATGTGCAATGATTATATACAAATAATGAGAAATGAAAAGATAAATAAGAACTTACTAAATAATACAGGGTAACCGAACAATACCTTGAAATCATCAATATTGCTACACATGAATGACTGTCCCCTCCTACCTTCTAGGACACAAGAGTTCTAAAATACAATGTATATAAGTTTCCGATTTCCAATATGGAATATAGTGCTAGTGATAACTTATTCTCTATCAGCATGTATTTGGTTAGGCAAGAGTTGACTAAAAAGTAGGCATGATGAAATTCATAGAAAAAGAACACAAACAGTATTGTTCCAGTTACCCTGTATGAAAATGTCAGATATCTAATAGTAGAAATTAAAGAATTCCTGAAGAAATCATTTTAGCGTATACAATGTCTTTTAATGCTTCTAGCTATACTACAGCGTGCTTGGAAAGGATTAGTAAAGGTAAGAGCCTCGTGAACACACTGTACTGTACCAGATCTGCCATTAACTTTTCGTAAATAAATTAGACGTTTCCAGTAGCTTTGGGCTACTAACCAGTCAACTACACTACTTGTAATAATTTTGTTTTGCCTAGCTATGTAGAAACGATAACTTAAAAATCTTAATTTTCATCATGTGTTATGTAGAAAATTATCAGAGTTTATTATCCGTTAAGTGAAGAGTTCAAATGTAACAAAGGTCAATCTTTTTCAAACAACTGGTCTTGAAAAGAAGCTGGAGTTCTAATATTATGCGAGTGATGACAAAATGCCTCCTTTGAAGGAGGATGCATATCTAGTTCATAAAATTCGAAATATCAGACACAAAACTAAACCAGAAGGTTTAGTTGAAGAATGGCATATTCGAACTCATAAAATATACCGCAAGTAATCTAAAAGTTCAGTTCACTTGTCCAGATACTCGCAGAGATACGCTGACTTCAAGAACAAAAATAGTTGCCCTTAATATTTATTGTAGAAGAAACCGATTTATCTATCTACTTATTTTTATCATGGTGTCTGCTAGTGGAGTATCTTTCCTTCTAAAAAATAACAAACGTAGTTTTATGGTATACACAGTATTAGATCAGTACTTATTAAGGTATTCGTAGTTTGAACATATATACACATATTTTTTCTACCCTAGTATTCCAAGAAAAACTTAGTAGTCCCATTTTAACAAAACTTTCACCACAACTTGAAATTGTAGGTCGTCCAAACAAAACAGGGTAGTCCAACATCAACTGTTAACTCATAGTACCCTCAGCATCTCGTACATATAGATAGATGCTTAATTTCTGATGTAGAGGCACGTCCTCATATTTTGCTGAGAGGATTTGGAACTCAAAACGCGTCTGGTACTACCTTATCCCACATAAGGGTATGGCGGGAAAGGTGCAGGGAAATATCCTGGAAAAGCAGCAGCAGTTGGTGCTACAGGTACCGACTGCGTCATGTACGACGTCAAAACTGTCGGCAGAACTGTGGTAGAATAAACTGTCGTATACGCAGTTTTAGCACCAAATGTCAACTTGAGGACCTTGCTATTCGTCTGAGTCACGGTGGTACTTTGAATGACGGGGGATGACGTTACGGTAAACTGAGGCGCGGGTTGTGGTAGAAAAGGATTGAATGGGATTTGTGGTACTTGCGGTACTTGAGGTACCAGCTGAGGTGATAGGTGTGGTGGCAGCTGAGGGGGTACTGTGCTAGTACCGTATTCGTATTCAGTCTTAGTGATGGTACCCTTGAGCTTAGAGATAGTGCTCTGTATGGTGGTGTGTCCTTGTGTTACAGGTAGTACGAATGTTTCGAAGAGTGTTTCGATCTTGATGATGGGCTTCGACGTGGTCACAACGCCGCCATAGAGAGCAATGTTCTGTTGATTGTGCTGATTGTTTTGAGCCAAAGCCTGCTGTTTTGCTTGGTTCTGCTTAGATCTGGAAGAAAACGTATCATTCAGATTTTTGTACATGCACGTAGAGAAAGTATTATTTATTCATTTAGCGTGTGGTTATACTACACTAAGATTCAACGGCGCATTCAACAGGCACGTGTGGCTATGACAAAGCTTACTAAAATATCGCGTGACCATAACATCACTTAAGCTACCAAAATGTCGCTGGTTCAGTCTCTTGTGTTCTCCATATTTTTGTATGCCTCAGAAACTTGGAATGTTAAAAAGGTAGATCGAGCTCGCATAGATGCTTTTAAAATGTGGACGTGGAGGAGAATGCTAGGAGTTCCTTATATCGCCCATTGAACTAATGTTTCCATACTGGATGAGCTCGGTAATCCAAAGAGACTATCCTCCATTGTGTCGACGGGAATGCTTACATTCTTCGGACGTATTCACAGAAGCGATTATATGGAGAAACTTGTAGTTCGGGGTCACGCCCCGAGTGGGCAGCGCCGTGGCCATTCCCCTACACGCTGGGTGGATACGACGAAATAGTTGCTGGATATGAGTATCAACGGCGCCACTGAACTGACAGTAAATCGCGAACGATGACGAGCTACGATCTCAAAACTATTGATAATATTCGTGTCGGCAATGCTCTAGCTTCGACTTAATGCATTTTACGAGTTCACAACATGTCTGTTAAGACATTGTGACTATGATGATGACAGTACATATGAAAAAGTAATAATTTTTCTTATTTTTATTTTTTTTGCTAGAGCGATCCGGTTCCCAGACTATAATATAGTTTTCCTGGCAAGTACACATGAGTATTCCAGTAGAGAACGTAATTTCTACGAGTTATATCGTTAACTATATAAGTTGAATATACGGGGTGAGTCGGGAGGAATGTACCAAAATCAATGAGTGAAGAACTCGTATGTTATTATCCTAGTATTATGTGAACTCGTATATTATATTATCCTAGTAAGATGTGTTAAAAGTATGTCATGTTCAAGGCTCAAACACGTTTGACAAATTTGATGTTTTGATGAAGTTGCAGTGCAGAGTGACGGTAGATGAGTGTTTATTTCCGAACTTATGTGATTACTAGTAGTGCAACGCTACTTATCCAAATTTAGAATATGCAGATATGATATTTGTGTATGCTTTCTGTAAAGAAAATGCTATAAATAAAATTAAATTGCCCTTATAAAAACGACTTTATCAGAGTTTCCAAGAAATTGTGCGAAACATGTAAGCTTTTCAGTGCTAACATAACATCTGAGTGCGCTACTCGACAAGCTAAAAAAGCAGAAAATATCCAGGATCTAGTAGAAGAAGATGCAATTACCAGCTCGCGGAGAATTGGTACTGAATTGGGGTTCCACAAAAAGGAGTAAATAAACGCAGTCGGCAAGCAAGAGTTGTATCCTTACCACCTACAGCTAAAGGATTAAGCTAACCGACTCACCCACTATGTTCATGAAAAAATATAGTGAAGCTTCATAAACCTGTAAGTCATGCTCTTCGAGTTAAAGCCTCTTACAGTAATTCATCCCAAAATCCGAAGAAACTTTTTTCTATTTTTTTTTTATTTATGTTATTGGCTCTGATCTGAGATCAAATGGCTAGTTCTATTTTGGATGGACATCTATTTTTTCTAAATAATACGAACATTGTTTTATATTAGTTAAAGTTGAAAGTTACAGTGGTATTTTTAGTTTTTGTGTGCAAAAGTTATATAATAGTTTGTAAGCACAGTTGTTTTTACTAGCTAGTATAGAGATCATATTAGCAGGTAACGGAATATAGTTTGACAATCTGTGATACAGGTCTGTTACCTCATTACTGATCAATTGGCATTCTAATATACAGTGTTGAGCAGTACCAATCTCACCACATCTGCAGTGAGGGTCATCGTTAACCCTATTCTAGTTTGCAAAGTGTTCTCACAAGTGTTCTATTCGTTTCTTTCTCAAGCGAAAAAATCTTTTCTACTAAAAAAAAAACTGGGATAAGAATTACTACCTGCTGTGTGTTATAAGCTCTAAACTGTATATTCTACCCAATTTATAACTGTTCATCCCTTTTACGTAGAAGACGTGTTTTTAGATCAAAAATCGTAATAGAACCTTTTTGTGTACTTTAGATACTGTTTTCCATGTTTTGTCCTAGATAATTTATTTTTATATTATTATTAACTGAAATGTACAGTCTGGGCTTGATACATCGAGCTGCTGTTCCATTACCCAGTGACTACTCCTCACTCCGTGAGGTGAGCAATCCCATGTGGACGAAGGAACCCAAGGATGCATTCTGGCGGCTAACATGTGCGCCGCCGCACGGCACACCGGCATTTCGCACAGTGCAGAGAGCAGCGTATCCCTCATTCCACCTAGGGATCCAATAACGATAACCAGCAGATTGCAGCGTAGTCTGACCAGAGCCTGAGAGGTTGTCTGAACAACTCCTGATATTTGGTCCGCTTTTCCTCCTCCTTAGAGACAATGCTCACCTCGTCAAGTGTTGTGGGTCGAGGAGGGTTAAGTCGGGATTATTTGTCTGTACAAGCCCGTGCTTAACGAGTAGGTCCAGTAAATCACGCATTTCTGGTTTCCCACAATGGACTACAATCCCCTGGAGCATATGGAAGCACCGATGTCTCGTTAATACCGTATGCCTTAATTGATAGTAGAGCACTCGTATCGCCGCGTTATGCCGATGGACGTAAGCCATCCCAGCGTACGTCTCTGGCTCTACCACGGGTGTCAGGTATATCTACACCCATAACCCTACACGGTATATCAAGTTGTTAAAGACACCGTCTTGACAAGCCATTATATTTTGGAAAAATATTAACAATACTTTTTTAGTGACTTAGGTAAAAAATTCATGTATAGGGTGTTTTCAAACCCTTCCTATGTCATCCTATTTGCAGCTTTCAACTTTTGAATATTTTCCTTAGAATCTTGCAGCGTGTCTGAAGCGCGATGCAATTTCAGCTATTTTGACAGATTTTTTGATAAAAAGTATTCTTAAATATTCTGTTCGATTCTCATTGGGATTGCCTTACCAAGGTTGAACCTTAAACATATTCTTAGCCTTATCAGTACATACCTTAATTGTGCCTCTAGAAGCTTTTGTTTGTCTACGTCAGATATGTCCAAGTTAGACCCAATGTTCGCCAAGTTGAGGTCAGCAGGTAAGGTAACCTTCCTAACAGGAGTATCGTCTTGATCATTCTGATCACCAAACTCGAGTTCCAGGTGAAGTTCTGAGCCAGCTTCGTCTAGCCTACTGTTGAACTCGTTTAGGGTCTTGCTGGGGATGAACTGATACGCTTCCATTGGTGGGAGGGTTTTAGTAGCAGTGACTAACCTGAAAAAATGGAGTCAAGTTTATTGACTCAGTACTTCACACACATAACGGTGATACCAGTTTATTATTTTCCCATAGCATGAAGCTATAGTCTGAGATCCCATTGGACCAAATCATCGCTCGCCCGCCCTCAAAAAAAATTGCCAACAGAAAAACCCTCGCAAATAGTTTGAGGGAGTGGTTTGGACGCACTTCTAACCAACTGTTCAAAGCAGCTGCATCTAAAGTAGAAATAGATATGATGATTGCCAATCTTTGACTCTTGACACTTGAAAAAGAAGACGAATATGTGGGAAAAAGAATACAATGAAGTTATCAGACTTGTACTCTTGAAGAGTTGTTTGATAATATATCATCTCAGTAATGGTTTTTGTAAGTTTGATGACCATACAAACAAAAAAAGGAAAATGAATTTGTGATTACCTTAAAATGGTTTTGCATTTGTATCAAACGACATTTTCTTTGAATCCACTGCTTTTTCAACTCAACTGAAGTTATTGCACCTGTAGCCTTGAAGAGCTGTTTGATATTACATCATCTCAGCAATGGTGTCTATACATTTTATGACCAAACAAACAAAAAAGGAAAATGAATTTGTGATTACCTTAAATGGTTTTGCATTTGTATCAAACGATATTTTCTTTGAATTAAGTGCTTTTTTCAACTCCTGCAAAATTTAAAGCAACCGAACAGACAAAATGGACAGTTAAGAGAATTCGATTACAAGGCTTAGACATTTAATCACCTTCATGAGGATAGGTGGTTACATTTTAGCACATTTAAGGGTCTAGGGTATAGCGGGTGAAATTGAGAATCCAAGAAATTACGTATTCCCGTGTTAGCGAGGAGGTATGGACGCCTGTTCCCTTTCTCCTGTGTATGTGTGTGTCTAAGATGAGTCCAAAAATCCAAAGGAAAGGTCAAAAGGTCACCATAAAAATGAATTTCGCATCTCGAAGCTCCTGACGTTACCTTTAAACTTACAGTAATGATTCGAAAAGCAAAGTGAAGAAGAAGCCTTGAGCTTTGTCACTGTTTTGGCGTTTTTTTATACCGTGTTTGGTTGTTAAATTACAGACATTTGAAGAATGCATGATTTTGTATTGCAAGTTTTCTTGCATACAAAAAAACTATTTTGAGAAAGTGAAAAATAGATGGCAATCAGTGAGATTTTAACTATCACCTTCTGAAATACTGTGTATGTAGTTTGAAAAACAAGCGAGTTGTGTTGGAAATTGGAATCCGTGTTTTACATAGCAAATACATAATATCTATAACAGTGGCCCCTTAAGACGGCGATTTGAAGAGATTTACATTTAATTGATCAAAAGAACTCGTCCCAAGCGTAATTTTAAAATAAACTGATGGACTAAATTGGCCAGATAGAGCAATATTAGAAAATAATGCTCCGATAAGATAAATATTAGTAGGAAAGCATCCGTGGCCCAGTTTTAATCGCATCATCATGGTAGAGAACTCTCCATTAAAGTTGAAAGTATCTGCATATTATAGGAATATTTTTGAGCAAACGCAGAAGTAGTAGTGTCTAACGGTTATGAGAGTAGGAAATAAAATCGAATGGCATTGTAACTACCGCAGTTAAGAACGATTGGCCAAAGGATAAATTGGGTTACCCTCGATTTTCTTATCATGTTCGAGCGAAAATAGACTAGACGACGGGCCATATGGGATGGAAAGCGTGAGAGGTAACAGAGGTTATATTATCTTAAGGTACGCGCACATAAATCGCCATCGGACGTACGGAACAGATGGAACGGCCGTTACGGAACGGATTTTTCATTAGGGTAAGAACTGGAAAGCAGTTGCAAATATGTCTTCGAGCTGTGACGAGTTGGCAATTGTTCTGGAAGAAGAAAATTTAAAAAAATGTAGATAGCGTAGATGGCTGTGAGTTCATGAAGTATGTCAGAGAAGGGCAGTTTTTGGGGAATATGTACAATAATTTTCGGACTTAATGAACGACGAAAAAAGGCTCTTCAGTTACTTCAGAATGACGCGTTTTAAATTCCATTTTCTACTGGAGGCCATAAGAGAAGCTAGCGCTGAATGAAAACCTCCATCTCGCCCGCCTATTAGAGCAAAAGAAAGATTGCTGATATGCTTAAGGTAAGTAGAAACTTCCTAAATGCCGACGGTGCCTCGACAATCTCCGATCAGCATCGTACATATGTCGGTAGTAGTAGTAGATTTATTCACCATTTAATACAAAGACATGTATATATGGTAAGTCATATCGAGAACATTGAAAACATTGAATATAACACATAATTACATAAAGAAACATTAAAAGAATACATTAATTATACACAATAGGTATAAGGACACAACTTTACATATACAAACTATTAAGACGATACAAAATTTAAAAACTCATCAGTGCTATAGAAAAACTGGCTGGGCATGATATCTTTAACCTTTTTTTTTAAACTTGATGTGACTGAGGGCTCGTATATCGTCCGGTAATCTATTATACAGGTTAAGATTCAGGGAATTGCGTGCGGATACTGCTAGTCGGAACCTAGGAGTTATAAGTGCTCCAGCGCCTCTAGTGGCGTAATTATGAACATCAGAATGCGTGCTGTACTGTTTGATATTTTCATGAATATAAAGAAGACTATAAAATATGTAAACTGAAGGTAGTGACATTATCCTTAGTAGCTTAAATAAAAACTTACAATGCTCATCAAATCTGGAGTTCGTTATGATCCTTACTGCTTTCTTTTGGAGTTTAAATACCCTTTTGGCATGACTAGAGCCCCCCCAAAGTACAACTCCATAAATGAGATGAGAATGGAAAACTTCAAAATAGGCATTCAATAAATTCTCTAGCAGTGACAGATCTCAGTTGCCTTAATACAAAAATTTGAATGTTTAATTTTTTACATAGTGCGTCTGTATGAGCATCCTATTTAAGTGAGGCGTCAACTATAATGCCTAACAAAGGGACACTTACATTGGGGTTGGTTCTGGTATTGGAGGAAAGAGTTATTCTTTGAGATTTATTGGTTTCAGACAGTTGGAAGCAAACCACAACTCTATCTTATTTACAGTATCCGCTACATCATCATTAAGGGCCCTAATGTTAGAATTGGATTAATGTGGTATCATCCGCGAAGCACACACAGTTCACAGGCAGCATATAGTGAAATTCATCGTTTATATACAGAATAAATAGAAATGGGCCCAAAATCGACCCCTGAGGCACACCCGATTTAACCAGTTCCAAGTTCGATTTTTCCCCATTAACCTCAACCAGTTGTGACTTGTTTTCCAAATATGATTTGAAAACATTCAAGGCAATACCACATATCCCATGAAACTCCACTTTTTTCAATAGAGTTTCATGGGACACGCAGTCAAATGCCTTCGAAAGGTCACACAAAGTCGATGAGGTGATCTTACCCTCTGCCAATCCTTCGACCGCGGTATCGGCACGCACGGCACGCGTCGGCCGGCATTTAATCCTAGTTGCTATATTCTCACAGAATTTTGAAAGTTCGATGCCTACCGTCCGCACAAAGGTGCGCTGGTCCATTAAATTTTATAGAAAGTATTTTTTCCGATCCGTAATGTCCATCCGATGCCGATTTATGTGCGCGTACCCTTAGGCATCCCTCGGTGAGCAGTGAGGATGACATTTATAACTGAAGGTGGGTAAATAGAATTATGGTTTATCCTGTGTGAAGGTCTTGTAGCCCATAGTAGGTCAACCTATTATACATAATATATGCGAGAAATATGACACCGAACTACAGTGTGTATATCTAAACATTTTAAGTCATTTTAATAGTAACATAGTGACTATTAGTCACTCTGTTTGGTTGATAATTAAATTAGGATCTTTTTGACTGTTCTTACAGCTTAAGACTGCATCACGCGATCCAATGTTAGTACTCGATACAAGAAATACCAGCGGGAGCTTGACAAAGGAAATCACTGCTAAGGGTCGCCAGTACCTACTGCACAGTATTTAGAAAGTAAAGCCTGATAGGTAGTGACAGGCTGGCTGGAAAGAGAAGAGATATATATCTATGTCTCACAGAGACGATGCAAAAAGACTGCAGACAAGAGACCATAGAGAAGTGGCAGATATGGTCCCAAAAGAGTGGTGAAGTCAGTGACATCACCTGGTTGGCTCATTCTGATAGTTGTGGTCTACGAAACTACCCATAGTTCACGTTAGATACTCACCTCGTTACCACAAAGGTCTGCACCAGGGAAGTAGTGGAAGAATCGTTTCCTCCAAACCTGATGATGGGTAAGATGTGAGTTTTAAGCAGGGTTTGAGTGGTGCTGAAGGTTTCGGTGAGCGTCTCCAGAGGCGGTGTTGCCACATCGGATGCTAAATATAGAGGTGGCAGCGTTGCAATGCTTGAATCTAGGATATTGTTGTCTTTGTAGTTTCCTGCCGTAGCGAGAATGTTTTCTGTCAGGGGTTCGTTTGCCTTGGTGTTAGTAGGTTCGACGGTGCGATGGTCTAGGCTTTTCTCGAATGTAGAAGTCACTGTGACGTAACGAGTGTTCCTTACGCTGCCCACCTAGGAGAGAAATAAAAACACTATCAGCAATGCACTAATCTAAATTTTTCTTTGTTTCACTACCAATACCTATGAGCAGGGCAGTACTGCTGAATTAGCTCTCTAGTAAGACTAAAGCTCAATTCTAATGCACACGATTTCCGAAAATACGATGGTATGAAGCTTTTGTTTTGTTGTCGAAATATCCAAAATAAATTGGCGCCAAACTTATGTCCGATATTCTTAACTTTTACACGACGATGACAACGTGATAAGTTGAACATAGGCGACAATTTCCATGTATTTGAAAATGGTAATTCAGAAGGCGCCATAATGTGGGTTCAATAAATGTTTTACTCTTATTCCTCTTTAGGATCAAAATGAAGAAGAGAGGAGTAAAATGAATACATCGGGTCCAAGGCATTTCTAATAACAAGGAGGGTATCATAATTTGTTGCAGGCGATAAAGCTTACTGATACCATTGATTAAGGTATTAACGGGAAGATGGGCCACTAGATGCTAAGATCACGCGCCTAATTTTTGTTCCTCCTGGAGTGTCGCCACCTATATGAGCACAAATGTACCTCTACTGATACAACTTTGACAATATAACAACCATCGACTTTGATACGAATAAAGTACCCTACTTCCAACAATCTATCAACGCTACTTACTATTATCTCCGCCAGGTGTCGCTGACATTGGCAATTTGACATTTGACATAGTGATGGCAGTGTCATATTTCAATTGTTTAATATTCCGATGTTATTTGGAAAATTTCGATCAACCACGATTAAAAAATATTAATTGATTATATTGATTTCGGTTTATCATCGTTTGTATTGAATTTTTCGCGATTTCGGGAAGCAAAATGGTTTACAGATGTTATTACTATAACTGTCCAAACAACAAAACTCGTAATCCAGAGATGTTCTTTGCTTTCCCAAAAGCAACAGCTATACGTGATATTTGGATCAAGAATAGTGGCAATGTGAATTTGTTCCAATATGTTGGAAAGTCTGACCCACTGCCAAAGCAATTAGGTGTCTGCGAACAACACTTCAAACAGAACTATATCCAGAGATCAGATACAAAGAAATTCTTGGCCAGACACGCAGTACCGTATGTATGAGTATAATTCAGGTAAGTGCCTATACCATTGAAACCAAACTATTGCCTTCTATTACTCATCTACATCACTAAAAACTTGAAGCAATACGCAAATTTACCATACTCTGCCATTTTCTTAAGCCTATGGGGCATTCCACCACAACAATTTCAAACATAACGCTTTTGTATCTTGACTGAACTTATATACTGCCCAGCACCAATGCATCAGCAGAAAGAGTCTTTTCTTCAATGGTCTAATGTTGAATGCCTCAAAAAACCCAGTGATTCATCCTGGTTATAAGGATGATGTTGATACCTAAAATGGATATTGAAAACACCTTCTAAAAATGTTATTCCTACTCAAAATCAGCACCATCTGACCAACTGCATCAAAATAACTAGGTATTTTTCAATAAATAAAACAAAAACTTTGTGAACACTTTTCAATAAACCAATGCCAGTAACATTTCTCAATGCAGTAACTCCAATTTCATGTTACAATTTAAGCTTGCTAAATATTATGGCAAACTGAGGAGCAAAATGAATTTTTTTTGAGAATTACTGATCCCAAGAATTTGGCAACAAACAGACAAGAGTGGTTCCAAGGCATGGCATAATCATTATAAAGATGTACGAGTGGCTGATTAATGGTCACTTTAGGTATACTATGCTCAAGCATTGATTAAGGTATTAACGCTCAAGCTAATGTGTGGGTTTATTAGTGTGACTAACAGCATAAATCTGCCATACTTCTGGTATTTCGTTTTGTTTTGTTGACAGTCCAAGGTATCAATGGAGCATTCCAATGATCACTAAACTAGATGCTCGCAATTACAGCTATTTAGAACATGACAAACCGTATGGTCTCACTAAATTTCAGTTTAAAAAAAGTTGGTGAGAAAAATGCAGAAAAAAATGCTTGTATTCTTAATTTCAAGTGGCTGAATCACTAGTGAATACACCTTCCTTTTTTTTCTTGTCAGAAAAAGTAAAAAACATGTCTACTTCTTTATTTCACTCAAAGTTTTACTGGGTGATACAAATAATTGGCCTGAACATTTTTTTATAATTTTATTTTATGTAAAATTAATACAAAAGAACAAGCATGTGTAATGTAGAATATCCTTGTTACATGATATTTATGTCAAGTCAATTTTTCCATGTTGTTATGTGAAGCGAGAACAATCTATCAAAAAAAATAGTTTTAGAGATTAGAAAGAACCATCCATCCTGTTTTCGCCCATAAAAGCAAACTATACCTACTATAACAGCCCTTATTTTGTTACAGGTTATGCACTCACAAAGAAGAAATGATAAACCACTACAGGTATGGATTATCGTACTGTCAGATGGTGCTATATCATGTGCTCATTGCACTTGTATGGCAGGATTAAGTGAAGTCTGCAGCCACATAGCAGTAGTTCTTTTCTTCCTTAAAGCACGTGCTAAAAGTGTCGGCCAACAAGAAAGCTATATATACATATTCTAAAAAAAAAGTTGGCATACACAGAGTTGAAGTATCATATTGTTATACATAACAAAATGACAAGAATTTCTGAGACATTAAAAACATTGTTATAGTTTATAGCTACTTCTAATATAATTAGGGACACTATTGTATGATTTAGCTACATTATATGAGAATCATCTATCAAAAACTGCATTTTTTGTTTAGGCATTGTTAGTTTCACAGAATTCCTAGTAATTGTGAGGATATAATTTACATATATCTAGTATAAACTTATGTGAACAATATAAATGCATTTGAATATGATGTACAGTTGTGTAAAAAATATTGAGACTAATCAAGGGGAATTTGAGATGGACTAACTCTAGCAATACTACGAGTGGTTTCTATCTCTACTGGGTGAAGTTGCGTCTTACCTTTTGTAAATGCTGGAATATGTAAGTGACCTCCTAGAACTTCAGCTGAGTCTCTAATTAAAAAACCTCTATCTGCTAATATTATGTCACCAGGTATAATTAAATTTAAAAAGCCACAATTTTCTGTTAGATGCTTGTCACTTGTCCTTCCACCATAACCATCGAAAATGTAATTCCCCCACTTCTCCATGAAATACCTTACAATGGGCTAACATTCACCATATGTCACTCAGGTACAAATATTATTTAAAGAAGATTCTACAACTTTTTCAAAATATTGTGGATGTCTTATTAAATATTAACTTATTTATTTGTTAATTATAGTAGGATATTCCAATTTGCAATTTTTTAGTTTATCAATGTAACATGAAATCTCACGTTTTTTAAGTAAATAAGTGTAAATTTTAATAAATAGCTCAAAATTGTACATGGTGAGTAAACAAATTTTTCGAATTTGAGTTTTTTTTCAGTTTTTTGCATTTTCTGAGAAGATTTTCTATAGTAATGTATATTTTTTTTACACCATCAGAAAATAGAGATTTCAACGAACGAAAGGCTCCCAAACTTTTTGAAAAAAGCTGATATTTTGACGCGAGAATTTGTGATTGAAAAATGGGGTGCATTTTTTATCTTAAGGTCAAATAAGGCGAAAAAATAAATATTTTAAATCAAATAAATTACAGTGTATTTGGGACATAATAAGGGAAGTATTCACCAAATTTCGTAAAAAAAATATTTTTTTTGAAAAAGATAAAAATAAAGGACCAAAAACTTGGTTTTTTGAATTTTTCACCAAAATTTTGAGGTTATGTGAAAAAATTGATAACACAAGAGATCTTTTTATTACCTACATCTTTGCCATTCAACTTTTTTCCATAGGACTTGTAGTTTTGCCAGAAATCAAGATAAACCATTTTCTACCCTTAAAAGCTCACCCCCTCCCACTTCCCGATCTCGAATCGACCGTAATTTATTTTTCCTTTTATTCTTATCATATTCTCCTCCTTTTCTAATGAGTTTCATCCTACTGTAATTTTTTTTCACTTTTTATTATTTTTGAAGGCTTCGGCACTGGTCTAAGACAGCTTTTAAAGCAAATGTTGAACTCAGCATGTCAGTCCCGAGATGTATTATCTGTGGTTGTTAAAAATGAAACAAAAATTGTAAAGAAAGATGCCACTGTTTATCATTTAGAATAATAAAATTTTTGAAATGTATCCTGTTTCATTACCTCATCGATACGTTTATGGTTAATTATAATAATAACGTTTAAAATTATGAAGTAATGTGATTATTAAGAACATCATTTAAAATCAAATTTGTTAGCAACATGAGACATGAAATTTGTTTTGAATAAACATAACTATAATATGTGCACAGACAATTACTCTTATGTAAATTATAGAGGGATTTTGACATCACTGAATGGTGTTTCACTCATTGCCCTTCGATACACTGAATTATATACTGTTCAGAACAAGCCTTAATACATCGAAGAAATATATATATAATAAATACATAGGAAAATATAACTAATAGTTTTTTGCAACAATCAATGGTGCAACTTAACAATCATCCAATGAGTGTTTTTGAGATAGTCACCCTGTTTGATAAGATACAAATTAATCACACTATGTTAAGCAAAGTGCCATTTGAAATACATATTTTCACCTCTCTGTAGCTAGACACCATTTCATGTTACATATTTGGAAAAAAAGTATGAATGTGGGTATAAGCTATTGATATGAAATATTTTCATTTTGATTGTGTGAGAAGCATACCCTATAATAATAAATAATTCATTTTAACTCCACCATTTATTAAAAAAATATATGGATAGATAACATGAGCATTTATTGGTGCTGTTAGTATACACAGTATGTGGAGTAAAGTCAGCACACTCTTCGCCTCCTGGTATCGGTCTGCCTCTTCTGTCTCGAATGCTTGGGAAGCTGGAGAATTTTTTCCACACCTATAATGACAAAAAGGAAGCATTTTGAAATAGTGCGCAAATTATTCGAATAGAGAAGTGAATAGTCATAATGTACCTATTCCAGAAACTCAACTTTTAGGTTATGTCAAAAAATGAATGTATTAAATGATCCATTTTTTGAACTTGCCTATATGTACATAGGTATACAACTAGCAATTATTACCTACGGATGGATGTTTTTGCTACTTTGACATAATCCACCAAAGGTTGGCCACTACAACTTCATTACTTCTATATACTTCACAGATAAAACTTCCAAGTAAGAAATGCATTATTTTGGAGTATCAAGTGATAAAAATGCAGTATGACTATAACAACTATCGCTCTAGTGAATGTGATAACTCATGGGATAACTGTAATTGGCGAATAAACGTTTTTTTTTTTGCTGTTTTCAATATGCATTCAAGTTTTCATCATGCATTATCTCATGAATTACATCATTTTAATTGACAGATGTGCTTACCTGACAAAAAAGGTTCCTTAAAAAACACATCACAACAACAATTATGGTGAAAATGTCCAAGAAATTGTAAAAAACAAATAAAAGTCCTCAATTTCATATGGCGGTATACCGACAACAAGGTTATCAACCGCTGTCAGCTGATCGTTTGGAATTGGAACACAAAGCATATTTTCGAATGTTAGGTTCACCGACGATCCCGACCGACCCGTCGGTGGTTAGGTATGGGTCAGCCATGGTCATTGGCACTTCAAGGTCGTATTTTTATAGCTGGATGCTCCTTTGCTCCATCTATTGGGCATATTTATTATAAAGGATTCAGGAATTTTTGAAGCTTCTGAGATTCGCCCAGAGGGCGCCAGGTGACGGTGTCGTGGTTTCTATGAGAGTGAGTGAGATAGACTAGAGTGAGTGAGATAGACTGCGAGCGCGCGATTTTACTGTGTGGTTGTTCATCTTCCCCCAAAATACTTTAATCAATGCTGATACAGAAGCATATTTCAATGACTTACGAGTACCAAGTAATGTATTCAAATCGTTGCCTGAAATTTGATATTTCTTCTGGGGAAAGACCTGTATTAACTTTGAGGTATTTAAATACAGCAAAAAAAACTTGGATTATCAAACCATCAAAGATATCCTCCATCGATTAACTACTCAACCGTGCATCTGACAGATACTTTTAAGGTACATATTGGGAAAATGAGATATTTGGTGGATTGGATCTTATCTCAAACAACCTCAAATCACATAGGTACGTATATACAAATTTAAATTTGCAACTGGCAAAGGTACTAACTATGGTACAAATCTACCAAATTTGTAACAAAAAATAGGATATATTTATGTTATACGATAGAATGAGTACGAACATGACCCTCATATCTAAAATCGTGAGCATGTGAATTAAGCTTGGAAAATTGTTAAACGAAAACTTCAAGCGAAATTTCCAACATCCCTTTTTGAAACATGCTATAAATCGGTCAGCCAAATACAACTGTATTTATTTACCGTATGGCCACATATGGTTTAGTAGAGTCAATAAAACACATACCGTAAAATGGGGCAAAAATGATATCTGGAGACGACTTTGATATTGGCTTTAGCGCCCACTTCTTTGTATCCTTATTCGCAACCGTTAAAGTTCACAGCATCAGCGCAATCGCAGTGAGCAGTTAGTAGGAAATCACTTTTCTACAATTTTGATGTTACTGGTCTCCTTGGTGGACGTAGTTGTTCGCTGCTCGAACATTTAGCTGTGCAATAGCTGTTACACAGAATAAATAGAGTTCAAAAGGTAAGTCACTTAAGTAGAATTTTTTTATAGTTTTGCCGGAAATTTATATCAATTAGGCATCCACTGGCGCTTGTATTTTGAGATCATGTGTACAGGTGTTTTTTAAAGTTCGCAATTTGTAACGCAATGTGTCTTTGATAATAATATGGAACATGGGGTGATATTGGTAGTAGCGGTGATGGAGCATCGAAAAGGAGCGAAACAGTTTCGTCGTGTATTGCCCTATATAACTACACCACCTGAAGTTGGTTTGAAGCTGAAATTAATCGAAACGTCGTAGAACAAGCAAGCAGTGTTTTATTTGACCGCTAGCCAAGAAATCCATACGTCCCCAAATACCATGAACCGAACATTTTTACTTTTTACTGTGAACGCGAAGTGGCTTAAAAGCACCTGCAAAGCTCAAACATAAAATTTCGCGCCAAAGCTGTGACGTAATAAATCTAAGCGTGACGTAATAATTCTTTCGTGGAGCTATCCTTAAAGGGGTGATACACGTACGAGCAAGTACGCGTACTTATGGCTCGATGACCTTTTTCGCACGTGTGTCAACGTAAGTACGCGTACTTTAAAACCATCGCGCAAACCGCCGGCGATCCAACTGATTTGAAATCTTGCTCGTAACTTGTCTCGAACTCGTACTTCGAGCAGCGAGCCTCGACTTTGTTTCGGTAGGCCATCGATGCCCAACGCTTGTTGTGTTTGGCGTTTGTTAAAAGTTTTGTTTATTTAGGAAAATTATCAAAATGAGTGATTTCAGCTTCACGTGTGTCACCGCGTCGAGCCGAGTAAGTTCGCGAACTTAAAAACCGCCTACTTAAAGTTCGTACGGGTGTCACCCCTTTTAGAATGCGAATGTACCTTGTTGTCGTCTCTTCTCCATCTACAGACATAACCTCCGCTTCGTATTGATATTGAAAGATGTTTGTTTACATCATTTCATGATCTATCTTGGTTAAATGAGATACCGTGACAGTCGTGACACCTGGGGAGGTTATGTATGCATGACACTAGTGATAGGCTATTGAAGACGAGTGCAGACGAGTGTTGCCGAATGACGAGTAGAATTGTGAAAAGTAACTACGAAACATTCTCAGAGTGAACTGCTAATTACATAACAATGCAAAAAATGGAATAGCTGTGCAATATGATATTTATAGTCTACAAAAAAGAGGAAACTAAATGAACATAAAATAAAGTTTACATTTATAGAAAAACTTATGCAAAATATTAGCAACGTGACAACCTTGAATCTACGCTCAATTCAAATTAAAATAGTCACATCCTATCTACATCCGGCATAAAAATCACTTTTGATTGGTTGATTTCTTTCTCGTTTCTCGATTTCTCGTTTAAGAGCAAGCAATCCATTTCAGCCATTAAACAGGCAATATTAGCAAGTTGGAAAATACCCCATTGTGAATCTTCCGTCATTAGAAATGATTGATAAATTTTTAATGAGGAATAGGTGACTCTCAACAAGTGTTACATTATGAGTATGTTAAGCTATGAATATGGAGTCGCATAAACTTTAAATGAACTGTAAAGTACCTGCGACCTAAGGGCCCAAACATTTGTTCACTTCACCCGCTTTCATATTTTGTACTATTCTCTACAATACACGTGCAAAGAAATGGTAGATGGTAAAAACTGCCGAGATAGAAGCTGCATAAGCATCTACTAAAAACATCTAGCTTTATATCAAACGCAAAAAATCTCTTGCTACATCCCTGTCAGCTGCGTTACCTGGAAAGTGTAAGGCGACTTAATGGTGGCAATCTCGTAGTAGATGTCCCCAAAGTCTGGAGGCGTCGAAATCTCCACCTTAATGGTCTCTAGCGGGAAGGCGGGCGTGTCCAGCTTGTTATCGGTCGCTTCCTCGTCGTCTACAATCGAGGCTACGGATTCTGAGCCCTCCAGACCGTCAACATCATCGGATCTCGACTGAAACTCGAGAACAGTCCAATATAAATCAGTGTAGTTAAGAATTACGACAGAAATTAATAGAGCAATCAAATAATATACTGCGATGCTACTACACATAATTATTAGACAGTTTTTGGACGTCCGTTTCCTGACGTTATTGCCGTTATCGGCTATCTGTGGCATGCGTAATTCTCCCGAAGTAACCGAATCGGCGAATAACCGATAAAGTTGTACGTTAGCTACGGACGTTTACGGTACGATATGATTACGTTTGGTATTGCCAGGTCTAAACCACTATGCGGCAATGAGAAAAGAACCGTGATGATTTTGATAGCAACAATACTCATTTTGTGATTTATCATTGTACGAAAGAACCAGGTTTCCTCAATTTTATTTGACAGCACTATCCAATAAAAGCTAAAAAGCGTGTGATCACTACGGGACTGAAACATGGTACTGAAATCTGAAATGTCATGCTTTGGGCATCATGCATAACTTATTTTTTATTTTACTTGTGATGCGATCTATTTTCTGCTTGTGGTGTTTACTTGTTGTACGTAACATTTCTTGAACATTTCCGGCCAAATCGATCATAATGTGAGGTTAAGTTAATATCAAAAAGGTCCAATAATTGTTAATGCCAGTTGTCAAATAACGCAAAGATACACGTCACAGATTTCGGTTACAAAAACTGTACACAAGGCACACGCTTATCCGTTATTCGCAATACACTGCGCATGCTCAGAATAATGTTTTACAGATAGCGTCGTTCCAATTTTTAGTGGCTCAAAATCTGTCTATAAACGTTACGCTATACTCGTACTATATCTGTAACATATACTTATTACTTTGCCTGTAGTACGCTGCAAACTAAACATTTCTTCAAACGTTTTCAATCCTTTAAACGAATTTTTGATGACATTTATATATATTATATTCCTTTAGTAGCGTAATTTAGAAGTCTGGTTCGAACCAGAACTCCTTAGCCTTTATTCCCAATCCTACCAAACCTTTTTAATAATTTTTGGAAGAATCTCTGATTGGAGGATCATACCTCAAAAACATATATAAAGAGAGTATGCGGCAGGAAAGGTCTGCCTGTGCGCCATCTGGTATCCGGAGGTAACGGCAGACCAAAGGAAGCTGCTGCTAGAAAGCAGCAAACTTCTTGGCGAAACACAAAGGAGCATTCGCTTCACCTAACCAGATAAGCGCGCTTCTATGCCAACTGCACGTAAGAGTCGATATACGAGGGTTGCTCTATATCTCCGTCAATCCATCAGTAACCAAACAGCTGTTTTATTAGCGATCAACAGTGCGCCATAGGTCGACTGACGGAAATAGATAGCATCAGAATTTTCATGTCTGCGCAGGCGACAGAAAAGATCTGCCTTGGGCGCCATCTGGTACTCGAAGGTAGCGGCAAACCATAGAAAATCGCTGCCAAACAGCAGCTTCTTTTCTTGGTGGAACGCCACGGCGTGTCCGCTTGGCCAACCAGAAGAGCGCGGGTTCTATATGCTGCTACATATGAGAGTCGATATACGAGGGTGAGGTTTTTTCTCACTGTTCAGTTCAATGAATCATTTTAACTGATTCAGTATTAAGAAAAATGACGTTTGTATTGATTTTTCTAATACCTACTGATTCAGCCAAAACTAATGAAAGGTAGGACTCGCTTTCACTTTGACTGAAACTACAAACCCACAGATCAGTTTTAATAAAAATATATTCACGCTCATCCTGTATACAGTATCACTGAATCAGTCAAACTGACTGACTAATAGCGTTTTCGATTTACTGCTTTCAGGGCGAGCATAGATCATCCGCAATCAAACTAGAGATCTGTCAAGAGTTGATGGGAGCACTTCAGAAATCGAACATGATCGAACACAAAAATGACTTCTTGTTTTGTGCAAGTGACGGTTGATAAGACTGCAATTTAAAATTTAAGTTGTTCTACGCACCGACTATAACAATTGTAAAATACTCGGTGCCTACCTTCGAATACTAAAGGTATTAAAACCCAGTTTTCTATATTACGTATACGTGCTTTTTACTTTTCCTGCGATCACCACAAAAAGGGGCTATTTTCTTCGAATGATCGAATGTTTTTCACCTTTTTCTACGAACCACAAAATTTTCCTCCTGGCAGAACACCAAGCCTTCAATTCTTTTTTGACATACAAGACGCCGCTCTCAAATGCTCTGACCTGGCTTCTCGGAGCAATCAAGTTCAATCTGAGAGCGTTCCGCGAGCGAACAATAGGTAAATCGAATTTCCAAATCTGGAGCAGAGCCGTCAAGCCGAACATACAATTTACATCAAATGCGCTCTGAGAGCGTCTGAGAGTAGTAAATCGAAAACGCTATAACTCAGTAGTGAGAACCTGCCTTTGTTTCGACCACAACAATCTGCCTAATTGTGTTCTACAGTCATATACAATAATAATTTCGTGTGTATATATAGGAAGTCTCAGTTCTGTCGTCAGATCAAAAAGCGACACTTTTCGTTCTTATTCTCCTCAAAAATAAGAGTATAGGGAGCTGTAGATTTGAAACGGCTTATTTGTAGTTTGTGCACTACACTCACAGTGTGCTATTGTAAAAGTCTATCACTCATTTCCAAAATACAGGGTGGGCCAATAGTGCGTGGACGGAGGATTGTGGGCTTACTGAAAAATATTCCAAAAATCTGTCACTTGATCATGGTAGGGACCCTTGAGGGCTATTACGTAAAAATATTTTCACTTAAATTCTGACGTTTATGTGATTCATATCAAACTTACATTTTTTTGAATGAAACCCCCTATATATTAAAATATTAAACTTAGAAGGCCGTGACTTTGCGGTACGACTAAGCATGAAATGCGTCACCTAAGGTCAGACGGCTAAATTTGAATTCTTTTTGTACTTGGAGAAATTGATAGATTAATTAAGGAAACTTCAATCACAGATAACTTGATCTTTTCTAATAGGAATGCCTATTTTGGTTTAAAGAATCAAACGTAGAATTTGATTACCTTTCTAACGATATAGCGTTCTTGATATCAATATTACTTGGTTTTCATTCTATTTCAAATTTTTAGTCAAATCGGTGTTTTTCAATTTTCCTGCATGCAAGCAACCTAGCAGGCCATGAAAAATAAACAAAAGCTCGTTAATATGGAAGAAACCAACTAACTTAGTAGAAAGATGCAAACTAACTAGAGCAACGAGGCAAGATTATGAAAATTTCTTACAACATATTAGCTCTAACCGGATACAGCAGCGGCAAGATATCTAATGTCAATGAGTAGCTGGGGTATGACAGAAGTGTTTGTTTTTCACAGCCTACTAGCTATTGAGATCTACTAAACTTTCCAAAACGATTAAAAATTTTGAAACAAAAGTACAACTACCAGCGATTTTTGCTTACAGTCTAACATGTTTAGAATGAAATTTCACATTTAATGGGATAAAAAAATTAGTCATTTCCGTTTAGTTAAGTCAAAAGTGAAGATATCTCCAGCTGGAGCATCTCTACAGTCTAACATGTTTAGAATGAAATTTCACATTTAATGGGATAAAAAAATTAGTCATTTCCGTTTAGTCAAGTCAAAAGTGAAGATATCTCCAGCTGGAGCATTCTGAACATCTATTGAAATAATTGCTAGAATTTTTTAATTACCCTATGTTGTAATTGCGATTATTTCATGTAGTTTTCTACAAACTAAATTATTTATTGCAATTCAAACAGACTGCAAATCAAGTTTCATTGTCCACGATTTTGCTAATAAGTAGAAGAAGAATTTGAAGGGTTCCAGTCAGAGGTATCGTTACTTTTGACTTATGGAAATTGCTACTTTTTCATAGCATTAAATGTGAAAATTTATTCAGAAGACATAGATATTCTACTGCCAGCAACAATCACTAGTAGTTTTCCTTTGATTAAATATTTTTTTACTGACTTTGGAAATTGGCTAATAGCTAGTAGGCTGTGAAAAATGAGCGTTCTTGTTACCACTATTGTTTCTGGTTAGAGCTAATATGTTGTAAGGAATTTTGATAATCTTGCCTCGTTGCTCAGGTTAGTTTGCATCTTTCTACTAAGTTAGTTGCTTTCTTCCATATTAACGAGCTTTTGTGTATTTTTCATGGCCTACTAGGTTGCTTGCATGCAGGAAAATTGAAAAACGCCGATTTGACTGAAAATTTGAAATAAAATGAAAACCAAGGGAGACTGATATCAAGAACGCTATATCGTTAGAAAGGTAATCAAATTTTACGTTTGATTCTTTAAACCAAAATAGGCATTCCCATTTGAAAAAATCAAGTTATCTGTGATTGAAGTTTCCTTAATTAATCTATCGATTTCTCCAAGCACAAAAAGAATTTAAATTTAGCCGTCTGACCTTAAGTGACGCATTTCATGCTTAGTCGTACCGCAAAGTCACGGCCGTCTAAGTTTTACAATCGCTGCGATATTCAATTTTTTTCTGATACCTACTTATACCAAAAATTATGATTTGCGCCTAAACGGTTCGTTTAAAGTTCCATGTGTGATACATAAAGTCACACTAGAATTGGCCAAGGAATCCAAATATGCAATAATATGTAGGAGGTTCCATTCAAAAAAATGTAGATTTGATATGAATCACCCTGTATAAACGACAGAATTTAAGTGAAAATATTTTTACGTTATAGCCCTCAAGGGTGCCTACCATGGTCAAGTGACAGATTTTTGAAATATTTTTCAGTAAGCCCACAATCATCCGTCCGCGCACTATTGGCCCACCCTGTATTTGCTGTAGCCATTCAGACTTATTAGAAAACTTGTTTAGAAAATATAGTATTTCGATCCGATCAATACTTTCAGTTAAATTAAAAATTAAGAAAAAATCTAACGTATACTGTAGCAGCGAATATATATGCTCTTTTTAAAAGTACGAGTACGTTTTGATATACGTAAAAAAGTTGATTTACTCATTTATTAGTATTCATATGCCCAAGCTTACGCACCCAAACACATGTAGATGGTTAGGGTAGTATAAAATGCTCAAAAGACCCATTTTAAACGACTTGTAGAGACCGACAGATATCATCGGAAAAATAGGAGTCAGTACATCGCAGCAGGCTGCTAAAAATACATTTCTCTAAATTTGACTATGACACATACCTGTGGAGTAGCAACTTCGTTGTAAACGGGCTGCTGTTGTTGCTGCTGGGATTGCTGTTGTTGATCACCATTTTGTCCGGAAGCTATAGCGTTAGTTGCCGGAGCTTCATCAGCGGGGTTTTGCTTTCGGATGGCCACACGGGGTTTCGACGTCGTTTTGTACTGCCATCTACCAGGAGTTCTATGGATGTCAATGAGAATTAACTTTTAAGTAACTACTACCTACACTAAACATAAATGTCTCAAAAACTAAACTTATGGTTTTTAGTCGCTCACCGTTTGATGATGCAGTCCTGCAACTAGATGGAACTCAAATTGAGCGAATCGAGCAATTTAAATATCTCGGAAGCATAAGCAAGGAGAACTTGGACCCGGATCTCGAAATTAAACGTCGTATTGAGATGGCTTGTGCTAGTTTCAACAGAATGCGATCTTTACTTTGTGACAACAACTTGAATTTGAAATTGAGACAACAAATGACTCGATGCTATGTATGGTCGGTACTGCTTTATGCGATGGAAACGTGGACTCTAAAAGTATCAACTATGAATCGCCTGGAAGCATTCGAGATGCGGCTACACAGAAGAATGCTTCGCATTCCATGGATAGACCACGTAACATACACAGAAGTCTTACGTAGGGCGAATACAGAGAGGCAATTGTTGACCAACATTGTGTCGTAAAATTGCATATTTGGGCCACATACTAAGAGGTCAAGAATATCACTTGTTGCAACTAATATTGAAAGGCAAAATCGAAGGTCGAAGGGGACCTGGGAGACGACAACAACCTTGGCTCCGTAATATACGAGAATGGACGAAAATACGCAGTGCAGCACAACTGTTCCGTATGGCGGAAGATAGATCCGCTCTAGCCGTAGTGATCGCCAACGTCAGGAGGACCTGATATGGCACATGAAAGAAGAAGACTACCTACACAGGTATGGTATATCGAAACCTCTAAGATAGAGATCGGCTTAGTGTAAGAAAAGCATAACTATGTCTTAAAATTATCAATAGGCCATAACAAGCAACATCGACGTAATAGCTCATCCCTAGTGATACAGAGGAAAGGAACATTCCTAATCATAAAAATAAAACCTCAACCTCCTTCACATTCATATGACATCTCTGAGTAACAACTGAACATAGAGGTAGTAAACAAATCACTTCAGCATGACATGCTCAAAGCCATCATGCCTTGACACTCCAGCCTCCAAACATTGCCAACTAACCTGAAAATTCTTCCAATGCAACCCATATTATAGACACTGCACTGCACTGCCCCATCTCAAGAAACTGTTAAACTACACTCGAATATAGCACAGCAAGTCCGTAAAGCTTCACTACAGTTACCAGCAAATAGCGAATTCGATTTTACTGACCAAGCATAACAGACGCACAAACAAAACAAACGTTTGGCAGTCGGGGTTCTACCGTAAATAAATCGCAGGAAAATTATATCGGCGTCGCCAGCTTCTCAAAATTTATGTAAGACTTCAGAATTTGCGTTTATGATGAAGAAATATGCAGTAACGCAGTAGAGCTTAACATATCTATTGATTTGTAATCATTCCTGAACCATCTTTTTTTAACGTAGAATGGAATATTTCTGGATACTACACAATTAAGACGATAGTAGATAAGTATGATTGCCGTATCTGGTGGTCAATATGACAATGCAAGGAAAGATGTCGCCCTATTAGAGTTCGTTGTTTGCCAGCTCTATGTTCAGTTGTTACTCTGAGCATGACATACACTTTTTTACTTTCTAGCTCGTTAATTTATACTGTAGTTCAGGACTGCAAACAGGTTATTTTATTTAGTACCTATCATTATGCGAAGTAAGATGGGTTAGGTTTTATTTGACCATCTTTTTATAAAGCTGGCTTTATGGCTCTATCTATGAATGGCACAGAAAACGCTGTTTCTGTTCTCAAAGACTGGAGGAGTCGGCTTGTGTCACCGTTTGTTTGAGTCACTGGTGAAAAAGCTTCGAAAAACAGTAATGTGTGACCGTATATAAATCAATAGATTCTACTACAATAGCCACGAGCTGTTCTTTCTTCATTACCTACTAACCATATATGCAATGCATTGATGATAAACAGTAAAACAGGATAGTAAAGTTTTGCATGCATCCGATTTCACTTACAAAACTTGCTTGTGCAGTGCGAAGCTCATCTGTGAGACTAGTGCAGACACAGCTTAATAATCCCAATAATACCGCTTCGGTCCTTTTACGTGTTTCAGCAGTTAACTGGTTGTTATTATAGGGAGCATATTGGGCCTGCAACTAATATCCGGTACTTGATGTATCTCCAAATGGCTGCAGATTTAATTTAAACTTCGCATTGAGCAGTGATGGAGAAATTCTCCGTGATTACACTACATGACAGAGTTTAAGGGCCTTTACATGTAATTCTGAGAGACGTAATAAGTTACATCGACTTATCAAACGATTAATAATCGTATAGTTTGCTCATAATTTAGAACCTCTTTCACAGAGATAAGGACATGCATGACAATGGGCTAATTTACCATTTTTCTTGGAATGGCTCTCTGGATAGTTTTTGACGAGACCAACACATACAATTTCTTTTTTTTTTTAGAATTTTTACGACCTTCTTATTAAGGCAAAAAGCAAAAAAATTGTCGAAAAACTGCAGAATGACGTCACGGACCCCCTAGTGAAGTTTGGCAACGCTGAAAGCTCGGTTTGGTTCTAGTTGTGGCGCTTACGTTTAGCTGTCGTGTTCTGTGAACGCTAAATAAGCCGTTCCATGTTCCATGGTCGATGACATTGACAGTAGTCTGTTGTCTGTTTGACAGTGATAATCATGCCTTCACGGAAACACTGATCTGGATCCGGCTAGATCAGTTATATGTCAAATAGCTGTCAAGTGGGATTTATGATTCCATGAATTTAACGGACATCGAACAACGAAAAAGTTGGTTTAACAATAACAAACAGATGGTAAAGTGAAGCAGCTACTGATCTGAATCATCCGATCGTAATCACTTACTGTACAAGAGTGAACTACCCTATTTCTGGTCGATCCCAGATCACTTTCCGAATGTCAGGATCAGTGATTCAACTGATCGGGTTAACCCGATCACGGTTTCCGTATAGGCCTACTGATAACCATTCAACGATAACCTCAAATCTAAATATGACAATTTTTTGGCGACACTAGATGACAGCACGACGTCACTGATCACAGAAAACAATACTTGAGGTCCGTATATACAAGGGACGATTATTTTACAATGTCTATTTATAATTCAGTAATTCATTGAATTTATCGCTCACATAAGACTACACTTACATATGGCACTAGTTAAATACTTAGATAATTAATGTGCATACGGTAGAGGCCTGTACTTTGAGAGGGATATGTTAAAAACACCTACGTATTTCCAATAAAATTTACCGACCATCCTGGTTATACGGTGGCGGCAGTGACGGCACTAGCCCCATAATTTGAATTTCAAACTCAAATTTTGCTGAAATTAGATGTATAAAAATTCTGAAAAAAGTTGTATGAACGTACATTCCTGTCAGTTTTCCAATTTTCTTGAAAAAAATATATTTTTTGTGTGAATAAATTATCCCATTAAGTACTGTTCTTTGCTGTCAGGTGACTCTATATAAAAAAAGTACTTGTCATAATAATTGTTGTACTGATATCTCCGGTTTGAAAAACGCTGGTAATTTGAATCCTGCGCTAACTTTTTAAGAATTTGATCCGCTATCCATCTATGTCGAAAAAATATATAACACAATATTTAAAACTTTCGTAATAATGTATAGTAATTGTTGTGGTGACAAATACCGCCCTCTATGTACTAAGTCAATATCAACTTTGATAACTTTTATGTGGCATTCCGTTAACCTATACCAAAGTTACTGCCATTCAAATAAAAAGTTTTTGGATGTTCCTCACCACTTCATCTTACAAGATAGAGCAAGAAATGCTAATCAAAGAAAATCTAAAGTTGACCACTCTGTATGATAGTTATATTATCTTATAGTGTACCTTTATTCGCACATTTTTTGAGAAAAAGCCTTGATGATTGACCGTAACAGTTGCGCCCGCTAGCGGCTACGTGTGGAGATTAAAAATAATTTTCAGTGATTTCTCTCAGCCGATTTACCCAATAATATTTTTTGCTCCAAGTTATGTGATTAACGGTTACCGAGATAGTGCCAGCGTCCATTCTTAGTAGACCACCCTGTGCATACAAGAAATTGAAATAAATCTTGTACAATAAATTGTGTAGTCTAGCGGAGTCTCTACTAGTTACTTGCGACCTCGCCCAACCACTGTATTCCGTAGGAATTACCACAAAACCCAAACTGAACCCCAGATATGAAATATAATGAGTTAGGCGGAAAGTGATAATCGATGTTTGCTATCGTTCGACGAATTAATAAGATGCGGCCCTATTTAAGGGCTAAATTCTTTATGAGATGTCATCAATGTGATGTCGATGTTTGGAATTGGGATCAACGCAAAATAGTACACGTGTATACCTTGTCAAAAACAGAATATACACGTGGACATATGACTCGATGCGAAGAGCTCTTTCGCGTTATGTGGAATTTATCTTTAAGAACCCAATCGGTTCATATTATATACAGCGTTTATTGTAAATATAAAATAAATAAAATATAATAAGCAACAAGTGCCCCAAAAAGGTTAAAAACTTATGCTTGGGTACAAGGTAATTGTTATAAAATACAAACAAGAAATAAGGGCTAATTCAGGAATATTTATATTTAAATATTATGTATCCTATACGTAGATATTAGTAATAATAGGTATTACATAGGTCAACAAGTTGGTGAATTTTAATGCGATTATTATTTACTATCAATTGTTTTAAACCATACTTGAATGAATTTAAAGGCACTAGACATTTTGTTCTTTCTGGTATCTCATTGTATAGTCTTGGAGCAAGAAATGTATGGTATCGTAATAAAGTATTTTCTTTGCTTTTGTACAACATTAGATGATTACCTTATGTCATATTTATGTTCGTGTTTTGTCAAGTTTGATTTACTTTTATATTGGTAAATACCTGATGACATGAACAATGTTTGGCGGATATCTAGAATTTTTGTTTTAGAAAATAACAAGTCACTAGGATATGTTCACTTTATATAAATTTTTTATTAAACATTTTTGTATAATCTCTATTGCTATTATATTATTTTTACATGCTGCGCCCCACACCACAATACAATATCGTATATGACTATGAACAAGTGCTTCGTATACAATGATCATCTGTTCATATGTAAGTTTGTATAGTGGAAAGGAGTTTAAATTTGCTTATAACGTAACGTATCTTTTTGACAACATTTCTGTATGCTCCTTCCGTCTGATATGGCAATCTAGATATATTCCTAAGTACTTGATACTGGTGACCATTGATATAGGAGCTACCTGTCTACAACTGATTTGCAAGTTGCTGTATTTTGGTAAGCCGTTTGCGTACGATGCGAATGGAACAAAGTGAGTCTTGTTGAAATTAAAAAGTCGACTACTGAACCAGTTTCTTAAAACCATTTTCAGCCTTTGATTTTAATATTTCCCAACTTTCAGCAGAAAATATAACAGCTGTATCGTCTGCAAAACTCACCACAACTCCCCTCACATCAACCGCAAATAGGTCATATATATATATATATATATATATATTTATTTACAGCGGATCACCCAGCGTCCGGACCAAAAGCGTTTTACCCAGCGTCTGGCGTATATAACTGTATATAAGTAAGTTTCAGAAACAGGTCGCTTGGCGTCATAGTTCACCGTTAGCTCCACTGGGCGTCCATATTTTTTATGCCTGTCTATTAATAGAATTTATATACAGACTTTTTGTAAATTCAGCGTTGATGTTACTAGGCGTCCACCCTTGAATGGCTTATTGCCACGAGGCAAGGGTTCTGAGAGCCGTTAGAATGAGTGGAACTTTGAGCGTGTTGATTAGAAGCGTAATGGCTAATGAGAGAAGAGTCACTGCCCAAGAACTATGATACAGCTATGCAGTTATAGTGGTACAATACTACAGGGTGTCTCAAAACGACCCGACTGTTTGAGGTAGGGAAAAACCAAAACCGGCTTATTGTAAATACCATTGATTAGTGCCAATGGAGAGATGAAGGAAGAAATTTTACTTTTTCAAAATAGCATTCTTTAAATGACGCCCATTTTGTTGAAGGCGTTTTTCAAACCGTTTGTGCACATTTTAGCAAAAACTGTTCCAAGGAGTTGCTGAGTTGCTATCGATCTGATGCTTTCTTCAATATTGTGGCAACTAAACATGCATCCTGGCGACTAAAAGTGCAATATCTAACCAGTGTTCTTACCGAGCGAGCGGTGCGGGCTTACTCCCTCCACCACGCTTTATTTGCGTCTCGTGCACTCTAAGTAGTTGGACCGTTTTGATAATGTGCATAAACGCTTTGAAGAATACCGTCAACAAAATGGGCGTCATTTTAAGAATGTTATTTTGAAAAAGTAAAAAAAGTAAAATTTCTGCCTTTATCTCTCCATTTGGTTTTTCCCTACCTCAAATAGTCGGGTCCTTTTGAGACACCCTGTATAAGGTTACGGAGATTTGAGCACAGAATATGTATAGAACTTTTCGTCGCGTACTGCAACTTAAAATAAAGTCACTATAGCCCAAAAATTGCCTTTGAGTCTATTATATTGTTGGTACACTACGCTTACACGGAAATGGAATGTACTGAAGAATTGCATTAGCATATTATGGAGGAAATGTGTTCATAGGCTTTTCGGTATAGCCTAAACGCTCAACTCCTAAGTTCTTAGCATGCTATTAAGTACTGTACCCATGCAAGCAACACAAATCTGCAAGTACGTCGTGAGCAGAGAATATTTGATAGCTGGGAAAGACGCTATTATCTCAAGGAATTTCGGTACTTTGCACATTTCAAGGGCAAGATTCAGCGACAGACGCTGGGTAAACCGCTGCAAAACACAAAGAATATGATGATACTAAAAATAGATTTACTTTACAATAGGGGAGCATAGTAAACCTGTACACTGGATTTTTTATGAAATAAACAATGACCTTTTTACACTTTATATGGATTTCCCTTCTGGACACCCCCCATTTATCTCACAAATTATTTTATGTTCACAAAAAGGCTTATGAGAGCTGAATGATTATTTATATGGATGTCGAGGGTGAACAAAACAAAATTACAGCATGTACAGGAAAGTGGGGCGCAACTAAAACAGATTCTTTAGGTGCGCTGCCCTGGATAATTTCATACCACTATATTATTTTATATTTACAGTATAATCTTAATATGTGGCGTTTTTCAGAGGTGGTCGATAGTTGGGTAAACTAGAAAGGTATCGAGAAAAGTTTAACAAGGGTTTGTAGGAGCAGTCATCAGCAGTCTCATTTTTAATTATACACAGTGACTCCATAAATTCGGCAAACCAAAGTTGTATTCGTTACATGAATCAAGCTGCATATTACTGATTTTCACGTAAAACATGAAGACTGGATTTTGCCTATTTCGCTCCCAGATCATATGAAAATCTCTAAGAAAAATTCAAACTTTTAAAATAGTTTCTTTTTGACAAAAACTGAGAACTTCTGAAAAAAACGTAAAGTTTAGAAACTTTGTGAAATAATTATGAAATTTTCGAAAAAAATTTGACTTCCTAAAGAACTATAAAATTTTCAAAAAAAAATATAAAAATTTTGAGATATCCGACTTCAAGATAATCACGTGAAATTTGAGTTTTTTGGAAAGAGTTGGATATTCAAAACAGAAACCCTAAGAAAATTATGATCTTAATAAACGAGGTGATTCCAAAACAAGTGAAATTTTCGACCAATTTTGCAACTTTTCGAAATTTTGAAAAATAAACATTTTAAATTACTAGGGTACTTGCAGAAAAAAATATTATGTCATTTACGCGTTCCTTAGAGCCTAGTAAACATGACAAAATCACTTGTTTGGTTTTTTGGTGTCGGCTGTGAGAGATATTCCAAAAATTATTTCAAATGCCGGAAAATGCCGCGCAAACAACCTCTGACGCCAGTGATATCCTATAGTGATGGGATGTAAAGTATTGATATTCGATATCGATAGCCAATGCTAACCTAACATTTTGTCATTGATCATTATAATCACAAAACAGGCACACACAACAGTACAAAAGTCAAAAGAATAAAAGTTAGGCTAGATTACTAATTCACCTTGTAGGGATGGGCTTGAATTAGATTCTATCTTTGAATTCATTCATAATGGGATGCGTCGAAATAAGATGATGGCTTCGATTAGTTGCGAATCTCGGTCACAAACAGGGTGAACTGTGATACCTATCAGATATAAAAATGTATTGCAACAAAAATGCTAGTGGGTTAATTGCCTGTTTCAAATATGTTTAAGTATCAATAAATTGAGTCGCATTGTTTCATCTGCCGAATGCGCAGTTGGCAAACCACAAAGAAAATATGGTTGCGTTCGAACAGCTGATATGATTTCGTTTTGCATTTTGCATCTCGCAGTATTACTCAATGAGGAACTACGGCTGTAGTAGGATAAAAGAGAAGTCTTATTTCATTTGGGAATATGTATACCCATATAACAAAACTCGCTCGTAAACTAAATTATTGATATATGGCCAACGTAAATATTTAAAAAGAAATTTGGCAACATCAGAAATAGTTTGCAGTTGAATCTCACTGACCTGCGCTGTAGCAGTATCGATTGTCGATATCGATAAGATACCTGTGACGTCAGCCCTTGTTTTAAGTCACGTGGAAAAATTTGAATATATCCTTATTTTATTTTGCAAATATCTTTTTTTGGCCGTCCGTAAAATCATGTTTTTTGTTTCCTACTGCTTCTTGATATGGTTTTCTTTACGCTATGTATACTCCCGAGGCGATTTCACGACCTCTGCAAGTAGTAGATATTGTCAAAAATTACTCACATTTTGATTATTTTTTGTATTTTAAAAATGTTTACTTTTTCAAACCAATGACCCTTTCGATAAAATTCAAAACTTTTTGGAAAATTCCGAGATATTTATAACAAAAACAAACAAAGAAGCAGGATTTATTCGAAAAATGAGGTTTTTAGAATGAATTAATTTTTAGACCAATTTTGGAAATTTGAGAAACTTCAAGATGCAATAAGTATTTTGAAATTTTACTAGTCTGCATCTTTTTACTAAGTTAGTTGCTTTCTTCCATATTAACGAGCTTTTGTTTATTTTTCATGGCCTGCTAGGTTGCTTGCCCGCAGGAAAATTGAAAAACGCCGATTTGACTGAAAATTTGAAATAAAATGAAAACGAAAAAAGATTGATATCAAGAATGCTATATCATTAGAAAGGTAATCAAATTTTAGATTTGATTATTTAAACCAAAATAGGCATTCCCATTTGAAAAAATCAAGTTATCTGTGATTGAAGTTTCCTTAATTTATCCTCTGATTTCTCAAAGTACAAAAAGAATTCAAATTTAGCCGTCTAACCTAAGGTGACGCATTTCATGCTTAATCGTACCGCGAGGTCAGGGCCTTCTAGGTATTATAATCGCTGCGATATTCAATTTTTTTCTGATACCTACTTATACCAAAAATGGTGATTTGCGCCTAAACGGTTTAAAGTTCCATGTGTGATACATAAAGTCACATTAGAATTGACCAAGGAATCCAAATATGCAATAATATATAGGGGGTTCCATTCAAAAAAATGTAGGTTTGATATGAATCACCCTGTATAAACGTCAAAATTCAAGTGAAAATATTTTTACGTTATAGCCCTTAAGGATCCCTACCATGATCAAGTGACAGATTTTTGAAATATTTTTTAGTAAGCCCGCAATTCTCTGTCCACGCACTATTGGCCCACCCCGTACGTATCATCTAAATCATTTTAAATCTTGATGGCATTGTAGGTGTATGATCTGCGATATAGTACAGTTTTATACATGGGATCTCTAAAATTGATGTCTAAATTACTACGTCTAAATACAAATTTTTCGTAAAGGGGGGGGGGGAGCGAGAAGAAACAATTTTATGTGTAAATGTTGCTAAGTAATATTTACACGCATTTTATATGCCTAACCAACCATGCTGATTTCTCTTCAAAGAGATATGATCGTATTTTTTCAAAGAAAATACAACACATGTTTTGCAGTTTTTGTAATATGTTCTTAGTAACCGAATCTAAACAAAAATAGTATACACTGCTACAATAAAATATGCTAGGAAATATGAGAGACTCACATAGTTTTTTCTTATTTTAAAATTCAAAATTGAACGATTCACATATAAAGACTTCAAATTAATATAACATTTTTTCAAAACATTTGACACATGTTCTTTGAAACGCAGAGTATCAGTATCAATGGTCAATCCCAAATTTTTGGCAGTATTTACCATATTCAAAGAGTCGTTGTTAATTTTGACATCAAAGTGATTGGTTATAAAATGATGTTTAGGGCCTGGGCAAAATAACATTACGGAACACTTGTCTTTATTAAGTTTCAAATTATTATTTTGAGAGTAGTTTGCAATGGCATTTAGATCATTATTAATCTGAAGGAGTGCACTATCCATGGAGTTGGCGCTGAAGCTTTTGTAAATTTGTGTATCGTCAGCGTAACACATCACTGACGAGTTTTCTACGGAGTTGGACATATCAATTGTGTAAATTAAATACAAGAGTGGTCCCAGGACTGACCCTTGAGGAACACCTGAGGATATTTCAATTGGGCTGGATAAACAGCTATCGATCATTACTGATTTCCACGTAAAACATGAAAACTGGAGTTTGGTCTATTTCGCTCCCACATCATATGGAAGTCTCTAACAAAAATTCAAACTTTTAAAATAGTTTCCTGTTGACAAAAACTGAGAACTTCTGAAAAAACGTAAAGTTTTGAAACTTTGTGGAATAATTATGAAATTTTCGAAAAAGATTTGCCTTCCTAAAAAACTATAAAATTTTCAAAATAATATAAAAATTTTGAGATATCCGACTTCAAGATAATCACGTGAAATTTTAGTTTCCTGGAAAGATTTGGATCTTCAACAGAAACCTTAAGAAAATTATGATTTTGGTAAACGAGATGATTCCAAAACAAGTGAAATTTTCGACCAATTTTGCAACTTTACGAAATTTTGAAGAATAAACATTTTAAATTACACCAAATTATGATATTGTCGAAAATTACTCACATATTGATTATTTTTTGTATTTTAAAAATTTTTACTTTTTCAAAGCAATGACCCTTGCGATAAAATTCAAAGCTTTTTGGAAAATTCCGAGATATTTATAACGAAAACAACCAAAGAAGCAGGATTTATTCGAAAAATGAGGTTTTTTGAATGAATGAACTTTTCGACCAATTTTGGAAATTTGAGAAACTTCAAGATGCAATAAACATTTTGAAATTTTACTAGTCTGTGATACTCTCGGAAATAACCGATGTTAGGAAACATTTTGTGTAAACAATGGGACGTTTTTTGAAAAATTATGAAATTTTTGAAAAATTCAGACTTCAAAACATTAGATTTTGGAATAAAATTTTTGGAAGATTGCGTCTCGCCCTTAGAGAATTATTTCGACTAGATGAAATATTTGAAAGCTACTGATAATCGTAGTAACCAATTTTCAAAAATCTCATATCCGAGCACAAGAATAGCAATATTAGTTGCAGGCACTGTAGTTGCATAAATCAATGAATCGAACTACATTTCTCTTTTAAACTTCATAGAAGTAAAACATAAAACTGTTATCTATGCACATTTGTTCGTTATTATTCCGACTTTAGAGTAAACCTAGAGTTTAGCTCCAACGGTAGCTACTGAATTGAATCCAAAACAATCCTCCAATGTATTAGAAGAGACAATATTCAATGACAACAAACGACGGCAGTCGCCGAGTAAACCGCTGCAGTGTACGTAGTATAGTTATTCTAAAAATAGATTAATATAAAGAATTGGCGCCGGGTAAACCCGTGCACTGGATTCTGTATACGGCGCCGGGTAAACCCCTGCACTGGATTCTGTATACGGTAAGTATATAAATGAGGACCCCCAGCGCAGCAGGTGGTAGAAGCTTGAACTTCGATTTTGTACGCAAATCAGTATTAGGTGCCAGTGGGCGTCCAGCCGATTTTAACGGTTTTGGAATCTACACATGTTATAAGTATCGAAAACAAGGTTTTAAGGGGGTGGTTACTGGGCGTCCGTATATCCGGACGCCCAGTGACCTCGGACGCCGAGTGAACCTAAGATTTTGCATTGGAGACGCACAGTTGTACCGTGTAGATATATATATATATATATATATATATATATATATATGTTGATGTTGTTGAAGAATAATGGTCCCAGTACCGTTCCTTGAGGAACACCGCCTGAATTATTGTGAATAATTCGACTTTACTCGCAATTATTTTAAATCCGTTACTAAAAGTTTTTGTTGTGGTATCTATGGGGTTTTCCAGGCCGGCACCATAGCCTCAGATCAAATTTTATCGATTAATATGCAACAATATTTGCAACGAATAAGTAATAAGATAGATACTATTTTCAAAGTTTTCCTACAATCCCATCTGACACAATAAGAACAGCTAAGTAGCTAATATTAAAAGCAGCTTGATAAATCCGTTCCTTTGAATTTTCAGCGATCCCTTGAACACAAACTCTGCAAATCTCAATATCTCCACCAAAACAAAAGCAGTAAAGATTAATCGGTCCAATTCATTGCAACGAAAGGAACAATCCTTTACCTGTGCCTAGCACAGGAATAAAGTAAAACAAAAGTCCTCTTTGGAAGTAGAGCTATTGCTAGCAGAAGGAAAACTTTGTTTGGCACTCTCAGGTAAATAGCAATTTATACCTGTAAGGGAGAAACTTCCATAAAAGGCATTTCAGCTATTTACACGACGGTATTCATTAGGACTTGGTGAGAAAGGGCTGAGCATTCAAAAGTTTTAGTCTCAAAACGAACGGAAGTGTTCAGAGAAGAGTCGGGAGTTTTGGTATCGATGAATTAATAATGCCAAAATGTAAGTCGTAAGAAGTTAGACATCATGTTTGACGGTTACTAAAAGTAACTGTGTTTATTGCTAGTTATTTTTACTTGAGGAACTTTATAGAATGAAATAATCATGGGTTACTAAGCACAAAAAGAATATGTCACGATACGTGTCATACTGATCAAAGATAAGATATCATAGGAGCTGAAACATCTTGAATAAAAGGCTAGACTAGCATTTATCCAGTGATGCTCTATAATCCCAAAAATTAAGCAATCCTTTTTCTACCAGTTTCTTAACGATTCAAACCTACAATTGAGGTTTTGAATTAAGAAAAAAAATTAAAAAAAAATATTTTTTTTGTGTGATAAATGGAAAGATCATTTTTAAGCTTTATAACAAAACTTTTTGTTTTCTTGAAGACCCTGAGATCCATTACCGGACTCTCTTACCACTGGGCCATCCTTGGATTGAGGAGGTCTTTTCAACGAAACATATTTGATTAGGTACTTACTTACTGGAATCTGTAATCTGACTTCAACTTCAAACATTCAAAAACATATTTATTTCGATCTTAGACTTCGTCTTGAGCTGCAAGCTTCATTTATCGACTGTACTGCAACAAATATTCATTAGTTATCAGTTTACCAGTACGTATTTTCGCGATTGGTTGGGAATCTAGAATCTAGTATCGGAGTAGGACGTCGTTGGTCAAAGGAGCATCTTGACCGCCATGGTGACGTCGCACGGGTTCGGAAGCCGTCGGCGTGTTTTCGGTACTGGATCCAAAAACCCATTTTTATTTTGATATAACTTTTGAATTATTGCGAAAAAAAAAGGAAACAAAAACAGTTTTGTTATAAAACATATATGATCTTTCCATTTATGACAAAAAAATTTTTTATTCAAAATTTCAATTTTAAAGCTACTGATTTAAAATCCCATACCCGCAGAAATGTTTGCTAACACAGGATTAGAATATATAAGTATTTCAACCAATTTGAGCGAGTACCTCATACTAGGGGGAGAATAATGGGATGTTTACTCTTACGGAGTCACCTTGACCTTGAACAGTATTTTTGATTTTTTAGTTTTCCCCAAACCGTCGGATGCTTCTGGTATCATATTTATCACGTAAAACTGGTTGTCATTGTCATCGCTGTTTTAGCTATTCCTGTCTCATAAAACTATAATTTAGAAGGTGCCATTCTTTATGTTATCATAAGTTCCAAGATATGCAAATTCAAAGGAATTCCATAGCAAACCGATCGCTGCGAGCCATCGCCAAAGCTAAGCAGCTTCGGACGCGTTAGCACTTGGATGGCTGACCACTAGGAGTACACCTTTTGGCGATCATCAACTCCACTTTTTTAATTATCAAGACAACCAGCACTCGTAGTTCATTGTAAACTCTTGCCATATATTTTATTTGTAAAGTTAGCTATTTGTGTTAACACATGAGGCCAAATACCTGGGGGTGGTAATCGACAGTAGACTCAGATAGGCACAGCATACGGACTATGTGTAAAAAAATTTAGCTACCCTGTGACAGCTGCATGGGACAGTTGGTAGGACGTGAAGACTCAAGCGTATGATCCTAAACTGGCTCTATACGGCAGTGGTCCAAACCAGGATTCAGTATGGCTACTCGTCTGGTGACCAAGCTTAGAGAAGCTCCCTGTTATACTCAAGCTCGCTAGGCATCAGAGGCTTGCAACACTAAGTATAACGGATGTCGTGAGGACAACACTCACTGCTGCCCTGAAGGTAACCCTAGGCTTGTCGCCTCTGCACCTCTTGGTAACAAGAGAGGCGATGTCGGCCTGCCGTGGGCCTGCCTAAGAATGGGTGACGGAAAGTCAATGTTACCCTGAATGACAGGGTCTACAATGAACTGGCGAAAGCTTGGTCAGAGGGAGATGACTGCAGGCAAGCTAAAAGACTTATACCGAACACTAATAGAGGCCGAAAGCTTTGGCTTCTGAATAAAGGCGTTCAACCTTTCGGTGGGGGTTCTCACTGGCCCTTGACAGCTGAATAAACATTTGTCACTTATGGGAGTGATAGGAGACCCTATTCGCTCTAGATGTTGGGAGGAGGACAAGACAAGAGGAAGATGTATTATGTGTTGCAATCCCAGCGTTCAGATATTCGGCACAAGGGAGTTTGGGGAGGAGTCACTTTATTCAGTGAGATGGTTGGACATACTTCATCTACATCAAGAGGTCTGGTCAAGGAAGTCTCGAGGACGTAGGTTTTAGTGTTTTCAGTGCGCCAAAGGTCGCGTACTTGCCTGGCTTCGCCTTCTTATCACTGCTACTTGGTATTTGTGGTAAACACTGGGAGTGAGAAATATAGCTACTGGCTTGGGAGTGATCATCTGTCTTTTTAGGGGATGCGCGACTGATCTAAAAATTATTGTTTTTTGTTCTATAACTGTTCGATTTTCGAAAAGTTTCAAAGACCAAATAGTTCCGATCACCTGCATTCTATTCCAAAGTAAGTGACCTCATTAGTGTCCAACCGAACATTCGGTTTCTGTTTAGGTTTCGGCCTGGTTTCGGCAAAAAAATGGGTTTCGGTCTTGGCCAGAAAAACCTCATTACTTAAAATATTGAGTTGTTGTACTCAGTACGTTGTTACTTCTGAATTTTAGTTTTGAGGCAGCTAACTGATGGGTGTCATAAAGAATTACAAAAGTTTAGATAGAAAGTTATTTAGTTCTGAATATAGAAAATATAAATATAAAATAGTTGATATTTGGTTCAGGTTAACTTCCTACTTCAAAAAGTATAAGTATTTTATTTGAAACAAGGTGTGATAGTGCTGATACGTTATTCACTTTTATACCCACGAAAAAATTACTGACGTTATATTGATGTTTCGATTTCGGCCGAAACTGATACAGAAGCCGAAATTCGGTTCCGGTTTCGGTTTCGGCCGTAAAAAGTAGTTTCGGTCGGACACTAGACCTCATTTGAAAATAGCACGAGGCAGCTCAAGATCGTCATCATCATCATCTTGCGATTTGGATACATCGCTAGGGTCGTTTATCGCATCCTATCTTCCAAAGCCTGCGTTCTCTCCAATCGCAATCAGACAGGTTCCTCTGCCTCATGGCTTCGTCAACATCTTGTCTCCAATTTTTCTTTGGCCTTCCTCTCCTTTCGTTTTGACTGGGTGTCCATTGGAGAACTCTTTTGGGCCATCTGTTGTCGGCCATTCGACATACATGTCCATACCACCTCAATCTTTTCGCATCTATCGTATCAATGGTGCTGGTGGCGATGTTGAGTCTGTCCCTTATGTCTACATTCCTTATTCTATCCTGGAACCTCAGTCTATAGAAACTCCCCTAAAATCCCATTTCCATCGCTAGGAGTTTTTTCGTCATAGCCTCTGTGGTTTCCCAAACGCCAGCTCCATAGGTGGCGATGCTCTCCACTATTGTCTTGTACAGTCTGACTTTAGTGTCGGTCTTTATTTGCGTACTCCAAAATAGACTACTTAGCTTAATATCATAGTCCCTAATAAAGAAAGAGTTACTGAAACATAGTACATTGAATACAAACCTGTTCAGTTTGAACTTGTATAGACTGGAACTGCTGCCTTGCTGGTCCTGTTGTGAGGGAGTGGGCTGCACCTTAGGTTTGAATCCTCTCCTGCTGAAACCTCCTGCAGCTTGCTGTTCGGTGGTGGTCTCCCTCTGCTTCCCTCCCCTCCTGCCTGCTTTACCCCCTCGCTTGGTGGTGGGCTCCTCGCTGTGTACAGGCGCAGGTGTAGTGGTGGTAGTGCGGTTCCGCTTCCTTTTGCCCCCTCCACTGCCGTGTTTGTGAGTGGGGGTGCGTGCGGTTTGTCTACATTGTATTTACAACAACGAGGTGTTAGTGACATGCCATGCATGTTGGTGGGAAGAAAGAAGTGGTTATTACATGCGCAAGATAGAGACAGAGATAGAAGAGATTCAGATAAAGAACGAAAGGTATAGAGCATGTTAGAGATAATAAAGTTAGTTTTAGCTCTCACTGACTCACTGAAGTCATTGAAGAGGGTTTATGCATAGCCTCTGTCTGTCTGTCCATAACAGGTAACTGGCGACGTATAATGTACGGTGTATTAACATTCCTGAAGCACAGGCAGCGTGGCCGAGCGGTTAAGACGCTAGGCACGCGTAAACAAATAATAAGACCTGCCTTGACTTACGGCTGTATGTTTCTTACAAAGGATAGAGAATAAGGTTTTAAGGTTAATAATGAGCACCGAGCAAAGAGAAACCAATGAACAAATCAAGGACCGACTGCGGATCTATGATAAAAAATTCATAAACATCAGGCAAGTTATACACGACATTACCAGAAAATTTTACAGATATTCAGTGCAACATAGCCCACTCACTGCCAATATCCCAATGTCCCATCTGGATGGGAAAAACAGGAAACATGGTCTAATCTATGACCTTATTCTTATAGAACCCTCAGTGTAAATATGTATTATATGTTTTGTAAATAATGTAAATAGTGTAAATAGCTAGATTTAGGACATAACAACAAAATAATTTTTTAAGTAGGTTTTTACCATTTTCCCGCAAAAGAACATAGCTTTTTTTTACCAGAAAAAAATGTGCTGAAGGATGAATTGCTTTGGTTAACTAACCATATGAGGTATATCAGACTTATCACATGCCAGGAGGTGATAAAACCTACATTAGTGTATCACATAGGTATTATTTGTACATATACAGCCTACCACCAGGCACCCGAGGGAGCACAACTGAGTTATGGGCTCAGATCCCTTGGTTAAAATGTGAGCCCTAGGGCCAATCCCATGTATTATAAATACCACGACAAGTATTATAATAATAACTAATCAATAAATGTGTTAAAGCTAAAAGCTAGGCACCAGTTCGAAAGGGCGTGGGTTCGAATCTCTCCGCGGTCAACATGTTTTTTCTTTTTTTTTTAAGATTAAATATTAAATTTGTTGATTACTAGTCCGGAAAGATATGGTTTTGTCAACACAATGAAAAAATTAAATTTTTATACCAACAAATTCCACAGTGAGAGCGCTGTTTGAATTTACTCAAGTAAATTCTTTCCTACTTTATTAACACGCTTCTATTTTCTTCACCTGTATGTTTTTATCTGTAACCGACTCGACACGTTTTGAATGATCATATTTAATTTAAATTTTGTACACTTATAAAAAATCGGTGGCAATACGATAATTTAGTAAGTTTGTCGCATTATCCTGAACTAAAAATTGAAAAATAAATATAGTTCAAAAGCAAAGAAATAAATACTACGTTTTAGCACTAAAAATTTGACAAAAAATGTGTATAAGCTGAAAGTGATAATGAACGAGCATTACTAGTATTACTGTAAAAAGGCGTATATTACCCGATGTACTGAAAATATGATAGAGCTTTGAATTAATAACTAAGTCACCGTAAAATTATTAGATGAGATGAGCATATAGATTTTGAAAATTATGTTGGCAGCTTTGGACTAATAATGAAAAAGCGGAAAAAAATAAAACGAGCTTTGCTTCAGTTCTATGAACTCCTACTTTTTTGAGAAGTATAAATTAGAGGTTGAGGGAAGATAATGGGTTGGAAGCAAACTAGAACATTTTGATAAATTAGTGCCCTTGATAGTCCCATATAATCTATAACTCAATGTGCATTATAGCTTTGTATCCCGTTAGAAAGGCTGCTATAGTTTTGAGAATCAAAATCTTTCAAAATTATGGTTTCAAGGGTTTTAGGGTTTTACCATCATAACACCAAAACTTTTATTAATATCGTGATTATGCTGGAAATACTAAGTCAAGCCACTTAACGCCACGTTTGTCCATATTGTATTGTAGTTTAATATTTTTTTTTTATAAAGACACCAAAACTCGCCGAAAGCTTGGAAGCTTGTATTTTTTTCACCTAATTGACCATCGTCTTAGATTGACTACATACCCCACTACTTTTCGCCAAACTTAACAGTAATAAATAAAAACTTATGTTAAACACCTGTAGAAATCTTCAAAACATATTAATTTCAAATAGTATCAACGCAAGGAGTAGACATTCTAAATGTACCGAGGGAAATAACAGGCGGCTACCACAAATAAAAAGAACTACGAGAAAATGCATGTCTCAGTGTCGGTTGGTACCAAAGTGTTTTAATTTGTTCATACAAAGGATGCTACATGAAATAAATGGAAGACGGTATTAAGGTTGACGGGGGGAAATTATAAATTGTATTAAAACGCCGCTGACCTTATTTCAGACGCAAGAACATAGCAAAGTTTATTAATTTCACAACTTGTCAGACTAGTCTTTGTCCAACGCTTTGTATTACAACAAAATTGAGAGGATATGAACTTAAACAGTAATGTATTGTGTGAGACTTTCGCGGCCATGATCTGATGAACTGTTGGTTCTTGGGTTGTTCGGCCGGCGTCGACACGCCCCGCCGCCTTGGTGTCGGCGCGATTCGCTGCTTGACGTTTCGTCAACGCGAGAATCGGCATCCTCACAAGCTGATGTTACCTGTTCGGCGTGTTCCGAGAGACTGAGACCGCGTCACTGTATAATTTTATAACTGTGGATATTTCTGCTTACAAACGGTAGTGAGTTCACCTACCTTTGGCTTATGTAAATCGTATTCGGGAAATTGACGGGTCTAGGAGGCGGATTACTATCTGCTGTGACAGTCAGCCAGCCATCAAAGCACTGAGTGCTTGGAAAATAACGTCGGGACTGGTGCTGGAGTGCAGGAGGGCTCTTGACGACATCTCAGCTAAACACAAGGTATCACTGATGTGGGTACCTGAACACGCTGGGGTAAAGGGTAACGAAATGGCGGATCATCTGGCCAGGATGGGATCCGACAACAGTTTTGTGGGCCCGGAACCAGCCTCAGGACTATCTGCAAACTTGATAAGGAAAACAACTGGAGATTGGATCCAGAATCACCACTCTCTGAGATGAAACAACATCTCTGGTCATCTCCGTCAAGCTCGGGAACTATTAGCAGGGCCTGCAGAGAGAATAGGGCGATTTTGTCTCTCTCTGGATAGGAGTAACTTGAGATTGCTAGTAGGCCTACTAACGGGTCACAACACCTTCGGGCGTCACTTGTTCGTGATGAGGGTGGTCAGCGACCCAACGTGCACGTGGTGTGGTGAAGAGGAAGAATCCTCGGCACACATCGTGTGTCGCTGTGAAACCCTGGGTTATCACAGTCCAACTACGTTGGGCTCAAGAACCTTGGAACCAATAGGTATAAAACGGATAGGACCTAAGAATGTACTTGCCTTTGCCAAAAGGGCAGGTCTTAGGAACTAGCGCGGATAGAGGCGCAAAAGGGCCCATCGTGTGGCCTATGCACGAGCCACATTCCGTGCTGGATAACCTCTGGTCCTTATTCATTCATTCAAGTTTACCTAGATGGTACACATATTTCAAACAACTCATGCCGTGTTTATGCAAAAAATTGCATCTCAAAATAGCTCAAAGGCTCTGGGATTCGATTCGCCGTTTAATTATCTACATGCTTAGCATATTGAATCTTACTCTGCCCTTAGCTTCATAAACCTATTACAAAAGTCCTCGAAACAAAAAAAACATTAAGAAAAGCACCACCAAGTACCTAGATGATCTGGCTAAGACTTCATACCCCTTTGGCTAGAACATACTACGAGGCAGATTACTAGTTTGTCTCTAAATCCAATTAGTGAATATAACGTATGTCTAATATATCAAAAAAATAGTTGTGATTGAATTCACATGTCAACTTTCCATGTCATGAATATCGATAAACATTACTCATAATGGAAACAAGCAGAATATTCCATCATATAAACGATGAATAATTTACAAAAACAATACTGCTTTGAAAGAGGATTCCATGGAAACTGTAGTTTATTAAACATTGTAAAGATAAACAATAGGTAAATTGATTAAATTCCCAGCATATTTGCGATTTGGATAGGTATGTGTAGCTCAAAAATGTACCGGCGAATTCTATTTTATTCACTTCGCCCATATACTTTCTTTATATATTTTTCATTGTAATGGAATAGGTAAATTCCATATATTGTAATTGAAAATAAACATTTTTATATTTGCTATTCCAATTCAATTGCGTATTTGCACATAATTTCGCGACTGCTGTTTACCAGTTCAATTGCGGTATTTTAGGTGTTTTATGCCATTGTTATGTGGAAACATGTAAGCCTAAAAACGCGTAACAGAAAGCCTTCATACGAGAGTTGGATTGTAACGTGTAAATTCAATCCTATAATGCATAATAATTAATAAATAATAATTACCATATTTATTTTTCGTTTGGTGGTTATTTGTGATATCATTGACAGATTAAGCTGCATATATTTTCGATTTAATGTCACTAATGAGATTCATAGCTCCCTGTACCTCCTAATCACATACACTGCAGAGGGGCTTGAGGTCGTATTATGGAAGTGTATTGTTAGCTGACGCTGTTCATCTCATAAATGGGGTATTTTCCAACTTGCTAATATTGCCTGTTTATTGGCTGAAATGGATTGCTTGTATCTAATTTGTAATGATGGTAGTGTTTGCTGAATTTTTTTCTGCCCACGTGGAGTGAAGATTGACTTTGAAAATCATCCTCTTGAAAAGAGCTCATTTAAATCTCTTAAACCTCCCGCCTAAGAAATCAACCAATCAAAAGTGATTTTTATGCCGGATGTAGATAGGATGTGACTTACTTTAATTTGAATTGAGCGTAGATTCAAGGTTGTCACGTTAATATTTTGCATCGTTTTTCTATAAAGGATGTAAGCTTTATTTTATGTTTATTTAGTTTCCCCCTTTTTGTAGACTATAAATATTATATTGCACAGCTATGCCATTTTTTGCATTGTTATGTAATTAGCAGCTTACTCTGAGAATGTATCATAGTTACTTTTCACAATTTTGCTCGTCATTCGGCAACACTCGTCTTTAACAGCCTGTCACTAGTGTCATGCATACACAACCTCCCCTGGTGACACGACTGTCACGGTATCTCATTTAAACAAGATAGATCATGAAACGATGTAAACAAACATCTGTCAATATCAATACGAAGCGGAGGTTATGTCTGTAGATGGAGAAAAGGAGGTCAGACTACAAGATACAGTCACATTCTAAGGATAGCTCCACGAAAGACTTATTACGTCACGCTTAGATTTATTACGTCACAGCTTTATGGCGCGAAATTTTATGTTTGAACTTTTCAGGTGCTTTTAAGCCACTTCGCATTCACAGTAAAAAATAAAAATGTTAGTTACATGGTTTTTGGGGACGTAACATCAATATTCCGTCATAAAATTTTGTTCTGAAAATACCCCATTCACAAACGTTAGCTGCACATGGATAGGTAGCATTTAACTACACAACTAAGCTAGCAGGGAGTTCCTAAGTAAATGAGCAGCTCGAAGTGCTATCCAATGTCACTTTGGAAGAGCGTTATTGCTTAGGAGGACAAGGTACAAGGAGACGTAAGGACTTTGGTCTTTGCTCTTCTGTCTGTGTTTGTCTTTTTGTCTGTCAGTTAGCTATGATATTGCTCTTAGAGAATCAGTGGCTTTTCAATCAGTTAACCATTTTATATGACACGCCAATTATTCTAAACGTATAATTTGCTTAGTGCATCTGAATCAGTGAGTGGAAAAACAATACATCTCCAAAATCTTTGTTTTGAGAAAAACACAAATATATGTTTTGACTATAAATTCTACAGAAATATTATAAAGGTTGACTTTCTCTATATAAACTTGCTGAGCAGGTTCCTTTAAGTGTGTTCTGGAGGGCTGTAAAGCAGGAAAAAGAACTTGGAGTTATACTGTTTTTCCACTCAATATTTAGTAAACACAAAAATGTAAATATTTTTAATTGAGATGCGATTATTAATGTATGTCATACAAATTATGTCAGCTTTAGATTGTAATAATCCCTATTATCATTCCGGTTGATCTTTGTTGGTGGTCTCCCAAGAGGTAATATGGTAGTAAATATCCACCATCCATGTACCTTTAAGACTTTTTTTAAATCACTGATCTTCTTTGCATTCATTGATAATGGTTCTTTGAAGAAACGGGAAGACATTAGGTTTAAGCTATTCAAACGTATTTGTACCTAGTCCTCCAATGAAAACCAGTAAAAATATGCCCTGGAGTATAACTGTCATAGATCGACAAACTGATGATAGCTATGTTGAAACTGAGATTTCATTATACCCTTCCAGGACCGAATTACATAATTTTACTTCCCACACCGATAGGTGAAGGGAGTATTGCGATCGCGTAAATTTTCTATTTCGAGATTGAGCGTTTGGCGTTGGGCGTTTTATGGTATCTCAATAAATTTGGGTTGCAATATGCTGTGGAGCCTTAGCAGGTAATGCATCTATAGTTTTGAGAATCGGTGCATGGGCAACAGAGTAATTAGCAGAACATAAAAAATTTCAAATATTCCTCCAACTTAATTTTTAGGTATTTTCTATTCTTTCAGTGGGAGTGAAATTGGGGTGGTTAGGGGGTGGTGGACTGTAAAACTGAGAAATTTGTTGTATCCATAATAGGCTGCCATTTACCTGTGAAAGAAATACCTAGCGGTATAATACACTTTTGTGCGGGTGGGCGATGATTTGGTTGCATGGGTTGAATCTCAGACTATAGCTTCATGCTATGGAAAAATAATAATCTGCTAAGACCGTAATGTGTTTGAAGTACTAAGTCTTGACTTCATTTTTTATAGTACCTTGGCCACCAGCTTATCGCATGTCGATTGTCGAACTCAGGCAGCAAAGACGGAAATCAGATATTGAGTGGAAAAACGATATAACAACCAGAGTTGTACCGTTCTTCCACTCACTCCAATAACAGGTACCCTCGAAAATGCGTACATTGTGTGTTAGTTATACTGTTGTTTAACACATCAGAAGGGGTCACGTTGAAATATGATTTTGGCTATCTCAGTTAAAAACCGTCAAATTTGGACTTATACTGTTTTTTCCACTCACCGATTCATTTGTAGGTCATTAGACCGCGGCCATTATCTGTGCTCCTTTCAGTATTTGTACCTATAATACAACAGTTCTGTTCTATCATCAGTTTTCTGATAGTCTGAAACTCACGGGAGATAGCTCGATAGCGCATGTCTAGTCAGATACGTGGTTTCAAACGGTTTGGAATCCTGCGTTGTTGAAACACCCTATTCGCATGTGAAACCATATGATGTTTGACATACCTATTTAGTTGGCATTTTCTATTTTTCCTCGAATCTTCGGTTTGTGCTGTTACTATTACCTAAACCTAACCAATTATTGGATCTTCGTAACGTGAAAATGAACTGGTAGAAAGAGAAAACAAAGATATGAGGGTTCATAGCAATGACGTGGTATATCTATAATCTGTAAAGAGAAAGTCATTCATCCAATCTGAATCTAAACTAGAACTGGAAATTTTTGATGTAATTTTTATAATAAGATTTAGAGATGTACAATCGAGCCCTATACTATTCAATCAGATAATGGGATAGAATAATATATAATAATTAAACATCCTTTATTCTATAGTATGTTAACTTACGCATGTTTACTCTTAAAAACAGGAAAAGTTAGTCTCATAGCCTCAACTTTGAAACGCATTAAGAATGTCCCTAGCTCCCAGTCCCACAGATATGCTGTGTACTGTTTTGACTGTACAAAACCAGTCCTCAAACTACAAATCGTTGTTGCTAGAACTCACATCGTATGGGCCCAAGCTGAATCTTATATTGCTTGAACATGATTTTGTCATTACACATACATACTCAAACCATTTCAAATCTGATGCTAGAACACTATACTTATCACATCCTATATACCTCCTCATTTCATTGGTCCATCATTGAAAAATCACATAAAATGCTAGAAGATCAGTTTTATTTCAGCTTTAGCAGAGTACAAAATTTAGCAAAGGAATTTAGGAAGTAAAAAAAGCTGGGATGTATTCGAACAACTTTTATCTGCTTTGTGGACTACTCTAACGCGTTTGATAAAGTGACCTGAACTGTGGGAAATCCTCATCTCTATGGGAGTTCCTTATCACCTAGCGTTTCTCATACAGCAACTCAATGAGTCTAATTCGGCTCGTGTAAGAATTGATGGTAACCTATCTAGTCAAACTGCAGCCAGAAAAGGAGTTCGTCAGGGATGTGTATTATCTCCGATGTTGTTTAACATTTACTCTGAATTTATGATGAGACAGGTATTAGCAACTGGAATGGCGGTGTAACTATTGGCGGAAGCAAAATATATCCAACTTAAGACTTTCTGACGATACAACCCTTGTTGCAGCTTCTCAGGAAGAAGTAGTAGCTATATTAAACATCTTAGAACAACATAGTGCAGCGCATGGTCTTAGCATCAACTACAATAAGACCAAGGTTATGATCGTAGATAGAGAGCATGATAATCATCGAGAAATGAAGTCAATAGGCCGTTGTGAAGTAGTTCAAAGTTTTGTGTACCTCGGTTGTTTGATCGACAATTCGGGTAGCTGTGAAAATGAGATTCGACGGCGCATTCAACTGGCACGTGTGGCCATGACAAAGCTTACTAAAATATGGCGTGACCATAACATCACTAAAGCTACAAAAATGTCGCTGGTTTAGTCTCTTGTGTTCTCCATATTTTTGTATGCCTCGGAAACTTGGACTGTTAAAAAGGCAGATGGAGCTTGCATAGATGCTTTTGAAATGTGAACATGGAGGAGAATGCTGAGAGTTCCTTATACCGCCCATCGAACTAACGTTTCCATACTGGATGAGCTCGGTAATCCAAAGAGACTATCCTCCATTGTGTCGACGAGAATGCTTACATTCTTCGGACATATACATAGAAGCGATAATATGGAGAAACTTGTAGTTCAGGGTCATGCCCCGAGTGGGCGGCGCCGTGGCCGTCCCCCTACACGCTGGGTGGATACGACGAAACAGTTGCTGGATATGAGTATCAAGAGCGCCACTAAACTGACAGTAAATCGCGAATGATGGCAAGCTACAGTTCTCAAAACTATTGATAATATTCGTATCGGCAGTACTGCAGCTCCGACTTAATGCATTTTACGAGTTCACAACATGTCTGTTAAGACATTGTGACTATGATGATGATTCGAACAACTTATTGAGTAGAAAATGTCATATATTGCTTATTTTTGAATTAAAAACGTTCCTGTGATGTACCCTATCTGTTTAAATTATTTATTTGTTGCAATACTTCTCAAAAAGGATAAATTGGATAATATTGAATACACATGTAAACTTTTCTGTACTACTATTTCTTTCTCCTCCATCCCGTTTGAAGCTGGGATGCAATAAAAAGGTCTGATCTATTTCCGCGAAGCTCCTTTGTAGCTGACTAATCGTTGGCTTTGTTTATATACAGCTAATCCAAGTTTAATTATACCCCCGTCCTTAAGCAAAGTGCAGTTAACGGTAATGTAAATTAATTTGCATGCTCTGACATGCACACGGTATGAAAAACGACAACGTTTGGCGTATAAGTGGAGTATTGCATGTGAGTTGGAATGCATTCATTAGGTATAGTAACAAGGTCTATCAGAACTTGGTGATTTGCAGGAGATACGGTATTTACGAAAATCGTCTCTTTCTATTCGATATCAAGACACCGTAATTATAAATTTGGAAGTGGCAGATCCCGTGACGTGATGATAAATTTAAATTCGACACAAGTCGTAGATCACAAGCTAGAAGTGGAATGAATTGCCAGTCCAACACCTTTTTTTTATTACATTTTTCACAATAAACTATTGATTACAAACTTTATGATTATGGTTTATGTCGTGTTGGAGACTCGACAATTCGGAAAACTTAGACACATTATGTTACAGTCAGTTACTGTATAAAATTCACGGAAAAAAAATGTAATATACAGAGTGGGGCATAAAAGCCAAGTGTTTTGAAATAATCATAAAATTATTGGCTTTTACTCTCAAAAAGAAATTATTGGTAGGAGAACATAGCCCATAATAAACCATTTTGAAATATCTAAGTGCAAAAATTACATCTGGCATATGATGCAGCCTTTCACGAAAATTGCACTCCACTGTTTCCAGCATGTCTCTGTTGATTTTTGAGAGATTCCATGGCGAATCGCTTTCTTCTCTGCTCTAACGTACGGGGCTTGGCCCTTTAAACACGTGACTTGAGTTACCCTCATAGAAAAAAATCACAAAGTGATAAGTCGGGAGACCGAGGAGGTAATGAAATGCCACCAAACCGAAACTGAACGATTTGGAAACAGGTGGCGAAGACAGCCATGGATGCTCTGGCGGTGTGTGCCGTGGCCCCATCTTGCTGGAACCACAAATCTTTGATATCCGCACCTCTCCTTTGCAATTCAGGTATGAAAAAGGTATTCACCATATGAATGTAACGTTCCGATGTTAATGTAGCGGTGACCCCATTTTCTCCAAAAAAATATGGGCCAATGATGCCACGCCATATGCCACGCGTTGTTCTAGCGTCTACCGCTCCATGATGGCAAGTGGCAAGTAAGAAAGTGGAATGGTTAGAGTCAAGCAATGGATTGTAATCAACTGCGCGCTCCTCCCTTTTCTAATATATGAGTACTACTCAAATCAAAAACACTTGGTTTTTATGCCCCACCCTGTATAACAGACATTTGTTGTATCGTACAGAGGTTTGTACCTATTTTATGTTGTATGAGGCATAGTCTTTGAGTAATCATTTTGATATTATGCCTTTAGTTTAGTGTCCTTTGATTCTACAATAGAGGTCTGAAAGACGTACCAATACAACATACGCCATACATGTATTCTATCTCTACTGCATCATTTTTTTCTTATCTATTATATGAATGCACGCGAATTAACAAAGTACTCCTACATAAAATGTATTTGTTAGTTACATCTTGAAGACAAACAGAACGAAATATATGCTAGCGGTTATATACAGCTTAAATTTGCAGGAAGCTAAAATGTACGGGAAGTACTGAGTCAACAATTCTTCTTTTTTTGAGTGAACAACAGAACGCCGAGTGGTTAAAGTAATATGATTTCCAATCAAAACGTGTTAGTATAAATTATATGATCATCATCATGGTTACAATGCCTTAATAGATATGTTTTGAACTCGTAAAGTGCATTAAGTCGGAGCTAGAGTATTGCCGACACGAATATTATCAACAGTCTTGGGAACTGTAGTTCGCCATCGTTCGCGATTTACTGTCAGTTCACTGGCGTTCTTGATACTCATATCCAGCAGCTGTTTCGTCGTATCCATCTAGCGTGTAGTTGAAACGGCCACGGCGCCGCCCACTTGGGACGTGACCCTGAACTACAAGTTTCTCCATATTATCGCTTCTGTGAATATGTCCGAAGAATGTAAGCATTCTCGCCGACACAATCGAGGATAGATCTCTTTGGATTACCGAGGTCATCCAGAATAGAAATGTTAGTTCGACAGGCGTACAAAAATATGGAGAACACAAAAGACTGAACCAGCGACATTTTGGTAGCTTTAGTGATGTTATGATCACGCCATATTTTAGTAAGCTTTGTCATGGCTACACATGCCTGTTGAATATCGAAATTATTTATTACGTAGGTATATATATTTTGTAAAACTATTTCATCTGATTCTCTTCAAAGACGGATTCTTTTGAGATCTTCCAATACTTCGAAAGATTGTCTGAAAGTACTGTAAGTTCGGACAATGCCGACAAATGAATCTGTCGACTGTTTCAATCAAGTTCAATACAACAAAGCATTTATTCAACGGTTTTGAATGGAGGACCCTTCATTCCAGTTGGTACATTGTTGCTTTTCTGTTAAGGGGATGGTATTTAGTGCAGAAATTGAGATCGGGTTTGGACACTTATTACTGAACGAAATTTAAATAATGTTGACGATGAGCTGCAGAATATTAGATTTGTTCACACTATAAGTAGTACCCGGCATCCTAGATTTTCATTATGCTAGCTGACAGACAAAACTTGTTGTAATGGTAGAGTAAAAGTCTAAATTGTACAGTATTTTGAACAAAAAAATGAAAACCAATAATCAAAGAATCTAACTTCCTTTCTATAAAACTCAATTAATGACCTTAAGAAATATTCCTGATATTAAAAGATCTCTTCTTGCTGAAGATTTGCATATTTAAAATTTTCAAAGTCCCTAAAATTCACAAATGTAATCCATTTTATAATAAGTACTGATGGCTCTACAAGTTAGCCGCTCAAGAATTGTTGACCTCGAGAATTAGGTTTGATGTCGAGCCCTTTATGAAATTCCACATAGTCTATCAATACTTTACAATCTTCTAGAAACTTGATTCAGTCCAGTTTTGTCTTCAAACCGCCTTCCCTATTCACGATGGCTAAGCCCGTGGCACCCAAGGTAATGCAGTACCTATTTAGGGTACTGGGTCTGAGGTTAAGTTTAACAAACATCTAAAATTTTATCGACAGTTCAATCACATTCACAATTATAGTACACGCAACGGAGCCAATTTAGTTCCTTTATATTGTCGACTAGGAAAGTGTCAGGACGTCCCAAGGCACTGGACAATAAAGCTTTTCAATACTCTTCCATACAGCATTAGGGACTTGCCCTACCACCAATTCTATACTAAAGTGAAGGAAACCTTGACTAAAAATGTTTTTTATTCAATAACAGAATTATTGTCTTTTAAATTTTAATGTGTCTTTATTAAATATTTTTAATTAGATATTTAAGACTTTGTAAATATTTTTATTAACGTTGTGCATAACCATTAAATTGAAACATTATTTAGATGTATCATTTTACTTTTGTCTTGACGTATGTAAACACTTCCATTGCTCTCTATTTACCCGAGTTTTATTGTTGTGTGGTCCAACAGGTTACAAAATGGTGGTTCCTCCCGTTCTTCGTGATCATACTTCGGCCACCAGAATTATTTTAAACTGTTTTAATTGTCTTGTTTTATGAATTTTTAACTATGTGACCGTGTGTAAATGTTATTTTCTCCTGATGGAAGATATGTAGAATTAAGAATAAGGATATAGTTACCCGTTTTACTGTAGTGTAGCTGACTAGGTCACCACGTTCCAAGAAAGTGAGCATGCTTTCTTTGTTAAACCTCACATGTTCAGTATGTATTAAAATCTTTATTTTATAGTACTATTGGTTTAACTTTGGGTGTTTTTCTGTATTTTGTAGAATCCTGATGAAGAAAATAAAATTTTTCGAAAGCTTGATTTAAACGAAGAGTACTCCTTCAATTGAGCCCCCTGTTTTGGTTGTGTTGACCGCATACCCAACTATTTCTAGTTTGTTGTAACTGTGTTGGTCACGACTCACACCTCCTAAACGTTTCCATGCATTAACATGAATAAATGAATTGAATTGAACTGAATTGAATCAATCAATCAAAAGAGCAGCTGTGGAAGTACTCTGAAAATCATTAGCGCTTATTGAAATTTAATTCAAAATAATTAAAAATATTCTTATGCACATGAATGCCTTATGATACATATAGATACCTAAAACTATCCTTTTCTTAATTCTCTACTCTAAATGAGTAAAAATAATGATTGTGTTTCACTAAACAGAAGTCCATCAGTGTGGACAGACCTTTTGTAAGTGTCGTCAAAGAGTTTTGAATAGTGAAATATCAGTAGAAATCACATTTACATGAAGTTAAACTTTGCTGATGCTTCTGTCACCTCTGTGACCTTAGTTTCATCACAGTATATCCAATTATACAGTAGCGCAACTCCCTAGAAATCATGCAGACAATTTGTCTCCGAAAAACTGGCCTTTCATAACCCCACGTCGGGTCTTCAGCACCAGCCGCAAGCATTGCCGTTTACGTTTTGAGCACAGGGTCGAAATTCTGAATTACAATTTGTAAGTTATATCCATGTATTCACATTTACTGTACGTGAAAATGTTTTGTACTGATTCTTCTAATTCGTCATGTATTCCTTGCATATAATTGGAGTGTAAACATTTTTTTTACAAGCAAAACAAGAAATAGTCGGTGTATGAAAGAAAATTGTTAACTCCGAGAAAATAGGTGGCTTTATTGTTTGTAAGTGAATTACAAAAATGCGAGATTCATTCAACTTTATTTTATGTTATCTTACCTAACCTTAAACATTTAAATAAATATGAAAACTTTATAATATCTTATATGATTCAAATTTCAAATATGGGTATATGTAACGACGGCGACGTAGCGTCCAAAATAACATTTATGTCTACTTATTCCACAACCTTTAAATTTATCTTCATCAATCATCCTAGATAAACGTTTAAGGTACGAAAAGGTGGCAAACAGCAAAACCGATGAAAACTTGTTAGGTGTACATAAAAAATGATGATCAATATGTTTATAACAACGAAAAAATATACTAAACTGGTCGTTATTCATAAAAAAATTGCAAAACTGTTTTTTATCTAGTTTGCCAAGAGTACCCGCTATCTTCTGTATTTGTATATTACATACGAATAGGCATATTGAAGAAAAGAATCCATGTTTATAGAGGAAAATGACATATTTTTGATATCATGTTGATTACTTTTATGGTGAACTCTCTATTTGAGCATCCATTAAAATGGACTTCACTTCCTGCTTAAAATTTCATAATGTTGGAACGCATAATCACATTCATTTTGTTATATACGTCGTGAAAGATCTTTTGAACGTTGTGGTGCTGTGAGGAAACAGTGAGAAATTATCAGGAAAGCTAATAATAGGTGGCTGTACGTCATGTTATTAATACTATTCGAAAACATATGATTTTCAAAGTGCAATCCATACAGTCTGCATGATAGTTTCTACAGATTATCTTCTTCTAACAAATCTTCTCTCTTACATGCCATAATCCAAAATTCTTGCCCTGTAAGGTCAAAATAGTACCAATATGAAACATTAATATATAGACTAGAGCAGATTCAGCTGGCTGACGCAATGCTTAGTTGTAGAAAATAAATAGTTCATAAAATTAGCTTTTAGAATAGGTCTACCATTTATTTTAGGTTCATAATCAAAGACCGAAAACACAAAAATTCATGCATGTTGAATTGGCGGGCACAAAGTGGCTAAGTCCGCTATGTCGGATGTCCCATTTCGAATTTTGTGATTCTGACTTTAGGCTCTTAATTAAAGAACGACTTTCCGTAACGTCTAACTCTTCTAAAAACTTAAAAAAAAACACAGCTACCCGACAGACTTTGTTAGAGACAGATGGAGCTATGCTATCACACTTTAATATTATAAAGGACCATATTAAACATTGGAGGAATCGCTTACCTGGCATCATCTTGAGGAAACTTAAAAAAAACTATAGTCGTAGTTTTTAGAATTGTTAATACAACCTGATATCCATATCAGCGTGTCACCAAATTCCTTAATCCGGTTCTGTCAAAGACACCATCTTCGTTTTCATAAACTGAACACGACTCAAGCGATCGCCTTACTAAACATCCTGCGAACGATGCGCGGGATGCTATGCGCGAACCACCAAAATTCTGGACAGTTGCGCTACTGTAGAATTGCATATACTGTGGTTTCATTTCTCTATTGGCCAATAGCGTAAGCGCGTATAATAGATCCTCAACTATACATACTGATAAAATCCACCCTAAGAGAATTAAATTTAATTTGCGTGAAATCTAAGCTATGGCAGATTTACAATAATTTCCTGGATATAAACGCCTTTCCTATTCCTACATCCCCTTAAGTGCGCCCGTTCTCTCGTTAGCGACGTCTAAACCAATTAAAAATAATTACTAGTCGCTGGTAAAGGAGAACAAACAATGAAAAAGGGAGAATTTCCAACGGCAGCAATTTACGACGAATTTCCCCCTAACTTTTGGTTTACTGCTTAAGTAATGAGTTTTATATACCTCTCTGTCATTATTCTATAGATCTTTTGAGTTCACTTTACAGTAGTGCGAGACATTTTGTACTCCTAATGGTATTTATGAAAAGGTATTTGACCTTTAGGTACACGTGCCTTGTTGTGAAACTTGAGTACAAGCGTGGTGAATTCTGTGCACCACCTATTATTGTCAGTCGGAAAGGCATATGCGGCTTTCTTTAAATATGAATACGAAATACGATGGAACATTTATGTATGTACTATCATACAATTCTTTGGGTAAAACCGTTTTGTTTTGTTTTTACATCCCACACTGGTAGGTTTGGGCAGTATTGTGACCGCGAAAATTTTCGATTTTGTGATAATACACTTCTTGGGCGTTTCATGATGTCTACATAACGAAAATCCACGTAACTCATTTCCGTCGGTCTGTCTGTCTATCTGTTGACCTCCTTCTAACGTCGTAATCTCAGTAACCGCTGCATGGATTGTGATGAAATTTGGGTAACGATATGCTGTGGGGTCGTAGTAGGTAATGTTCATATTAATTTTGGAAATCGTTGTAAGGGGGGGGGGCGGAGTAATTAGTAAAAGACAAAAAATTTCAAAAATTCCTCAAATTTCGTTTTTAGGCGTTCTAGGGGTCCCTGATCATTTTCTACTTTTTTTTGGGTGGGGGCGAATTTGTAAAACTGATGTTTTTGTTGTATTCATAATGGACTGTCCATTGTCCTGTAAATGAAAAACCTAGCGGCATAATAAATTTTTTTAGGTCCATCCGAATACTGCCTTGCCTATTATAGAAACCAAGGGACTTAAAATTTGTGATGCATACATACGAGTATTGTTTTGGATCGTTCTGTATTGCGTAATGCAAAAATTAATGAATAGATTTTAATGAAACTTTGACATAGTATTATTACCGCGGCGAGGATGGAAACCGCGGTGGTTTTTGGAAAAATTGTGTCAGTGGCAGCGCAGCAATAATAAAAAAAGACAAAAAATATGAAAGAGCTCTAACTTCATTTGTAGACGGTTTCGAGGCTACTGATCATTTAGCATCGTCCAGTTGAAGCATGCAGAAAAAAAACGGTGGCGTCCTACCTTCTAAGGAGGGAGATGCAAGAAACTACTTGCGAGAGTTCTTGTAATGGATGCTTTTTTGCGGGCGGGTGGGCAATGATTTGGTTGCAAGGGGATTTCAGACTATAGCTTCATGCAATGGGAAAGTAATAAAAAAGGATCATTATTATATGTGGGAAGTACTGAGTCAATCAACTTGACTCCATTTTTTTGATTACATGATGAACATGTTTATTAAAGGGGGGTGTTATTGTGCTCCACGTCCTGCTATATTTTAGTACAACATGTATAGCGATATACATTTAAGCTATGAAGAGTTTTAATACAGACCCTATAATGAAGAAATAGTTGACATAAATGCTGTGTATCCGGTGATCGAGGGAAAGAAAGTATTTTCTTCTCTGATTGATACGCAGACTTACAATAACAAATGCAATACCGTCTAGTTATGAACTCAATTATTTTTTTAATAAAGACCCACGCTTGACGCCTCAGACGTCGTCATGTTAGTTTTGAGGAGAAAAGAGAAATTTAAGAAAAGATAATAAGTAGAAGAATAATTTGAAAGTGTTAGAAAGAAAGACAGTTATAATTTTTTGTAGAAATAGATTTTTGCTTCAAGGTGGCATGCTGTCCAACAAACAAGGCATGTTTCCAGAGTCATAAAAATTCTATGAGCAAGGTGTTCATTTCAAAGGTTAGATCAAGCAACAGACCTTTTTTGACAGTCTAGTAGAAGTTAAGATTTTAAAGAGCATTGTAACTGGGGCTACTGTTTTGAGAGCTATTAACATGGGCATATTGGTGAAATATTGCTGAGAGTACAGCTACATTTTATTAACTCTGGAGAACATCCCTATGAATTATAGTGTATGATACAGCAATTCATCATGCAATACAGGTTATATATGTTCTGTTTAGAAAATTGAGATACTCCAAGTTTGAGCCATCTATGTAGGCTGGTATCAATTTTCCAAACATGAAACTTATAAACAAAACTTGTGGATTACATTAAGTTCACCAGCTCCGTCCATAGGGTCGATTCCACCTGTTTTGGCTTTTTTTGTACTTTTTGTTAGTATATAATAAACCAGATGGACGGTATAATGTAGCAACTTATGCTCCACAGATATCGAGGCACGAAAAAAGTATAAAACTCCTTTTAAATTTCAATACATGCGTATTGCAATAACCACTTTTCTGTTACCGAAAGGATTCCAAACATATTATTCGTTTACTATAGCAGCTATACTGCAATTTTAAAAAATCATGTCATGCGCAAGTTCTTCCTTTAAATACTGGCTAGGGAAAATTGAATTTGCCAAAAACATTTCGTATTTTTAGTTGACAAAAATATATTTTTTGCCACTGCCAAGTGAACCTGTTTGAACCATACTTATGAAACATGCTATTCGAAGCATGTTTGCTCCCTGATAACGAAATCGCAAGGTTACTCTACCGCCCTTGAAACTTTGATAAAAGGGCCTATGAAATATTCTCATTTCTGCACATTCCGACTGAGGAGTAGTAAACAATTCGTGAGTAATAAGCTAAAATATCAGCTGTGACTTGTATGATTCAGGCGTTCTTTTTTGAGTGGAAATTACTGATACTTATATAACAGCGTTTTCAAACTATGGACGATGAGTGCATATTACTCTAAAATTTGAAAATGCTTGATCCTACTCAGATGCTTGGTTTCCTTTGGATAACATGTTTACTATTACAGCTATATGTTTTATTACTCACTTCGAATTTCTCCCACTTTGATGGCTACGATTTTTAGCTTTGTAGCTAGGTTGATGTGTCGTTTGTTCTACAGCTTCAACACGCTGTTCTGGCTCCGCCTCCTTCTGTCGGTTCTTAAACCTGAAATATTGTTTTTCGCCTAGTCAAAGTTTGAAAATATCACCACAATGTGAAACATTTTTTGTATTTGCACTGCGACAGTAACCATACAAAACTACATAAGGCATTCAATGGTATGCTTAACCAATCACAGTTCAATACAGAAAACACTAGTTTGTAGGCTGTAATGGTTCTGAGGTACTTTTAGTTGATAACAGATAAAACTGAAAGTTTTTATATTCTAGAGCTACATTTTCGCTGTATAATTGCCTAGAACGAAGCCTAAAATTAATCGTGTCCACTATATATTCAGCAAGGTTTCATCAACAAGGCCTCTTTATTCAATGCCTGATTGAAAATCATGGAGAATCCTGTGTTGTTGCACTTGACATATTGAAGGCCTTCGATAGAGTGTAATATGAGGTCAAGCGTGCTGCTTATGGACTACCACATGGCCTGCGCCAGTGGCTGCATCACTTCTTGAATGTCATTCATCAGACTTATTTTCAATAACCGCCGGTTTGAGGTAGGCTGGCTCAGTGGTTAAGGCCGAAGGTTCTTGACCGGAAGGTGCCGTGTTCGATTTCTGTCAGAAGCGAACATTTATTTCTTATTTTTCTCAATCAAAAATAAATTTGCATAAAAACAAGCTCAGCGAGAATCCCCACCTGAGTCTTCACTGTTGGCTTCTATTTAACAGTGCTGTTCCTAGAGTGGCGCCGGGAAACAGTAACAAATACTACACAGAACACGAGGTTTACGACAAGATCAGTCGATGATGTTGACACAGAAGTAAAAAAAAATAAACGCCGGTGTCCCTCAAGGCTGTGTCCTATGCTGCTGTACATCAACGAACTGCTAGATATAACTTCTAATCACCCAATAGTCGAGTCACCTTCCGAAGCTTCTGGGGATCAACTTCAACAATAACATGTTCTGACAAGGCCATATCTTCAATATGGCTAAAACGATGGCTAAAACGGCATCCCAGAAGCTTGGAAGCAGATCTAACCATCTTTGGAGTTCCCATGTGTGGGCTTCGAAGCACCCTCTAGAGCTTCTGGATACTATAGAGCAATTAGACTAACCTCATAAAGGACCTCCATAGCCTGGAACTTCGAAGAAGGGTGACCGACCTGTCTTTGTTTTACAGATTCTATCACGGAAGATGTTCGAGTGAGCTCTCCTAGATAATAACACCAAAGGCCGTCCGAACGAGGAACACTAGAGACGCTCTGTGAGCTCATCCTTACGAGGCCGAGGTTCCTGCTCCTCGAACCAGTCTCCTCCAGTATTCCTTGTTTTGGAGAACTTTCGACGCTGTGGAATAAGCTGCCAGGGAATTTTTTCTCTGCAGCTGCAACCTGCAGCGTTTCAAATCTAACGTCCACCGATACTTGTCCTCAAGCAGTGCTTCTACAGCGCCATAGGCTTTCAGCCTTTGTGGGAGGCATACCATAGAAAAAACGACTCGTGTACTTGAAATGCATTTTCTGCCTAGCACCATGATATTGATCCCTGTCAGTGCCAACGATGTTTTGTGTTCGTTAAGATTTAATCTCCTAATAACTTTCGGGCGTTCAGTTTTTGCTAATGAGTATTCTATATTGGCTAGCTGAGCGTTAGGACAATAACGGACGAACTTGTATTTAGCTTGTAAATTTTGATGATACCAACCTTTTAAATGCACCATTTGGCTTTCTGGTAGCTTTGACCAAAGGCGTGGCCTGACTGCTGAACAGGGCTTCTACTGGCAAGGAGATCTCTTCAGGTATGACGACAGGTGTTGGTTCCACGGCATTGACACCACGCTGTTTGGAACGTCCAAGGGATGGTGCGGCAGTCTTCAAGATGCGCGATTGGGTTTGGGTGGGGGTGATACGCTTCGAGTTGGTTTGAAGGACTTGAGCGTATTTTCCTGGAACAATTAAAGCAGTTGATAAGAGTGCGTCACAGTTTTTATAGGTAGAAATAGCCTTGGCAAAATAAGTCCCCGCATTTGTAGTGGCTTCCATGGAGGATACCTACTGACCTCAACAAGCTACTACGAGGTTCAGAGGTATAACCACTAGGCTGTACAGAATGCCTTAACACGTTGATAGGGTTATAATTGATTATTTGTTCGGCTATTTTACAAGCACTATGATTCTATCAAACTGAAATTTCAGAGTAACTACTAGGCTACGCTTTGTGAGCTAGCACAACTTGATTCCTTGAAAAATCACTCTATGTGCTAAACTATTTTGCCCAACGTGACGAAAATCCGTACCCGAAAATTTATTTATAAAATGATATACTTTTCGTGCTTTAGAATCAGGAAACTAGATATTGAACGTTGTTCAGTTTAGTGCATAAGATCCACAGTCAAGCAACTAAACACTTGCTTTAGCAGGTAGTTGTCCAAAATTTCGTTAACCGTTTTGGCGATACTGCTCTCCAAAGCATGTTATCTAAGCCCTTAATATTTGACCATAATTTCTAAAAAGATGCTTGAGCACATAATATCAGTAAGTACTAGTAGGTACATACATTTAAAATATACACAATCTGACCATAAGACCTAGTTTCTAAATTTTATTAGGACCGAAGTATCATAGGGTTTAAAAAATTGTGCCTAAGTTATGTGCTATATACACGTTGTGCGTCACTATTAGAAAACTAACCATTGGTACAGGCTAGAAACGGTCAAGGTACTAGACCCATGCAAATAGTGTTGTTCAAAATTCATGACCATTTTGGCACTATTGCCTCTCCAAAATATATTATCTGAAAGACCTCAGTAAACGTGTACATATATTTTATCCAGATTTCGAAGAAGGCCCTTTGTCACCTCGTGAGCTAAATGCACGTTCTGGTAGAGTTGAAATATGTACAAGTTTAGCATAAAACGTAAGAGGTATGCCTATTTTATTACAAACCAAGAGAACGTTGGTACGGTGGGATATATATGTATAATGTTACCCCGAATCTGCGCAATAGACGAATACAGGTAATTGAAAAAAGTTTGCCGAAATTCATGGAATAGCCACTACATTTGCCAATTATATGAAATGAGCATCTTTTATGAATCTTTCTGCATGTTCCGGAATGTGAAAACTAACCGTATCACGATCTAATAGGTAGCAAGTGCCAGACTGTATTCTTTTGTTTTCAATGCAATGATAATAAAATACATATTTCTAAACCTTTTATGGCTCCTGCAATGTTTGATAACTAATTAACTATGCTTTATAACTAATTCTGATTCTTTGTGTGATCAAACTTGGCGTCTCTGTTGACTGTTTCTGGCTATTCATGTCTATTTTGTTTCTTTCCACGTTTTTGTTTCCACAATTAGCTTATTTTCAACCCATTGTAGACATTTTATTATACAGTTTCGATGAACGAGGATAACGGAATGACTATTTGACTAAAACAGTACATAATATTAACTTAAAAATAACCTAACTTATATTCATTTTGCGGAATACGCAACAACTCACAGGCCTAAGGATACAAACATAGTGGAGCGACGAGGCTAGAGACACAGCGACGAGGTGAGCGACGCGACTTGAATTTAACCGTGCATTGGAATTGGCAATTCCAAAAATCGATGAGACCTCTAGCGGCTAAAATCTACACTGACGAAGCAGGTACTCGAATTTCGGACGGCACACAATTAACATGCCATTAACCGTTTATATGCCGTTTATGTTTCTTCGTTCAGTCGTGTTTTCGAGTTTGTGCTTCAGTTGCACAAAATGCTCTGTACGAACCAAACGCGCCTATTTGGCTAGAAAATATCGAGTTGGTACCGGTAAATATCGAGTTGGTACCGATATCGATATTTTCATTTTCGCATATCTCTACAGCCGCAAAATCATCCATAAACCCTCCCAAGGTCAAATTTTTTGGGAACCATTTTTATATAGGAAATCCTCGGAGATATTATGCTGGTTGTTTATTGTGCCGTGATAGAGATGTTACCGCAGCGTTAAGCGACGCGACTTGCGCCGAGATAAAATTTGGCATTAACTGTCGCGTTGACAGTTTAGTCTTGACAAACAGCGGTATAGGGCACGCGTATAGAGACGGCATTTGCAATGACTGGGCAGGTAAATATAATATAATAGCGTCTGTGTACATACTGGTTTGAGTTCGGAAGTAGAGCAATAAATCGCAACTTTTGTCTAGGTAAAATCGCTAAACGTATCGCACTACTATAGAATGTGTGTTTCGTGGCGTTTTTCATCTCGCCGCTAGCCTCGCCGCTAGTCCCTAGCCTCGTCGCTCCACTATGTTTGTACCCTAATACATGTAAACCTTCTTCTGATACCAGTTTACCAAAGAAAGTATCTTTACTATAACAAATACTATCATTTTAGTCGAAATACTAATGAAACTCGTTTCCAAAATATGTGCCTAATACAGTTTTCGAAATAGATGTAATTTTGGAAAACTATGGTCTTAGTTACAATCTTCATCAAAATACATTTTTGATCACTACAAATGGGCCACCCTGTAAGCTGTAACTAAAATCATGTGCTGTTGATGTACATCAAGTATAGTAGCAAAGACACATAATTATATAATTTAAAACGTGATTTTTCTGGATGCTCGCGGTTTTTTGTATCAGGAACAAAACAATACAGTGCACCACAGCGCGTAATTTGATAAACACGCCTTTATTGTTGTACACGCTGGCTCCCCAGTTTTTTTTTTAAACAGGTGCTGTAGTTTACCCTTGCTGGTTTAACTTTATTCACAAATATTTCGTTTGCCCGAAGAGTTTGGGCATAAATGTGGCTACATGGACGTAGAGAGAGGAGGAGGCAGGATGATAACTGATATTATTCTTTGAATAATATCCCATGAAAAATAGTAATTCAGTTGCACTAAGCTTTATTATTCAATTTCAGATAAGTCTTATTGTTGTTGCTCTCTTCCCCCTTTTTTTATTTATGTTATTGGCTCTGATCTGAGATCAACTGGCCAGTTCTATTTTGGATAGACATCTATTTTTTCTTAATAATACGAACATTGTTTTATATTAGTCATAGTTGAAAGTTACACTGTTATTTTTAGTTTTTGTGTGCAAAAGTTATATAATAGTTAGTATGCACAGTTGTTTTCACTAGCTAGTATAGAGATCATATTAGCAGGTAACGGAATATAGTTTGACAACTTGTGATACAGGTCTGTTACCTCATTACTGATCAATTGACATTCTAATATACAGTGTTGAGCAGTACTAATTTCTCCACATCTGCAGTGAGGGTCATCGTCTAGCCCTATTCTAGTTTTGTGTTGAGGGCTTAAGCAATGACCACATCTCAATCTGCAAAGTGTTCTCACAAGTGGTCTATTCGTTTCTCTCTTAAACCAGGGTTCTGTTCTTATGTTCTATTGGATCTGTTTGTATATCGTTCCGGATGGATTTCTATGGTAGTGTTCACTCCACTTTTCTTTCAGGTTCTTGTTTAATTTACTGTTCAAGTCACTGTAGGGAATTTTGAAATCCCTCATCAATATTCCATCTGTAGTCGCCATCTTTGCGAGTATGTCGACTGTGTCGTTTTGAGGTATACCTGTATGTCCTTTAATCCATACAATTTTTACATTTTTATCCAAATTGTTGTGTCTGTAAATCAATTTCATTATGTTTGAGATGATATGGTTGAAAGTCGGTGAAATTCTTAAATGCTCTAATCTCATAGCTGCACTCTTGCTGTCGCTGAAGATTATAACGTCTCTAAGCTCAGTATTACTGAGAGAATATTCTAGTGCTTTTTGAATGGCTGTCAACTCAGCTGTATATATTGAACAATCTGGAGGAAGTTTGTATAATTCTTGATATTTTTTATTTTCATGGTAGAAAGCGCATCCTACATCGTTTGTTGTTTTTGAGCCGTCTGTGTATATGTGCTCACATTGATCCCATTTTTCTTCTATCTGCTGTTTGAATTTGATGTATGTGGTAGGGTCAGCTTGATGAAAGTTCGTATATTCTACTCCTAGTTTGAAGTTGTAGTTCTTGTATTCTGTGGTAAAGTAGGGGTGTAATACGTTGGAATATATTTGATCTCTGATTGGTAATAAGTACTCATAGCTTTCTATAAGTAAAGGGAGTTTTTTATGCTGTCAGTATTTGCTAGTCAGACCCAAAATGAAAAGTTTATGAATAGATGCAACCTTATCTTTGCTAATCTGCTTCAGTACTGCTCTTGTACTCAGTTTTTGTCTTCTTAGATACAAAGGAGGTTCATTGCACTCTATCTCCATTACATTGATTGGAGTACTTAGTAAGTATCCAACACAAAGTCTTAAACATTTGTTTTTTATTTTTTCTACTCTTCCCCTTCTCAAACCTCTATATTGGTTGGCACCCTTCGTAATGATACACATTTTTTTACTTTTCGCCACTTATGATTTAAAGGACGAAAAATTAAAACAAGAAGGTATTGTATATAAACTTCATCAGTAAAGTGGATTGTCCCTATATTTTTTCCAAACTTATCGCTTTAATTTAACAAAATTAGGTTTTGTCGTTACAACTTAAGAGAGTTTATATTGTTTTTCACGTTATTAGTAATCAATATTTTATAAGTTTAAAATTTTCGCAATTCTTTTTTGTATAAAAAAGCACTTTCAAAAATTTTTGTGCGCCGACTATAGGCACTGCGAAACTGCAAACCTTCTAAGCCTAAGCCATATTCGATTGTACAGTTTTCCTTGCAAAATAAAAAAAACCCAAACATTAAATTTATTGTCGCCTGAAAGCTATGTATGATATACGAATTTAGATTGCTATTTTCCATTGGCAAAATTATATAATTTGCAACAATATGTAGGTAAATGAAGTTTAGTTGTTTGGAGCGTCTGCGTAATTGTTCTAAATACAAAAGCTAAAAGCCTAGCTCAAGATTTGCTACCTTTTTATATTTCTATGTACATTAATAATGCGCTTGGGCAAAAAAAACATTTTGCTCCATATGCGAGCGTCCTTCTGTAATATTTAAAATACAAATGTAAATCATATACATATAAATAAATCTATAATTATAGTTCCTTTTCAGATGCCACCGAAAAAAAGAAAACGATATGTTATGTATCATTTACCTAGTTGAATTTGCTTTTAGTTTGTAGTGAGTTTTGCTAGGTACCCATCATTCCAAGTTTTATGTTCGCTAAATGTTTTGCATTTTCTTTGCAAAATACAGCATTTTGGAAGTCGCCGAAGTAAAACAGCTTATGAAGATGCCATCCACTCGTGGTGGCGAAACGTCAAGACAAACCAAGTCAAGAACCACAAATTCATTGGACGATGGTCGCGAAAGCCTTACACAGTATACATTTTCAGTTTTCTCCAAATGTAAGAAAAAAGGCTTATATACAAATATTGACGTAGGTATATTAAAATATATTACTTCGAGTACCAAAAAAATGTACCTACAAAAAAAGAATTCTTGATCTAAATCCCGGAAACCTGCACCCAAAGACAGATATTTATTTCTTAAGGCGCTAACAATTGGGTATGAGTAGTTTACCCTAATAGGATTCGTCAGTGTATGCTAAGTTCCTGTTAAGGGTCTAGGGTATAGCGCGCGACATTGAGAATCAAAGAAAAGGCGTATTCCCGTGTTAGCGAGGAGGCGTGGCCACCTGTTCCCTTTCTCCAGTGTGTGCGTGTCTAAGATAAGGAGAGATAAGTCCACCAATCCAAAGGTAAGGTCAAAAGGTCCAAAGGTAAGGTCCAAAGGTCATCATAAAAGTTAATTTAGCATTTCCAAGTTCCTGACGCTACCTTTAAACTTACAGTAATGATTCAAAAAGCAGATTGAAGAAGAAGCTTGCACTTTGTCACCTATTTGGCCTTTTTTAACCCTTAACTACCCAGGTGCGGTCAAGGTGACCGCATGCGTCCATAGATTTACAATATCTCCCCACTACAACACTGCTCTGTCCCACCCGTCTCGCTATTCTTTCTCTGCCTCCTAATCAGTCAGTACGCCACTAGTTGTTGTTGTAGTCGTATCGCACTCCTTTTAATCCAAGGTCACGCAATCGTCTGCGGTCACAGTGACCGGACCTATGTGTTAACGTCATGGCAAGCAGTTCCAGAAGTGTACGGTATGGTGAGAAAAATTATGAAGAGCAGTTGATGGAATGGTACCATGATGCCTCAGGAAGTGAGATAGAAGATGACAATGATGAGGCGATTCTTTCGGAGCACAGTTCAGACTCAGAAATTGATGCAGCTTCTGAGGATGCAGCTGATCAATTAGAGATTGACACAAGGAGGGAAATTGAGCAAACAGAAAATATTACTGTGGAAAACGAGGCCCCAGAAGAAGAAATAATGCCAGAAAAAGAATTTGTGAAAAATTTTTTTGGTAAAAATCGGTATAGGTGGTCTTCTCGAGAAACTTTATCTCGCTCCAGAACTAAAATCCATAATATAGTGACCCAGTTGCCTGGTCTTCGTGGACCGTATAGAGCTGAAAGGGCAACACCTAAAACAGTTTGGAGTTACCTCATCACGGAAGAAATTTTGAGTCAAATATTACTTTGGACAAATTCAAGGTTGAGGAAGGAGAAAGAAAAATATGCAGAGCAAACGCCATTGCAAGATATAGATTTAGTAGAATTGAACGCATTCATTGGACTTCTTCTGTATAGCGCAGCTTTCAAATCAAATCACGAGCACTTAGACGCTATTTTCGCCACGGATGGAACCGGCAGGGACATTTTCAGATGCGTGATGTCAAAGAACAGATTTGCCTCATTGCTGGCTAACTTACGATTTGATGATCCTGAAACGAGAACTGACAGAAGGAAAGATGACCCGGCTGCGCCAATATCATTTATTTTTGAGACATTCATAAATAATTGTAGAAATGTCTATTCTATTGGTCAGTGTGCTTGCGTGGATGAAATGCTGGTAAGTTTCCGTGGAAGATGCAAATTTAAAATGTATATGCCCAATAAGCCGGCTAAATATGGCATCAAATTAATGTGCATGACTGATGCAAGGAATGGTTATCTCCACAATGCATATATTTATGTAGGAAAAGACAGCGATGGAAAAACTTTATCTGATGAAGAGCGACGAACATTATTGAAACCCACTCAAGCAGTCATTAGGCTGACAGCGTCGCTCCGTAACAGCAATAGAAATGTCACTGCTGATAATTGGTTCAGCTCCATTGAGCTAGTTGATGCTCTAAAACAGACCAATCTTACATATGTTGGAACGATTAAAAAAAATAAAAGAGAGATTCCAGCCGAGTTCCTGCCCAACAAAAAGAGAAAGGTTGGTTCTTCCATGTATGGATTTACAAATTCAACAACAATGCTGTCATATGTTACGAAAAAAAATACGGCGGTAATTCTAGTGTCATCTATGCACCACGAAAAAAGTAAAGATGATTGTTTACCAGAAATTATAGAATATTACAATTCAACAAAAGGTGGGGTGGACTTGCCTGATCAAAAATGTGCCACTTACTGCTGCGGACGGCGTACAAGAAGATGGCCAATGGCGGTTTTTTACAGACTTTTGGATATAGCCTCGAGCAATAGTTTTGTTTTGTACAGTGCTCACGAAAAAAATGAAGAAATGTCAAGACTAACATTTGTCAAACAACTTGCTAGAGAGCTAGTTCTTCCACATCTGGAAAGAAGATACCACAACCAAAGATTGCCTTATGAATTGCGGACCAGTATTCGTCGAGTCCTTGGTATACAGGCTGAGTCTACCGAGTACGCTCCTGTCACAGAAGATAAATTGGAGAAAAGAAAGACTTGTTACACCTGTGATCCTAAAAAGAAAAGAAAAACATTTCATTTATGTCGTTCATGCCATAAACCTATCTGTTTAGAGTGTTCCGTTAAAACATGCAAAAACTGCATATAACAAATTATTCAAATGTTTATGCCTTGCAATTTTGTTTATTTAGTTTATTTATGAGAACAATTATTTATTTTACTTAAGGACTACAGTTTAGGGTAACACATGCTGTGAAAGATTTTTTTTTAAATTGGAAATTAGACTCTAGCACTCTATTTTCGAAATAGTGTAGTTTTTAATAAGAAATCCTAGTCTATAAGAAGAGTAGAGTTTTATTTGGTTTTTTGGTGTTTTTTTAATCCGTGTTCATTATTGTTATACTAACATTAACATATTCTGTCAAAATAAAGTGGGTATTTCAAGCTAACATTAATTCGTTTTTTTTTAATTCTTGTTTAAAACATGCGGTCACCATGACCGAACCTGGGTATTGTTGTGATGCTTTTTACACCTGGGTAGTTAAGGGTTAATAACGTGTTTAGTTGCTAAATCACAAACATAAGAAGAATGTATGATTTAGCATTGCGAGTTTTTTTGCATACTAAAAAGCTTTTTTAGAAAATCGCAAATAGTGGTCATTCATTAAGGCCTTAAACATCATCTTCTGAAATACTGTGAACGTGGTTCGAAAAACAAGTGAGTTCTGTTCGAAATGGGAATCCGTGCTTTAGCTTGTCAAATGCATACAGGGTTGGGATAAAGTATGGAACCAAGCAAATATCTTTGAAACGGAAAGGGTGATGTTGCTGCAAAATTGCAGGTAAATATAGTGACGCATAATGCATCCGAAGACATTATGTTAGCTATTAATGTACTTCCGGTCTAACCGGAAGTACTGTCAACTTTTTTAATTTAAATGGGACACCCTGTATATTTTTGCAGATTTTAATACATATCTTTTTTTTCAGAATACGTCCATAGTGGGTTTAGTATTTGTATCTGTAAAAATGGGAACTGTAAAGCTTTTTTATTTGTCTCACAAATTCGTCCGTGGCGGTCTGCGGTCTTCTCGTTTGAGATATTTTTTTTGTATTTTAGTCACCGTCAAACGTGTTATAGGACCCCTGTCGGGATGTAAATCATTAAAAGTTGACACACTTCTTTGTGAGTTCTCACGTAATCGCCAAAACCGACTTTGAATAACCGGCATTTTAAACACCTGAAATGAGAAGAGAAGAAGCTTTATCTTTCCTGTTTTTACAGAAACTAATACTAAACCTACTATGGACGTATTTGGAAAAAAAATGTATTAAAATCTGCAAAAATATACAGGGTGTCCCATTTAAGTTAAAAAAGTTGACGGTACCTCCGTTTAAACCGGAAGTACATTAATAGCCAGCATAATGTCTTCGGATGCACTATACGTCACTACACTTGCCTGAAAATTTTCAGCAATATCATTCTTTCCGTTCCAAAGTTATTTGCTTGGTTCCATACTTTATCCCAACCCTGTATGTATAACTGTGTATACCCAGGCCCCTTAATATGTTACATAACCAAATTAAAAGTTCTCCATGTACGCTAGTGTGGTGCCTCATGCAATTCTGAATTCCAGGCTATACTCCGGCGTACTGCGATTGCTGTTGTGTTTTAATTTTCTTTGTGTTTAGAGCAGAACAGTTATAATGGAGTCATCATCACTGACCTACGAAATTAACATACATTACTGGGTAACTGCAGAACTGCATTTGAATTTTGCTGTTTCTTCTGCTGTTAATTAAAATCAAAAGTAACAACGAAAAAGTAATTAGAAGTGCCTTATTTTCATAAAAATAATATATATCAGGAAGCACTTTCTGAAATCTGCGCGCACGATAAAGGACATCTCACCTGATATTATGATGTTAATGCAATAACAAATAATCGATCGATTTTCTTTACTACATTAGATACATAAAAAATATTTCTTCCCTTATAGAAGTTTGGCGATCCAAATAGCTAACGTAGCTCTAAATACAGTTATGAAGGAAAGGTCAACCGGTGAGCCACCAAACCAACAGTTTTGGTGTCTGCCAACAGACCTTTCACCTTCGGCTTTTTCTTCTATAATCAGTCGCAGTAGTTCGTACTTTTCTGCTCGTATGTTATGACATAAATAAGTTGTTTTTCGTTCCTTGGTGGTAAGTATGAGTTTTTTTTTGTTTCTCTATGCAGTTAAAGACTTCATCGTTCGTTATTCTTTGAACCCATAATATTCTGAGTGAGGCAGAAAATGTGCATTTCAGTAGCGTCTATTTTATTTTCTGGTGATGAGTCCAGCGATAGCATCCGTTCAGGATAACCGAGAAAATTTTGCATCTTACGATGTGTATCCGAAGTTTCGTGATTCGACGGCGCGTTCAACAGGCACGTGTGGCCATGACAAAGCTTACTAAAATATGGCGTGACCATAACATCAATAAAGCTACCAAAATGTCGCTGGTTCAGTCTCTTGTGTTCTTTGTTTTTGTATGCCTCGGAAATTTGGACTGTTAGAAAGGCACATCGAGCCCGCGTAGATGCTTTTGAAATGTGGACGTGGAGGAGAATGCTGAGAGTTCCTTCTACTGCTTATCGAACTAAAGTCTCCATGCTGGATGAGCTTGGTAATCCAAAGAGACCATCCTCCATTGCGTCGACGAGAATGCTTACGTTATTCGGACATATACACAGAAGCGATAATATGGAGAAACTTGTAGTTGGCCGTTCCCCTACACGCTGGGTCGACACGACGAAACAGATGCTGGATATGAGTATCACGAGCGCCATTGAACTGACAGTGAATTGTGAACGACGGTGAGCTACAGTTCTCAAAACTATTGATAATGTTCGTGTCAGCAATACTTTAGCTCCGACTTAATGCATTTTACGAGTTCACAACGTATCTGTTAAGACATTGTGACTGTGATAATGGTCCGAAGTTTTAGGCTCAGATCTGACCTAACGAAAGGTCCTCTCATACTCATATATTCCTTTCTGGACTCTTCGATGGGGATTCTGACTTCCTTATACGGGTCACATACCTCATTTACAATGCTCTCCAGATATTTGTATGACGACACCGGTTCTACCGTACTACCTTTGATAATCAGACGAGCCTGTACACTACTATTATACAGGTGTCTTGACAAATGCAATGAATAGTTTTTGCCATATTTATGAGGAGGCAAAGGACTTAGACGTCTCATTTTCTTTAACGGAATATCCAACTCACATGCCCTATTTTTGTGGTTAAATAAAATAGCAACAGCCCTAGTTGCCTTCCGTCTAAAAATAAAGGAGATAGTATTTGGTACATACCTTTTTTTTCAGAAATCACTGCCCTGAGCTAAGCTAATGTGCGGTGAATAAGCAGCAGAAAAATTAAAGGAATGTTAAGAAAATACCTACTAGGTATTCGGTTTAAGTAAGGTCCTGTTAATCTTATTATATTTGGTTCTAGGTTAGCACCGCGAAACGGAAAAGCCAAGTATTTCTTCTTTAATTTGGACCATGCGAGGTTGTCTAGATCATCCAGCCTGTCTACCATGATGTGAATACAAATACCCTGTGTCTCTAGTTCTTTGCACGAGATGGACAAATCGACGGTGGGTAGGGTGAATACGGTTAGGGCAGAGATCAACATACAACTGCGAAGTCCAAGAGGCATTTTGACTACATTCGCTTATACTAAAATCATATCCATCGGCTCATTATTACAATAGTTAAACGATTGCATCATTTTTGTTCCATTGTAAACGGATGTTTTTAGCTTCTGCTTCAATCTCATCGCATAGGCACATAATTAGAAATGAGGATTTCATTATTGGTCATTATTTTGGTATCCCTAAATATTACGGTTACATATTACTAAACATTTTCAAAACTTTACCTGTCAAGATTGCTTTATGCAATGTACTACCAGTTTCCACATTGTTTTCCAAATTGAAAACCCCATTAAACCAATTGAAAACTCTAATGTCGTTTATTCCATACCATGTCTCAACTGTAACAGTTCTTACATTCGAGAAGCTTGAAGGCTCGTATCACATCGCATAAAAGTGACATCAATCGCAAGGTCAACAGTTGTGCCTTGTCAGAACATGCAATTGATACTGGACATAAAATCAATTGGGATAATGCCAGGGTTTTGGACACTGAAACCAATTTTGAAAAAAGACTTTTCCTGGAGATGATCCACATCAATAATTGTGATAACAGCTTAAACAAAAGATCAGACATTAAAAATCTTAGCAGTATTTATTCTTATATTTTGAGATTGGATCAGGTGGGACCAGCCAATACATCTATTTCCTCTATTTAATGAACATTGTGTGAGGAATAGCCCACTAGGCGTTTTTCTGCTGGATCCTTTGATACTGTCCTGGTCTCATTAGCTGGGTTTCTTTGTTTTAACTAAAACAGAATTGATGGATCCTGGGAAATTTTCCTCTTGGGTCTCCTAATACTATGTTTATTACATCTCCCTCCTAAACCAGTCTTTTGGCTACTAAACAAACTTGTCCAAAAAACGCCATTAATTCAATAAAATTACCTTTTCACATTATAATTATGATCTTATTAATTAAGGTTTTCTCTTTGCTCCCCCGTTAACATTAACGTAATACAATTCCTTCCTCATAAATAAATACATAATATATGTCTATAGACGACAATTCCAATAAAATGGACCTTCCTAATAACATATAATAAATAATATTAAAAAATGGCCCCTCTCAACTAACTGCCATTGTTTTTTTCCCCAATAAATCATTTAAAACCTAAAACTTCTACAAATATGAAAATTTCGATTTTTAATTCATATTGCTTTGTTTCTATATCTAGTTTAACGACCCGCCTATGGTTCCCTCTCAAAATGTCGACCTTGGTCAGGGACGTTTTACGTTTTAGTTACTTTTGAATATTGGCATTGTTTTCCTGATTGTCATTTGTCTTTCTTGATGAATGATGTATCTATCTCGCTTCCTCATTGTACTTGTTGCGCCGTTTCCGTTTTCATTCGACAGGTTACCTGATTGGCGAACATGTTGCATGATCAACGCTGTTCTTCAAATTTTCCGACTTAATAATGTAATTTTCTGATAATTTTCACCATTTTAATCATCTTTTCATCGTTTATTGATCAACTTTTAACCTTGTGACCAGTCTTGTGCATTTTAACTTGATGTTTCTTTATGTAACCATCATGCTTTTCGAGATTGTGACTCCTGAAGATAAAACCTATCGTTGTAAAATTTTTTCTTGTTACTATTCTATATTGTTACTTTCAACCCATATTTATGTTGTAGCAGGCTCTGAAGAAGGAAATGAACATTTCCGAAAGCTTAGCATGGACAAATAGTTTCATTTTCTTCATTGGCCTCACCATTTTTGCTGCGGCTGCAACCCCAAGATTGAAGCCTGTTATATATTACTAGGAATAATCACTCCTTTTGGCGAGTACTACATGCTATTTAAAGGAAAGTCCCAACTCAGGACTCCGACATAAAAGAAATGTGCCGAATCTGTCCATGCCACCATGGCAAATTTTAGCTTTAAGTGTTTAGTAAAACAACACAATGATTTTTCAGAATAACAAACACTAACAAGGTAAACAGGTCTTATTTCAACTCCTTTTACAAGAGGGAGTGCTTTGAGGAGCCTGGTTATATAGTCGAAGTTTGTGTATTTCTCAAATTCACACAGGAATAGCAGAAAAAGTTAGATAATTTTTTTCTCTCTAACACACTAGATTTAATAGCATCCTGTATAAGGATATAAGTATGATTTTATATAGACACCAAGTTAAAACTTAAGGCCTTAAAATAATTAGAGGCTAGGTTCATCCCTGCTTACTGAAAGGTAGGGAAATAAAGCTGAGACGCCGTATTATATAGCTTTCATCTCTAGTCATAATTTTCATAAAAGAGTCCTCTTCCATTTCAGGTAATTAGCTCTGAAATTAAATTGAAGATGAGAGCCAAGGCGCATCTTTTTAAATATTTGAGGTAGCGTACTGAAAAATATGTTTGACTTGCTGGATTCACCTTTATGTTATTTAACTGAAGACAGGACGCCAACAAGCATTACAAGAGAAGCGATTTTGTATAGACAACATTCAGTGTACCTTAAAAGAGTAGCGGTAAGGATTATATCTTTACACAAGATCTGACACAAATAAGACAAAAATTCTGTCAAACTACAAAACTATTTACAAGTCATGAATCTAAAATAATGTAGCGTTCAATATGCACGTGTGGCCATGATAAAGTTTACTATTATATGGCAAGATGATAACATTACTAACGAGACCAGAATGTCGCTGGTTCAGTCTCTTCTGTTCTCCATATTTTTGTATGCCTCGGAAACTTGGACTGTTAAAATGGCAGATGGACCTCACACAGATGCTTCTGAAATGTGGACGTGGAGGAGAATGCTGAGACTTCCTTATACCGCCCATCGAACCAACGTTTCCATACTGGTTGAGCTCGGTAATCCAAAGACACTATCCTCAATTGTGTCGACGAGAATGCTTACATTCTTCGGACACATTCACACAAGCGATCATATGGAGAAACTTGTAGTTCAGGGTCGTGCCCCGAGTGGGCGGCGCCGTGGCCGTTCCCTACGCGCTGGGTAGATACGACGAAACAGTTGCTGGCTATGAGTATCAAGAGCGCCACTGAACTGACAGTAAATCGCAAACGATGGCGAGTTGCAGTTCTCAAAACTATTGATAATATTCGCGTCGGCAATACTCTAGCTCTATGTTGATGAAAATAATGTACATCGTACCTCTTACCACCAAGCATATCAGAATAAGAGAAGTCACTTAGCGTCAGTCTTTTGAAGTTTTATATGAGCGTAGTACCTCCACCATTCGGTAGGAATAAGAGGTAAAAAAAGGTATGTACACGTTTTGGTTTTCTATTTATTTGGCTGCTTCAGTGATGAAGTTTTGTAAGTCCAACTCTGTTATAGAGTAAAAGCGACCGAGATCTTGCAAGTCCGGACAAAAAAAAATATTAATAGTAGTGCATATTTTTATCTAGTTGTTTTGATAGCAAGGATAAAAACATCACTTTTGGGAAGCTTATAAGCTTTTGCACGTTTGGCTCTATAATGTCTACCAAACATATTTATTGGGAGAAGCATCTTGCAGAATTCAAGTCAAACTTTCTCGTATATCATCACCTATTTACGTAAAAAGTCAGACATTTTTTCTATTAATGCCTTTTTCCGCGGAAGGGTTTTGTTTTGATACTGTTTCAACTGCTTAAATAATAATTTCGTAGTCAGTAATTTAAGAAATGTCTTTTTAGTCCTCTAGCAACCTTTAGTTATTGCAAAACATCTGTAAAATTCAACATTTCCGAGAAAAACCGAATCGTGTAAAATTTAAATGAAGCCTTATCTGAGTTACATTTGGCTTAATTGAATATTTTATTTTATTTTCTTTAGATTTTTCATGATTTTTGTATGTATGTATTATTATTAGATAGTTAGTAATTAGAGGAAGAAAAAAGCACATACAGGGTGAGTTTTTAGTACCGGCTCGGTCGATAACTCCACTACTCTAGAAGATAGCGAAAAAATTTGTATATAAAAGTTGTAGCCACGGGTATGCTCCTTGCTCAGAAAATATTTAGATTTCTACAGGGTGATCCATAACTATGTGGTGGTGCAAACATGCATTTTTTTAAATGAGACACCCTATATATTATTCCACATTCAAATTCTACTAATGATTTACGTTCTTCCAATATAAGGCATTGTTACATTATACAGGGTATTTCAAAAGTTATGACCATTTTTATATCCAAATCGCGGTAAAATGAACGTACCGTATATCAGAAAGTGATGAATCAAAAATTATTTTTTTACATGAAAAGATTAAAAATATCCTCTAGTTTTAAAATCGGCTATTAAAGGAGCCCGTGACGCATATTCGTATACAGGGTGATGTAGAATGCAAAATCTAGATTTTCTCTCTTCTTTTAAACGTAACCCCCAATATTTTATTATACCAAACGATTGCTTTTGATATGCTCTGTCATCTTTGTATAGCACTTGTTATGGCTGCATTCATTAGTTTCTGAGATATTTCGATTTTTCTACAAATTTTAAATATATCTTCTATTTGTTTACTAAAATTAATTTATTTCCAGAAAATACTATCAAATTTTATTTTTGCTTAACAAACAACTAAGATATAAAGCCATAGTAGTGCTTGATCAAGTCAAAACACTGAATTAATGAGATAATGTAGGTCAAGTGTGCTGAGAAAACAATTTTATAAACGTCATGCATAATTATCAAACAGATGTATCAGGTAGGCTATGAAATATTAAACGACACAGTCCAAATAAAATGATTCTTCAGTCTTTCAAACGCATTAGTTTTAGTGTGCCTCCGTTCTGGATATTGCTGTTCATAGTTGATATATTCTAGAGGCAATTAGACAATTTCTCAAAGATTTTCCTAAATACCCTCAATGGAAAAATTGATTTTTGAAGCTGGTTTTTCACACAGTATGGAATTATTGAGCAGGTTATGGAAACTGTCAATTTTTCAAAGCCTACCTGATAAATCTGCTTGATAATTATGCATCACGCCTACAAAATTGTTTCCTCAGCATGCTTGACTTTATTATCTCGATGATTTGGGGTTTTGACTTCATCAAATAGTATCATGGCCTTATGATTTAGTTATTTGTTAAATAGATAACAAGCTAGATGGTACTTTCTCAAAATAAATGAATTTCAGTACACAAATAGAAGCTATATTTTAAATTTATCGAGAAATCGAAATATCTCGGAAACGGATGGACCTAGCTACAACAAGTGCTATACAAAGATGAAAGAGCATATTAAAAGCAATTCTTTGGGATAATAAAATATTGGGGGTTACATTAAAAAAAAAAGAGAAAATTCTGGATTTTGCATTCTACATTACTCCGTGTACGAATATGCGTCACGGGCTTTTTTTATAGCCGATTTTAAAACTAGAGGATATTTTTTCTTTCCATGTAAAAAAAATAATTTTTGATTCGTTACTTTTTGATATACAGTACGTTCATTTGACCACAATTTGGATATAAAAATGGTCATAACTTTTGAAATACCCTGTATAATGTAACTATACCCTATATTGTAAGAACGGAAATCATTAGTAGCATTTGAATATGGAATAATATATAGGGGGTCTCATTTAAAAAAATGCATGCTTGCATCGCCACGTAGTTACGGATCACCCTGTATAGATCTAAATATTTTCTGAGCAAGGAGCATATCTGTGACTACAACTTTAATATACAACATTTTTTGATGTCTTCTAGAGTAGTGGAGTTATCGACCGAGCCGGTACTAAAAATTCACCCTGTATATGTGACGATCTCATACGTCGCAAGTCAGAAACGATTGTTGCATTTGCTCATACTTCATTCTAGTGTCTGGCACACCTCACTGACCTGTCATTCGCTTTACATAGATCCTGGAATGTGCAAGGGGATTTAAAGGATGGGCAAAATGGGAGATGCTCCATCGTCTGGCTCTGGCCCACCTCACTTTTCCAAGTCCTCCATTCTAGTTGTGATTCAATAGGGGGGCTTTCAGTTGCATTCTAAGTTCCAACTCATTAAGAATATATGGATTCTTGATATCTATGACTATCTATCAGCAATTTGCATTTGTCTTGAATTTAAGGCCGTGCCAGTTCTCTTACAGTATAATTTTTAAGGCATTATTGAAAGAAACTGTACTAAGATCCTACCTACACCGTTCTTACAGTGCATATACCACAGTAGCCCAAAGGTTGCATTGGAAGGTCGAGTCAATAAACCACTCACCGGAAACCCAACCTAACCCTTATCCCAGACAGCACAATATATTCTAGGATCATTCTAAGAATCACCATTTTGGAACATTGTATCATTCCATGAAAAGTCCATGAATATATAGATTATCTGATGAACATTCCAAGAATGTGAAAATGGGAATATAAAAAATGTGCATAGGTTACTCCCTCAGAATATTTTACGATTATTATTAAGATGTATGGAATATTGTAGGAAGATTCCTGGTATATGTTTGAAGAAACATACATAGGTTATTCCCTCAGAATATTCTATGATTGTTATTAAGATGTATCAAATATTGTAGGAAGATTCCTGGTATATCTTTGAAGAATATATATTGAAAGAAACTAATACCTTTTATCACTTCATTTCATTTATTTGTAAGGCTTGTTGTCTGCCTAGGTACTTAACGCGAGTAGTATACATATTGATTTAGGCACACACTACTTATAGGGATTGATGAAAAAAATATATATAAAAATGAACACGGAACCTGTACTTATAATTGCATAAGTTTAATGTACATATTAAAAAAACACATTTCATTGCACGGAATCGTCCTCCTGTATTATCCTGCAAAATAAAAAAAATCGTTTTATTTTAAAGCATACGATATACATTCAAATACACTTCATTAACTACAATGCTAGATTTTCACCAAAATGTTGTCGTTGTACTTCAATCAATTTTAGTAGAATAAACACTGGAAATTCATAGTCACAAATATAGCAAATGTGTCGTTGGTGGTTGTTATTATATATTAATTAGGGTACCTACGACAAATAAGACTAGAACATACAGATTATACTCTGAACAAGAGAGTTGCTACCACATGGTGCTACAAAATCGATAATTTACAGAGACAAAATACTTGCACTCACCCTAGTCGCTCCTAGATGAAGTTTTAAACTAAATAACAAGTGAAAATCACGTTCCAGAACACAGATAACTATCCAATTGTCACAGGAGAAAGATGCACAAGCACAAGCAGGCACCACCGACCATCGCCACCGTAACGAATGAAGCTAACCTCAAAGTTCTCAAGCCTAACCTAACCTGTAACGGTGCCACGCCTACATTAAGAAACATACCAAAAGGCATATTCATATATTATTCTTTAGATAATATTAATTTATGAATATTATCAGAATATTTTGATCGACATGTTCATGGAATAATCATGACGTAACATTCCTCGTACATCCTCATGGGAATGAAACCAATAAAAACATCCATAGAATATTCTGTTAATGTTCTGAATATTCTCAATATATTTTGGATGAGATAAGAATATTCCGGGAATATATTGTGCTGTCTGGGATCATGCACCTTCTGGTTGTATTCAAAAATTACCTGAAATGTACGTTCCTATAACACTAGTTTCTACGACGGCTGTGACTCCGTCCCGCACAATCGTACCTCCTAACTTTGTCACCAAACCGGTAGGATGCGCCCTGGTCTTCTTTCCCGCCTTTTTCCCTGCTTCTGCAGTTGATCGGTGTCGGAGGATGAACTTTGAGCTGGGCTTCACACCAGGTCCTCGCACCGTCTCTTCAACCAGCTCCGATGGCTGCTTGGATAGGAGATCTTCTCCAGAATCTGAGCCTATGAAGTTGCCTACTGGGACCAGTTGGTCGGAGTCGTCAGACTTTACGTGGACGACTTGGTGGATGATGTTTGATTGCTGAAATAGAAAAGATGTCGTTAATGTAATTTTGGAAAATTATAGCGCTGTTTTGTTTCTGATTCGTTTAACCTTATTGGAGCCGTCCAAAAAGTTATGAAATATTTCATTTTGCCGCGCTTCTACTAGTCGTAATGTATTTAGTAGGGGAAGTTTTGCTGCTCAGCGCACCCATCAAGTTTGGTCTGCCCTGAACTCCCAAACCGCCAGTATAATATGATCAATGGTTTTGAAACCTCATCACGACGTATGATCGATGGCTGAGTCAAACGGACAACGCTGGGTGATCAAATAACATATACTCAATACCTTTGTATGGAGCTGATACCCTGGACACTGGGAATCTGGTCGATGAGACCACAAGAAGCATTCGAGATGTGGGTAATGCATATGCACGTTGTTACGGTGTAGTTTGCTCATTGTAAACAATATTCTATTAATGTACAAAATTGGACATTTTTTATTATCTATGACTGTACATGTAAAACCTTGTGCGTAAACGTGGCAACAGTGCGGCACCAGATTGCACCAAAAGTGGGCGTGTCGCGATGACCGCTAGACAGTGGGTGACGTCACCGGAAACTACGAAGAAGACCAGTGTTACCAGATTTAGCAGAATTCTGCGATTTTAGCAGAATTAGGTCCAAAATTTAGGGTCTAGCAGATTGTCTCGCAGAATTGAAAATATAGCAGATTTTAGCATAATTGTATTGTATCTCCACAGAGAATTAGCAGGATTAGACATTAACAAATTATCTGCGTTTCACCTGGGTAGTCACGCCAGAAATGATAAAAAACTCTACCATTCATAAATAATGTATGATTTCTTCTTGCTATGCTGGCAACTTTCTGTACAATTTAGGGGAATCGCCTATAAATAGATTCCGGTACTCGGCGATGTTATAGTGCAGGAAATATTTCCTTGCGGTAAATATTTGCATTTAGCACCTCATTTGCTTTAATCAGACTGCCGTCCCCTCTCCATCAGGGCATACTTTTTAGAAGGTCTAAAAGGGACTTAAAATAATGTATTGACTCCGAATATAGGGAGCTTAAATTGAGTAAAGTAGTAGCCGATCTGTTAGAATCGGACGGAAGTTCCTTCATCAATCAATACAGAAAGATTTTGGGGTCACACATTTCTAAAATGAACAATGCTGATGGAACTAAAAAGTATCCGAATTTAGTTGTTTTTGCAAAGGCCATAATGATTCTGCCTATGTCAAATACGGCTTGTGAGCGCCTATTTTCACAAATAATATTAAAACTGACCTGCGGAACAAATTTAAAAATGAACATGTTGCTGCCATTTTACATGTGAGACAGGCAGTAAAAGAACAGGGTGGATGTGTAAATTCTATTCCATCAAATAGTATGATAAGAGGCGCTCAAAGTCTCGACGGTTTTATATAAAAATAAGGACACCATAGAAAAGTAGTTTATTTTGTGTGAATTGTTAATAAATATTTTACAATATTCTTGTTTTTTTATACAAATATTCGGTTATCCTGTACTTTAGGGGCACTGCTTGAACCCACGTAAGGACCAATGGTTTGCGCAAGATTCAGATATTCGCCATACAGGCATACATCGAATATCGAATATGAACAATATCAATTAGACAAAAACGTGGCAACGACGCCTCCAAATTGGAGAGATTGGTCGTGCGCGAACGTCGGCGCAGGAGTCAGATAATGGCATAATGGTCACATATTTTGGTGCGTGGTGCCCCTAAAGTGCAGGATAACCGAATATTCATACGAATAACTGACTTAATAAGTCAGCAGAATTTTGGCATAAAAAAATAAAAGTTAGCAGATTTTAGCAGAATTTAAGCGAGCCGTTTAGCATATTGTTCAATTTAAATCTGGTAACACTGAAGAAGACATTGCATTCGAAAACTAACCTCGAAGAAAGCCACAACACGCGAGGCGACAAGGCTACGATGATTGTAAAGTTTTTTAGTTAAAACGAAATATATTATGTTTTCTACTCCTACTGCCGAAATATAATTTCACCAGCGACCTAAACTACTACTAATAATACATATTTTTGGTCACATCGACCGGATGCAGTTATTTTAATTATCGAGCAGTAGGCTGAAAAGTGGCGACAATCATCGAGGATTCGAGACCATTCCAGAGTTCCATGGAGCCATGGTAGCTGCAAAGTGCAAAGGCGTGCGATCCTGATTGTAAGTCCTTTCCATTATTCCATATCGCCTCGTACTTGTTTGATTTTTGAGTAAAATTTTGAGTATTCTAATTTGGATAATAATTATTGATATTCTAACGTGGAAACTATAAGTTTTTTGAGTATTCTAACTTGGAAAATAAGTTTGATTGTGGTTCTAACTTAAACATTTGAGAGGTTAGTTTAAATTTGTGAAAAATAATAGCTTGAAAAATGCAGGAAGACACTGTAGAAAGTCAGTTGCGTGAATTGAAAAATAAAAGGAAAATTATCAAGCAAAAGTTAACAAGATTCAGAAATGTTGTTTCAAATTTAGATGAAGATAGTTTGGATCAGTCAGAAGTGAGCAAACTAAATATTAAATTGACTAAATATGAGCCATTATGGGATGATTTTGAAAATATTCAAACTGAAATTGAGATGCTCCAAGGAGCAAACTTAGATGAACATGAAAGAGATGAATTTGAGGAATCGTATACAGCAGTAGTTAGTGTAGTAAGAGCTTTATGTAGACGATTTAGTGAAAGTGTACATTTAAGCAATGATCAAGAAAGTGTGGGAAGTCAAAATAGTTTAAATGTTCATCGAGATTTTAATCAAGTAGTCAAATTGCCTCCAATTAAGTTACCTACCTTTGACGGGAAGTATAGTTCATGGGTTGAATTTAAAGAATCTTTTAGTGCTTTAGTTGACCATAATGAATCTTTGTCTGAGGTTCAGAAATTCCATTATCTGAGAAGTTCGTTGGAGAAGGATGCTTTAGAAATCATTAAATCAATTGAAGTGTCAGCAGAAAATTATAGTGTAGCCTGGCAATGCTTATCAGAGAGGTTCCAAAATAAAAGATTAATAGTGTATACCCATATCAGGGGGATAATGGAGTATCCTTGTTTAACGAGGGAATCATACTCAGAATTGCGTAATCTTTATGACATAGTAACAAGACATTTGAGATCCTTAAAAAATATTGGCGAAGATACAGATCATTGGGATAGCATTATTATTTACATTATAAGCAATAAGTTTGACCAAAGAACTAGACGAGATTGGGAAAACTATGAATATTCTGATGAATTACCATCAATGGAAGATTTGAGGAAATTTATTAAAACAAAAAGTGAAGTTTTAGAAAAAATCGATGTTTCAAATAAAACGAATGACAAACCAAAGGGGTTTCAAAGGAGAAATACAAGTAGTTTCACATCCACGTCTGGTTACAATAGCGGATTAAAAAGGGAATGCCGTTGCCTTTATTGTAAGGGTGCTCATAGTATTTATAGTTGCGCAGAATTTTTAAAATTGAGTGTAAATGATAGGATAAACGCTGCAAAAAACTTGAAGTTATGTCTAAATTGTCTGAAAGACTCCCATAAATCATGGAATTGTAAAGCAAATAAATGTTTTAAGTGTCATAAAGGCCATAATAGCCTATTACATTTAAATTTGGACAACTTAAATAATCGATCATCGATTACTCAAAGTACCAACACTACCCACGCCACGGAGACCCAAAATTTACCTGCTTCAAATATTGCTGCGGAATCAGCTGGGAACAGTGGGACAGTCTCGACATCAAATGTGTCAAGGTCAATGCAAAAACAATCGCACACCCTTCTTTCCACGGCAGTTGTGAAAATTTTAGTAGGTAACAGGGAATATTGCGCTAGAGCGTTGTTAGATAGCGGTTCCCAAAGTAACTTTATATCAGATGAATTATGCACAAAACTAGGATTAGTTAGGAAGAAAATAAATCATGTGGTTACAGGTGTTGGGCAGACACTTTCGCAAATAAATACACAGGTAAATTTAACTGTACAGTCATGTCATGAAAATTTTGTCATGAATATTAATTGTCTGGTCTTACACAAAATTACTAATGATGTACCTACATTATCTTTTGATAAAGATCAATTAAAAATACCATGTCACTTAAAACTGGCAGACCCAGAATTTAATATATCCAATGGCATAGATTTATTACTAGGTTCCACAGTGTTCTGGGCATCAATCTGTTTTGGACAAGAAAAGTTAGGTAAACAATTGCCAGTGTTGCAAAATACACGTTTCGGCTGGGTAGTTGCAGGAGACTTGCAATTACCACAAATTGAAAAGTCTATTGCTTGTTTGAACGTTCAAGTATCAGAGAAACATGACGATTTAAATGAAACCATAGTTAAATTTTGGACTTTAGAGGATGTCTCAAGTAAAGTTAATGTTTTTTCGGAGGAGGAATTGTACTGCGAACAATATTTTGAGGAAACTACTACGCGGAACAAGGACGGACAATATGTGGTAAAAATTCCGTTTAAACGCGATCGCGGGTTGCTAGGTCGGTCACGCGAAATGGCTTCACGTCGTTTAAATATGATCGAAAAGAAAATGGAAAAAATTGATGAGTTTAAAATGAGCTATGAATTATTTATGAAAGAATATGAGGAACTAAATCATATGACAGAATTTGATGACACTGGGAAACATGAGGTTGGCTATTATATTCCACACCATGCTGTCATAAAATCGGATTCACTGACTACAAAGGTCCGTGTAGTATTTGATGCCAGTGCCAAAACGGATACAGGGTTGTCACTAAATAATATCATGTGCGTAGGTCCAACATTGCAACAAGACATATTTAATATTGTTTTGAGATTTAGAAAATATAAATACGTCATGACGGGTGATGTGGCAATGATGTATAGGCGCATTTTAATAGCTGAAGAAGATAGAGATTATCAAAAAATACTTTGGGACGATAAGTGTTTTAAGTTAAATACCGTGACATATGGTACGGCCGCAGCACCTTATTTGGCAGTAAAATGCTTGATGGATTTGGCCTCAAAACATGAAACTGATTACCCGGAGGCCTGTAAAGTAATAAAAAATGATTTCTTTATGGATGATGTACTGACAGGTGCTGAGACAAGGGAAAATTTATTAGAGGTTCAAGCGGAGCTTACTGATATTTTAAATAGCGCCGGTTTACCACTTCGAAAATGGTTATGCAACGATTTTGATTTATTGAATCAATTCAAATTAGTTGAGAATATTGATGTAGGTGTCATAAAATTAGGAGAAAACACAAGTACAAATAAAACTTTAGGTATATACTGGGAGCCAAAGGTAGACAATATACAGTATAAAACTAAATTTAGAGATGCACTAAATCACAGTGTGGCCACAAAGCGGTCTATTTTAGCGAATTTGAGTCAAATTTATGATCCATTGGGACTGTTAGCTCCTGTAGTGATCACAGGCAAGCTGATAATCCAGCAACTGTGGATTCATGGCTCAGATTGGGATGAACCGGTTTCTGAGGAAATAAATGAAACTTGGTCTAAATTTTTGAAAGATTTACCAGCTATTGAAAATTGCATTATACCGAGGCAGGCAGTATATATGGATAGTCAGATTGTCGAGTTACATGGATTCTGTGACAGTTCCATCCTAGCGTATGGAGCGTGTGTTTATGTTAGATGCGTAAGCAAAACAGGTAAAATTACATGTAATTTATTGTGTGCCAAATCGCGAGTAGCACCTATAAAAACTGTCAGTCTTCCTAGACTAGAACTATGTGGTGCTACCTTGTTGGCGAATTTAATGAAAAAGGTCATAACAGCCTTAAATATCCAAATATCTGATGTTTTATACTGGACAGACTCAACTGTTACTTTAGCGTGGATCAAAGGTTTACCCAGTAAATGGAAAATGTTTGTAAAAAATCGTGTTGGGGAAATTCAATCTCTTACTGATATTTCCAAATGGCATCACGTAGTATCCGAAGAAAATCCTGCGGATTTAGTATCTCGCGGTGTTTCGGTAGAGGATTTGAAAGGTAATGATTTGTGGTGGCATGGGCCAAACTGGTTAGTAAAAGAGGAATATCAAAGGGAAATTAAGCTAGACTTACCTGAAAATGAAATCCCTGAAAAAAAGATTAGTAGTACTTACCATAGTATGGAACATCCAGACATCCTTTTAGAGTTAATAAATAAATATTCAAGTTTGAATAAACTTATTCACGTTGTAGCATATGTTTTAAGATTTTCTAACAATGCCAAGCAAAAAACTACAAAAACTGTAGGTCCATTAACTGTTTCGGAGTTATCTGATGCTAAGAACTTACTAATTCAAAGAGTACAAATGATTAGCTTTCCACGAGAGTATGATAATTTAAAAAATAAAAGGCCTGTCCATAACAAAAGCAGTTTATTATCTTTAAATCCATTTATAAAGGATAATATATTACGCGTTGGTGGTAGATTGCGCAATGCGAATCAGTGCTATGAAAAAAGATATCCCATTATACTACCAAAGGGTCATACGTTAACATACTTGATATTAAGATCAGAACACGAAAGGCTACTACATTGTGGTGTACAAGCATTGCTTTGTGCTATAAGAGAAAATTTTTGGCCAGTTGGAGGTAGAAACTCATGTAAAAGGGTGATAAGAACTTGTGTGATATGTTTCAAGGCAGCACCTTCTGCAACGAATTATCTAATGGGGGATTTGCCAAATGTGAGAATAAATCAGTATTTCCCGTTTCAGAACGTAGGTCTAGACTATGGCGGGCCCTTGTATATAAAGAGTAGTAGCACTCGTGGTGCTAAGGTGTCAAAGGTATACATATGCTTATTTATATGTATGTGCACAAAGGCCATCCATATCGAATTGGTTAGCGATTTGACTACAAACGCCTTTATGGCTGCTTTAACCAGATTCACCAGTAGACGGGGAAAACCATCACACATATACTCCGACAATGGGTTAAATTTTGTGGGAGCGAACAGAGAGCTACGTGAGATATATTCATTTCTAAAATCAAACGCAAATGAAATAAATCAAAATTTAGTAGATGAGGGAATCTCTTGGCATTTTATCCCAGCACGGTCCCCAAGTTTTGGCGGTATTTGGGAAGCCGGGATAAAAAGCGTTAAGCATCACCTAAAGCGAATTATGTCAAATAGATCATTTACTTTTGAAGAGCTATGTACAATCTTAACTAGGGTCGAGGCGATATTAAATTCCCGTCCCCTAGTTCCTATTACCCAAGATCCTGACGACCTAAGCGCGCTTACTCCAGGACACTTCCTGATTGGCCGACGTTTAACTGCACTGCCAGAGCTGAATGTGATGGATACGCCAGAGAACCGCCTGACAAGATGGCAGATGATACAATCTATTGTACAACAGTATTGGTCTCGATGGCAGAAAGAGTATCTGTCCGAGTTACAAACTCGAGTCAAGTGGAAACGAGATGCCAACAGTATCCTAAAGGTTGGTAGCCTTGTGTTGCTGCGAGAAGATGGCGCCGCTGTCATGGATTGGCGCTTGGGACGAGTGCTGGAGCTACATCCTGGTGCTGACGGAAAGGTGCGCGTATGTACAGTAAAGGTGCGCAATCATGTAGTGAGTCGTGCGGTAAATCGCCTATGTGTTTTACCCATTGAGACTGATAATTCGACAAAGACTGAGTTGAGCAAGGACTCTTGTAATAACTAAGATGAATGTTGTTATGAACACTTTCAAACGTTTAAGTTTATTTTGTTTAAGTATATTGTCTCTGCCTCGATACTATTGTTTTTTGTATTGTACTGTTTATTTGATATGTAACTTTTGTTATGTTTGTTGGAAGTATATCCTTCCAAGGAGGCCGGGATGTTACGGTGTAGTTTGCTCATTGTAAACAATATTCTATTAATGTACAAAATTGGACATTTTTTATTATCTATGACTGTACATGTAAAACCTTGTGCGTAAACGTGGCAACAGTGCGGCACCAGATTGCACCAAAAGTGGGCGTGTCGCGATGACCGCTAGACAGTGGGTGACGTCACCGGAAACTACGAAGAAGACATTGCATTCGAAAACTAACCTCGAAGAAAGCCACAACACGCGAGGCGACAAGGCTACGATGATTGTAAAGTTTTTTAGTTAAAACGAAATATATTATGTTTTCTACTCCTACTGCCGAAATATAATTTCACCAGCGACCTAAACTACTACTAATAATACACACGTATATCTAATAAAACGGTCTTAAGAAGATCAAATACCGATAGAGAGCTATTAGAAATGGTTAACAAACGAAAGACCAGCTATTTCGAACACATATACAATATTGAAATCAGTCGTCTAAATGCAAAACCCGACAAGTCCACGGTAACAAATTCTACAGAAGTCAAGAAAAACAGATCAAAGTATGAGCGAAAATAATACTAAATCGAGAGTATGATAATATACGATGTTTTAGGATGATGAAAATCTAGGACATATGGTTTTTCTAAAATCTGACTTTTAAATTTGGACACGTCGAGTTTTGCATGTTAGGAACTGTGTCATGTCGTGTTTTGACTGCTATTTTTGTGGAATCGGATCAAAATAAATGAAACACTCATCAATCTGGATTATTTTACTGAATATAAAGGAATCTAATCAAACACTGTGCTCAACGACAGAAACTATAAACATAAAGCTAGATATTAGAAAGGATACATTTCAAGGGTTACAAGGTTTAAACGTCAAAATCTAAATTTTCTGACAAACAAAATTCTTCAGAACTAGCAAATGCATGTTCACAATTAGCTTCGATCCTCTGCATTAGGGTGGACCTAGCTTATGTTGAAGTAGGCTCTCCAAAATCCGCATCCAAAACATTTTTCAAAAAACATGGTTATTTATTAAATTAATCTCATTCTCTCAGTAAACTGAAAAACACATGAATTCACCACAACGTATTTTCAGCGACTGGATAAAACAAAAACACACAACGGTCAGAATACCTCGTGTGATCGACATGTGACTTGCTCCCGTTCTCTGTATTGGCTCCTGTGGACATGTCGGTGTTTGAAATAAAATACCGCTTGGACTTGTCGGTGTTTGCACCTAAGTCTAGTCTTCTTGGCCAAATATCTCATGTCTAATGTCGGGTTTTGTAAGCGAAAAATATAGAAAGTGGTAGCGCTTCAAATAACGAACAAAACGGTATATAAAACTCTATTTTGAAAAATTTGTGTCTTGTCGGGTTTTGCATTTAGACGACTGAAATATTGTAATGACTACCGGTTAATCAGCCTCATGTCTCACATGCTTAAAACATTCCTACGGATTATCCATACACGCATCAGAAGAAGATGTGAAAAAAACCTGGATCAATCACAATTCGGCTTCCGTAATGGATTTGGAACACGAGAAACACTGTTTAGTATCAATGTACTTTTACAAAAATGTCGTGACCAACGCAAAGACGTGTATGCTTTATTCCTAGATTACGAGAAAGCATTCGATCGAATTAAACACGATAGACTAATAGAAATGCTGCAAAACGTTAGGCTAGATGGCAGGGATATCCAGATAATAAGGAATTTGTACTGGGGCCAAAGGGCGAATGTGAGAGTAGGCAATATCACAACAGCAGATACCAACATCCAAAGAGGGGTCCGCCAGGGTTGTATTCTCTCCCCACTGTTATTCAACCTTTACTCTGACTGTGTATTTAAAGAAGCACTGGATGATCTCTCACACTATGGAGTGGAAGTAAATGGCATGCCTATAACAACTATTAGGTATGCTGACGATACAGTTATATTGTTGGATATAATGGATGGGCTTCAATCACTACTCAATGGAATCGACACAGTGGGAGAGAGATACGGCCTAAAAATTAATGCCAACAAGATCAAATTCATGGTATTCAGCCGCACAGACCACGACAACATTAAAATGGAACTTAAAGGTTCTACAATTGAAACGTTAAATAGATTGGAAGTATCATTACAGAATGCTTAGACCCTGACGTAGAAATAAAGTGCCGAATAGAAATGGCACGTTCAGCATTCAATAGAATGAGACAACTTCTGTATGACGACAATCTGAACCCCAAAATACGGCAAAAAATGACACGGTGTTATGTCTGGTCGGTACTCCTCTACGGACTGGAATCTTGGACATTGAAGGTTAGTACAATGAATCGTCTTGAGGCTTTTGAGATGTGGCTGCATCGGAGAACGTAATATCCGTGATTGGGCTAGAATAATATCAGTGGGAGAATTGATGCAGGTAGCACAAAACAGAGATGCCCTCGCCATAGTGATCGCCAACGTCAGGGAGTCCGGACAAGGCACATGAAAGAAGATACAGAGGTCCTAAATATGAATTATTAAGACTATTAGTGGAGGGCAAAGTCGAGGGTTAACGAGGTCCGAGTAGAAGACAGTGTTCATGGCTGAAGAATTTGAGAGACTGGATTGGTCTGAATACACGTACTTAACTCAGAATTGCGAAAGAGAGAGAAAGATTTGCCGAAGTTGTAGCCAACCTGCTGTAGGAAGATGGCACTTTAATAAGATGAAGATCCAAAAAGTTGTGACAATGATTTAATATAAGGTTCCCGTCGAGGTTTTCCAGGAACATAACAGGCATGAGAAAGGCGGTGTGAAAAACATGTAGATGTAGTGATCGGTAATCTCTTTGAAGAATATTAACTCTCTGTACAAGTATGTCCAATAAATTTTGGAAAAAATGTATTTCATAACAGTTGACTTTAAAACTTCTCAGTTGCAGTGATCTCTCTAGCCTTTATCAATAATTGTCAATGTCACCTACTTTAAATAAATTTTTTGCTAAACGTTTTGCACATACTTTGATAAAGACTACTGTCAGTAAAGAACCCTTCTCTCAACATAATGGTGTACCTCTGAAACCCGACGGAAAAGAGGTTCTGGCTTTCATTCATTAGCGTCTGAACCATAACGAATTGTTTCAGGAACACAAGTGACCTAATTCTTAAGTTCAGGTAAAGGTAGAAGTGTTTTGTTTCGTAATAGCCACCTACCCCTTGCTGTTGGCTTGCACTCACATCATCTTGCTTCCCAGACTTTTGCTTGCCCTCGATAACTTCCACTTTGGTTACGACATTACTTGCTGGTAAGGAGAATGAAGGTGCTTCCACCACCTGCAACGAACAACGTCATACAGCATGCAACTTCGGTCGTTATAACTTCCGGATATTAAGTTTGGGATACAAAGCAAATCAGAGTTTAGAAGATTCCTCATTAGCGGTTGCTAGTTACATAAATCAAGGTATTTTATCAAATATCAAGGATTAGTCACCTGTGGCAAAGAAAATGGGAACAATGTGACAGGGAACTTCGCTTTTTGCAGCCCACAATAACTCTTCATATATTCTAGTATATTGACACGCATCTGCGGTATGCCTCTCACAAATTCGGATAGGGCACCCTCGTTGAATGTCAGCATTTATGTTATTAAATCAAGAACCTCCAAGTCGTAACATATGTCAAGTACGTTCAACTTTGAAGCACATCATTCTTGAATGTCCACACTACTCTGATTCCCGTACACGTTGCGAAACACCGCAGACTCTTTGTGAATCCTTTAGCAATCAGGAAATGTAACAAACTATAACACTTCATAAAGTCCATAGGACTTTTTAAATCTCTATGCTCTGTGTTACGCTGCTACTAACCTCAGAAGTTGATGCCGATAAACTAAACAAAAAACTACCATCAAGCCAAACAGTTATTACAAAACTAATTTTAAATATTTATAATATCTACTAATACTGACAGAAGTGAGGTTAAGATGTTAATGGTTCGTAATTATTATGTACCTGAACCAAACTATTAATTGCCTTGGTCGTGGATGGCGGTAATTGTAATATCTCTTTTTGATTTACAGCACGTGGCTACTACTCGTGCTGCAAAGTCCAACTACGCGAGTTATTACTGCTCGTTGAACAATATACTATTATCCAGTCCCATGCAGCTATACAAACAAGCTACTTTTGAACAGGTTAATACTAGCTAAAAACAAACACTGTGAATTAGCTTCGCAACTCATTCTCTAGCCGTGAACGAACTAATGTCACTGGATACACGAATAAGCTAGCAATGGGGACTATAGGTATAACTGGGAGAATTACTGAAGACAAGAGCACGCGTATCTTACTTTTCATCATCATCATAGTCACAATGTCTTAACAGTCATGTTGTGAATTCGTAAAATGCATTCACATATTTTACGAGTTTCTCTTGGGATATCTTTAAGATCTTTAATGCAGTAGTTTCTCACTTGCTTTCTGCATCTTCATGCCGTTGACCAGATGGTACCTACTGGTTGATCCGCCTTTAGGGGCAATTTCTGACCCCAAGGACAAGAAGGTGCCCTGACTCTCCTTAACTCGTCCACCCGAAGCTATAGGTTGAGAAGAGGTTACTGTTTATACCAACAGAAGTTCGGTGTTCCATTTAGTCGCCTTTCACGACACGCAGGATATACGATGGGAGATATTCTAACCCGCCCCACATGGGCAGTCTTACTTTTAGATGTACCCAAAGTACAAGCAAAGTATGGCATGAGAGCCTCCTCTATAAATTAATCCAAAAGGGCATTCTTTTTTGGCTTCTAAAACTTTTGAAATCCTTTCTAGAAGGATCAAGGTTTACAATGTATTGTCGACAGTACGGCTTATTATGGCCGGTTTTCCTCAGGATTCGGTCCGTGGACTAAAACCTTTTCATTCACGATGTCCTTAGACCCAGCAACTGTGAGGGCCATCTCTATTCTGACGTCACCGCACTAGTGGCCCAGTCATAGTCTAGCAACTCAGTCCATAACAGACTACTGACAGCGGTGGATGAAGTACTAGAGTGAGCCGAGGATACAGCACAGTTGCTGGCCCTCTCATCTCCATCTACTCTTTGTGATTAGGCATCCAAGATACTGTTACCCTGTTGGTCTTAGCTGGTGTCTCTGAGGAGTAGTGGCAGCTCCACGACCATTTTCGTTTAGTTGTTACTTGTCAAAGCCGTCCGACTATCTGTGTTTACAACAACATGCCTCACAGATCAACGTAGATATCAAAACAATTGTCGAGTGGGGATTAGTAAATAAAGTACAGTTTAACGTACATAAAACTCAGACAACAACCCTGACAAAGAAGTCTCATGTTGGTTCACCAACTGTGGAAATGGAGGGTCCCAATTGTCGAGTCACCTTTCGTCAAACTTTTGAGGATCAACGTCAACAACATGTCCTGGCACGACCACGTCGCATCGTCAGTGTTGCTAAAAATGCATCCCAGAAGCTTGAGGTTTTGTTCCGCTGTAGGAAGCTATAAACACCTGAGCAACTATTGCTGCTCCACAAACTTGACCATCTAGTATTGCTTCCGTGTGTCGGGATGCGCTTTGAAGCCTTCTATAAAGCTTTTGGACACTGTCCAGAAGACAGCAATTCGACAAATCGATATGCCTAACCTCACAAAGGACCTCCATAGCTTGGAACATCGTAGAAGCGTGGCTAACCTGTCGCTGTTTTACAGATTCTATCACAAAAGATGTTCGAGCGAGCTCTCCCAAATGATAACAGCGTCCGAACAAGGAACACTGGAGAGGCTCTGCGAGCTCATCTTCACCAGGTCGAGGTCCCTACTCCCTGAACCAGTCTCCTCCAGCATTTCTACCTTTGGAGAACTTCAACGCTTTAGAATGAGCTGCTGGGGAATTTGATTTCCGACGGATACAACCTGCAGTGTTTCAAATGTACCATTCGGGAGGCTGACCATAATAAAGGATAGTATTTTTATTGCATATTCTATTGCATGCCATGTCTATTTCTGCTTGGAGAACGGTAATTAGTTTACCGAGGCGGAAACTTACATTCCGCACAGGCTACTTATTATCTTGTATACTTGTGATAGCTGAGGTCCTTATGTATCAAAGAGCTTTATAAAGCAAACATAGGAATTATTTTCGAGAAAATTGGCACTGCAAGAAGCTTACTAAGGCGTCAACGGCATCGACTGCTGTAATTATTGGCCCTGATTTGTCCTTAAGGGTCTAGGGTATAGCGCGCGAAATTGAGAATCCAAGAAAAGTCGTATTCCTGTGTTAACGAGGAGACGTGGTCGCCTGTTCCCTTTCTCCGGTGTGTGTGTCTAAGATGAGGGGAGATAAGTCCAAAAATCCAAAGGTAAGGTAAAAAGGTCCAAAGGTAAGGTCCAAGGGTCACCATAAAAATGAATTTTGCATTTCCAAGCTCCTGACGTTACCTTTAAACGTACAGTAATGACTCGAAGAGCAAATTGAAGAAGAAAGCTTGCGCTTGTGCAACTATTTAGCCTTTTTCTGATATCGTGTTTGGTTGTTAAATTACAGGCATTTATAGAATGTATGATTTTCCATTGCGAGTTTTTTTGCACATTAAAAAACTTTTTGGAGAAAATCGAAAATAGTTGTCATTCATTAAGATCTGAGCTATCGTCTTCTGAAATATTATATATCTAGCTTAAAAATAGAGTGAGTTATGCGAGAAACTGTGAGTCCGTGTTTTACATGGTACATACGTATTTATAAATGTATGTATTCAGGTTCCTTAAATAAATAAAATAAAAGGAAAACAAAATAGTTGCCAGAAACGTTTTGCTTTTGCTACCAAAATGTTGGGAAACTTTGAGTTGCTGAATTGTTTTTGTTCTATTAGTCACTACGTTAGTTCCCAATTCCAAGGGAGTCCGCAACTCAGGACATCCCGCAAAACGTAGCAGTTTAGAAAACAGCAAGTAGCTTACGTATCAGCCACACAGCCGTAAATCTAACTTGACTGGTCGGAGACAAACAAACACATAAAGTTTTTATTAGTAACCGCATGGCGTGCATGATAATATTCGGCCATTCATTTTTAACGTCAGGCGCAGCAGCGCTGACTGTAAGCAAGTTTGGTCATTAAAGTTTCGTGCTAGGGTGAAACTGGACACCAGGAAATATATTGTTGAAAAGCCGTCGATGTAATGTGACCCGTTGCAATGCCTCCGCCTGGTCCATTGAAATGCTCGACGTGGTGCGAGTTCGTTAAAAGTTTATGTGCCAGGTAGTTGTGTGGCGAGTGTTGCACTGGATCAGATGTATTACAAAAATAACATGACGTATAGGAGAGTGGTTTTGAAAGGTGTATTTTGGACGTCCGGTCAATGGGCCTATACCGTGATCTCAAATTGATCAGTTTATTTGCTGCGGTATTATTTTTGATGATACATAGGACCGCTTACTGTAAAAAGTCAGCAGAAAACTTGATCCAAATGAGAATAACACTAAAAAGAAAATTGTAGTGTAATTTGAAATAGCCGATGATGACGTCACCTGTAGGGAACCAATGAGAAGCGTCCTTTCTGTAGGGAACCAATGAGAAGCGTCCTTTCGTGGTCCGATGACTACGAGCGGATGCTATTGTTTTGTACCAGTGCGCTCTTATCGGTTCCCTACACGTGACGTCACGACCTGGGCGGGAAGTGTTTGGATTCAAAAAATTCAATACTTAGAGCAATTTTTTTCGGTTATAAATACGATAGAAAAATTTTGTAAAAGCATTTATGGCATCTACGTGGTGTCAGGGTTCGTTTAAGCCAATAAACCAAAAATGTGGTATAGGCCCATTCCAATAGCTTTTATGTTTATCCGACGTATATTTTTCGGCATTCATATGATATTCCTCTACCTCATCCGTAGTCTTACACGATATCATGCCTACTTCCACTGCAAAATAACCTATGCAATTCTGGTGTGGGGGCACTCTCCTCACATGAAAAAGGTCTTTGCCATGCAAAGGCGTTGCATTCGATACATGTCTGGGTTGAAATATAGAGACTCCTGCAAAACAGAGTTCACCAAATTGAAAATTCTGACTTTACCTAGCGCATATATTTTGGCCTGTTTGTTGCACATTAAGAAAAACTTTAACAGTTATCTACCACATAGTGACATTCACATTATATCAAACTCGTAATAAAAATAACATCTGCCCTAGTCACTATCGTCTTGTAAAAACCAGAAATGCTACAAATTTGTATCTACCTTCATATGTCAATAGCACTCCCACCATATTTCTAAATAATTTCTGCCTACTAATATCTTAGGTGAACTGCGTAATGTCTGTAACCAGTACATCGAATCTAATGACAGAGACATAAAAACTGGTGCACAATAATCAGAAAAAAAACAATCAGAACTCCTAAAACTTATTTTTTAAGCTCCTTAGGAGTTCCTCGCCGTGTGGGGGCGAGTTAGAATATCTCCCATCGTATATCCTGCGTGTCGTAAAAGGCGACTAAAAGGAACACCGAACTACTGTCGGAATAAGCAGTAACCTCTTCTCAACCAACAGCTTCGGGTGGACGAGTTGAGAAGAGCCAGGACACCTTCCTGTCCTTGGGGTGAGAAATTGCCCCTAAAGGCGGATGAACCAGTAGATACCATCTGGTCAACGGCATGAGGATGCAGAAAGCATATGGGAAACTACTGCATTAAAGATCTTAAAGATATCCCAAGAGAAACTCGTAAAATGTGTAAATGCGTTTTACGAGTTCACAACATGTCTGTTATGACATTGTGACTATGATGATGAGGAGTTCCTAGTCCATTTTTAACTCTTAGTAATGGATTACTGATGTTTTCAGAAACCATGTATAAATATCAAGCTTTTTAATTGGTTTACAGATCTCACTTTATGTTGTTTTGTGGATAAAATATAATTGGAGTACAGGTAGAACAAGTGCCAAAGAAATACCAGCTTTTTATTAGGTGACATACTTACAAATTTGATGACCTATAGCTTGAACTCGTGTGGAAAGCAGTTAGACACACAGCTTTACTCCATTTTGGACTATAAGCTTGATTATGGTGAAACGCTACATTTATCACAAAAATTATCAGACTTCAGGCCTTCCAATTTGTATACATACAAGATGGCCAATTAGGTGACGTCATTAATTTATATTTAGATAGCCCGTACACCGAGACCTATCCGAGTTATGATTTATTCTTGGAGAATTCAGAGATTTTCCAGTCTTTTCAAGAAATCGTCAAAAATAACAAACCAAAATGCTTTTTGGCTTTTTTTGGTACATTTTGGGCCCAAAGTTTGAAATCACTGTTTTTAGTCAGGGGACCAAAACTTTCAAAATAAAATTAAAAATACGTATGCTTGGTTCTGGAGCTCCAAACTAATCTTAAAAACTTTGCCATATATTACACTTTCGAAATAATAATGCAAATGTAGCACTTATGGGGACATTTTGCGCCGTACGTGACTGTTAAATGTAAAAAGGTGATGATTCACGAATTTCCAAAATGATTTAAAAAACTTCTATTTTACTTTATTATCACAAATTAAAGAAAAAAACTCGCAACAGCTTATTAAATCAATAATCGTTGATGTTTTAATGACTTTTAATAAATAAACTGATACCCAAATTGTGATTTTTGACGAGTTTTTGCTATGTACTATTGAACTTCTGCTAAATTAAGTAATAAAGGTGTTAATAATAATAATAATGTCTTTATTCAAAAAAAGTGAATACATGTAATGTATTACAAAAAGTGGGACACATCTGGCGAAGTTTAGCATAGCTACTCTTACACTTAACCAGATGTGTCAACAAAGCAAGAGTGAACCCAAGCGATGTTATACTACGTCAAGTATATACTACAGGAAAAGAAAGAAAAGGAGACTAAACATCATAATCAAGCTTGAATATACAGTGCTTAAACTTAAACATAAGAAATTAAAATAAATTAGACAACAACTTCCGTTTCACACATCTTTTAAAGCTGGACAAATTCATAAGCTTGCAACTATTATCTGTTATACAGAACTGCTGCATTGTATGAGAAGCTGCGTTGGAACAGAGAAGTGCTGTGAGGTGGGGTCCTTATTATATACCTATTCCTAATTAACCTATCGTGTACCACATGATTAAATGTAATTTTTTCTTTCAAATACTCGGGCTTTGATGTAGTTGGTACTTTGTGAATAAATACTAAATAATGATATACTACTAATGTGTCGACCTGAGCCACTTCAGCATAATATACTTCTGAGACACATGATCGAATTTCCTCAAACCACATATAAAACGTATACAGTTGTTTTGCATAATCTGTAGTCTATTAGTGTTAATACTAATTTTGTAACTAGTTTGTCAGCATTTATTACCTAAGACATAATATATATGTAGGTGGTGTACAGAATACGCCACGCTTGTACTTAAGTTTTAAAACAAGGCGCGTGTAGCTAAAAGTTAAACGCCCAAAAAGCATATTATCTCAAAATCAAATATTTTCGCGATCACAATACTCCTCTCATCTATCGAAATGATCAAATACCTATAAAGCGAAATACTACTATTCTCCCTATTTGTTACTTTTTGTCATTTCTAGTTAAAACTCCTCGCGGAGGGCTTAAATAAGCGAATTTTGTTGCCTTTTTAAGTGACAATAGACCCTTTTGTTGCTGCTTCACTCTGGCTAAATGCTAATTCCATCGCCCTTTAATCCTTAAAGAGTACAAGGCTGTCTCGCTACCCACGTATGGGTTAACACCCCTCGGCGACGTCAGTAGCCCGGACAGTGTTGCCAGCTCAAAATTCAACAATTCACTAGATGACGCTTAAGAAAATCACTAGAATTTAACTAGGCTTATATTTGCTTTGCTGCCTCTGCTAGTGGTATTGGTGGGGGTGGGGGGTGTAAATGAAAATGCCGAAATACATATTTAGTACATATGTAAAAATCAACTCACACTATATATATACCGGGTAAATGGTAATTGGATACATTAATTTGGGGAGGTGGTAAGCTAATAAAAGGCCTTCGGAAAGTGATCTGGGATCAGTCTGAAATAGGGTCAGTTCACTCTTGAACATAAGTGATCACGATCAGATGATTCAAATCAGTAGCTGTTTTCCATAACCATCTGTATTTTATTCTTAAACCAACTTTTTCATTATTCGATGTCCGTTAAATCCATGGAATCATAAATCCTTCTTGACAGCTGACTGACGTATAACTGATCTATGCGGATTCAGATCACTGTTTCTGTAAAGGCCTAAATTGACCATGTCCAATTCCTAATAATTTCCGGTTTATATTGAATTTTAGACATTTTCATTAGAATACAAACCGCCAAACGTCATAACTAATGACAAAATGTTATTGTCAGATTTTGGAATTTATGGTAATAGCCCTTAAATAATATACGTCATTATCATTTAAAAGAAGGTGATCATGTATCAAACACTTCGCGTCAAAATCAGCAAATGTTGAATAGTGAATTCAAGGAACATTACAAAAAAATGAATTTGTCTTAAAAAAGTACCAAATAATTAACCGTGCATTTTGCTGTAAAAACATTCTCATCTTTCTAGTTATCTACCTTAAACGTGTTGTAAATGTGATAAACTCAGGCAGTAAGATTGCATTTAAGCTGTAATAGCACGATGGATTTTCGAGGGTAACAAGTTTCAACAGAGCATTCGACAAAAACTTGGCATCGGATTTCTAATTTTTGTTATGTCTACTTGAATAGTCTGCTGAACACACCATGATTAGTCATAAAAAGTGATCGGTTAACCAAAACTACGGTATAGGGTCTCGAAATTTTGTAATTTAAAAAAAAAGAAAAGAAAAGAAAAAGAAAAGAAAAAAAATAAGTTTTTAAGTTAAAATGGATTCGTCTTAAAAAAATGCTATGTAATGAAACAAACATGTATGCCATGTTATAAGATCAAGATATTACAAACATTGCAAAATGTCAGTGTGAAAAAATCACTAAAATATGAGATTTTATAAAAGTTTTCACTAAATCACTAAGTTACAGAATAATCGCTAGATCTAGTGAAACTTCACTAGACCTGGCAACTGTACCCGGAGAGAGACGGACAATATGAGAAATTTTTAACGAGCATCCATAATTTTATGTATTAAGTTCATCCAACTTTTCTAATAACGCGCACATCAACGAGGCCAGCGAAATAACGTAATGTATGCTATTCATAACAGCTACGTAAGCAAAATGTAAAAGTTCGTCGATTAATACGAAAAGAAGGCGTAAATCTTCCCTTTAACTACCCTATTTCGCTACAGCGCGATATTTTTGCTATTATTATATCTATTTGCATATAGAGAGGAGTCTCTATAAATATAAGCGTCTTCGATAATTCACTGAAGCTAGCTATTTCTCGTTAAAGTTTCATATTTATGCTCGAAAATAGATATATATTAAACACCTTGTATTAAATTATTACGTTGGTGCAGGACAAGGCTTTCATGCTTCTCATGGTTAAGTAAGAAGTATCTTCTTTCATGTACCGATATTTTTGGAGGTGGAGTCCTTAGTGCGGACAATTTTTTTGTTTTGAGGAGAGCCAAAAAAACTGCGGACATCTGTAATTCCATATTTATCTGCTGTTTTAATAAAAAGTAGGAAAGGATTTACTTGAGTAAATTCAAACGGCGCTCTCACTGTGGAATTTGTTGGTATCAAAATGTAATTTTTTTATTATATTGACAAAACCGGATTTTTCCTGGACTAGTAATCAACAAATTTAACATTTAATCTTAAAAAAAAGAAAAATGTTTTTGACTGCGGCGAGATTCAAACCCACGCCCTTTCGGACTGGTGCCTAGCGTCTTAACCACTCGGCCATGCTGCCTGTGCTTCAGGAGTATCAATACACCGTACATAATACGTCGTCATCTACCTGTCCTAATTTCATTCAATTTTTTTCAGTGATATTGGCAAAACCGGATTTTGTTGGCTAGTTTTTTCATGCTGATTCCGAATCTGTATTTAGTTTTTCTCTAGCAACTGTAGTTTTGACTATATTTTGGCTATACGGACAGACGGACGGACAGATAGACGGAGGCCCTGCATAAGCTCTATTCAGTGACTTCAGTGAGTCTGTGAGAGCTAGAAAGCAAAAAGGTAACAATATACTTCTCAAGCCTGTATTTAAAAAGCGTTACTATCGTTACATAGACTACTCGACCCCCATGATATATATCAGGAATACTGCATAGGTATAAATTTTTTGCCCAACATTTTTTGTAAATTGACTGGAGATCGTCAGAATATCTAAAGCTGAATTTTTAGCGACTCCTATATTATCAGAACTTTGATTATTACCCACCCTAATGTCGTCTTGAAAGATTATGCAATTCCGTTATGCCTATCATGTTGGCAATAACATATCAAACTGTTTACAAAATATAGCAGTTTCTCAGTACTGGTGCATCAATAACTGGAAAAAATTGTAATAGAATGGTATATTGGAATAACTTCAATACACACCTATGAGAATCTTCATGCTAGATTCCCGGAAACATGCATGACGTACATTATTGTTCTCAATATGCTTCAGTTTCTTAACTTGTAACTTGTAACTCTCGCTAGGATTAAACGCTCCGACTTTGCTGCAAAAAACCACTTTGATGGAAGCCACATCCATCGGAGCTGCGATCGTACTCACTGACTAAGAGATGGCGCAGATATCTTAAAGTTTGTTAGTATCACACAGAGGCGTAGCAACGAGAGCTTAAAAGGCGTGAGAGCTGGTATATTTGTGAAATTTATTCAGGAAATGCGGCAGTTTTAATTACCGTTTATGCAGTAATGGTAAAGATTCTGCTATAAATATTGAGCAAAAACTATTGTTCATGTTCGTTACACAGAGTATTAATCAATGCGGTTTAATTAACAAAAAAAAGCTTTAATGATAGAGCTAACTAAAAAATTAAAACTCAGTGTAGTTGAGAAAAGGATAAAGCACGATTATAAAGAATATCGGACCGAAGTTAAAAATCATTTTTAAAATAAGGTTAAGCAGTAATGCATGATTATCAAAAAGCGTCAGGCGCTCGATTTATGTATAATATGGCACAAGGTGCCCATGTTTTTTTCACAATCATATTACACCTTTTCCAGCTGAGGTTTCTCTAAAGCGTCAAGTGATAATTCAAAACGGTCAAGTTAATAAACAGGTATAAATTACACCTGACAGTTTGAGATTACAAGTGACGAGTTGAAAAATTAACTTGGCCGTTTTGAATTATCACTGGACGCTTTAGAAACTATAGCTGGTGTCCGGTGCCCTAAAAACAAAACACCTTTTTTGAAAGCTTTTATCTTTTATCTAAAAAGAAAAACATATTTTATCTAAAACGAGGAAAATAAAATTTTCCCTTAAAATTTCAAACAACAACGTATAGCCTCATTGTAGTTAAATGATCATAAAAGATTGTCCCGCGATTTACTTGTGTAAATAAACTAGTACCTTCTCAATTGAGTAACTTAATCTGCTAAGTTTAGATTTTTAAATTTCTGTTAAATTTGATACTATAGATACTACAAGTTGGTAGTTGAAATTTTAAAACAAAATCTTATTTTTTTTCTGTTCAGGGCATTTAAATAAAACCTTTTTTCGAAACAGGTTTTTTCGATTTTAATTTAATTTTTACTTTTTACTTTACCGTCCATTATCATTGTAAGCTTATTTTAAAAGATTATTATGAACTTTTTAGTCCAACATTCTTCAAAAGCATGTTTTACTTCCCACGCCGATAGGTGAGGGGAGTATTGTGATCGCGAAAATTTTCGATTTTGAGATAATACGCTTTTTGGGCGTGTTATTATGTCTACATAACGAAAATCCACGTCACTCATTTCCGTCGGTCTGTCTGTCTGTCGGTCTGTCTGTCTGTTGGCGTTCTTCTAACGTCGTAATCTTAGTAACCGCTGCATGGATTGGGATGAAATTTGGGTAACGATATGTTGTGGTGTCGTAGTAGGTAATGTTCTGACAATTTTGGAAATCGTTGTATGGGGGTGGAGTAATTAGCAAAAAACGAAAAATTTCAAATATTCCTCAAACTTCGTTCTTAAGCTTTTTAGGGGTTCCTGATCATTTTCTACTTTTCTTTGGGAGGGGGTGAAATTGGGGTGGTTAGGGGGTAAGGGGTTGTAAAACTCAAAAATTTGTTCTATTCGTAATAGGCTATCCATTGACCTGTGAAAGAAAGACCTAGCGGCATAATACCCTTTTTTTAGGTCCATCCGACCATTGCCTTGCTTATTATAGAAACCAAGGGACTTAGAATTTGAGATGTATACATACGAGTGTTGTTTTAGATCGTTCTATATTGCGTAACGCGAAAATTATCGAATTGGTTTTAATGAAATTTTGACACAGTATTACTGCCGCAGCGAGGATGGAAAATGCGTATGTTTGGAAAAATCGTGTCAGTGGCGGCGGAACAATAATAAAAGAACTAAAAATATAAAAGTAGCTCAAACTTTGTTTTTAGGCGTTCTAGGAGTTCCTGATCATTTTTTACTTTTTTGGGTATGGGTGAAATTGGGGTGGTTAGGAGTTGGTGGGTTGTAAAATTAAAAAATTTGTACTATTCATAATAAGCTGTCCATTGACCTGTGAAAGAAAGACTTAGCGGCATAATACGTTTTTTTAGGTCCATCCGAACATTGCCTTGGCTATTACAGAAATCAAGGGAATTGTCTGATGTATACATACGAGTATTGCTTTAGATAGTTCTGAATTTAGTAACATGGAAATTATGGAACCGATTTTAAAGCAATTTAGACACAGTATTAGTACCGTGGCGAGGATCAAAAATGCGTATGTTTTCAAAAATCGTGTCAGTAGCAGCAATAGTAAAAAAAATTAAAAATATAAAAATAGCTCAAACTTCGTTTTTAAGCAACTTGAGGGTTCCTGATTGTTTCGTTTCGTCCAGTTGAAGCTGGCAGAATAAAAATTGTGTCGTTTTAATTCCTACGGAGAGAGACTCAGTTTTTGTGTTTGATGTTTTTTGAGGACATGCGAACGATTACTTGGTTGCAAGGGATCTTAGACTATAGCTTCATGCAAAAAGATATAATAAAATGATATCACTGTTATGTGTGGGAAGTACTGGGTCAATCAACTTGACTCCATTTTTTCAGTATTTGCATATACAGTATTAAACACCCAAGAACATACCTGTACTTTGCTGGCAACAACAGGGGATACTTTGCTTTTCAGCCCCTCGACGACATTGACTTTAGTCACCGCCTGTGCAGCGGTCTTCACTTCTACCTTTGTAACGGGAGGTGGGGCCTCTGTCTGTACATGAACCACAGAGTGCACTTCCTGCTGAGTTGCAGCGGGTTTCGGTTTTTGCTGGTTGGTTTTGGTTGGCTTGATCGAGTTGATTTCATTGGCTACGGTCGGAGGATTCGAGTTGATTACGGTTGGCGGCTTCGGAGGCTCTAGAAAAGAATGGACATTACCAAGATAGGGAATACAAAAAATATAAGCTGAAAATTCAATGACGGTTATTCGATCAGATTTCCGAAATTTTTAGTTTTAACAGCACAATTACTCATGAAAACATTACTGGTATTATCCGCTACCAATCTTTGTTTGCCTCAAGTAAACCAGTTCGCAGAAAGTCCAATGAAGCATACGGAAAGACAACTATCGCAAGATATCAGTCGTCACGATCCAGTTCTGGTATGAAACCATGAGATGCTAATGGTGTTGGATAACTACTGGCTTTAGAAAATGGTACCGTAAAATTTTTTGTGACGGATTATAATTATCTTACTATGTATGCCTATACCCCGCCACCAGGCTCAGCCTTCTAGGGGTGGCATTATTTGTAGTTTTATTGCAAATAAAATGAAAATGAAAAATGAATTAAATAACAATTAGTTCGATTCTTGTTCATCACCTTTGGCTGGCAAACTAAAAGCTGAGTATTGTTGATAGTGGCTTATGGAGTTTTTAGACTTCTAATGGTACGCGCACATAAATCGGCATTGGACGTATGGTACGGATCGGAAAAAGTTACTTTCTATTAAATTTAATGGCATCGGATTTTCAAAATCCGGCGAAAATATAGCAACTAGAAATAAAGCCGGCCGATGCGTGCCGTGCGTGCTGATACCGACGTATGCTGATCGGCGATTGTCGAGACACCGTCGGCATTTTCCAAGTTTTTACCTGTACTGCCTGCAGACAGTGTTGCCATTCATAGCAACTTGTCGCGAAAATAGCGACATTTTGATTACGTTGAGACGTAGCGGCGATTTAACAAAATAAACCGATTTGTAGCGACTTTTTGAAAAATTCTGTAACTATATTTTTTGCCACTGATTACTGCTTGTCTATTCTTCTTTTCGGTTTTGCCCAGACTGTCTTGTATTGGTGTCGAGACCACAGCATAGTAAACAATCAGCACAATATGTCAGGTTGGCGGCAATTACACGCGCATCCCCCCTTTTGGTTTATTATTTGTAGGGATGCTAACCATACTTCAATACTTGAAATGTATCAATACTTCTGCACTAATATCGAATATTTTTGTCTTAGACGGTATCGGTATCGAAAGTAATTACGAACCGAATTACGAACCAAACGCGCCTCCATTGGCGTATGCAGCTCCATACTTGGCCAAAAAATATCGAATTGGTACCGGTATCGATATATTTGTATTTTTATTTTCGCATCTCTACCCAGATTTCATACTCGTGAAATCATCCGAAGGTTAAATTCTGTGGGAACTATTTTTTTATTATCTTCTGCTGGTTGTTTTTCATGCTGTGTCGAGACTATGTATTGGGTAATCCACTATTTTTGAATGAAAGATTATATTATACATATACCTAACATCAATTGTACCCCCCCCCCACGAATAAAGTTATACACAGGCGTAAATATACGTTATTTTTGTGGGGCGACAACGTAGCGACATTCAAGGTGGCTCAGTAGCGAATTTCAATCTGATCTGCCTGGTAAAACAGCATTCAGATCATTTGCATATTTTGCAACTGATTTCCAATTCTTCCGACGATACCGATCAGATGTGTGCGATACCGTGATGAAAAATCCGTACCGTACCGGCCGTTCCATCCGTACCGTCCATCCGATGCCGATTTATGTGCGCGTACCATAGATGTCTTAGATACAGTTACTTATCCCTTTTTAGCATGGAAAAGGCACTAAATGGGTAACTCCATTCTTCGTCCAGGTAGGATCGCCACCAATCAAATCACATGGGAAACAAAAAAAAAATGCGTTTTTTTTATCACATTCACAAATCCAGTTGTTTTTACTGTACATATTAGCATTCGACGAACTAGACACATTTTGCGTTTTTTGAATATCTAAATCGGAAGCCATGATTTCAATTTTTTCCTCAATTGAGTATGTGGAAAATGCTTTAAAAAAGGTTGCTAATTTTGGCAATAGTCCCTCACTTATTACAAGTCCCACTAAATATTATTAAAATAACTTGCAACTTTCACGTCGGGGCGCGAAACGACATAGAAATTAATCCGAGTATTCCCAATCGACAGCGACAACAAGATCCAGTCTTAGTGAGCCAGCAGTTACCTGCCTCCATTTCCTATTAAAATCGGGCTCTGCGCATAACATTAATCTGACCTCTAATAGTGCCGCTGCTACTTTGGCTCCAACACCGCATGCCGTGCTTTCACAGCAATACTCTGGGCGTGTTTGGCAAAAAATTTGGATGATATATTGGACTTATGTGAACGTTTAATTTTTGCTAAATATTAAAAAAAATAGGATGTAATATAATATTTAGAAGTACAAAAAAGTCAGGTACTCGAAAATCTCGGACGCGCGGATCCTGAGCGGTTCACCCACAAAAATATCTAAAACCTTTATCTGATCTTATATGAGAACGAAACCTCGTATCTTACATAAATTGAGGACGCCTATTACAAATCCGGGCGCTGTTTTGAGTTTCATTCTCGTTTAACGAAAATGGAAAATCTCGGACGCGCGGATCCTGAGGTTCACCCTCAAAGAATCTAAAATCTTTATGTGATCTTCTATGAGGACAGAACGTCGTGTCCTACATAATTTGAGGACGCAAATTACAAATTTGGGTGCTGTTTTAAGTTTCATTCTCGTTTAACGAAAATGGAAAATCTCGGACGCGCGGATCCTGAGGTTCACCCTCAAAAAATCTAAAATCTTTATGTGATCTTCTATGAGGACAGAACGTCGTGTCCTACATAATTTGAGGGCGCAAATTACAAATTTGGGTGCTGTTTTAAGTTTCATTCTCGTTTAACGAAAATGGAAAATCTCGGACGCGCGGATCCTGAGGTTCACCCTCAAAAAATCTAAAATCTTTAAGTGATCCTCTATGAGGACGAAACGTCGTGTCCTACATAATTTGAGGACGCTAATTACAAATTCGGGTGCAGTGTTAACTTTCATTCTCGTTTAACGAAAATGAAAAACCTCGAACGCGCGGATCCTGACGTTCATCCACAAAAAATCTAAAATCTTTATTTGATCTTCTTTGAGGACGAAACCTCGTATCCTACATAACTTGAGGACGCTTATTACAAATCCGGTGCTGTTTTAAGTTTCAGCCCCGTTTATCGAAAATGGAAAACCTAGGACGCCCGGATCCTGAGGTTCACCCACAAAAATCAAATCCGTCAGCTATTATGAGTTTCATTCTCGTTTAACGAAAATGGAAAATCTCGGACGCCCCGAGCCTGAGGTTCACCCACAAAAAATCTTAAATCTTTATTTGATCTTCTATTATGACGAATCCTGGTGTCCTCCATAACTTGAGGACGCTAATTACAAATCCGGGCACTGTTTTGAGTTTCAGCCTCGTTTAACGGAAATGGAAAATCTCGAACACGCGGATCCCGACGTTCAACCACAAAAAAATCTGAAATCCCTATTTGATCTTCTATGAGGACGAAACCTCGTGTCCTACATAATTTGAGGACGCTAATTACAAATCCGGCAGCTATTTTGAGTTTTAGCCTCGTTTAACGGAAATGGAAAATTTCGGACGCCCGGATCCTGAGGTTCACCCACAAAAAATCTAAAATTTTTATTTGACCTTCTATTATGACAAAACTTTGTGTGCTACATAATTTGAGGACGCTAATTACAAATCCGGCAGCTATTTTGAGTTTCATTCTCGTTTAACGAAAATAGAAAATCTCGGACGCCCGGATCCTGAGGTTCACCCACAAAAAATCTAAAATCTTTATGTGACCTTCTATTATGACGAATCCTCGTGTCCTACATAACTTGAGGACGCTACAAATCCGGGCACTGTTTCGGGTTTCAGCCTCGTTTAACGGAAATGGAAAATCTCGAACACGCGGATCCCGACGTTAACCCACAAAAAATCTAAAATCTTTATTTGATCTTGTATGAGGAGGAAACCTTATGTCCTACATTATTTGAGGACGCTTATTACAAATCCGGCAGCCATTTTAAGTTTCAGCGTCGTTTAACGAAAATGGAAAATCTCGGACGCCCGAATCCTGAGGTTCACCCACAAAAAATTTAAAATCTTTATATGATCTTCTATGGGGGCAAAGCCTCGTGTCATACATAATTTGAGGACGCTAATCACAAACCCGGTAGCTATTTTGAGTTTCAGCTTCGTCTAACGGAAATGGGAAATCTCGGACGCCCGGATCCTTAGGTTCACCCACAAAAAATCTAAAATCTTTATTTGATCTTCTGTTATGACGAAACCTTGTATCCTACATAATTTGACGATGCTTATTACAAATCCGGCAGCTCGTTTAACGAAAATGACAAATCTCGGACGACCGGATCCTGAGGTTCACCCACAAAAAATTTAAAATCTTTATATGATCTTCTATGAGGGCAAAACCTCGTGTCCTACATAATTTGAGCACGCAAATTACAAATTTGAGTGCTGTTTTAAGTTTCATTCTCGTTTAACGAAAATGGAAAATCTCGGATGCGCGGATCCTGAGGTTCACCCACAAAAAATCTAAAATCTTTATTTGATCTCCTATGAGGACGAAACCTCGTATCCTACATAACTTGAGGACGCTAATTACAAATCCGGGTGCTGATTTAAGTTTCATTTTCGTTTAACGAAAATGGAAAATCTCGAGCGCGCGGATCCTGAGGGTCACCCACACAAAATCTAAAATCTTTATGTGATTTTCTATGAGGACGAACCGTCGTGTCCTACATAATTTAAGGACGCTAATTACAAATTCGGGTGCTGTTTTAAGTTTCAGCTCCGTTTAACGAAAATGGAAAATCTCGGACGCGCGGATCCTGAGGTTCACCACTAAAAATCTAAAATCTTTATTTGATCTTATATGAGGACGAACCGTCGTGTCCTACATAATTTAAGGACGCTAATTACAAATTCTGGTGCTGTTTTAAGTTTCAGCTCCGTTTAACGGAAATGGAAAATCTCGGACGCGCGGATCCTGAGGTTCACCACAAAAAATCTAAAATCTTTATTTGATCTTCTATGAGGACGATCTGTCGTGTCATACATAACTTGAGGACGCTAATTACAAATTCGGGTGCTGTTTTAAGTTTCAGCTCCGTTTAACGAAAATGGAAAATCTCGGGCGCGCGGACCCTGAGGTTCACCACAAAAAATCTAAAATCCTTATTTGATCTTCTATGAGGACGAACCGTCGTGTCCTACATAATTTGAGGACGCTAATTACAAATTCGGGTGCTGTTTTAAGTTTCAGCTCCGTTTAACGAAAATGGGAAATCACGGACGCCAGGATCCTGGGGTTCACCCACAAAAAATCTAAAACCTTTGTTTGATCTTTTATGAGGACGAACCGTCGTGTCCTACATAATTTGAGGACGCTAATTACAAATTCGGGTGCTGTTTTAAGTTTCAGCTCCGTTTAACGAAAATGGGAAATCACGGACGCCAGGATCCTGGGGTTCACCCACAAAAAATCTAAAATCCTTATTTGATCTTCTATGAGGACGAACCGTCGTGTCCTACATAATTTGAGGACGCTAATTACAAATTCGGGTGCTGTTTTAAGTTTCAGCTCCGTTTAACGAAAATGGGAAATCACGGACGCCAGGATCCTGGGGTTCACCCACAAAAAATCTAAAACCTTTGTTTGATCTTTTATGAGGACAAAACCTCGTATCTTACATAACTTGAGGACGCTAATTACAAATTCGGGTGCTGTTTTAAGTTTCAGCCCCGTTTATCGAAAATGGAAAATCTCGGACGCGCGGATCCTGAGGTTCACCCACAAAAAATCTAAAATCTTTATTTGATCTTCTATGAGGACGAACCGTCGTGTCCTACATAATTTGAGGACGCCAATTACAAATCCGGCGTTGTTTTGAGTTTCATTCTCGTTTAACGAAAATGGAAAATCTCGGACGCCCGGATCCTGAGGTTCACCCACAAAAAATCTAAAATCTTTATTTGACCTTCTATGAGGACAAAACCTTGTATCCTACATAATTTGAGGACGCTAATTACAAATTCGGGTGCTGTTTTAAGTTTCAGCCCCGTTTATCGAAAATGGAAAATCTCGGACGCCCGGATCCTGAGGTTCACCCACAAAAAATCTAAAATCTTTATTTGACCTTCTATGAGGACAAAACCTCGTATCCTACATAATTTGAGGACGCTTATTACAAATCCGGCGCTGTTTTGATATCATTCTCGTTTAACGAAAATGGAAAATCTCGGACGCCCGGATCCTGAGCGGTTCACCCACAAAAAATCTAAAATCTTTACTTGACCTTCTGTTATGACGAATATTCGTGTCCTACATAATTTGAGGACGATAATTGCAAACCCGGGCAGTGTTTGTGGTTTCAGTCTCGTTTAACGAAAATTGAAAATCTTGGATCTTGAGCAGTTCACCCACAAAATATCTAAAATCTTTATTTGATCTTCTATTACACTTACATAATTTGAGGACGCTAATTACAAATCCGGGCACTGTTTTTAGTTTGTCTAATTGTATTTACTGAGGTGTTGCTACGGCTCCTTGGTTCCTTAAGGCGAGCCGCCACTAACATGTAGATATTATAAATTCAATTCACACAAAATATGGTTTTGTCAATCTCTTGTAAAAGCTCTGCTTCTCCCAACATCCATAAACACGATAATGCCGTCTTCAGTATAATTACCTCACAAGCTCATTAAGTATATACAATACAACAGACTAACGATGTAGCGTTATAAGTTTTCCAATCCCTCCCTTTGAGCAAGGGCTGACATTTCGTGTGACATGAGATCATGCATGTAATATCAAGTTAGAAAGGGCTCAGCTTACGTAATCCTTTCATGTCATACTGTTTGGATATCCATGTCACTCTATATACATGTAATTAGTTCACACATACATAAAATATATAATTATACAGGGTGTCCAGTTAGTGGGTGATTCTTCGATATCTGGCAAGGTATACCTGATAGAAGAAAATGTCAAATACAAAAGTCATTTGGTTACTCAAGACGCATATTCTAAAAATACTTTGAAATATACAGGGAGTTGCGTGAAAGTAGGATAGTGATCAACTTATTTTTTTTATATGTATATCTACCTTTTTTTTAAATTCTTCTAGTTTCTATCATTGATCTCTATTCAACAGTGAAATATTTTTGGCATCGGTTGTGACGTTGCCAAGTTATAATTTATTTTCTATTAATTTTCGGATTTGCAAGGTCGCACGTAATACGTCCAAATTGATATATTCCTTTAACTTTTCTCAATAATATTATACAGCGAGTTACTTAAATATTAAGTGGATATTATTTTGGATGTTACCAGCAATATGTATCTACAGGGTGTTTTGGCAGAATTTTAAATTACGGCAACTTGAAGGTCATTTTACTTTGTTTTTTTAAATGTAACAGCCTATATTTTTTATTTTAAATCAAAGTATCTACTAATACCATATTTGGCCTTGTAATACTTTTTCACGTTTGCGACGTTGCCAAGTTATAAATTATTTTTCCAAATTTCTAAACAAATATCCCCGATTTTAATTTATTTTAAATAGAATCCTCTACTTATTTTTATTGCAATGAACTGCGCATGTCGAATTTAGTAGGATCTCATAATTTCAAAAATTTGTTTCTATTACTTACTGAGATACGGCAACACCGCTTTTTCAGTAAACAGTACAGAAACGCTTAAATATTTCCAAAACTGCCACAGCAGGAACGGTGAAATTCAATACTTGGAGGTATATGAACATACAGAATTCAAAAACGCTAACATCGGTGTTGTCAGATTTACGACTTTTACGTTAGACTTCATAAATAGGGCATTCCATTCAAAATTATAACGTAAAATTGGTATATCTGACAACACTGATGTTAGCGTTTTTGAACTCTGTATGTTTAGAGACCCCCAGGTATTGAATTTCACTGTTCGTTCTGTGGCAGTTTTGGAAATATTTAAGCGTTTCGGTACTGTTTACTGAAAAAGCGGTGCTGCCGTATCTCAATAATTAACAGAAACAAAATTTTGAAATTGTGAGATTTTGCTAATTTCGACATGTGCAAATTATTGCAATAACAAAAAGTAGAGGATTCTATTTCAAATAAATTAAAATCGGGGATACCTGTTTAAAAATTTCGAATAATAATTTATAACTTGGCAACGCCGCAAACGCTAAAAAAAATATTACAAGGCGAGATAGGGTATTAGTAGGTATTTCGATTTAAAATAAAACATACGGGGTGTTACATTTAAAAAAACAAATCAAAATGATCTTCAAATTGCCGTAATTTAAAATTCTGCCAAAAACACCTTGTAGATACAAATTGCTTGTAACATCCAAAATAATATTCACTTAATATCTAAGTAACTCGCTGTATAATATTATTGAGAAAAGTTGAAGGAATATATCAATTTGTACGTATTACTTGCGACATTGCAAATCCGGAAATTAATAGAAAATAAATTATAACTTGGCAATGTCGCAACCGATCCCAAAAATGTTTTAGGGTTGAATAGAGATCAGTGATGAAAATTAGACAAATTTAAGAAAAAGTTATAGTTCTATATGAAAAAATCAAGTTGATCAGTATCCTACTGTCCCGCAACACCCTATATTTCAAAATATTCTTAGAATATGCGCATTTGATAGCCAAATAACTTTTGCATTTGATATTTTCTTCTATCGGGTACACCTTGCGAGATATCAAAGAATTACACACTAACTGGACACCCTGTATAGTTCGTATGATTAGAACACGACTGTAATGATACTACGCAGAAGTAGGCTAATCAGTATACAGGGTGGGCGAACAGCGCGTGAACGGACTATAGTGGGCATACTAGAACATAATATATATTTCAAAAAACAAATTGAGGAAGAAAGCTTACGCTTTGTCACTGTTTTGGCCTTTTTTGATATCGTGTTTGATTGTTAAATTACAGACATTTAAAGAATGTATGATTTTGCACTGCGGGTTTTTTTGCACACTTAAAAACTTTTTTGAAAAAACTGCTCTCATATGTCATTCACTAAGGTCTTAGCTATCACCTTCTAAAATACTGTGTATGTAGTTTGGGAAACAAGTGAGTTCTGTTGGAAAGAAAAATCTGTGTTTTACAGGCCAAATACATATGTATGTATCCAGGCCCCTCAACAAAAGAAAAAACAGGAATTGCCTAGCAAGGAAAGAGCATTTCAAATTTATTTTATTCATAGTCTTTTGAGCGTGATGGGGTTTTAAAGATGTGAGCAAAAAGTTTCAGAACCTCTGCACTAACAAAGTCGTTCCAGTATTATCCTTCTAATATCAAACCTAGAGAAATCACGGTATATTAATTAGTTCTGTATTAGCACTAATAGTTCTATCTTACTGAAATTCTTACCAGGCGGTTTAATTATTGCTGCGGAACTCTGAGGCGAAAACACCATGACGGTGTTCCCTATGGTGGTAGTAAAGTCCAAGAAACCATAAACCGTCTGGGTAACTAGACTTCCAGCAGCAGGTGGTACGGTTGCAGCGGACGTCGCAGCAGGCGCTGGAGCATTTGGATTAACAAACACAGGGCCTTGTGATGCCGACGATACACACAGTATGGCTGGAAAGAAAAAAAAAAGTGTCAGATGGCCTAGGAAGTATCAGATAGGAAAGGGCATTTATTTTCTAGGAAGTGTAGATTTCACCTTAACTTTACATACGAGACAAACATTTCCCGATTTTACCGGAAAACTACAATTTTTGACTTCTAAGCAAAAGATCTTAATTTTTTTCAAATAATTGGTTTGAAGAAAATACGTTTCTAAAAGGTTATATTTTTCCAATCTTGATGACTGCTAAAGAGTATTTTTGAAGACTTCCATATACAGGGTGTTCCACGACGACTAAGACAAGCAATTTATCGCAACTGGGCAGTAGTAGCGAATTATAATTTTGGGGGTGTAAATTAGAGCAAACATAGTATCTTTTCTTATTATTGTGTCACCCAATGAGGAATTTGTTTTTGGTCACGTGACATCCGATTCAAAATTTTTAATGAGACACCCTATATATTTGTGACTTTTTGTGTTCCACTCGATAAAACAATTTCAACAAACTCGCACACTTGGGGTCTGGAGTGATTAATTCAAGAGCTACAGGTACTTAAAGGACTGCACCACTACCATTATGAAACCCTACCAAAATAATTTAACTGTAGGGGTACATGTTATAATCAGTGGTAGTGGTACTATCCTGTAAGTACCTGTAGCTCTTGAATTAAACATTTTAGACCCCAAGTGTGCAGTTTGTTGGAATTGTTTTATCGGGAGGAACACAAAAAGTCACAAATTTAGAGGGTGTCCCATTAAAAATTTTGAATCGGACGTCACGTGATCAAAAACGAATACATCACTGGGTGACACAATAATAGGAACAGATACTACATTTGCTCTTATTTACACCACCAAAATTATAATTCGCTACACTGCCCAGTTTCGATATAGTGCTTGTCTTAATCGTCGTGGGACACCCTGTATACAACTTTGGAAATAGTATAAAAATACAGATAACAATTATTAAATAACAGGTACATAAAATAAATAAATTATCAGGTGAATACTCACAATGGTATAGCTACAGACATAAAAAACGTCTTTGAATACATACGGGTTGGCTACTTTGATACTGTTATGCAGTCTGTTGAAAAGTTTTATGACCATACACTTAGGACTGGCCTCTGTAATGGATCACCTATGTGCTGGTATAGTACAAATATTGTTCCCGTTAAGTGAACGAAAACTGTGGTAGTTAGTTCTTACACAAAGTGGCACCTCACATATTATATAAACACTTGATATGGTGGGCATTTCTAGACTAATAAACCACTCTCTACAGCTAAGTCTATTGGACAACCCAAGAATCGGCCTAAGTACATACTAGTTTTTAGTTTTTAGATAATAAGAAAAAGGTACATCTGATGTAAATCAGTAAGTACCTACCCCAGTGCATCGCTATTAGACTCTGAATTTAATTGCCGCTGTTTACAATAGACTACATTATTCTGATACTAACAGTAGAATTCCGAGGCGCTTTAGCTAATCAGCAGAAATAATATATGATGTATAAGATTGGCATAGACCGATTGAACAGGGCAAACATTTATACAGGGTGTCCAGTTAGTGTGTAATTCTTCGATGTCTCGCAAGGTATAACTGATAGAAGAAAATGTCAAGTACAAAAGTTATTTGGTTACGTAAGACGCATATTCTAAAGATATGCTGAAATATACAGAGTATTTCGAGAAAGTAGGATAGTGAACAACCTGATTTTTTATGTGGAACTATACCTTTTTTTTTAAATTCTTCTAATTTCCATCATTGATCTCTATTTAACCCTGAAATATTTTTGGGATCGGTTGCGACGTTGCCATGTTATAATTTATTTTCTATTAATTTCCGAATTTGCAAGGTCGCGAGTAATACGTCCAAATTGATATATTCCTCTAACTTTTCTCAAGAATATTATACAGAGAGTTACTTGAATATTAAGTGGATATTATTTTGGATGTTACTAGCAATTTGTATCTACAGGGTGTTTTTGGAGGAATTCTAAGTTACGGCAACTTGAAGGTCATTTTACTTTGTTTTTTTTTAGATGTAACTCCCTCTATTTTTATTTTAAATCGAAATATCTCCTAATACCCTATCACGCCTTATAATCTTTTTTTCGCGTTTGCGACGTTGCCAAGTTATACATTATTTTTCCAAATATCTTACAATTTCTTTGTTCCTTTTAATTACTGAGATACGGCAATACCGCTTTTTGAGTAAACGGTACCAGAGCGCTAAAATATTTCCAAAACTGCCACAGCTGGAGAGGTAAAATTCAATACTTGAGGGTATTTGAACATACAGAATTCAAAAACGCTAACATCAGTGTTGTCAGATTTACCAATTTTACGTCATAATTTTGAATGGAATGCCCTATTTATGAAGTCTAACGTAAAAGTCGTAAAGCTGGCAATACCGATGTTAGCGTTTTTGAATTCTGTATGTTCAAAAACCCCCAAGTATTGAATTTCACCGCTCCAGCTGCGGCAGTTTTGAAAATATTTAAGCATTCCGGTACTGCTTACTGAAAAAGCGGTGTTGCCGTATCTCAATAACTAACAGAAACAAAATTTTGAAATTGTGAGATCTTGCTAAGTTCGACATGTGCAATTGATTGCAATAAAAATAAGTAGAGGATTCTATTTAAAATAAATTAAAATCGGGGATATTTGTTTAAAAATTTGGAAAAATAATATAACTTGGCAAGAAATATTACAAGGCAAGGTATTGTATTAGTAGATTTCGATTTTAAATAAAACAAACAGGGTGTTAAATTTAGAAAAACAAAGTAAAGTGACCTTCAAATTGCCGTAATATAAAATTCTGCCAAAAACACCCTGTAAATACAAATTGCTGGTAACAAAGAAAATAGTATCCACTTAATGTTCAACTAACTCGCTGTATAATATTATTGAGAGAAGTTAAAGAAATATATCAATTTGGACGTATTACTTGCGACCTTGCAAATCCGAAAATTACTAGAAAATAAATTATAACTTGGCAACGTCGCAACGGATCCCAAAAACATTCTAAGGTTGAATAGAGATCAATAATGGAAACTAGAAAAATTTAAGAATAAGTTATAGTTTCACATAAAAAAATTAAGCTGTTCACTATCCTACTTTCCCGCAACACCCTGTATATTTCAACATATTTTTATAATATGCGTCTGACGTAACCAAATAACTTTTGTATTTGACATTTTCTTTTATCAGGTATACCTTGCGAGATATCAAAGTATTACACACTAACTGGACACCCTGTAGACGTATGCGCGACCCTTGTCAGTAACTCTACTAATTTTTCCTGGTACAAGTTTTGCATATAAACCAAAGGGCGTGCCAAACCATTAGATAATTAATATAATATTTATTTTGCAACTCGTTCCATATGAAATCTTGGTCATGGGGTCATCTATCATGCCGCTCTATTTTGGTATAATGCTGTAGTTATGTTGAATGCGTTGAGCTGTCAGTTAATTTTCGACGTGATAAATATTATCATTTTAAGGTTTTGTAGGATATAATTAGGTGAAAGTCACATATAATGTAAATCAGTATGTGCCCCAGATTATCGCTATTGGTCTATGAACCTCAATTGCCGCAGTTTGCACTAGACTACAATATTTTGGTACTAACAGTGAAACCCTTGAGGCGCTGGATTACAGAGAAAGAACTTCTTCTTCTTCTTTATGTGCCATCTCCATTCTGGAGGTTAGCAGTCATCAATGCAATTCGAACTTTCTAAACCATCGGTCGAAATAGCTGGTTATTGGAGCAATTATACCAATCCCTCAGATTCTTAAGGCACGAATTTCTTCTCCTTCCTATCGTTCTTTTTCTTGCGATGTTTCCTTTTGTTATTATTTGAAGTAAATGATATTTCTCTCTACTCATAAGGTGTCCGAGGTACTGCAATATTCGTTTCTTTATGGTTAGCAACACTTCTCTCTGTTTTTCCATTCTTATTAATATTGTTTCGTTTGTAACTTTGTCTACCCATGATATTCTCAGAATTCGACGATATATCCACATTTCAAAACTTTCGAGCATTGGGTATCTATTTTTTCATTGTCCACGTATCCTTCCCATACAGAAAATACGTAGCATCTCACAAGCCGCATTTTCCATTCCATGCTTAGATCCCGACTATTCAGCACTTTTTTGAGAAATGACTACCTCTCCGCTATTCACTTGGTTTGATTAGGCATGTAGGTATGTACATATGATATACACAGCGCGACCCTTGTCAGTAACTTAACTGATGTTTCCTGGTAGCAACATATACAAGAGTTTTGTGTATGAACCAAAGGGCGCGTCAAACCATAAATTAATTCCAACACCTATTTTGAAACTTCACTACGCGTTCCGGATAAAACCTTGGTCATCTATCATCCCACACTATTTTGGTATAATTCATTAGATACGTCATTATAGTTGCGTTGAATGCGTTGAGCTGTCAGTTAATTTTAGAGGTGATAAATGTATCTATTTTAAGGTTCCTTAAACGGGGCATTCACGCTGAGACCTACCTCGCCGCTTGCGGTGAGACCTAGGTCTCAGAGACAAATCTCGTTGTTAGTGTTGCGGTCTAGCTAGTATCATGTATCATTGAGACCGACTCCGGCGGTTTCATGAATCTTGCAATGCGATAAGTCTCAACTGGTTTCACTGTGAATGGCTGTGTAGCGCTACTGATCGTCAAAAAATAGTGATTTGGGAGAATTAAAGAACGAAGTTTTCTTCAGCCGTGAAGTGCGTATTTCCCCGCACTTATTTTTCCTTGTATTTTCCCTTGTAATATCAATTGAAGAATATGGTATCTTTCTTCACGCATAACGTGATCCAGGTAAGAAAGTTTCCCCATTTTGACAATTTCTACTATTTCAGTTTCTTTATCCATACGCCTCAAGGTTTCAACATTTGTGACCCTTTCCGTTCAAGAAACTCTGAGTATGGGTCTATACACCCACATCTCGAAAGCCTCAAGTCTTCTCGTATCAACTTTGTTCGTGTCCACGACTCCATCCCATAGAGAAGGAGTGAGAAAATGTAGCAATCTGGTCTTAAGTTTAATATTCAGATCTCTCGGGCAGAATTTTATTTGTAAATGCAGCTCTAGCTTGACCGATTCTAGATCTTACTTCTCAAGGGTGTCCTCCAGTCTCGGTTAAAATGGTACCCAGGTATTTGTACTCTCTTATTCTCTCCACTGCCTCATTGCGAACATACAATCTGCCTGGAACATTTGTTTTGCTGATTATCATGAATTTTGTCTATTTGATGTTAAGTGAAAGACCTGCTTCTTCACTGTTCTTTACGATCTTGTTCATTATTCTTTGTAGTCTGCGCTGCTCTGGGCTATTACCAAGATATCATCGTCAAAACGGATATTGTTTATTGTTTTACTGTTAACCTTTATTCTCGCAGTTTCTTCAAATATATTTACCATTTATAGCTTTAGTGTTGTACGATGATTAGTACAAATCCAAATTACTATAAGACTTGTTAATATTGACCACACGACCAGTAATTAGATATAAAGATAACATGTGACTCTTGTGGAGAAGCTTCAGATCTTCACTATTGAGTGTCTTATGGCCAAATAAATAAGAAATGCTACATGGATGAAACTTACTAAACGGGTACATCATATCGTAAACTAGTTGCAAGAATCAATGTATTTTGTCGATTCATATTTATATAGTACCTTAGCATACTTGCCTTAGATCATAATAGTACTAGTTACGCTGTAGGATGCGGAAACTGAAGTACATTCAACTTTTAGGAAAATTCATTCCACAAAGCATATATTTATTCATAGTATGGGACTGCTGTATTTGTATAACTCTTAATGCCTTAGTTCTCCATAATTCCCAGTGATGCAATGCTTATCTATTTTAACACGCCATTTAACAAAAGTTTGATAAACTCAACAATGTAAGCGCAAACATACAGTTTTTGCACTACAGATGAGTATTTAATGAGCTTTTAATATGCCTAAGGCACAGTAAGAGGAAACATGTTAAGCGGATGTTACACCTTCGCACTTGATAAAGCTCAAGTTTAACTTAATGTTGGTACAAGAATAAGCAAAGCTTTTCCTTTAGCTGACAAAGTGCAGTCACATAGAGTAGCTAGGGGATGTTACACCTTCACACTAATGATGTCTTAAATAATGATACATAATGTATATACAAAATTATCCATATCTACTTGGTATTCGATTGTGTTTATTTTTAATCAATAAAGATCTATTCGTACATTTTTAATTCCAATTTCCGTGAGTTCGTGAGATGGCATCCAAAATCGGTAAATCTCACGATAAATCGTGAAAACTGGGAACCCTGATTTTGGGAGAAATGTTTTTTGAATTCTCGTACGAGAAAATTATGATTGGATGCTTGTTTAATATTCAACGTTTTATTTAGGGTATAAGTTTTTCCCACGCAAAAGGTTTTCGCCTTCAGTAGGTTCTATTTGGGTTTTATTTACCTCATTGTGTAATGTATGTTTTTTATATAGACTCGGAAAGATGGGATACAGATCAGGAGATAAGATGCAGAATTGAACAAGCTAGGACAATTTTCCTGAAACTTGGAAAATTTGTTACCAACAAAAATTTGAACTTCAGTCTCAGATACAGGATGATGGAGTGTTATGTTTTGTCCACTCTGTTGTATGGCGTGGAGGCATGGATGCTGAAGGAAGCCATTGTAAATAAGATTGAAACGTTCGAAATGTGGACTCTGCGACGAATGCTGAGAGTGTCCTGAGTCGACCATGTGAGAAATGAGAACGTTCTCCAGAGAGCTGGGTTAGCAGAACGAGTACTGTTTGAGGACAATAGCTTACCTAGGCCACACAGTGCGTGGGATACGCTATCACCTCCTGCGTCTCATTCTTCAAGGTAAGATCGAAGGTGGGAGAAGAGGAATTGGAAGAAAAAAGCTATCATGGCTGAGAAACATCCGTCACTGGACAGGAATAAGCGACTTCCAGGAATTACAGAGGGATGCAATGAATATGATGATTTGATGAGGGAAAGGATGAACGCCTACGCAAGGATCTGCATGGCACCCTGAAAGGGGTGATACAGGTACGAACTTAAAGTACGAGGTTTTTAAGTTCGGGAACTTACTCGACTCGACGCGGTGACACACGTGAAGCTGAAATCACTCATTTTGATAATTTTCCTAAATAAACAAAACTTTTAACAAACGCCAAACACCACAAGCGTTGCGCATCAATGGCCTGCCGAAACAAAGTGGTGGCTCGCGGCTCGCAGTACGAGCCGAGACAAGCTACGAGCAAGATTTCAAACCAGTTGGATCGCTGGCGGTTTGCGTGACGGTTTTAAAGTACGCGTACTTACGGAGACACACAGGCGATAAAGGTCGTCGAGCCATAAGCACACGTACTTGCTCGTACGTGTATCACCCCTTTAAGAAGAAGAAGTAGCATTTCTATAAGTAGGTACTTGTTTAGCTATCACGGCATAAATTTCAGCTTAACACTTCTACAGGGTGTCCCAAAAAATAGTGTCAAGCGGAAGTCCAGAGATAGAGCACACCTAGAAGTATCTGAATCACCCCCATATATGTTATGCAATTGTTTGTAGTTTTCGAGTTATGGAATTTTTTTCTGAATTTTAGAGAATTCTCTACCTCGACAACTTAAAACTGTCCAAAAAAGAAAACTAAAAGACTTCTCCAAATTTTCTCTTTTGCTAATTAATCTTCCAGAGTTTGCTGTTCACACGTAAAGAAATCGGCTTAGCAAATCTGGTGAAGGTCATGAAAGTTATAGTGTAAGGTGAAAAATTTACGTTCTGTTAATTCTGACTTAAATTTTCGACTCGCAATTAAAAATCCAAAGAGGTTATTTCATGATTTCTATGCAGGTCTAAAAACTTCTTCAGACTCTCAGCTATCATAATCATTAAAAAAAAAGGAGTACTTAATGGGGCTACTTTGGCTCCAATCGACCTTCAACCACAAGAGGCGGAGATTTCTTGAAATTAGCGAAGGGATTTTAAATGAAACAATAACTAATTTTAGGGCGCCAATAGCAGAATGATTGTCAGTGCCGCAATAAAAAACATTCAGTGTTATCAGAGTATCGTTAGATGACCTCCTGTGTCACTTTGCTAAGATTTTTTTTACATGTACGATTTCCTTTTTGTAAGTGGGAAATTGTAGAATGAAACGAAATTATCACATTTATTCACTAAGTTTATTAAATTTCACAAAAAATTTTCAAAATGTCTCCCTTCCTGTTTGATGCATAATCTACATCTTCTGAAAAAATTGTTTTTTAAATTAACAAATTTTGTTGTTTTTTTTTTTTGTTTCTTCAGCCTGTATTAATTTGTTGCGTAATTCGCTGATGTTTCTCTTTAGCATAAACTAGTTATTTGTAGTAGCCCCAAACAAAAAACTATCGGATTTAAATCAGGTGACCGTAGCGGCCATTCAGTGGGTCCAACACGACCTATCCATTTGTTGCATAGTCTCTTGCAGAAAAAAAGCATCGTTAAATCCAGTTGTCGTGCACTCAAGGTCCGTAGGAATAGCCAAGTAGTCAGACAACAGAAACAACACCAATCCAAACCGATAGCACTCAGAGTCCGTGGGGAAAGCCAAATTTCGAATCTGCGTGCACTCAATAGTCCGTGAAGAAAGCCCAATTGCCAAATAATTCACCAAACAAGAGCGTATCGTTTTAAGGCCGCAAAGACAGACAGACTACTGAATAAAACAACGAAAGCAACCTATGCAATGACACATTTTGAAAAGACATCCCAACAATATCATAGCTTCTCTGTCTAACATCGTTTACTGTTTTAGCGTTAGCTCTTTTTGTTGTCGCTCAGGTAAAAACAGGTTTTGAATAATGCACTCCTTGTGGTTTTTTAGCAAGAAATAGGATCTTTTTTAGCAAATGTATAATTTATGGACCGTTTTTAACGTTTATTATTGCGGTACTGACAACCATTCTGCTACTAGCGCGTTAACGTAAGTTATTGATGAATTGAAAATCACATCGCTAATTTCAAGAAATCTTCGCCTCTTGTCTTTGAAGGTCGATTAGAGCGAAAGTAGCCGCATTAAGTACTACTTTTTTTCAATGACTGTGATAGCTAAGAGTCTGAAGAAGTTTTTAGACTTGCATAGAAATCATGAAATAACCTCTTTGAATTTTTAATTGCGAGTCGAAGATTTAAGTCATAGTTATCAGATCGTAAAATTTTCAGTTTACACTAAAATTTTCATGACTTTCATCAAAGTTACGAAGCCGATTATTTTATGTATAAACAGTAAACTCTTGGAGATTAATTAGCAGAAAAGACAATTTGGAAAAGTCGTTTTAAGTTTTAAGTTGTAGAGATAGAGAATTCTCTGAAATTCAGAAAAACATTCATAACTCGGAAACTACAAACAATTGCATAACATATATGGGGGTGATTCAGATACTTCTAGGTGTGCTCTATCTCTGGACTTCTTGACACTATTTTTTGGGACACCCTGTATAAAGTTTATGTGAATGAAGATATAGAAATAATTTAGCGCTGACTGCCAAATCTGTACGATTTGCATATCGGTTTATCTCCGCTTGAGCCAAACTTCCTTTAGTGTCACCGCACCGAGTGGAGTGCATCGATAAAAGCATTCACACGAACTTCGGAACAATCGCATTCAAACTGTGCGGCTACGGCTTCGCGCGCCCTCCATTGTTCTATATGAAAGAACTTCTGTCGTAATGGAACGTTCAATAGGTACGAGAAGTTTGAGAGTCGATATCGGCAGCCAGTGAGACTGCGAAAGTGTAACAGTTAATCGGGTTGACTGTGAAGTGCAACTTTCTGAATGCTGCAATCAATACGGACGCTCAACTGATCATTTCCTTTATCCAGTAATCAGCTACTATTTGCTACGTTGAAAATGGTATTTTGAGCATAACATTATCCCACACAGAGCATTTTAATGGAAACTGTCTAACGTGAGTTATCTTATACAAGATAACGTTTAAAAAGAATCTAAAAGCTGTAAACTGTAATTTTGTATAATCCAATGAACATTGTCTTTAAACTAACAGGAAGCTCATTGTGCAGTGATGGAGCCATCTAGGAAAGATATTTTAACAAAATTCGTTTTTTAAGGTGGGATATTCAGCATAATTCGAACATGGCGTAAATTCAACTTATGATATTGGCTTTTTTGTACAATGCTGGATTAGTCCCCCACTCCAAGCTTTACACGAACTTACGTAAGACGAAGCTTAACCCAAGCTTAGCTGAGACTTAAGGGCCATATTCTCCGTTCAACCGTTTAAATGAAGCTTACAAAAGCTTGGCTTGAAATTAAAGCTTGGCTTAAGCTATTTTTGTATGCACCGATATATCATCAGCTTTGCTTAGTTAAGCCGCCGGTAAGTTTGGCAACGGTGCTTATTTTTACCACATTGTTGTTTTGTGTCATAGAAACTTTATGTTTCATTATCAACCGTCATTTCGTACGGATTTATGTTTGTTCATGTTTACACTTCACACTATGTGTTTTCATGAAGTTAAGATACTTTAAATTGTTAAACCGTTTATGATCTGTACTATTACTTTCATGTTACGTTCAGTATATTGAAATTTACGAATAACTATGACTAAAACAGTTAGTGCCCAATTTCATGGCTCCATAAGGGGTACATTTGACTAAAAATTATAGTGGTAAAATAGGAAATATTATTATTACATGTAACTATGTTTGTTGATAAAAGATTCATTTCACTAATTTCACAAGTCCTCAGACAGACACACATACAGTACAGAGTACAGATACTCAAACCCAAGATCAAGGTACTGAGAATTTGTAGTTTGTAGGTTAGGGTACACCGTAAAGCCAGGCATAGCGTCGCTAAGCGGCCATGGTTGGTCGCTTAACTTCAAGCGCGATAAAAGGCTTTCAAACATGCGGTGCATACAAAATTTGCAACTTAAGCGGGATTAAAGCTTAAGCTTGGTTTGTACATATATACGGGGAATATGGCCCTAAAGGGTTTAAAGCTAACCTGATATAAATGACATGATGTGTCAAGGAGGAACCTTCAAATTGCTTGTCACTTTTCATATTTTTTGAAAGATTTGTGTCTAATTCAATAAAGAGAGCAAATAAAAAACAGAGACAGGCCGTTGCCCGAATTTGATACAAACTGTCAGAAGTGTCTAACCAAAAAGGTCGATCTTTCAGATGATAACGATAGTGCGTATTACTTCATTGGTGCCAACCGTAGCGACTTATCGACCAGATTTAGCTGAACCGACGATTGTATAACGTGTTTCGACTTCAAGCCTAAGCTTAACTAAGCTTAGGTTTAACAAAGCTCGTGTTAAACCCGCATTTGTACAACCGGCCCTTAGTCGGACATCTTGCAACTGACGTGGTTTAACTTTGGATTACCCTAAACCGAAACTTAAGCTTGCATTGTACAACCGGCCCTGAAAGACAGCTTATTGAAAATATTCACTGGGGTTCTATTGTTAAGTTTAGCCCGGAGGAAAGGCAAGAGATGCACTACACATCTCTTCAATTAATTTCAGATACGTAACGTACACAACTATTTTGGGCTTTCTGTACCCAATAAGCCTTCTTGCTGGGTTAGGCAGTGACCTAAAATCAATTCAACATATCCCAGCTTGCTCAAAATTAAACTGTTAAGTGAGCTTGCTCTTAGCAGTTTTAGATGCAATGTTTTTAAAATCATAAATAGCCTGTAGTTTCGAATAAGCATTTTGAACAGCTCTGCAGACATGGTTAGGAAAGTGGTATTAGTTCTCCGGAATGTATAATGCTTAAAGTACTATTGATTAATGCAAAATGACAGCTAGTAATGCATCGGTGTCTTGGGATCACGATTTTAATTGTCTTATGACGGAATAATGTTGCATAGAGAACCTGGACAATTTTAGTGCAATTTCTAAAATTTATCATGTGTACTTATCTGTGCCGTTATTTCATGATGTTTTACTTGCCCGGTAATAAAAACTAATACATAAATCTTTCCACGAATGAAGGGGAAATATCAAAATACACCCAAAGAGAATACTTTTAGTAGAGATCTCTATACTATACTTCACATTAGGATAACAATTATGAAAGAAAAATAAATGAGTATGCCTTGACATAATTAAATAGCAATTGTGTTTCGTCATTAGTTGACTACACTCAGTAGGGTGTGTTATAGAAGCTGAATAAGACCTCACCGATTCCAACTGAACTTTGTTCATATTTTTTAGAGTTTGTCATAAGATAGCAATATGATTCCGATGTCTCAAAATTGAAGCCAAAATTCTATTGTTTGAAATTATTGTCATACTCTTACTAGTAGTTACTGACCTGAATGCTTGTTTAGGAAACGACGTCCTCAATCATTATAGGGTGATTCCTAAGTTGATACATTTTTTACTGTATCTATACGTCATGTTTATAAAACGTCCATTGTAAATTCAAATTGTCAAGTATAAATCATACCTAACAGTTTGAATTTATAACTGACGCTTTATAAATGTGATTTGATCCTCTTGAAACTACTGCTACTACTTGAAATAACTCTTCAGAAAACTAAAAAGTAAGCGAGAAGCAGAATAATAAAAGTGAATTTGGGCTTGTATATCAAGACATAGCTAGTCTGTATATGTTTAGTTTTATGCTCACATTTTTGTCTTATCAATCTGGCATTGTACCGATTAGTTGGTGCAGTACCTAGTCATTTTCTGCCTATCGTAGTTAATTTTAAATTGGTGAATCCTAAAAATACCATATTAATAACAATGAACTTCGGGATATATTGCTTAATTAGAGCGAGTGTCGTCAAAGTACGGCTCCTGCCTAGAGACTATTTGAAGTTAGTGGTGACAACTCTGAACACCTTATTTAAGTTAGGACCGTATTGTACACGTTTTGTAATAATTTAAAATAATTTTTTCCTTTTCCAGTCTTATAAACAATTTATTTGAAAAAGTGTAACTTCTGTACACCATTATTAAAAAGAAGTATCAACTAAGGAATCACCCTGTATATCCCTCTTGCTTGTGCTCTTTCACCAAAAATGCAATTTTGGTGAATGTGCTCTGTTTTACCATATGCGCTTATTGCCTGCTTCCGCAAAATCCCTTTTATTTTAAATTGTATACGCAAAATGCCAGTCTTTGCTACATATAGATTCTCCTATTTGCACCAAATCTCTTTTACTAGTCATATATACATAGTTCCATCATTCCGTTGAGGAACATAGGGCCTCTACAAGCTGACGCAAGTCTCATCCATTCGTTGCAAGCGCTTTTTCTCTCTCAATGTCTTGCACATTCTTCTTGTCTCGTCTGCAATTGGCTTCTCCACAACTCTTCATTCCATATTGTCCTTGGCCAAAAAAATCCGTACGACCCTCTGTAGACATCTATTAATGAAAACATGGAGTTTTTGCTTTGGTCCTGATTAAGTACGGGGTAAATTGCCAACTATCCTTCTTGCTTTGAGTAGACGCTGTTGAATATCTTGATCTGTCCACCTATGCTATAAACTAAATAGCCTAGATATTCAAAGAAGTCAACTTTGAATCGCTTTGCTGTAAAGAAGACGAGGTTTTTCACGTTTACTCTTAGTCCCATATTTGAAGGTATATATACATAACTTTCGTCCATCTGGTATTGTTCTTGCTTGTAGAGGTTTGTTTGATGAGTTGATTTAAGGTGAGGAGGTCATCAGTCTCCTGCACCCGAGAGTTTCCCCTTAATTCTGTTCTATTCGTGTATCCGTGTTGAGATTTCCTCCTTGATCCTTCTCATTTGTTCTGTTTGATAGCCTTGTCGTTAGCCTAGTGTCTCCTCCGTTATAATCTGGGTTTAGTTTTTTGGCATAAGTTTGTTCTCTTCTTGTCCTGTTCTTTAGCTTTTTATTCCGTCGCAACATCCCTGATCTTCTTTTGTATAAGTCTCTCTTTTTTACTGATCATATAAGCTCATATTAGGCAGAACGGTCCCTCTTCATTGCACTGTATGGATATAATATGGATCTATCTAAAAGAAACCTTGATGGCAATTTTCCGAACCACGCAGCAAAAAATCACACCGTTATTTCACAAAATTATTTCAGTTATAACTCACCTCCGGTAATGCGAAAATATTTGCGAGAAACGGAAAAAGTTTATGAAAAATTACGCTGGCAAAGTTGGATCGTATTCCTAAAGAGCAATTCGGAGAAGTTTACCTTTAGTGCCCGGCTGCCGGGCTAGGGACTTCATGCAATAACAATAAAACTTGCTTGAGAGGAAAAGAGAGAACAGAACGCTGCACGTCAAATTGACTGCCCAGATTTATAAGCTGAAAATTTATAGAAGTAGCTTGAAACCATGAACGCGACAAGCATTCTCTGCAAAAACGTTCCTCGGAACGTTACATCCTAATGGAATGAGGGATAATGTGATTTTTGAAACTTCTGTGGTTCACTCCGTGGTCAATTCTGCACTACGGGACCAGTACAGCCTCATAGAGGTAGTTAATATAGGGCTAAAAAATCATATATAATGTTAAGCGGCCCTTTATGACTTATCTAAGGCATTTGACTGTATCCAGCATTGCATTTCATTGAAAAAAAAGAGCAGCCTACCAGATTGGGCTCTCCAGTTTTAAATTTTTAGAATCCTTTTAGTGACTTTTCTTGTCATAGGTACTTAGTAAGTTGCGTTTTCTGACAGTTTTTTTAAGCTGAGTATAGAAGTTATTAAAATAAACAACTATCTCAAATAACTTGTTTCCAAAAACTAGAGCATTGGCGAGATATGTATAGAATCAAAAAGAGTAAATCTGGGCTTGTGTATCAAAACGTACCCAGTCGGTTAAGGTTTTGTTTTTCGCTAGGATTTTTGTCTTTGTCAATTAGTGCATTAGTTAGATTCAGTTTATTATAGTTAATTTTAAATTGGTAAATCCTAAAAGTTGTTCGTAATAACGTGCCACTTTTAGAATCTACCAAAAAAACAACGACAAACAAAACGTGACTACTGCACTATCTGACAGGTTAATGCCTGACTGATTTGATGAAAATTCGAGGAAAAAACTAACCATAAACAGACTAGGTACGTCTTGATTCACAAGCCCAGATCTACTGTTTTATTCTGTATCTCCCTTATTTTTCAGCCTTCTGAGAAAAGTTACTTGAAAAAGTTGTCAATTTTAACGACTTCTATACACAATTTGAAAAAGTAAAAAAAACTTAGGACTCACCCTGTATATCAACGACATTTCAAATAGCTTGTCTTTTATGTAATAGCAAATTGTTTTATATGCCGACGATACCACTGTCATAAATTCTAATGAACATCTTGATATTTTAAATGATGGAAGCGCCTTATGTAAATCAGAACCTGCTGCGTGGTCTGCAGCTAATAATTACTTAATGTTGGAAAACTCAGCCTACGCCATCAGCTATGGAATCATCCAAGTCCATAAAATTAAAAAAGAACTCGGCACGGAAACTGTACAATCTTCAGATATAAGTGGAACCAAATTCAAATCCGTAGTGCGACTGTAGTAGAGCAGAGACATCATAACAAAGTGTGCTGTAAGAAAATACGACGAAGACCCAAAAGACTTTCTTTACGCGACTCCAGCATCAAATGAATACCTTCAAAATTTTGACATTAAACTGCAATTTAATAATTTACTGTACATTTTTATGCTATGCGATAAATAAATAGATAAATATGGTGTTATTAGTAGCATAGGTGACGAAAACATGATCCACCCAATAAAGTTGATCTTTTGGCAAACCATCTGCCTTCATGCGTTCAAGACGGTACAGCAAGTACAAATCAGAGTTGGTTCACCAAATACAGCATTGGGCTAGGTTAGCAAAGGTTAATTCGTGCTAAGGCATTAGTATTACTCTCAAACTTCACAAGGACTTCCACTGTCTAGAACATCGAAAAAGTGTGGCTGACCTATCCCTGTTTTACAGATTCTGTCACGAAAGTTGTTTGAGTGAGCTCTCCCAGAATTCCTTTCGAACCAGAAACACTAGAGAGGCTCTGCGAGCTCATCCTTATCAGACCGATGTCCCTACTCCCCTAACAGGTCTTCTCGGGTATTCATTCTTTCAGAGAACTTCGACGCTGTGGAATGAGCTGCAGGGATTTTCTTCCCGGCAGCTACAACCTGCAGCATTTCAAACCGAACGTACACCGGCACTTATCCTCTCACAGCATTGCTACAGCGCCATAGACTTTCAGCCTTTACCGAAGGCTGGTCATAAAAAAGGCAGTCTATCCAACTCAATAAAAAAGAAAGCAGATCTACTGCTAGACTAAATAGGAAAATTATTGTAGCCCTGTGTGGCGATTCTGTAACTTTCGCTATAGTAACGAAAGCAGACGAAAGCAAAGCTAATCATTTACGAAAACAATTTTGATGGCATTCCATAACCAACGTTCAGCGCTTCGTTACGCTTTCGGCATGGAGCTCGATGACTCACGAGCATTTACGAGTTGGCTTAAATATTTTTGGATGAGACTCTATGAAATCCAGCAATACCGACCATTGCGAAGGATTAGTTTTTTCTCTTTGATTCGTTGCTGGTAATTAACTATACAAATCAATTTGGGCGAATTTTCACTATGACACACAGCAATAATAACGTCAAAACTTGACAAACGAGATCCAAAATCTTTCGCTATTGCTCATAACGTTCGTCTGCGTTCGTTATGTCCGAGTCGGAACGAAGACATTTATGGAATACCGAAACGAGCAAAAGCGTTGGAAGAATGTCGCTACCGCTTCGCTATGAGTTACAGAATCGCCACACTGGTGACGCTGCTTGTAGATAAAAAATTAGAAACAAGTACTATCTCAGCTATCCGGTGGTACAATAAAAAAGAAAGTGGGGGGTTAAAATTGTTCCACTTATTTTGAGTACTTGATCGTATCGGCATCTTCAGAATTTCAGTTCAAAGAATTTTCAGGTACCTATCTGACGTATTTGTTCTTTTCAAGCTGATACTCTTCTATTAACCATCATCTGGCATTCTTTTTAAATTTCAACTACAACTCACTTAACTGAGCATCGTAAAATACGTGCTACAGTGTAATACATAAAACAGATTATTTTGCTGACAAGAGCGATTACCTAATTGCTTGTAACGCTCTCAGCCACTTGTAATTCAACCGTTATATAGGTCATAGCCCAACCCCTCCTACGTATATACATATATGTGTATGTCCTTATCCCAAGTGACATATCAACCAAATTACACCCTTGCAAAGCTAGTATGTAGTTGTAGTACGTATTCCAATGTAAACTCCTGGATTTAATCTACGTTGTACAGCGGCTTGTTGACGAGAACTAGGTATAACTGTATATACTTCAGAATAGTACAGGAGGCTATAACCAATGTTAAGGCATCTTCTAACAGGCTGGGGCGGTTCTGTCTCTCACTGAACAGAACCATCTAAGGTTATTTGTCGGCATGCTCTCTGGCCACAACCACTGGGCGTATCCAGACCTCAGTCTTGGGGGGGGGGGAAGCGGGGCATGAAGTTGTGTGTGCTTTCACCATTTTTTGTAATACTTTCGTGAAGGACGTTGATACAAGGGAAAAGAAAAATGTTAATAGAGTTAAAATAAAAAAGAAGATACAAATAGCAAGTGAAACAGAGGAATAGCAGGTATTTTGGGAAGATGAAATAAAAAGTCTATCGATGCATTAATCAATTTTAATTTTACGGAATACAAATACTTAATATGTAATACGTATGTTATCCGTGAACATTTTATTGGCTCAGCATACAAAATTAAACGATCATGAACACTCAACAATCAGGTACCCTAGTAGCCACAACACACCAATTTTTTTAATTAGTGTTTTAACTTTTCTAATCGGTGCAATTTTCGAAACAGCTAATTAATGAGTTAGGTAAATTTTTGTGACAAGCTACTACGTTGTATAGAACATTAGAGGGATTTTGAGCCACTAAAAACTGGGACGACGCTATCCGTAAAACATTATTCTGAGCATGCGTAGTGTGTTTCGAATAAGGGATGAGCGCGTGCCTTATTTACAGTTTCTGTAACCAAAGTCCACTCCGAAATCTGTGACGTGTATCGTTGCGTTATTTGACAATTGACATTAACAATTATTGGACCCACAGAGTTAAAATCTATAGAGGGAGCGTAAACAACAAAATGCACAGGTCGCTGACCAGCCAACATGTAACGGAAATTTTGACAGCTTGAGGGCATTACCAGTGGCGTGCGACTTTATATTAAAATTGGATGTTCATTAATAGATTCAATTATTACTGTGAAGTTACAAACTGATACCAATAAGTTGTATTCGAAGGAAACCTACACAGATGCACATAACATACATTAAACAACCATTATTATTCCTCAAACTGGAGTGAAGTTACTTTTGTTCCCAGTTATCCCCATATATTACGCTACTGAAAACTAAACCAAAACCCATACTCACCTATGATAAGAAGTGTTCACCGATTCGTCGCTATTACAGCAAACTATGCACTTTTTATGTTGCTTTATCATGCAATTATGACAATATTGTTCATAAATAATTTAATTCACACCACAAATAGTCACAAAGTCATTCAAATATGCACTAAAACCACAAAAATCTCGACAAACGCAATAACCACAACTACAATGACAGCCACATGACAGCTTAAGGGCACGCCGATTGTAGGTTGCTAGATTTATGACATATTAGAAGTTATTGCGACATTCCGCTATGAAATTTACCATTTTTGAGATTCCATTAAATCAATACAAATTATCTTCACGTAAATCAGTTACATTGCAAGTATATTGGAATGTATAGTTAAATACCCAGTTAAATACTTTGTGTTCAAACTGCGGAAACTGCCAGATTTTGAAGAAACTGGAAGCGGACGAAGAAGAGTGGCAATAGCGCTATAGATGTTGGCTGGCCAATATTCAAATTAGGCTCCCTCTAGAGATATTAACTCTGTGATTGGACCTATTTGATTTTAATTTAACCTCACATTATGATCGATTTGGTTGAAAATGTCCAAGAAATGTTACGTGCAACAAGTAAACACCACAAGCAGAAAATAGATCACATCACAAGTAGAACAAAAAATAGGTTATGAAGGATCCCCGAAGCATGACATTTCAGATTTCACTACCATGGTTCAGTCCCGTGATGATCATACGCGGTTGCTGGAGACGCCTAACCTTGTAGCTTTTATTGAGTAATACTGTCAAATAAAATTGACGGAAGAAAACTTGATCCTTTTGTACAATGAAAAACCACAAAATAGGTATTGTTGCTATCAAAATCACCACGGTTCTTTCGTTCTTTTCTCATTGTCGCATAGTGGTTTAGACCTCGCACGTAGTCATATCGTACCGTAAGCTTCCGTAGCTAACGTACAACTTTATCGGTTATTCGCTGATTCGTTATTTCGGGGGAACTGCGCAGTACGCATACCACAAATAGCCTCTAACGTGCTATAACGTTAGGAAACGGACGTCCAAAAATCTCTATTTAATAATTGATTATGTAACAATGGGAATATATTAAATATGCATCACTGTAGTAATGCAAAACAAACCCTTTTGGAATTTAGTTACTGCAAAAAAGATTTTTTTCAGTGCGAAAATTGCTTAAATAAGCCAAATAAAATAAGTCAAAGTTGGAACAAGTTTTTTTTTTCGGAAATCTTGGAGGGGTAGTTACCCCTGTTACCCCTCCCCTTGTATTCGCCTGTGGCCACAACGAATTCAGACGTCACTGTGATGGAGGTGGCAAGCGATCCAACGTGTGCATGCCATGGCGAGAAGGAGGAGCCCTCAGCACACATTCTATGTCGCTGTGAAGCCCTTGGATGTCACAGGCTGACTATACTAGGTTCAAGGGCCCCTTAATTTGAGGACGTAGTATAGGCAAGGCCCTAGGCCATCCTCATAGTTGTGATCGTGTCTCTTGGCATCAGAAAGACTCTCTCATTTGATCCATTTAGGCCCGATTTTAGCAACATGAATATTTAACGTCGACTTTGACAAAGCTTTCCAATAGTATTTTATCAATATTGGAAACAAAACGTCAAAGCTGGATGACACTTTTATCAAAAATATTTTAGAATTCATGGATTAAAATCATAGCAGAAAATCAGAACAAAGCGATTGATTTGCAAATTAATGCTGGATTTTTAATGTTTACCTTATAGTTATTGTATAATTGCCAATTGCAATTACCAATTGCAACTGCAGTCAGATTAATGGATGCATGTTTGTTATAGACCTTCTTATAGAAATATTCACAGAGGACGTAAGGATTGTAAAGGCACTGCGTAAAATGCTCCTTAGCGCAGAAACACATTGTAAGGCATACATATGGATAAAAATTATATAAAGCACTTTATTCACTTCTTGACTATACTAAAGGTTTCTAGTTCAGGAAAAATAAGGGTATACCTATACTTTTGCCAGCTCGCAAGCTTTGCTGTTAAGAAAAATAGGCAACCAGTAATACACACTTGATAACTCGTCTGTGCCTAGTTTGTGAAATGCAATAAAAGAATAAAATGTTATTTTTATCCCTTATTACTATAATACAAAGGTATATTGAAGGTACTTCTAATTATTATCGACTGTTTTAGCAAAATAATGCAGTGATTTGAATTTATTGTCATCATTATCATTACATTAACAGTTCATTTGATCCAGTTGTCAAACGTATCGGTTTCGTGGAATCTGATTGGTTGAGATTAGAAACTGCTAAACACTTTGTTAAACAGAAAATGCAAGTTGTCATCCATTCAGGATGAAAAATCGAGTTGAAAAGATACTAGAGGATTCATAATGGCCGATTATATATAAAGCATGTCTTTTTTCACATTTTTGAAGTAAATTTCAAGAGAAATCAATAATTTTCAGAGAACTTTGACAGATGCATGTTCTTGAATGAGCTGTTATGATTGGCTTTGTTAAAATGCACCTGTTGATAAAATGGGGCCTAAAGGTATTTTTTATGGATGTGGTAGTCTTATCTCGCAAGGTGTATACGACAGAAATTACTATTGTTACTATTCTTTGATATTCGCGCAAGGCATTTGATTCAATATTGAGGCGTAATCCGCTATTATTTTGAACATTAATTTAGGTAGTGTTATTAGAATGAGCTGGAATACTGAACTTCACAATTTTGTATGTATGTGTAACTTTTTGAACTCAACTTGCGCCTCTTTTCATCATCCATATTGTATACGTTGATGAATTATTATAATATAATTAACTAGTCTAGCGTCAAGACTCCTATTGGATTTCCAATAGCAGCTCACTGGTTTACCCATTTATTTAATTTAGTTTTCTGTATAGGTGGGGTGTATAAGGTAAGACCCTTGTTTGTCCAATAAATCTGCAATCATATAAGATAAGTGTCTTGGTGCACCCCTGTTCAAAGTGATCAAAGAGACTCTCATCCCAAGTCCTTTGCGCATTTTGAGATGCATTGGACTATGCCCTCCTGTCTTCCCTTTTGGCTTACACTCAGATACGAGTTCCTGCTTTCACTCAAGGCAGGACAGCCCTTTGGCCCATCTATCCTTACAGCATCCTTAGCTGTTTCCTCTGCCTCACCTACATAATGGGTTTGTCACTTCAATTCCCAGCTTTTGCAGGTGTGCACTGAACATCCAATGGCCAGTTATAAATCCTATCACCTTTTGGAGTTCCTACCTGGTTAATATGAGAGCCTCTATAGTATTAGAACACGATGGTCCCCTCAGTATCCTCGTAGACTAAACATTCCTCACCACCCTGTTTCAGCGCTTCTGGTACTCATTTGACATCCTTCAGGTGACAGCTATCCGTGGCGTGTTGCATGATATACCTTTCTCGATGAGAGAGAGAGAGAGAGCGAGAGATCCGCCTTATTTGGCGGCCCTCTCATTATCACCCACTCCTGTGTAGCTAGGCACCCAAAATAACGTTACCTCGTTGGTCTTCGCTAGTGTCTTTAAGGTATTATTTTTTATGTATAGTGGTTACTTACCAAGGCCATCAGAGCAGCAGAATGTTAACTTAACAGGTTATTGTTATGTGTATGTGTTGGATATTTGTACTGAAGTGAAAATGTTCTACATAAAACTATTACAGTTTTGTATGATAATATGAAGGGAGCTTATGACCAAAAAACTTATTTAGATGAAGAAAATCTTGGGGTGGTGGCCAAAATTTTGAAAAAGACTGGGTCACTGCATAAAGGAGACTCTGGTGTTGACAGCTAAGCTTTCGGCAATGCTTATTGCCATCTTCAGGGCTTTAACGTTGAGGTTCGCCAATGTAAAAAACAGCAACTGCATTGAGTGCAACGACTTTTTAATGCCAGCTACAATAATCGTCACAATTTTGTAAAATTTTTAACTATGCTATCATGGCGTATTCCACAAACAAGTCAGTAACAAACAACACGTCGATAATGTTCAAATTGGTGTAGAGTCGTACTACAAATTTTTAGGTTTAAATATCGACAACACTTTAAAATGGGCTCATCATATTGACAATATTTGTAATAAGATATCAAAACTGTGCTGTGCATTAAGACACTTAAGTAAGTATGTGTGTGAGGCAGTATCAAGGAACTTTTATTTTGCACAGATACATTCACTTATATCTTATGGTCTGATATGCTGGGGCATTGCAAGTGACAGCCAAAGGGTGTTTATATTGCAGAAAAGGGCACTGAGGATAATCAAAAAACTTCCTCAAAGAGCATCATGCAAACATGCATATAAAGCACTGAATATTATGACGTTGCCAAGCATATTCATTTATCAATGTTTACTATACGCCCATAATAACAAGACCAAATTTGAAACATTAGGCAGCAATAGCTCACATACAACAAGAAATACTACTGTACTAAAAAGACCTAGGCTTCGCACAGCAATATTTCAAAGAAGTCCTGCATACCAGTGCATTAAAATATATAACCACTTGCCCTCAAAGTATAAGTGTCTGTCAATGAACAAATTTAAAGCCACTATTAGGAGAATACTTACAGAAAATATCTTCTATAGTACTGAAGAGTATTTCGGTTCCAACCTTACCTGAGTTTAGACGTATTTATACTTATGTCTGTTAGTTTGTTTTTTATTGCAATTATTTATGTTTATAGTATAGAAGTTTGTTTACAGCCTACCATCTCTAGGTCTAGATATTTTATTCTGTCCATATACTTATGTATTAATTTGTGTTCTATACAGCTATTAATGTGTTTATATTTTTTTGTGACGTGTCATATATCTTTTGATCTATTTGACAAATAAGACCAATCTAATCTAATTTAATATAAGTGTAAAATTACAAACATACAAAACGACCTTTACATGTTAAACTTAAACCCGTAAAGTTTTGTATGATAGATAGACGTGAAAAACAAAGTTATCATATAGCTATCATCGCTTTTAGAATGAGCTTCATTTGGGTTAAGTGGATAGTTACAGTTTAACTTTACCACCTGCACTATAACTGTTTGCATTTCTCGGAGGTAGGGCATGCATTTGTTACAGTCGGGTGGCAGGTTAGGTGCACTGCAGTGTTTATTTTATGCCAGACGCACGCCGGAATCAATCTGTCAGCGATTGCCTAAAGCCCTTCTGGCAGCTCAGTGTACCTACCAGAACACACACCAATCACAACTCTCTGAAGACGGATGAGCGTAAAGCCTCGTCTGCAGAAAGACGACATACAACTAGAAACGCTGATCGAATGTTTAAATTGCCATGTAGAGTCGAATTTCACCTACTTTATCTATGACCATGGCAATAAAAGGTAAGATTTAAATACATAATAATTATTAAAAGACTTCTATAAAACAAATACTGTTCACTGTTTAAATTAGCGTTTGATATTTCATAGCCACCCTTGCATTTATTATACCGTGCATTTGATCATTTCCAAGATTTTGCATTTTCCCATTCCCAAGAGATTCTTTCCATTTCCAAAAGACCACTGTTGATATTTAATAAGTTAGAATAAGTCCTGTTATGGATAGAAGATAATTTTACCACGTTAGATATTTTTCTACCTGAGAGGAAGTCTGCCAGACAACCGCAAGGCCGGGAGGCCGTAGGTCAGAATCTTGTTCAGAAGAGCTGCATGCCACAGTCCATCGAATGCCTTTGAAATATCGAGAGCAATGGCGTGGTGTTTGGTTCATACATGTGTGACGTAAGCCAAGAGATCTCCAGATGATATTTGACGTCGGTCATTGATGAACCGATGGAGCTCAAGATATTTCATGGGCTCCTGCTTGACGCATTTCTCCATCACTTTACTGACCATAGAGAGCAGAGCTGTAGACCTTTGATTAAAAATCTGGCTGTACATTATAGCTATAAACTCTGTCACACTTTTTATTTCCTATACCAATAAGATCGGGGACTATTGTAATCATAAAAGTCTTAGACGGAAAGCGCTTCTCAACATTTTGCGACATCTTCGTAAATTTCAAGATATGTTGGTCTGCCTGTTGGCCTCCGCGTAATCTCCTTAAACGCTGCATCGATGTTGAGGAAATTTGGATAGTGAGATGTCGTAGCATTGGTGATTTGTTTTTCAAAATTCTCTTATTGACTACGTGTTCAAGCATTTTATGGTATTCTCCATTATTCTTAATAATCTCGGCGTCAAATTGTTGTAGTAAGAGTGAATAGGGGCTTGACAACTACAATTACTTAGTTACCCGATTTGTGCCTGAAAGTACTAACTAGATTGTAAGCATCTGCTTAAAATTTTGTATTTGCAAAATTGTGCTTATGGTATTTTAGTTGTTTGCGATCATTTCCATTTTTTTGGGGGCACGCTAAATTGGTGTAACACAGGGTTGGAGCTGGAGGACTGAGAGTATCACACTCTTCTATTGAGCCTATAAACGGCTTTCTATAGAGGAAAAATGATGTTACTCTATTAACATCCAAAGCTTTTACCTACCACAACGTGATGAAGGAAGTATTATAATTCACTGATTTCTTATTCCACTGCCATATTGTCTATCGTTGTTAGCATCTTTCTCCCTACACAGTCTCGGTGACTACTATATCCGTTATTTAGAAAATTATTCACCTTCCGACGAATGTAAGCTTGATGTTTAACGGAAATCATACGTCAGTTTCATCTGGGAGTGAAGAATTTTATAGTTACAGTACCCGTGAGAACTTCCAAATCAAGCCTAACATCCATTTGGAGGAATCCGGTAAGCAATATGGTTATTGTAAATCACCAAAATTCTACGATAATTCATTACTAGATATATTAGTTATTTTTAGTCTAATACATTTTTGGGAAGAGATGACATTTGGGTGATGTATGAGAAACCTGAATGTCTTCTACCCATAAAAAAACTGAATTTGACAAAGCTTTTCCTTTCAGCACACCTCAGAACTTTACTTTTGAAGTCATCTGTGATTTTTTTATACATATTGCATTTGGTAACCACGTAGAACCCCTAACTTGCTGTTAAGCTGTTAACTTGATCGTCTTGGAACTGTGACACTGTACTAGTAGGTACTGTAAAGAATGGAGAAGAGGTGCATGATTTATATAAGCCATTCCCTGAAGTAGCGAAGTGCCTATTCAAATAAGTAAATGAAATAATTATACAAAACTTTGGTTTTTAGGTATTTTGGAGGGCTTTGATTATATTCCCTCGACCCTTTGGGTTAAAATTGGGATGAGGGAGGATAACAGATTGAGTTTTGATTAGCAATGGATGATGCTTCAACCTTGAAACTTCTAACTTGATCAGTAAGTAGAATGCACGGGAAGTCAGACACATTCAATCCATTTTTCAGATACATAAATTATTGATATGATCTCATTCTCGTTAGAGAATACTGTGGACCATTTCTCCAAGTTGCGCTTAAGTATTCAAACCAATAATGTGGATACTATTTACTTGATTCCAATCTTACTTTGGCTCATATAGCTACACTATATGATAAATGACTGAGATGTGAAGAGTTAGTCAAATTTTTTCCATTATTCTATCAAAAAGTTACTCAGAGAAGTATTTTTATAATAACTTAACTTAACGATAATCAGATCGAATATTTGATAAAATGTGCCTTTCTAGGTGGCGCCTGATACCAGTCTGTGTAATCAACCCGGCCAACCCATTTTTTTTGTTTCGTTTGGAGGCAGCTTCTCTGAACTTTTTCCTTATATATCTCTTAACGAAAAGTTTTGTGGCAGTTCAGATACTTTCCATATACACAAAAAATTCATAACAGTAAATCAACTGTCATTTTAATTTTCCATAAAAATTCCTCCCCCTTGGGAGCAATGGTTTCCCGAATAGCATCGAAAAAGGCTTCTTACAGAGGTGGTCGACAGGTGCGTATTGAGTATAAAATGAGAAACTTTAGTGATTGATGGTGACAGTGATGATAACGAGAATTTATAGTGCGATATCGAATCAATAAGGTTATACGGAATAAAGCTGTTGAGGAGAAATGAAGACAAGGTGTGATCAGAGCTTGAACTTTTGGTGATTCTTGCAAACAAGTGTGAAGGGCTGATACATGCAAAGTTTAACAAAAAAGTATTTGGGTTGGAATCTAGTTCTCCCTTTAGATGTTTCAACATATTCACTACTTGTTCTTGACTCAGTTCTGAGACCTAATGCGAATTAAGTAGAACCATTTCTTACCATTTCTTATTCAGATTCACAGATTATTGAAAAAGCGAGAGAGCATTATTTTCCCGTTTTTATCTGCATCGTGGACTATTCTAAGGCGTTTGATATCGTAAAGTGGCTTAAACTGTGGGAAATCCTTATTTCCATGGGAGTCCCTTACCACTTAGTATTTTGCATACAGCAACTCTATGAGTCTAGCTCAGCTCGTGTAAGAATTGATGGTAACCTGTCTGCTTAATTGTTTAGTGACCTACTGTATCCTGGATGGTAACCTGTCTGGTCAAACAGCAACCAGAAAAGGAGTTCGTCAGGGATGCGCATTATCTCCGATGTTATTTAACATTTACCCTGAATTTGTGATGAGACAGGTATTGGACAACTGGAATGGCGGTATAACTATTAGCAGAAGCAGAATATCTAGCTTAAGATTTGTTGACGATACAACCCTTGTTGCTGCTTCTCAGGAAGAACTAGTAGCTCTATTGAACGTTTTAGAACAACACGGTGCAGCATATGGTCTTGGTATTAACTACAACAAGACCAAGGTTATTATCGTAGATAGAGAGCATGACAATCATCGAGAAATAAAGTCAATAGGCCGTTGTGAGGTAGTTCAAAGTTTTGTGCACCTCGGTTCTTTGATCGACAATTCATGTAGCTGTGAGAATGAGATTCGACGGCGCATTCAACAGGCACGGGTGGCCATGACAAAGCTTACTAAAGTATGGCGTGACCATAACATCACTAAAGCTACCAAAATGTCACTGGTTCAGTCTCTTGTGTTCTCCATATTTTTGTATGCCTCGGAAACTTGGACTGTTTAAAAGGCAGATCGACCTCGCCTAGATGCTTTTGAAATGTGGACGTGGAGCAGAATGCTAAGAATTCCTTATACCGCCCACCGAACTAATGTTTCTATACTGGATGAGCTCGGTAATCCAAAAAGACTATCCTCCATTGTGTTGATGAGAATGCTTACATTCTTCGGACATATTCACAGAAGCGATAATATGAAGAAACTTGTAGTTCAGGGTTATGCCCCGAGTGGGCGGCGCCGTGGCCGTTCCCCTACACGCTGGGTGGATACGACGAAACAGTTGCTAGATATGAGTATCAAGAGCGCCACTGAACTGACAGTAAACCGCGAACGATGGCGAGCTATAGTTCTCAAAACTATTGATAATATTCGTGAGGGCAATACTCTAGCTCCGACATAATGCATTTTACGAGTTCACAACATGTCTGTTAAGACATTGTGACTATGATGATGATGATGATTTCTTATTCAAAAGGTGCATGTGATGTAAAATGGACCACCGTTCCTATATTTTTTTATAACTGAGCAACCAGCGTGAGCAAAGCCTAAATAGCAAGGTACCGCGGCTAATGTAAAAAGGTGAGAATGCTGTCACTTTTTTATAAGAATGTAGAGAAGTGATACCTAAATAGGCTAGCGGAAGCCGTATGCCGATATCTAACTCCTAACGTGAAATATCGAAGGACGAATAATGTACTTATCACATAATTGAAAAAAACGCTATTTCAGTGGCATGTATTGTTATTTATTAGTTCCTATTCACTTTAGTAGTAATTTTTATAACCTGGAGCTTCTATAGCGAACAGTTTTCGAGATATAGCACTTTGCATTCTTATCTGACCACCCGGCACATCTAGCTGACAGATACTTTGGAGAATAGATGACAGATTTGTATAAGGTAAGTGTCGTATAAAGGATACCAATGTTCCAAATCATTCGATGATATCTCTAATAGTATCACCTGCCAGGCTTTCGTATGGGAAGCAGAATATTTTTGCTTCGTATATAACAATAATAAGGAAACCTGATAAACAACTAGTCTAAGTCTATTCTGTAAGGTCTCGCTACCGTGTTTTAATGAACTAGTGGTTCCTGGCCTGCTCGACCGGCATCGATACGCTCTGTCGCCCTGGCATCGACTCACTTCGTCAACCAGTGAATGGAATCCTCAGAAGTTGTTACCTGTTAGGCGACTCCCAAAAACTGGCATTTACTTCAACAGAAGTGTTGGCGTAGAGCAAAAAGAAGGAAATTACAGTCTATTCCAAACAAGTATCTGGGTTAGCTTGTACTTTTGAGGACCACTCGAACACGTAACCACATTCCTCAAATTCAGCCCTGTCCTCTATTCAGGAGTCAGTAAAGGCGCTCGTCCTCATAAGGGAGCACTAAAAACTTTTTCCGCCCTCCTGTCAGTCGGCATACATTTTCTTTGACGTATATTTACTCGAAGTTAACTCCCGGACAGGATATAAAAAGTTTTCCCTGGAAGGATAGGGAGGAAGAGGAGGCAAGAGCGCGGGAAAACCCTAGACGGAAATCTCATATTTAATCTGAGGCGTGTTTTCCGATTATATTCGGGCAAAAACTTTGTGTTTGTATGATTTATAAATTCGAGGTCGGCGTAGCGGCGCTGAACTTTGCCGCCGTCTTGGAAAAACCGAGATTTATGGGATGCTAAATAAGGTTCGGGAGGGAAAACGGCTTAGAATAGACCCTTTATCCTTTGGGCATTACAGAGGCCGTCATGGTCCGCACAGTATCATTTTTTATTTAGCATTGATTTGTTGTCACGATTGGTCGAACGCGAAAATGGGTCATTCCTTTTGTTGCAAATTCTATGGAGAAATTACCAGGTGCGTCGGAGCTGCATGGACTGAATAGATTTAGGCCCCATTTTATCACATGCACATTTTAACAATGAGACCAGCCTTTTCAAGAACACGCATCTGTCAAAGTACTCTGAAAATTATTGATTTCTCTTGAAGTTTACCTCAAAAAATGTCAAAATGACATAATTTATATACAATCGACCATTGTGAACCATCAAGTGTCTCTTCAAGTCTGATTTTTCATCCTAAGTGGGTGTAAAATTGCATTTTCTTGTTTAACAAAATCTTTAGCAATTGCTGCTCAACCAATCAGGTTCCAGAGAAGCCGTACGTTTGGTCACTAGTTTCTTGGTGTATCAAATGATATGATGACAAGTTATTCACTCACTGCATTATTTGGATAAAACAATAATTTATTATCGATAATAATTATGAATACCTGCAATATATCTTTGCTTTATAGTAAAAAGAGGTAAAAATAGCATTTTGTTACATTTCAAAAGTTACAGCTATTTTACAAACGTGCATGTGCACTACTGGTTGCCTATCCAGAACCCCAGAATGGCAAAGCTCGCTATTTTATAGCTAAGTAAGTAAGTGAAAGATTCATTCTTCATAAAAGTATGTATTTTCATATAATCCATCTGACTGACGGAGGTGGGATTTGTGATTATTAAATAAGGTAGGTAGTTGCTGTGATTGATATAGGTATTACTTTTATTACAAATTATCGCAGTTTGCAATTAGTAATTATGCAATAATTATAATGTAGACATGAAAAATGTGGCATTCATTTGCAAATCAATCGCTTTGTTCTGACATCCTGCTATGATTTTGATCCATGAATTTCTAAAATATCTTTGACAAAAGTGTCATCCAGCTTTGACGTGTTGTATGCAATATCGATAAAATACCATTGGGTGATACTCATTAACATAGCCCTCAATACCCAATAGAAAGCTTTTGCTAAACAACATCCAATAGAAAAGCTTTTTCAAGGTCTTTGTTAAACATGCATGTTGATAAAGTCGGGCCTTAGATTCACAGGTTAATTGGAAGTTTACTCGCTATCCATCAAAGTTTATATAAAGGGTGTCCCAGCATAAAGTGCACATTTATGTGTAACTAGAACACAAATTATCCAAAAAAAAACATTTTAAAAGATATCAAAAAACTTTCCTCATATTCGCAGTTTAACTTGTTGGTCCTTTTTATTTGAAATCATTATCACTTGAAGCATTATTTTTTGAAATAGTTATTATTTTTATTTATTTATTATTTATTAATAATGCTTGTTTGATAGTTGTAGTTTTTACATGCTCAATGTTTACCGTGATAGTGGAAGAATTGAATTTACCTTACTTGTCACTTTTATATTTGGAAATAAAAGGGTATGTGGAAAAGTACAAAATGGCAGTGGTTGTAGCGACTAACGTAAATTAAGTGCAAAAAAGAGTACCAATAAAAAAATGGAGTCAACTTGATTGACTTCCCTCACATAACGGTCACATCGTTTTCTTATTTGCCATTGCATGCAAGTCTAAGATCCCCCTGTAACCAAACCATTACCCGCCCGTCCTCAAAAAATCAAACACAGAAGCTCTCGCAAAAAAATTCCTTGCATCTCTGTAGAATATGTAGAATGGATACGAAAAAACAGTTGCTGGATATATTTATCAAGAGCGCCACTGAGCTGACAGTACATCGCAGAAGATGGCGAGCTACAGTTCTCAAAACTATTGACAGTACTCGTATCGGCAATACTCTAGCTCCGACCTAATGCATTTTACGAGTTCACAACATGTCTGTTAAGACATTGTGACTATGATGATGGTCTCTGTAGAAACTAAGACGAAACAGTTTTTATTCTGCAACCTTCAAATGGATGAACGTTCATGAACCCCAAATCTATTAAAAATTAAGTTTGAGATATTTTTAATTTTTTTATTATTGCTCGCCACCACTGACACGATTTCTAAAAGCCATACGCATTTTCTCGCCGTGGTCATAATATAAATGAGTATACATACGTATATCATAAAATTCTAATTCCTTGGTTCCAGTAACAGGCAGGGCAATGTTCGGATGGACCTAAAAAAGTGCATTATGTCGCTAGGTCTTTATTTCACAGGTCAAGAGACAGCCTGTTATGAATACAACACATCTTTCAGTCCTAACCTGAAAAAAGTAGAAAATGATCAGCAACCCCTAAAACGCCTAAAGACGAAATATCTATTTTTTTTATTTTTTGGTAATATTAATCCGCCACCCATGCACTGATTTTCAAAATTATCGCGGTTATTGAAATTACCACAGACAGAAGACCGACAGGCAGTCAGACAGACCGACGGAAAAAAGTGATGTGGATTTTCGTTATGTAGACGTCATAAAATGCCCTAAAAGCATATTATCCTAAAGCCGAAAATTTTCGCGATGACAGTATTCACCTCACCTATTGGTGTGGAAGGTAAAAAGGTTATTTCAGCTACAAGCTGGAATTTTCACGCACTATAAACTTAGGTAATCGATGGGAATTTGCAGAGGAAACATTTCCTTATAGATTCTGCTTAGAAAATAAAAATATCCATCATAGAAAGTGAGTCAGCTTACAAAAATTGATTTTTGAAGTGTTAGATATTTTTTGTATTAGATTTTGGTTTTCAAGGCAAAACTATTTCCTTGACCCTATCAGATACTGCCATTTGATTTTTTTCTTCAAATTCCTTCCACAGGGGTGGCCAAAGCGTCCGCATATTTTATCTTCCTGCATATATGGTTCTTTTTATTAATGGTAAAGTGCGATGAAAGGAATACTTGAAATTTTATGTAATAATAGCGTCTATTAAACTAATCAACTAATAGTAATAGGAAGGCTCAAAGTATTACTGGTGCTGCCACAGTGCAATCCCAAAACAATATCGGCTGTCAGCCTTCGTCAGAACCATTTAATGCAAGGTATATGTCCGTGTAACTCTGTTTTATTACTTATTCATTAGCTTATCTATTTTAACTAGATGTTCCGTATATACATTAACAAAATATTTATAACTGCGGTTAACGATATGGTTTAATAATCGATGGATTGCATGTGATATTCTAGTATGCCGCTATGGTGGCTTAGTTTTGCATCAGCTGTTTGACGCTTGATCCACAATTTTATTTTACCCTTTGAAATATCTTTCTGCTCCTCAATACACATCGGGGTATAATTCTCCACGAATTGCTCTATTTTGATGTGTGGCTCTCATACCACCGACGTTCCCTGGTCATCGCGTCTCTTCTTATCCAACTGAGGGAAGTACATACTACAATAATGGATTTTCAGGAGAGCTAATGTGAACAGCGTATTCAATAGGCACATGTGGCTATGACAAAGCTTACTGAAATATGGCGTGACCATACATCACTAAAGCTACCAAAATGTCGCTGGTTCAGTCTCTTGTGTTCTCCATATTTTTGTATGCCTCGGAAACTTGGACTGTTAAAAAGGTAGATCGAGCCCGCATAGATGCCTTTGAAATGTGGACGTGGAGGAGAATGCTGAGAGTTCCTTATACCGCCCATCGAACTAACGTTTCCATACTGGATGAGCTCGGAAATCCAAAGAGACTATCCTCCATTGTGCCCACGAGAATGCTTACATTCTTCGGACATATACACAGGAGCGATAATATGGAGAAACTTGTAGTTCAGGGTCATGCCCCAAGATGGCGGCGCCGTGGCCGTTCCCCTACACGCTGGGTGGATACGACGAAACAGTTGCTGGGTATAAGTATCAACAGCGCCACTGAACTGACAGTCAATATTGATAATATTCATGGTGGCAGTATACTCTAGCTCCAACTTAATGCATTTTACGAGTTCACAACATGTCTGCTAAGACATTGTGACTATGATGATGAATATGAACGGCACAAATTGTAATTTTAGCAGAATAAATACCTGAATCCTGATTACATAGCTTGCGTGCTTCACTCTCAGGTAATAAACTCTCATTAATAGCTACCCCCCGTTTGTCACCGTACTTTTTCTTCTCCACTAAACGACGAACAATGTTTGTCCCGACGCCCATCTGAAAAGGAACCATTCCCTCTAAAATACGATCGTTGCCCACCTTTCCCTTATCGGTATAAAGGTAAATTACTTTTTTCTACTTCCAGAAAAAAAGGCTTTTAGTGTCCGTTAAGGCGACAGAAATTGTTCCCAATAAATATTCCGTTTTTTTACTCCGACTTTTACTGGCTCATTTCAATGCTTCTGCCGTGACGGCCGATGGTCCAGTCAAACAATTCGCACACCGTTTTTTTACGAAAATAATACTTTTCACAATATTTACTCGCTCGGATACCTCAAGACTCCATCCACGTATGCTCTTAGAAAGAAACGCCAGATTCCACAAACTGTAAAATAAGCATACGAGAAAGCGTCATCATTAGCGGTATTTGCACAGAGTATATTCCTTTACTCCTTCAAAGCTCAAGAATGATATATTATATCATAAGAATGATATATTATATCATAAGAATGATATATTATATCATTCTGAGGTGATTTTAGTTAGTAGACTAAGCCGAACACCTGTTGGCTGTTGACACGGCTGATGGTCTAAAGCATCGGGTAAAAATGTCTATCTTCCATATTTATGTATTAATTTATTGTATCGCGCTTTTTACATTATTTTTATATCTTTTGACTTTTTACTTTCTGTGTATTTTTCCTATCATTTCATTATATCTTATATACTTTCCAGGTTTTGACTCACTAAAAATCTCATAGTAATGAGATTTCACATAAATGTTCAAACTCTTAGCTTAATTATTGATCACAGGAGATATGATGTCCTCCATTTCTGTGCATACATTCTTATAATGTGTGGATGGTTTAGTTATTGGCCCTGCAATTAGTAGACGGTGTCTTCTCACTTAAAGGGAAACCTCAGTCCAAAATCAGTGTTTTCAGTATGCGTGACATTCAGTGATACTTTTCATAAGCTTTCCCTTCCTGTTTCCAGTTTGCTACAAGGTCAGTGCCACTCATAAGCAGGTGTCCTGTGCCTTTCAGCAGCACATAGTAGACTTCATGGTCCCTGATTGTTAGATGAGAATTGGTTTTTTGTGTCACTGCCTAATTTTTACCTCATCCAGATATGCAGTGACAATCTGGCTGAGTGGGGTCTAGCATCACATTGCATAAAGATACCTTCCTCGCTCATAGTGGCCATAAAAGGCATAACATAGTTATCCAGAATTTCCGTAATGCACCTGTGAACATTAAGAGAGCCATTCTGTGTGAAGACCAACTCTGTGCGTGATTCTGAACTGATTCCCACCCAAAACATAATCGGCCCACCATGTGGAAGTCCTTCATCAAAACAAACTTGAGCGTACCTTTCTCCGGGTCTCCTCTAAACTGTTCGACGTCCATTTGACGTAGTTGGGGAAAAATGGGACTCATCCGAAAACAGTACCTTGCTAAATCCATAATGATTCCTATCCAGGTGGTTTCGGGCAAAATCCAATCCTTTTTCGATACCATCGTTGAACTGGAAGTTCTGTAGCCATTGGCAATCCATTTGCATGGAGGTTTGTTCTAACGCTCCATTCGCTAACATTAACATTTCTGACGTCTTCAAGCTGATTTTGCAGAGCAACCTCAAAAGCTGTCCCATTCCGCAAACCTGCGGATACCGAAAATCGATCATTTTTTTGACTGGTGATTTTTCTAAGACCTGATCCTGATCTTCGGAATACCGTGAGTCTCTCAGTAGCGTTGATACACATTTTGCACAGCTCCTACCATCAATTCTTGTAGTTTGTCTTTGCTGTCGTACCCCTTGCATTATCCTCACAATAATTCTATAGCCACAACAATAGGATCTAAAGGCATCATGACCAGTGAAATAGAAACTGTAGGGTGCCACAATAAGAACGATCGGAAAGAAGAATTGAATGAAACAACAACGGTTTGAGATATCACACTGGCTTTGGCTTTATTTTGAAGCTGCATCCATGGCATTGCGTACGGAATAGAACATCATTCAAATGTCTGCCTTGGGCTCCCTGGCAGTACTTCAAGCGGTCGGTCTCATAGCGGATGACATTTTGGAGTATTTACGGCCTTATGGCATTGATGGCTACTCGAATATTGTTTTCCAGGGCATCCAAAGTTTCTGGTTTGTTGGAGTAGACCAATGATTTAACGTGCCCAGAAAAAAATAATCGAGAGGTGTCAAATCGCACGATCGCGGTGGCCAATCAATGAACGGTCGTCTGGTGATGATCCAGTCGCCAAATTTCTGTCGAACAACTTCGAGCGTTGCGTCGCTTGTGTGGCTCGTAGCTCCATCCTGTTGGAACCACATGTCGGTAATGTCGATGTTGTCGAGCTCTAGTCACAAAAATTCTTTCAACATCGCTCGACAGCGTGGCTCATTCGTTGTAACGGTGTCTCTTTCCTCACTTCGAAAGAAATAAGGAGCAATGTTGCCGCCATGCCACAATCCGCACCACCGATTCAATTTTCAAAATACGCCACCAATTTTTATGCTGAGGATAATCATCAACAACCCCTGAAATAGTCACCGTGCTAACTTTTAGTTAGTTAAAATTGCGTTATTTAAACAAATATAAAAAATTGTACTGTTAACAACTGACAGATAACGAATATACCCGCTAGCATTTATCAGAAAATGAATAATCCACCGCCAACTAGACAGATGACTCAGGACTTAACGTCTTTTTTTTAAATTATTTGTAATTTCTTAAGTGACCTACATTATTTTAACTCGCCATTTTATATCAAAGAACAAATAAAAATATACTGAGCGAAGTTTCGTCAAAATTCTCCATAAACGTACTCAACGCATGGGTGCAGCGAGCAGAATATGCCCTTTCCTTTATGCTATGACTTTAGTCCATAGTGACTGTACTATAGCTCATTTCAGAACCTACCAGACTACGTCTAATAATTAAATAGCGGGGGCTGAGACGATAAAGCTTTTGGGGGTGTTCTGGGAGTATTACTACTTGACTAACGATCATTCCCTGTAGGGTAAGGAAGCATTTTTGCGACTGTGTCGTAATATTATACCACCGTCAAAAAGGAAGTTACGACTCTCTCCCCTTTTAATTTGCTGATGTCTACGTCTGCTTCTCTTCATCTTCTGTAAAACTAATCAGATTTCCTAGACACATTGGAATTAAATAGATTGACGAAAGGAACCCTAATCACCGAATTCCATGCTTTATCTTGGCATGATTTTGAAGGGTGATGCTTCAAATTATAGAAACTACTAAATGATGCTTCATTTTATATGAAGCTTCGTCGAAAGATTTGTCTTAGTAGGGATAATCGCCAACCAAAGAAATTGAATCAGTTAAAAAAATCAACGATATGCATTATATGGAATATGATATGATTTTCTTATTTTAAGGGTGAAATAGAAACACGCGTCAATATTTATAGATTTTTTTACTTGAGTTACCCAATCAATATAGATATTTTATCAACTTACACATTCGTTTAATAAACGATAAGCAAAAAATAGACAACCTTTTGTTTTAGTCGACTTAGTACAAGCATTTTTTCTACTTTCAACCGTTTCTTTTATTGAACTGAGATTAATGGCAGCTCCAAAATGATTCATTTTACACCCCAAATATCATCACGTTTGGTATGCAATATCAGAGGCGTATTCAACTTTAGAGAAATATACAGGATGTTCCAGTTAAAAAAAAAATTGAAGGCCTAACCGTGAGGCGGAGGAGATGAATTGTCTAGGTACGTAAGCAGACGTCCTCCGTCACATAATTTTGACATATTTCCAATATTTTTAATAAAAATGTCTTGTTTAAAATTATTTAAGGGGGATAGCTTTCATTAAAATGTACTATATAGTCTTCGGCATGGTGAGTTTGTTAACCTAACAATTATCTGTTACTGTTTGTTTACTTACACATTTGCCGTTTTTTTATTAATTGGTAGTCACATCAGCTGAGGTAAAATTTATTGTCGTATAGTTAAGTCCGCGATAACTTAATAGCTCAAAGAGTTATATAAAGTACGACATCACCTGATTTGATATTCTTGACTCAGAGTAAACCGTGTCATAACAATTTATGTCACCAAAGGAATAGAGTCCGAACAAAAGCAATGTTTATTTTTTATTTATCGTATGGCTCAAAACATGACAATAATAACTACAGATAAGAAAAATCTGTTAACACCTATAATAAAATAAAATATATACAGCTAAAAGGTAAGATGCATAGTCTTCGGCATTTACAGATGGATGTCCAGTTCTTTCAACCACTTCAGCGCCAACGGTGTGGCTGTGAAGAACTCTTCTCGCGATCCCTGAAACGCATGAAGTTCACAGTCGCTTGTGATATAGTTTACAGTTTGGTGGGGGGCGTGCCACAGTCACATATGGGAGATTGCACATAGCCCCACTTGTTCGGACCCTATTAAGCTTTACCAACTCTTTCCGGGTAGTTCTGATCCTGGAAGCAATATTGTCACACGCCTAGCAGCAAATCCAATAGACATTTGCAAATTGTGTTCAGATCAGTGTATGGATAAGCTGTGAAAAATAGTTTCTAGTCAACCATCTAGTATCCAAACCACTTAGAGATTCGCATCAATTGTGGTAACAAGGTATATAATCTTCCATGATATTTTTATGGTAATTTGTTTATCCTTTATTAAAGCAGTGTAGTCTTGCAAAATATACAAGAGATAGAAAACTTTTAAATATGAAATAAAAATAAATCCAGCTCAAAACTTATAATCTTAGATTACACATTGACAGCCCAGCAAAGGCGGCATCGGATCTGAATACAAATGGAGTATATTTTCTTGAAACCAACTGACTGTGTCAAACAATGTGTGACTGTTGATGAATCCCTGATGTATGTGCGTGAACTGAAGCAGCAATGAAAATGGTAAGCTATAGATTCTAGCAGTCAAAGCAGCCACCTGAAATTAACAATTACTTGGTAAGAAAGGTTTTCCTCGCATATTTATCAGACTATCGAAATGATCCCAGGTCAACAACACACAACAATAACAGTAAGTCTTGCTAAGACTAAGCTAATACGGGAATAACGTGACTTTTCGTCATGACAACATCCTTGTTGTCTCCTGACAATGATCCAAAAAATAAAAATTTTAATAAATTGCTGGTCCAGTCCCCACAGCATATATCGGATTCACCATACTTAGCCCTTTGCAACTGTCTTCTGCCCATTAATTTAGAAAACGACCCAAGGGTAAGAGATCTGAAGCAAGGGGGAAACATGGATCCAGCATATAAGAATTTTAGGTAAAAAGCTTAAAAAGTATATTAAGAAATATTAAAAGGCTCATAAAACTATTCTCATTATATCAAGGTAGGACTATGTTAGATAAAATTGTTCTTATTAAAATTATTATGGGTTCCTTTGTTAAGCTTTTCAACTATTGAATGTAATATATTGTAAAACTATTAACCTCTGTGGTGGTGGTAAATTGTGATGCACCAGACAAAAAGTAATAGCAATGGGATATAGCAAATTTTTCTATTCGCCGAAAAATTTCGCGATTGGTTGTACATCATAACATATTACTACTTTAGTGCTTTCCCTTCAGCAGTTCAGAGAAGAAGCCTTTAATTTATAGTGTAAAAAATGTATCTCCGTCTGCCTATCATTCCTGCAAAAGTGTATGATATACTACCAAAGTATTTTAAGTGCAAGCATTTCATCCAACTTGAATTTGGATTTCTCCTCGTTATCCAGTGCTTCTGCCCAGATATCACCTGGGCCGTTATAAGATTGTGCACTCCAAGACTTTTCTGTGAGATTATGGAGACCATCTCGTTAGGTACGAATGCGTATGACTGCGAACAAACTTCTGTTCTTGATACGCTCATTACGGCTTTCGCAGAATTCGTACAGGGTCATGCTATGGAGTTATGTGTGTACAGAAATTATCAATTCAAGAACTCTGATTATCTTATGGAGTTACACTTGAGACAAAAACATCTGTTTTCTCTCCAATAGAATCAACGAGTCATGTTTCCCGCTTCGTGGAAGATTGGCTGCGTACAACCTATCCATAAGAAAGGCAAAAAAACTGATCCCACCAATTATAGACCTGCGGTTCTTCTCAGCATCATGTCTAAGGTTATGGAGACTGTCATTAACACACAGACCCTGAAATAGCTGGACAACAATAACATCATAAATGATCGCCAGTATGGCTTCCGAAAGCACAGGTCTACAGGTGACCTCCTTGCTTACGTCATTCACTTTTGGAACAGAGCAATAGAAAATCATGGAGAATCCCGTGTTGTTGCACTTGACATATCGAAAGCTTTCGACAGAGTGTGGCATGAGGGACTTCTGGTCAAGCTTGCTGCTCATCGACTACCGCCTGGCCTGCGCCTGTGGCTGAATAGCTTTTTGAACGACCGATCTCTGTTTGTTGTAGTCGAGGGCTGTTCATCAGGCGTATTTTCAATAAACGCCGGTGTTCCTCAGGGATCTGTCCTATCCCCTACACTGTTTCTGCTGTACATCAACAGGCTGCTGGAAATAACATCCAATCCAATCTACAGCTTCGCAGATGACAGCACATTAGTGTCGAGCATGGAACCAGGCAAGCCACTATCATCCCAGGAGACGGTACGTCGGCGACAGCAGCATGCCTCGCAAATTAACGCAGATATCAAAACAATTGTAGAGTGGGGATTAGCAAATAAAGTACCGTTCGATGTACAAAAAGCTCAGGCAACAACACTTACAAAGAAGTCTCACGATGGCTTACCAACCGCGGAAATGGAGGGTCACCCCATAGTCGAATCACCTTCCGTCAAGTTTTGGGGATCAACATCAACAATTACATGTCCTGGCATGACCACGACGTCAGTATTGCTAAAACGGCGTCCCAGAAGCTTGGAGTTTTGTTCCGCTATAGGAAGTTGTATACACCAGAGCAACTGCTGCTGCTCTACAAGGCACAGATCCGACCATCGGTGGAGTATTGCTCCCATGTGTGGGGATGCGCTCCAAAGCACTCTCTAAAGCTTCTGGGTACTATCCAGAAAAGAGCAATTAGATTAATCGATACGCCTAACATCACAAAGGACCTCTATAGCCTGAAACATCGAAGGAAGGTGGCTGACCTATCCCTGTTTTACAGATTCTATCATGGAAGATGTTCGAGTGAGCTCTCCCAGATAATAACACCACAGGCCGTCTGAACCAGGAACACTAGAGAAGCTCTGCGAGCTCATCCTTAACAGGTCGAGGTTCTTACTCCCCCAACCAGTCTCCTCCAGCATTCCTTCTTTTGGAGAACGTCGACGCTGTGGAATCAGCTGCTGGGGAATTTGTTTTCCGAGAGCTACGACCTGCAGCGTTTCAAAACTGACGTGAACCGACACTTATCTGCTCGCAGTGCTTCTACAGCGCCATAAGTTTTCAGCCTTTGCGGGAGGCTGACCATAAAAGAATGTGCTTATGAAGAGAGAATCAAAGAATTGCACAATTTCGATTTCACTGAGGTTGTAAGAATGCAAAGTGTTCTGAGTTTTGCATATTAGTATGAGGTTCCGATGCGTCTGGTGGGTGCTTCGCGTGCTGGATTTCCATGACCGCCATAGCTCAGCTGGTAGAGCCTCGGACTAGAATTCTGAAGGTCGCGGGTTCAAATCTCGCTGGAAGTCGGTTCTTTCTCCGGCATTTTCTGGTAGCGCCTTCAACCGAGCTGAAACTTGCATTATCACGTGGATCGCCCTGTATATGTGTTGCCTAGGCTCAGTCTTCAGACTGGCGCTCACAGAAATGTCAGCAACCCTTATCCTCATATCCTGCATCCCGTAATTAGATTTTCATTGGAGGCAGCTCGGGAATTTTAATGAGGAGCCGCGTGAACAAATTTACGGCCAGTGCATTTAAAGGCCAGACACTAGAAAGACCTCCACGCTTGCTAGCCTTTGATTTCTGTTCTTGTGCTCCTAAGCGTAGATGTCGCTTCAAAATAATAAACTCTTGGAAATGTAGTCTCCATAGTCCTGTGTTGCTGATTCTATACTATACTACGTTAAGTATCACGGCGGTCCAGAGGACCTTCGCTTTTGTCATAGTTCGTCAGACAGTTTGTCACTCTGTAGGCCAGGCTCATCATCATAGTCACCATGTCTTGACAGACATGTTATGAACCCATAAAATGCATTAAGTTGGGGCCACAGTATTGCCGACACAAATATTATCAATTGCTGTGAGTTCAGTGGCGCTCTTAATTCTCATATCCAGCAACTGTTTCGTCGTATTCACCCAGAGTGTAGGGGAACGGCGACGGCGCCGGCCACTTGGGGCATGACCCTGAACTACAAGTTTCCCCATATTATAGCTTCTGTGTATATGTCCGAAGAATGTAACCATTCTCGTCGACACATTGAAGGATAGTCTCTCTGGATCACCTAACTCATCCAGTACGGAAACGTTAGTTCGGTGGGCGGTATAAGTAGCTCTCAGCATTCTCCTCCACGTCCACATTTTGGAAGCATCTATGCGAGCTCGATCTACCTTTTTAACAGTTCAAGTTTCCGAGACATACAAAAATATGGAGAACACAACCAGCGACATTTTGGTAGCTGTAGTTATGTTATTGTCACGCCATATTTTAGTAAGCTTTGTCATGGCCACACGTGCCTGTTGAATGCGCCGTCGAATCCCATTTTCACAGCTACCCAAATTGTCCACCAAAGAACCGAAGAACAACTTTGAACTGCTTCACAATGGCCTACTGCCTTTATTGCTCGATGATTATAGTGCCCTCTATCTACGATCATAACCCTGGTCTTATTGTAGTTAATCCCAAGACCGTACCCTGCACTGTGTTGTTCTAAGATGTTTAATAGAGCTACTAGTTCTTCCTGAGAAGCAACAACAGGTGTTGCATCATCAGCAAATTTTAAGTTGGATATTTTAATTCCGCCAATAGTTATACCGGCATTCCAGTTGTCCAATACCTGTCTCATCACAAATTCAGAGTAAATATTATAAAATTTTTGGCTTGGGAATGGGAAACTGCATGTCCCCTGTATGTTCAGATATAGTCATGGAAGTCATACAAAATACTTGCTTACAAAAATTATCCTTTAGAGTTCCGTTTTTTAAAAGATATGTTGATGATATCGTTACTGCAGTACCTCATGACAAGATAACTGAAATAGTAGATATGTTTAATAACTACCATAATAGAATTCAATTCACAGTTGAAGTTGAAGTCGACAAAAAAATTCCATTCTTAGATATACTCATTATTCGGGACTCTTCCAATAATCTCAAGTTCGACTGGTATCAGAAACCAACTTTCTCTGAAAGATTCCTCAATTTTACGTCGGAACATTCACATAAACACAAAATTAACATCATCAACAATCTTAAACATAGAGCTATTTATCTGTCAGACCCAGAATTTCATAACAAGAACATAAATTATATAAAAAGTATACTACAAAAAAACAACTACCCTTCATCACTTGTTAATAAAATATTACACCAAAATAAAGTTAGTAATCAACCGAATAGTAATAGTAACAACATTGTAAATAAAAAATATTTCAAAATTCCGTATATAAAAAACCTCTCAGAGAAACTGGTGAAAATTCTTAGTTCCAAAACTATAGCAGTAACTTGCAGAAGCCAAAATACCATACGGAACAACTTTTTTACGCAACTCAAAGACAAAATACCAGTAGAACAAAAATCAAACGTAGTTTATAGTATCCCATGTAACAATTGTGGAAAAATATACATAGGAACGACAGGAAGATACCTTAAGAGCAGGATATCTGAGCATAGGAGAGACTGCAGGAACTACCATTTAAAAGAAGGACATACACAATTAGTCCAACATGTGATATCAGAGGGTCATACATTCGATTTTGAAAATTACAAAATATTATGTTCAAATAATAACTACAAAAAAAGGATGTTCCAGGAAATGTTGGAAATAAAAAAACACAATAATACTGTAAATAAAAGAACAGACATTGCAGATTTAAGCATATCATATTATAATATTATCAATCACATCAAAAATATCCGTAAACCACCTCCTAGACTATAATATAGTTTTGAAACATCAAATAAAAAGTAGGTACGAACAAAAACAAAATTCCATCATATCCATGCAGTCTACTTCTAACGTGGTTAAAAGAAGGAACATCTGTAGTTGTATATAAAACAAAAATCCCAATATCTAGGAGACATGCAAGTGTATTTTGAAAAACTGACTAACACAACTTTAAACATAAACGGTATGTTCGATATTTTTTTGTGTGGCTATTCTCTCCCTCTTGTCACATTTTTTTATAATTTTTGATTTCATCAGTCCATTTGTCAGTTCTATTAATGATTAACAATTAGATTATATGGTGGGGAATCTTTAGTTTTATTTTTATCTGTTGTGGATGTCATTAACTGTTTTTTGCGTCTTAATTTCTATGTTTTTAATTAATTTTGTTTTTCTCTCTTTTATACTTTACTCAAACTTTTAACTTGTTGTATATGTATGATGTAGTCGTTTATATTTATGTTTCTTTTATAACAACAGCGTACAATGATAACACAAAGAAAAACATATGTATATGTATGTATATGCCTTTTTCATATCTTTTAGAGCCCTGAAGAGGAAAATAAATTTTTCGAAACGTTGGCAAGTTTAAACGAAAGTTGTGCTTAATTTGGACCCTATCATCCAAAAAAAAAGAAAGAAAGTAGTAATAACTGTAAAAGAAGGGTCGTAAAATTATTAACAAATTAAATAACATTGAAGATAATACATATCCTTGAAGAACTCCTTTTCTGGTTGCAGTTTGACCAGATAGGTTACCATCAATTCTTACACGAGCCGAATTAGACTCGTAGAGTTGCTGTGTGAGAAACTCTAGGTGATAAGGAACTCCCATAGAGATGAGGATTTCCCAGAGTTTGGACCACTTTACGTTTAAGGTCTGCTCACGCGTACCGCGTCCTTTCACAAAAACCTGCCTGCGCCTGAGAATTTGCCAGCCAATAACACCCTAAAAAACGAGATTGTAAAATATAATAGTAGGAACCTTACTCGCATGAGAGATTAACGAAAGTAGGCGATAACTGTCTGGATTTTTATGAAGTGGTACAAAAACTGGTCTGCACCATTCATCTGGCCAACCAATGGAGGACCAAACATTCTTACAAATATTATGTAAAAGGGAGATGCCGTCATCACCTAAGCATTTCAACTTTCGGCAGAAATAGTATCAATGCCTGTAGCTTTATTAGTTTTTAACTTGTAGATGGCATGTTCCACTTCAGACAAAATGATATCCGGCTCATGTTCAAAATACAATGAGAAGACCATCCTCATGGTACAGATTTTCGCAATAATTTCGCTATACCTCAATAACCTCATGCAAGTTAGTAATTAGCTGTCCCTCAGGATTTTTAACAGCCCAAGGTTTGGGTTTATAATCTCGACTGAGGCACTTGACCTTAAAAAACGTTTCTTTCGGATGGTTAGTATTGGCATGTATCTCTATTTCCCTGCACAATTTTTCCTAGTTGGTCAGACAGTTTGTCATTCTGTAGGCCTGGCCACACTCAGGAAATAAGAGTGAGAATAGAAAAAGCGAGAGCGAATTTCACTAGGATGGATAAAATCTTTAGCAGCAAAGACCTAGGTGTGACACTATAACATCGTCTAGCTAAGTGTTATGTATTTTTACTCTACGGAGCGGAAGCTTGGACTGTGGATATAGCAACTTTGAGAAGAATTGAGGCATTTGAAATGTGGGTGTTCACAAGGATCCTCAGAATATCCTGGATGGATAAATTAACAGATGCTGATGTCCAGAGACGCATTGGCAGAGAAAAGGAGATTGTAGATATAATTAAAAAACGAAAATTAGAATATCTAGGCCATATTATGAGAGGAATGAAATTTGAACTTCTGCGGTGATTGTCCAAGGTAAAATACAAGGAAAACGTAGTATAGGAGGAGAAGAATTTTATGGCTACGGAATCTGAGGGAGTGATTCGGATGCACTTTTTAAATCAGCCGCATCTAAAGTGAATAGCTATGGTGATTGCCAACCTTCGACTCGGAGACGGCACTTGAAGAAGAAGAAGGCTTGGCCACCTAGAAACTAGATAATGTTATAGAGAAAAAAGAAAAGAAGAGAGAGGAAGGAGGAAGAAGTGCAATTGTTAAAATAGGCATCGTTAAAATAACTCGGGTAACCTTAAAGCTCTCAGTTCAACTTTGTTCAGATCAAATGTTATTAAAGTTTTTATGTGACCGAAAACTCCACGACTCAATTTTGGTTACAGGTGTAGTCCACTGAGTGACGCAGCAAAGGGTTGCTATGCAATTCCGCTTGTTCGTAGCGTAGGTGTGCCTGCGTTTTGGTATAGTCCTTTAAAGTGAAGAATATCGAGATCTCTATGCAGGGTATCGTTTAAAACGTACCAAGGGGCATTTGTAATACTTCTCAGAGGATCCTGGTTTGTAGTAGGTACCTTAGAAGCTTGCATGTGCGTCTCAACTAGAAAACATCAAGTCGCACATGCGTAACTGCAGGTCTAATAATAATTTTTACAACAAAATTTTGTTAATTGGACTTACTTTTTTTAAGTTCTAATAGCAAAGGGTAAAGCTGTCGAAATATAATTTGGAATTTTGTTTTCAGCATCTCACTATGATTTAGTCATGTCATACCCTCGTCTAGGGTGACACCAAGGTACTTGACTTAAGAGCTGCACCGCACTAGAGTACCGTTACTTTTGGCGAGGTGCTCCGGCGTTTTTTTGTACAATAGATAGCCTGTGTTCTATAATGGTTGATTTTGATCAGCCACTGATCCGCCCACTCTAGTACTCTGTCCACCGCTGTCTGTAGCCTACCATGGACCAGGTTGCTAGACCATCCTTGGGCCACTAGTGCGGTGTCGTCACCACAGAAATAGACCTCGCAGCTGCTGGACCTAGTGACATCGTCAATGCAAGAGAAATAAATTATTGGTCCAAGAACCGAACTCTGAAAAACACTGGCCTTGATAGACCCTATTGTCGACAATATATTGTCAATCTTGACCGAAATTTCCTTTTTGATAGAAAGGATTTCAAGAATTTTAGGAGCCAAAAATGGGAAGCCCTCTAGATATGTGACGGCTTTTTTTTTCGACAGAAGCTTCAACGCCTAATTAGTGATTTGATTCTTTCCGGGTGCTTTAAGCGCATTGGGGTCTCGATTTACGAATAATATGGCAAAAGGCGCCCACTCCTTCAGAATCAAACTAGTATGTTTCGTTTATTATTGTTTTAAGTTTATTTAAAAAAATATTTTTACTCTTTAGTCTAATGTTCTTAGAAAGCATGTTTTTCATTTTTTTAATCATAATAGTTTTAGTTGTATTTTATTTATGTCATAATTTTCTGGCATGTAACTTAATCTTAATTACGAGTTTCAGTCGCGAACGAAATATATATAACGTAAATATTGCAACCTCGAAAGGCCAGGCCTAGCAGGAGGCCTTTACAATAGTTTACATGTGGTATGTACGCGTTACAATTTAGCTAACACATTGTCATCCTTCTTGATATTTAATATACCTATTCATCACGACCTGCTCCTTTAATATAATCGATGATTTTATGCCTATAATTTACATGTGACATTGAAACCTTGTCATATATTTTTCTTTGTAATAGCAGCTTCTGTGCGATCGACAGACAAGTGCTAATAATTATGAGCATGCTAGATGGTGTCCAGTCCCCTGATTATACTCTTTCCAAAATTAATATCATCCTTTTGAATATTCAATTAATCATTTGAAACAATTGATGAATTAGAATTTAAAATGGACTACTTGAAACTACAATTAGCCCTTTGAAAATGTAATTTGATCCTTGAAAACTGCTACTGTAGAAGATGTACTAGCATACATTAGTATTTTCCACCATTGTTAATAAATTGAGCCTATTAAATATTTACAGTCTAAAGGTTGAAAATGTAATGAACGTCGATCGTCAATATGTTATCTGAGAAAGCAATTCACTCATGTATAGTTAATATACTAACTTGCACCCTTTCAAAGATGTGAAACATTGATATAAATCGAGCTAATGGATGTACTCTAATGTTTATGTATGATTGCTCCAACTTCAAATAAATCAACATTTTATACGGATGGCAGCTATAGCTAATAAAAATTTAATGATAAGTGCATCTTTCTAATTACCTCTAGTTTAAGGTTTACCGACTGTCGATGCAGCTATCCAAACAGATGCTTTGATATGTCAAACTCTGAAATAAATAAATTATTACTACACGATATCCACATTTTCTTAATAGAAGAAAACTGTCATCAAAAATTATTAACTCCGGTAGTGTTCTTGTTGTAGTCTATTGTCGTAACCTTGACCTATGCCAAACAAACCAATTGATAATAATAATAGTAATAATAATAACAGACGATAACTGCAGAAAATGTCAACAACAAAAAGAAACAATAGATCACATAACAAGCGGATGCAAACTCTTGCCGGTACCGAATATACAGCCAGACATAACTCTGCGGCCAAGGTCATACACCAAGCACTAGCCACAGCAAACAAACTAACAGAAAACACAGATCCATACTACAATTACACTCCGATACCAGTACTCGAAAACGATCGGTACAGACTATACTGGGACGTTGAAATACATACAGACAAGACTATCCCAGCCAATAGACCAGATATAGTTTTCCAGTCAAAGGCCGACAAAATTACCTATTTGATAGATATTGCCATTCCAAACGATGTGAATATCCAAAACACCTACGCTGGGAAGATATCTAAATACACGGACCTTGCCATGGAAATGAAACGACTTTGGAAACAAAACAAAGTAACTATTATCCCCCTCATTATGTCGGTGTCAGGCCTTACACCAAACACGTTTACACAACACCTTCAACAGCTGGGCCTGGTTGAAAAGTTACAGAAAGTATTCCAAAAGTCTGTGATCTTGAAGACCTGTAATATTGTGCGATCCTTCCTAAATTCCGATCAATAATAGTCCGGGTGTTGACTTGGCACAGCCCGTCAACACTTGCTGCTACCGCAATTATGCGAGAGGAACTTAGAGAGTCAGATGAAAAATAATGATAATAATATTATTATTATTAATCATTATTTATTGTTCAAATTACGCTTTCCATTTTCGCCTATCGTCTAGTCCATCTTCAATCAGAAAAGTAGAGGCTTGATTTTGAAGCTCTCACAAAATAATAAAGATGAATCTTTACAGCTCCCACTGGCTGATCAAAACAACAGAAGGAAGATAAGAATTTCAAAAACACAATTACTTGAACTTTGCTCTCAGCTATCATAACAGTCCCTAAAAAATTTAGCTTTGGTCATGTCAGGCAACTAGTTTTCATTTCAACTTTATTTTTTTCTTTAAGGATGTTAACTTCTCCCATTGGTCTATCCTTCCATTATACTGGAGCAACCAAGAAGGGCAAGGCTGAACTATGATGTGCCAATATTGCTATAAAGAGGTTAAGTTCTAGCTAGTTCGTTAATACCAAAGAGAACAGAATAACCTAACTATATCTTGATTGACTTTACTAGACTTGTTGAGCTACAAAACAGCAGTTACCCTCCTACAATCAAAAATTTTTTTTTTCATATAAGGTTTTTTTTTAACGAAACACCCTGTATATCACTGAAAGAAATATATTTTTCCCTTGTTTTCAAAAATATAGGGCTCATTTACCTTATTTTAAAGTGTTTTTAAAATATTTAGGTTCAAAGTTTCTAAAATATGGAAGTAAACCTCAATGCACTCTAGCCATGCCGGCCGAAAAACAATTGAATGCGGTAATGTTTTGTGTCATTCTGACATTTTGCCGAGGTAAAAAGCATTGCTTTGTTTACAGGTGCAAAAAACTTCCAGTTTTATTGTAAAAAATGCCGTTAAATTATTATAATGAAAATCAAAAACTAGTAATTATACGTTTATTTTATTAAAATAATAAGAATATATCTTAAGCAAGAAGAGAGTACAGGGCATTATTTGGCGAAGCTGTGCCGCCAAGAAGCACAAAGAAAACAACTTCAAGTTTTATTTCCATTATAATAATATAACGGGATTTTTATAATAAAACTGGAAGTTATTTGCACTTTTAAACAAAGTGATCCTTTTGAACTCGGAAAATGTCAGAATGATACAAACATTACCGCTATCAATTGTTTTTCGGTCACCATGGCTATAGTGGATTGAGGTTCACTTTTTTAAAAATTCTTCCAAAATAAGATGAACGAACCCTATGTTCTCGAACACACAACAAGAGAAGCATATATTTATTTCTGAAAACAGGCATTTCTATTATTTTTCCTTTTTGTTCGTATCAAATTCTAAATGACACGAGAAAACTATAAAACATTCATATAAAAACTTGTTTTCTACCCCTTCAATAAAAAAAGATAGGAGGGGTGGCGGAGTATGAGGAAACGCTCGGTACCTTTCTGAGCAGCTATTTGTATTTCACAATGCGTGCGTCATCTACAACACGTCATCAATACAATCAGAGAAAGCTGCATTTGATTGTAGTACGTGGAACTTAAATTGAATATGCATCGTAACCCTACAGTAGCAATCAGCCCGCCACTGCAGGCGCTTACGTTAAGGGCCTCGGCATAAATATTCATGTTTTATTTAGCTACTTCATTTGAATGTAACTATCATCATCTCCTTTTATATGAAGTACTCTGCATACAGAACGAATATTTTCAACTGGTGAAATGAAACTCTCGACTGTAGCTGGCTGCACATTTGTGCCACTCTGATTTTATTCACGTGACGAATTCGACTGGTCTCATTATTACACGTTGACTTTTTTATAGATCTGATAAAACACAGTGTCTATTCAATGTCCTAGTGTGAGGGGATGAAAAAAATATTATTTTGGACATGTCTTACAAACATTTAATGAGGAATAAATCAGTGGATAAACAAACAATCAAGATAAATTGAGTACGAGCGTAATAAAATATTTAAACAATAACTTACTAGTACTACCTAATTTTACATCAACAAAAGGTTGGGCATCTATTAGGAAAAACGATCAACATGACACATTTGGTTAAGTTAGTAGTAGTAAGTAACCAGTTCATTAAATAACAAACAAACAAATTTGAAAAATAGATTACCATAGATTTAGTCAAAGAGCATGTCGATATTTTTATACTGATCTAATTGACATAACAAGCAGGTTAATAACTGTGATAATTAAACACATATTCCCGTGTTAGCGAGGAGGCGTGGCCACCTGTTCCCTTTCTCCAGTGTGTGTATCTAAGATGAGGGCAGATAAGTCCAAAAATCCAAAGGTAAGGTCAAAAGGTCCAAAGGTCACTATAAAATTTAATTTCGCATTTCCAAGCTTCTGAAGTTACCTTTAAACTTACGGTAATGATCTTTGAGTCAAATTAAGAAGAAGAAAGCTTGCGCTTGTGCAACTATTTAGCCCTTTTTTGGTATCGTGTTTGGTTGTTAAATTACAGGCATTTATAGAATGTATGATTTTACATTGCGAGTTTTTTTGCACATTAAAAACCTTTTTTGATAAAATCGAAAATAGTTGTCATTCATTAAAGTCTTAACAATCGCCTTCTGAAATATTATATATGTGGTTTGAAAATTGAGTGTGTTATGCGAGAATTTGTGAGTCCGTGTTTTACATGGCAAATACGTATGTATAAATGTGTGTATCCAGGCCCCCTAGGGCCTTGATGAATGATAACTATTTGCGATTTTCTCAAAAAAATTTTGTTAGTGTGCGAAAATACTCGCGATGCAAAAGCATACATTCTTCAAATGTTTGCAACTTAACAACCAAGCACGATATCAAAAAAGGGCAGAATAGGTGACAAAGCGCAAGCTTTTTTCTTCAATTTGCTTTTTAAATCATTGCTGTAAGGTTAAAGGTAACGTCAGGAGCTTGGAAATGCGAAACTCATTTTTATAGTGACCTTTGGACCTTGCCTTTGGACGTTTTGACCTTACTTTTAGATTTTTGGACTTATGTCCCCTCATCTTAGTACACACACTGGAGATAGAAACAGGCGGCCACGCCTCCTCGCTAACATGGGAATACGTCTTTCCTTTGCTTCCCAATTTTGCGCGCTATACCCTAGACCCTTAACTCGCGAAATACCTTTCCAAGAGCTTAAATCACTAGGGTGGAGAATTATCCAGATAACTGTGAGGCCTAGGTAATAGGAGTCAACTCGCAAAGAATCCATCACTTCTTACTAATGGTTAGGCACGAAGGGTCAACTCGCGACGTACTCATTCCTACGATCATAGGTATTACGGGTCGAGAGAGGTCAAGACAACTAGGGCAGAGAATTATCATGATGACTGAGAGGCATTGTTAGTAAGATACTAGGGGTCAACTCGCAAGTATCCACTCCTTACTACTAGCTGAGCTCGAAATGTTGACTTGCGACGTACTTGGAAACTTTGTAATCTATTTTTATAACGCAGACATTCAAGTATTGGATTATCAAACCGTTAATGATATAAATGTGCGTATGAAAGTCTGTCAATTGCCTAGTGAACAAGTCCTGAGATAAATGAATAAAACAAGCCAGTATACCAATGGATACTCTGTGAGACAAACTCACCTGGGCTATTGTTCAATAACAACACTCCTTTACTATACTCTGTACGTGTCACAACTGTACAAAAACATGAGTGATATTTCGACAAAAAGGAAATGAGACAGACCGACGGAAATGAGTGACGTGGATTTTCATTATCTACACATCACAGAAAGCCCAAAAAGCGTGTTATCTCAAAATCGAAAATTCTCGCAATCACAATACTCCCCTCACCTGTCGGTGTGAAAAGTAAAATGAATAACTAGGCTTAAGAGCCTGAAGGTATCAGGTTCGATCCTCACCTCTGAATTAGGTACTTTTTCCTTTTTCAAAAAAATAGTAAATCCCATTTGAAGCACAAGGCTCCAATATGTGTTTCGCTCAAATTACGTGGCCTCGGCTGCTGCCTCGACAGTACACTTCTGAGCTCAACCATAACAAGTGCCTTTTACACTTTGTAATATAGTGTACTATTAATTGTTTCATAATAACCAATAACATACCTATGATTTGTTCAGTGGATAAATATATTGGGTTCAGATGTTGAAGTGTTTCATTTTCAGTTGGACCGGACGCAATTTCGTTAAGGTACATGAAGCTCATCAGACTGTTTAAAAAATAATATCAACCAAATGACGAGTTATTTATCTTAAACCCCGTTGGATTTCTCTTTTCCAGTTAGATAGTAGTAGTTTCGAATAATAACGTTTTCTCACCCAGACAGGAGCATCCACCGTTTTTGATCTATACCCGTCTGAAAGCAGAATCTGTCTCGCAAAGGCTTAGGAAAGCCTAAAATTGAAATTTCAAATGCGTTGGCACTGGCCCACTCACTTTACTAGTTCTTCAATCGTAGAAAGGCCAAGTTTAGTATTTATTATGCTGGCCGCCATAGGATTGATTACAATGACAGTTGTAGCTTACGTGTTATGAAGGCGCCAAATATTACAGAACAGACAGAAATGCGTGATATTTTTCGTAATATAGGTGAACGATAAAAATATCATCATCCACCTCTTATAATTATGTCCTAGGGTCCCACCAAAATACAAGGCGTAAGACTAAGAAATATGGTGAAAGAGCGAGGTAGCACATTCACCAAAATTGTAACTTGCTATGCTGTGCAATACAGGTAAGTAAAGTTGACACTTTGTATTAAATTGAGTATAGAGGTCGTTAAAATAAGCAACTTTTTCAAATAACTTATTTCAGAAAACTGAAAAATCAACGAGATACAAAATAAAAAATGTAAATCTGGGCTTGTGTATCAAGACGTACCTAGTCTGTTTGTGTTTAGTTTTTTGCCCGGATGTTTGTGTGATCAACTAGGCATTGCACCCGGCAGATAGAGTGGTAGTCACTACATATTCGTAAATCCTAAAAGTGGTAAATTACTATAAATCCAAATTTTAGGATTTACTAGTTTAGAAATAACTAGGATAAACTGAAAGTGGCTAGTGCGCTAATTGAGAACCACAATGCATGATCTATTGACAAAAATCCGAGCAAAAAACTAAACAAGTACATTGTGATACACAAGTCCAGAAACATTTTTAATTCTGTTACTCGCTTATTTTTCAGCTTTCTGGAAAAAATTATTTAAAAAGGTTGTTTACTTTATCGACTTCTATACACAGTTTAAAAAAAGTGTCAATTTAGCACTCGCCCTGTATAAGAAGTTAATTATTGGAGATGTTTATAAGAGCTGAAAATACGTTTTATTCATTTTGTTATTGCCATGAAAAATGTTACCTGAAGTCGGGTTACGTCAAATTACCCCAAAATTGATCTAGTTTATGCTAATATTGGCCGATGAGTTGAGAATTACACTAACTTCAGGTTTGAACATCATAAAACTATACCTCGTAAACCAATTAACAGCCTTATCGATTTATCAGTCAACCAATAATAATGCCCCTCAACCTACCTTGAAAAAGATTCCCGACGCATATAGAAATTCGCGCTTTATTCATTTCCGTAGCTCCTCAACAGAACGAAACTTTATCAGAAAAACCTTCAATCATTCCGACAATACCTGCTTTTTCGAGCACACGGTCTTCCCACCTAACTTCTCAAAAAATATCGTGTCATACTGCTCCAGCTCCGAATTCAAATTCAATTTAGATAAGAATCTCACGGTAAAATGGAAACGAAAGATAAATCCAAAACGGGCAAGAAAGGTTACCGTTAAGAATACGTCATTTGGAAATTGTTCTATTTTCTTAGAGCTACGACAGCGTTTTCTGTTCTAGTGATGCTGGTGACTTCATTACCTTCGTAATCAATATTCAGCTTTTATTTAGAATGTTAGCAACTGAGGAAGAAATTGCAGCCATTCCAGCTAAACGGATATACTCATATCTATGCGTCAAGGAAGATTATGGGTACATTATCTATGTTTAATTAGTTTTAGTTATAGTTGTTCCATTACAAAACGAGGCACGGTATTTTGTAGAAGAATCTACGAGTCAATATCTGTTCAAGATTTACGCGTAAAAAGTCATCTATAATGCATCTACCTAATATACTTGCAATGAATAAGGATAGAGTGAAGGGTGAAGGATGGAAGCGTACTTCTATTGAACGAATGTTTCGAGTGTAAAACCCTCCATTCCTACTGAAGATAATATTTCAGTTACATAAATTTGTAGAATGAACCATTTGTTGCTGAAAAATATAAAAAATTTCTATATACATATAAGTAATAATTAACATGCTCATTAATGAAATAGTATGCTTTCAGGATACTCAATTCTACAGGCACTTAGGTCGCATTTGCTGACATTAAAATTCAATCATTATGATTAAAAGTACAAAAAGTTGAATTGAAACCTTCTCTTCATGTTCGTGGCTATTCAAAAATAATCTGGTATTTCTGAAAATAGATTCACAAATCACAATCGTATTATCTTGCAGCTTGAGACTAACGCTATTCTCCAGAAGCATCAAATTGATTTGGAGAAAACGTTATTCTAATTAGCAATGTACATACGTCAACTTCGCAAAATAGAGGCGTATTATAAACTTTGGATTTATGCCACATTACTCTCCAAATTATACGTTACATCTTCAAAGTGATTTTCTATAGTGAAGACAGGCATAAGCACTAGGCAGGTTATCCTGAAATCTGCAAAATATGTTTGACATACAATAACCGATAGTAATTAGAATGTTAATCTGCCTTTCATTATCACAGAACCTGCTCGATATATGAACAGTTTAAAATGATAAGAATTATTTGAGTATCAATAGTTTGACATTAAACGACCTCACCCAGAATAAAAAATTGCTATTACTGCCAAAGTCTTAATAATACACAAAAATAGCTAAACAAGAAAAGGTCTTTGAGAATATTTAGTGATAGCAGTGGTATATCGTAGGACTACGAGTGTTCTAAGGGTCGTCTACCTAGCCACTTCCAGTAAAAAATGCATTTGTCTCTGTTAGCTGTCAACAATATTGAGCCGTCAACTTAAATCTCAAAATAAAGTTACGATATGTATATCATCCATCTTTCAGATGCCTCAGTCGACAAAATTGGACGACAAAAACTAAAGCAGGTGAACTTAGATGGAGCGACTGGAGGTAGACGACAATGCGCTTGATTGTGAAATTCCTAGTACTATTAGTAATAGTAATAATACTGTTTTGCTGGACTGTATGTTTATATTTCTTAATGAAGCTCAAAGAAATAACTCTAAATACTGTACACTGTTCGAATTAGCGTTAGACGTTTCATAGCCTCCTTTGTGTCTATTTAATCATGCGTTTTTGAGTTTGAAACATATCGTGGAAACGTCAATTGGATGCTTTTTCGAAAAGTTTCCTGTTTAAGGTCGATTCGCTAATTTTTGGGATCGTATCATGATCCAAATGTCATGGAAACAGCAGCTGTCACTTTCGAAACGTATTGAAATGAGCCATGGGGAGACTGTTGCTGTCTAATGTCACTATTGCCAATTTTTTTTAAGTTTATTCGAGATTCGAAACTAGAGGTAAATAGAGGCCTTTACAGAAACAGTAATCTGCATCCGGATCGATCAGCTATATGTCAAGTAGGATTTTGGATTCCTTGGATTTAACGGATATCGAACAACGAAAAAGCTGGTTTAAGAGCAAAAAACATGGTTAAGAAAGACAGCTATTGTTTTGAAAGATCAGATTGCAATCACTCAAAGGCCTGTTATAAGAACTAGGAAGTGACGTGTCAGTTGAAAACATTTTGAATGCTAGATTTCCAGTCTGCGACTGAGCTACAATTGAAGTTTCGTCAGCGTAGAGATGGACTTCACGGTTGCGGGGCAAGAAACAAGTGAATAAAGGATTTGGCCCAAGGACTGAACCCTGAGGAACTCCGGAATTTATGGGTCAGAACATTGAACAATAGATCAGTATTGATATCTAAAAAGGGTTGCTCATATTGACTCATATTTGACAGAGACTAAACATTGTGCCCAAGCAGGTATCATCATAAGTAACTAAAGTCAACAAAAGCATAATCCCTTCAACACAAATAGTGACAAGAGACAAAGCTCTGAACCAATATTGTAAAATAGGGCTTCACTCAGTGTTTACTTTGGCTATGGGCAATTGCAGGAAAAAGTACATTTATTCACGTAGTGGAAGGGGGGGTAGTCATTGCCGAAACAAAAACCAGTTAGGTAACAAAACGGTTAATAATTGGGAGTGCGGCAAATAAACGCAAAAGTGGACTCTTTTAACTTTATGCCAAGCTTTCGGAAAATTATGATTCCAACATCAGGGCTACAATAGCAATTTAGAAAATGAGGAACAGTCTCAATAAATTGGTGTTAAGTGCCTACAAAAGTTAGCGAGATTGCTGCGTAAAGATGATCGAAGGGAGAGTCTTCACAAGCACAAATAATTCATTGTCATTTATTCACGTATATAGCCACACATGCTATATGTTTGACCTTCTGCCACACATCACGTCATATAGAGACAACTGAAGTAACTGTCGTCCAGATAATTACCACCACAATACAACAGCACCCCAATTTTAGCTAAACTGCATTCCATTACCATTGGAAACAACAATCTGTAATTTATGTCTGCTCAATAAACTCTAAGGACTAGTTTCTTTTCAATCACTAACATTCATTTCCTGGACAATACCAGACATCCAAAAGGTTACTCTAGCATTCAACAGTTCTCGTGAAATCACAGAAAATTGCCAGCAATTGCTTTAAAAGCTGCAATTTTCCCAGCATGGTAAAACTATGCATTGGTTTGTAGGATAGCAGCTATGGATACGGGGGTATTGGATTGTGTTCCGATCCTTTACGTGTATGGACTATAAAAAAGAGCATTAAAACCTCCTGCCAAAATAAAAGGTGATGGCATCAAGTTAAAAGATGTATTCCATTCTTGAGAAGATAATTTGGTTTGAGGCTTGACATAAATAGATATTAATGAAAAATCTGTCTCGTCCTTTAATTTCAAAGTAACTCCAGTCGTCAGAAGTTTGTCGTGTGTTGTTGTACCTATCTCAGTGTACTTTATGTTATATTTGAGTAGAATTGCTATCCCACCTTTACCGTCAGGACGATCCTGCCTAACAACGTTATATACCGTGAAATTTACGTAGGTACTTGGTTTAAACCAAGTTTCTAATAACATCGCAGTGTCTGCGTTTTTGATCTCCAGGAAGTGTTCCAGATAACTCTTGTTTGCTAAAGCTTATCAGCAATCCCATTGAATGATCTTCAATACGTTGCTGTATATACTTATTATTGAGCAAAGTTTATTAGCCCCTTTACTAGGACCTTATTACTAGCAGTCACCGAGCCTTAAATTTTACCCTCATGATGTAATAATATTCATCAGTGTTACTTGACTTCACACATTTTAATGTGCTGATTGATTACATTGGCTTATTCTATATTGAAAAATGTAAAATAAATTCGTTATTGAATACTTGACATTTACATTTTTCTACTATTTTCAGACATTTACTTACAAAATTGAGCCACTAAACCTGCAACTACAGGAGGCGCATAACTTCCAAATTTGAGATGCTAAGAGAAAGATACATGAGAGATAATTATTTTGTCAGAGGTTTAAAAATGTATAAGAGCTATCCACTTAAATAAATTCCTACACTTTTTTCAGATAGTTGTGAGGTGCATGTCCCCTATATTCAATCTAAAAGCAGTTTCAGGTTTTTTTAACATTTAGAGACGGTAGTAACAGATGCAAATGAGTAATATAGAATTCAGCATCAAGTTTATTGCTGCAACCTTATCACTATTAATAAAGTTGAATAGTTTATCAGACTTTTATTGTCTAGCTTGCAAAGAATGTAAAAGTAGTGGTAAATAAGTTTGAAAAAGACACGTAAAAAATAAAGCTGTTCCGTAGCGGATACTTTCGGACAACACTCGTATATTAGATTCGAGTATAATTGACTATGATTACGGAGATACACATCTAATAACTGCTGTTCTAAAATTGCTCTTGTTATAGAAACTGAGTGGCATACATCAGATTTGGGTATGTCAAGGTCCTGCGTTAGAAAAAAATAGGGTAAACCTCAAACGTGTAATTACTTACTGAAGTTAATGTGGCTATATTAAGACGGTTTTAATTACGATTTTTAATGTCTAGTAATCAAGCTGATTTGTTTCGTGTACAAAGTAATGAATGTACCTTTAATGATCGTAGGCGCTTGATACAAACGTGTGTCATGGATCATTTAGGAAATATGGTATATTTGTTCTCATATTTGGGGTACGAAAATGAAAGTGGAATATACCAGTTGTGAAACTGAATTTCGTATGGAAGCTTCATGATGCGGAAAATATGTAGTTATATAATATCGGCAAAAATGTTTGCTAATCTTATTTGAACAATACAAGATGCAATTGTGATATGTTAATTCTTGAGCGTTTTTTGTTTGTTTGGCTCAGTCCAATGTTCTAAAACTTAGCTAATAGAGCATGTTTCGATGCATAAATAGTTTTTCCATTATTCATTATTTTTTTTTACTTCTGTGTCATCGATATCGACTGCTTTGGTCATGAGCCTCGTGTTCTGTGTAGGCTTTGCTACTATTTTTCGGCGCCACTCTAGTAGAAGCACTGTTGAATAGAAGTCAACAGTGAAGGTTCATTATATGTTCTGGTTAGCTCTATAGATATTTTTTAAGCTTCTCAGTCCTGATGAACGTGGGGGGCCGTTAAATATTTGTACTGCAATTTCTTTGGTTATAAAAATGGTCGTAACTTTTGAAGAGGGATCATTAGTATAATCTAATTTGAGATAATATAGAGGGCATCTCATTTGAAAAAATAAATTGTTTGCATCACCACGCCGTCATGAGTCACCCTATATAAATCAAAATATCTTCCAAGCAAGGAGCATATCCTTGGCTACAACTTGTACATTGAACTTTTTTCGTTATCTTTTGATGCAGTGGGGTTATCACCCCTCTATATATACACGTAAGTGAAAACCGAACAATGAGGCAAAAGGGATGTGGTTCATAAAGGGCGTCAGAACTAGAAGCAATAACAAGCGAACCCATTTCCCATAATTAGTTTATAAATAAATTCAACAGGTCCATAATGGGTGGGCCCTCCACGTTGACGAATGCACTCCTCTAGCCTGCGCGGTAATCTCATAATCTTATTGTTAATAAAGTCCATAGGTACCACCTCCAAAGCTGCCCTCACAGCATGTTCCGGTTCATCCAGCTTGGTCGGAGGGTTAGCTAAATCGCAAAGGTAGTGACCTATCCAATTTCTACTTTTTGAGTTGGCGATAAATCGGGTGATCGTAGAGGTCAGAGGATCACCCTGACATCAGCTTGCCATAGGAACCTCATCGGCATCCTTGCAGTATGAGGACTTCCATTACCTTGCTGGAGGAGACCCTCTTCGAGGCCTTGGGCATATGGAACGGCAACTGGTTCTAACACTTGATTCACGTTGAGTCGGTAGTATGGAGGAAAACAAGTAAAGCTAACTTGCTGTTAAATGAAATAACACCAAAGCCCTTCGAAACAATAGGGCGGCATTTATGGTGACAAAAAGCAAACTGGAGATCACGTCCTTCGCCCCGTTATCTTCTAACGCGTAAAACCTGGACCCATCGAAGAAGGCCATCTAACGTCACTCGGTGACCATTGTCGGCATTCTTGACCATTCACCAGACTAACCATTGCAGTAAGAGGATTCACCAGGTATGCTCTGAAGTCCATTTCACGCAATGTGTGGTACACCATGCAGATTAGAAGGGGCCTCGCTATAGCTACCTACGAAACATTAGCAACAGCTCGGGTGGATCGCATTCTGTCTCGAACGACCAGGTGTCGTAGATGACGACCTTGCCGGTCTGTAGCGATTCTACATACTCCAGTGCCTCTAGATCACTGCATTCGCTCTTTTTTCTGCAGCCCTGACCCGCCCTGTGGTTAAAGAAATTGCTTCGAAAGCAGCACCATGTCCTGGATTGCCTACAATTCGACCCCGTTCAAAGAGAATTAGTTGCGTAGACTGGGGAAGAACTTTATACAACCAACAAGTCTTTAAACCGACAAGAAGCCATGCTTCGTCTTTACCTGTGTATAAAGCTTGTTGGATGTGCCATGTAGGTCAATAGAGTCTGAATTAACAACAAGTTTAAAAAAGGACATCCTTGCAACTTTGCAGGAAGAAAAGAAATTTTCTCACTTCCTCAGAGTAACAACTGAACATAGAGGTAGTAAATAACTAATTCTAATAGGCCGACATCTTTTCCTACGTTGTCATACTGACCACCAGATACGGTAATCATAATTATTTACTATCGTCTTAATTGTCCAGTATCCACAAATATGCCACTCTACATTAAAAAAGACGGAATTTTGATGGTTCAGGAACGATTACAGCAAAATAAATAGATGTATGTTGACCTTTACTGCGTTACTGCATATTTCTTCATCATAAACGCAAATTCTGAAATCTTACATTAATTTTGTGGAGCTGGCAACGCCGATATAATTTTCATGCGACTTATTTACATTAGAATCTCGACTGCCAAACGTTTGTTTTGTTTGTGCGTCTTTTATGTTTGGTCAGTTATATCGAATTCGCTATTTGTTGGTAACTGTAGTGAAGCTTTACGGACAATACGGACGTGCTGTGCTATATTCGAGTATAGTTTAATAGTTTTTTAAGATGGGACTCAAAAAGTGCAGTGTTTGTAACATGGGTTTCATTGGAACGCAGCTGATCAATGTTTGGAGGCTGAACTTTCAAAAGTCTGTTTATTTACTTAAGATGATGGCTTTGAGCACCCCATTCTGAAGTGGTTTGTTACTACCTCTATGTTCAGTTGTTACTCTGAGGTTGCTTCCAACGAGGCTGAATCTCTAATTAAATGGGTAGCTAAATTTACCTGTTTCCTGTTTTATTTTTTTAGGTCACCGGCGCCTGTGCGTTTGTGGTGTGACGTAGCTGCTATTCATTCTGAAAATGAAAACCGCAAACAGTCGGCTTTTAATTAGGAAATCATAGATACAGCCCTCACGCTCCTAACGCGTCTACCTATTTATTTTACCATTATATGGGCTGGTATATGTGTGCATGTATTCCATGCTGATGTAGCCGGGCTGCGTACTCTGACGTTGCCCTACTATCCACAAGCGGCACTAAGGGCTTGGAAGGGGTTCACCACCAAACTGTTAGATGTTAAGGCGCAGATTTGTTAGATCTCAGTCACGATAGACCTGCTGAGGTATGATGATCCTTCAAGCCTTGCAATCTTCAATCTATAAGTAACGAAGTACAAAAGAATTCACGTTTCACAGTCTAACCTAACGTAGTTTCATGCTTAGCCGCACCACCACAAAGCTACAGCTGTCTTAGTTTAATAACTGTTTCCATATTCAACTTTTTCTGACATCTACTAGTACCAAAAATGGTGACTCGCACCTAAAAGGTTTGTCTTCTTCCTCTTCTTCTTCGTATGACTACGATTTCTCCTGTTTGTCTGCCTCTTATTCTGTCTCTGTTGTTGACGTTATTGTTGACATCAAATTATCTTCCCATCTTTCCTTTGGCCGTCCTGGAGGTCTTCGATTGTATGGTTTGTTATTTTTACATATGTGAGCCAATCTGTTGGGTCTCATTCTATTTACATGCTCGTCCCATTCTTTCTTCCGTGTTTTTATTTGTTTGTCTGCCTCTGAGAGTTATTCCCATAATTGATCTTAGTGTTTTCATTTCTATGCTGTTGAACATTTGTTTTGTTCTCTTTGTGTCTGCTTGTGTTTCTGCCGCATATGTTAGGATTGGTCGCATCGCTGTTTTATATACTTTAATCTTGCTTTCTGTAAACGGTTTGTCATGCGTAATACATGAGAGGGTATAAATCTAATTCTAAATAAATGTAATAATATACAGGGGAGGGGTTCTATTTAAAAAAAGATAATAAAAAATCTCAAAATTTAAGTAAACATATTTCAACCAAACCTACCATTATAAAGCGGCAGATTTCTCAAGTATGCTGAGAGAACCCTCGTTTTCTGGTACCACAAAGGCTCTCAGATTGAGGAAGAACAAACTACGAAAACTGGTTGGTTTTATCACCCGACGTTGGATGCTCAGTACGCACCTGCGAAATCTGGGGATTGAGGTAAGATTTTATTTACAGCATGTTGGAAAGTATCAGCGGTTTGATCAATACTCAAGTTGAAGCATGTGGCTGGTATGAACAATCTGAGATTCCACAACTTATACTGAACATTATCGGAAATCGTTGAAATGGTAATGAAGCACCAACTGATCGCATATTGTGATAAAAAATCCATTCTACGGTCAGTTCAGCCTGTTCATTGCTGCATTTATTAAAATATCTTGCCTTCACATTGGCCTCCATAGTTTAAAGTACACAATAGTCTAAAGGCAAATACTTTCAAATCCGCAAATAAAGGCTCTTTTTTTTCATGCTTAAATGCTTTTAGCTTAGCGTTATGGTACTGTGTCTACTGTATGTTTTTGAAATTTGGGACTATACCATTATTGACCAGACCAGTTGTCCATGGTACCGTTATGAAGAGAAGTTGTGATGATTTCCATTGCTGCACATATATAATTTCAGAGCTACAACGCAACAATGCCCCACGTAATTTGGAAAAATTTCATATTTGAATTAAAGGGGATGGAAGGTTTTTTTTTATAAAAAAGTTGTTAAAACTCGGTATTTTCACCATACTTTCAAAACATTCCCGAACAGTACCAAACAATTTTAGAATCGAAAACCCGCATGTCACAAAGATGCGGTGTTGCCAGCGAGCAGCAGTTATTAGTTAATGTACTTCACGAAATTGTGCAATTGAGGTTTTGAATAAAGAAAAAAATATATTTTTTTTGTGATAAATCGAAAGATCATATATAAGTTTTATAACAAAACCGTTTTTGTTTTCTTTTTTTTTTCGCAATAATTCAAAAGTTATATCAAAATAAAAATGGGTTTTTGAATCGAGTACCGAAAACACGCCGACGGCTCCCGAACCCGTGTGACGTAATGATGGCGGTTAAGATGCTCCTTTGACCAACGACATCCTACATCGATACTAGATTCTAGATTCCCAGCCAAACGTGAAAATACTTGCTAGTAACTAGTGTATATTTGTTGCAATATAGCCGATGAATGAAGTTTGCAGCTCGACGACCTCTACGATCGAAATAAATAACTTTTTGAATGTTTGAAGTCAGATTACAGATTCCAGTAAGTAAGTACCTAATCAAATATGTCTTATTGAAACTATCTGCTACATGTTCGGCTGGCCTAGTGGTTAGAGTGTTGGCTAATGGATCGGTTGGTCTGGGTTCGAAGCTCAGCCTGTCCAATTTTTTTTTTATTTTTTTTTATCAAATAATTTATTCATTCATGTGCTTTTTGCACTTGTTATGTACATTTTTTTCTACGATCTACATAAATATGTTTTTGAAACAAATTCTATCAGACATATTACTTGCACTGCATAGTGCAAAAACTAAGTACAGGACGCGGTGGACAATTCAAAAAATCAGTTCAAATGGTGTTTGTCCGTCAATATCAACCGCCAATATTTTTTTTAAATGTAATAGTTGGTTAATAAAACAAAATCCATTCATTTTACTTCCCACACCGATAGGTGAGGGGAGTATTGTGATCGCGAAAATTTTCGATTTTGAGATAATACGTTTTTTGGGCGTTTTATGATGTGTACATGACGAAAATCCACGTCACTCATTTCCGTCGGTCTGTCTGTCGGTCTGTCTGTCGGTCTGTCTGTCTGTCTGTCTGTCGGTCTGTCTGTCTGTCTGTCTGTCGCGTTTTTCTACCCTCGTAATCTCAGTAACCGCTGCATGGATTGTGATGAAATTTGGACAGCGGGATGCTGTGGGGTCGTAGTAGGTAATGTTCCTATAATTTTGAAAATCGGTGCATAGGCGGCGGAGTAATTAGCAAAAAACAAAAAATTAAATATTGCTGAAACTTCGTTTTTAGACGTCTTAGGGGTCCCTGATCATTTTCTACTTTTTTTTGGGTGGGGGTGAAATTGGGGTGGTTGGGGGGTGGGGGGTTGTAAAATTGAAAAATTTGTTGCTTTCATAATAGACCGTCCACTGACCTGTGAAGGAAGACCTGGTGACATAAATAACTTTTTTAGGTCCATCCGAACATTGCCTTTGCCTATTACAGAAAGCAAAGGACTTAGAATTTTTTTTGATGTAAACATACGAGAGTATTGCGTCAGATCATTGTAACGAGGAAACTGTTGAATTGATTTTAATGAAATTTTGAAACGGCATTACTACCATGGCGAAGATGGAAAACGCGTATGGTTTTGATAAATCGTGCCAGTGGCGGCGCAGGAATAATAAAAAAACTAAAAATATAAAAACAGCTCAAACTTCGTTTTTAAGCGTTTTAGAGGTTCCTGATCATTTACTGCGTTTTTTTTTGGGTGGGGGTGAAATTGGGGTGGTTGGTGGGTTGGGAGTTGAAAAATTAAAAAAATTCTTGTACTCATAATAGGCTGTCCACTAACCTGTGAAGGAAGATCTAGCGACACAAATCACCTTTTTAGGTGCATCCGAACATTGCCTAGCCTATTACAGAAACTAAGGAACTTAGAATTTTCTGTATACTATATGAGAATTTATTGGTCTAAATCGTTTTGTACTTTGTAACGTGGACACTATTAAATTGATTCTAATGAAATTTTGACACAGTATATTGTTACCGTGGTGAGAATGAAAAACGCGTATGTTTGTTAAAAATCTTGTCAGTGGCAGCGTAGCAATAATCAAAGAACGCGACAAGTATGAAATCAACTCAAATTCGGTTTTTAGATGTTTTAGGGGTTCCTGATCATTTCTACCAGTTTTTTGGGTGGGGGTGAAAGTGAGGTGGTTGGAGGGGGTGGGGGTTGTAAAACTGAGAAGTTTGTAGTATCGATAATAGGCTGTCCATTGACCTGTGAAGGAAAGACCTAGCGGCATAAGACAATTTTAGGGGGGGGGGGGGCTGGCGATTATTTGGGTGCAAAGCTTCATGCTATGGAAAAATAATAAACTGGTACCAGCGTAATGTGTGGGAAGTACTGAGTCAACCAACTTGACTTCATTTTTTTAAGTTTTTAATATAAACATAAAATAAAACTCGTAATCACAACAGTCTTCTGTTTATCGCTTGGTATTTTTATTTATTTAACTTTGAGCAACGAAGCTTAATAATTAAATTTTCATAAAAATTTAACAAACAAAAATATATAAACGCAATGCAAACAAACAAAACTTATTCTTCTATGAGTTTCAATGTTATAATTATCTTTACTGTACGTAGATGCTTTTCTGTTAAAATATTTGTTAGTAATTTCATCTTATATGAAATGAATCCAATTTTTTTTAATAAATTATTAATATGTACATCCCAACGTAAGTGTGAGTCTAAATATATTCCTAGATACTTTATACTTTTTTCTATGTTCGGGACTAAAAAATATAGTTTTATTTTTGTTTACTTGAAGTGTTAGCTCTTATGTAAAATAATTATACTTATAGTTTATTTATCGTATAAGTATTTATTATCAATAATAATATTAAATAATAAAATAATTATTTTAAGTTTTGGTCAAGAAGATAATTATAACATTGAAACTCATAGAAAAATAAGTTTTGTTTGTTTGCATTGCATTTTTATATTTTTATTTGTTAAGTTTTTATGAAAATTTAATTATTAAGCTTCATTGCTCAAAGTTAAATAAATAAAGATACCAAGTGATAAACAGAAGACTGTTGTGATTACGAGTTTGACTTACTTTATGTTTATATTAAAAACTTAAAAAATGAATGGATTTTGTTTTATTAACTTTTATTAACCAACTATTACATTAAAAAAAATATTGGCGGTTGATATTGACGGACAAACACCATTTGAACTGATTTTTTGAATTGTCCACCGCGTCCTGTACTTAGTTTTTGCACTATGCAGTGCAAATAATATGTCTGATAGGATTTGTTTCAAAAACATATTTATGTTGATCGTAGAAAAAAATGTACATAACAAGTGTAAAAAGCACATGAATGAATTATTTGATAAAAAAAATGGACAGGCTGAGCTTTGAACCCAGACCAACGGATCCATTAGCCAACACTCTAACCACTGGGCCAGCCGAACATGCACCAGATAGTTTCAATAAGACATATTTGATTAGGTACTTACTTACTGGAATCTGTAATCTGATTTCAAACATTCAAAGATATTTATTTCGATCGTAGAGGTCGTCCTGAGCTGCAAACTTCATTCATCGGCTATATTGCAACAAATACACACTAGTTACTAGCAAGTATTTTCACGTTTGGCTGGGAATCTAGAATCTAGTATCGATGTAGGATGTCGTTGGTCAAAGGAGCATCTTAACCGCCATCATTACGTCACACGGGTTCGGGAGCCGTCGGCGTGTTTTTGGTACTCGATTCAAAAACCCATTTAGATTTTGATATAACTTTTGAATTATTGCGAAAAAAAAGAAAACAGAAACTAGCCGATAAGCCGAATTTAATGAGTCTTTATGTTCAACTCACCCAAGCATCGATAAACTGCAAACATTATTCATATTTTATGCATTTTAGATTTTTCATGGGTTTTGAGTATACTAATGCGCCAATTTTATTAATTTTCGCTCCAATGACATATGTATATTAATTAAACACAAAAGAGATACCGATCCGCAAACAGCGCACAACTCACTCAAACTAGGTAATAAGATCTAAATTTCTAACCTTTAACGAGAAAAGCCGACATCAGCATCAAATACAAACAAATCGAAACTGCTGAAACAAAACAAAAATAGTGAACCATTGATGAAAATATGGGTAATGTGCCTGGCACGATCTACTTCGGATGTTTGTATTTAAAATCTATCCAAACGTCCAGCATAGCGTTCTCTCTGTAACTAGAGCGTTTGTCATAAGACTCCTCTCACTCTGTTTGTGCCTTATAAGAAACGGCACGGTAGGCTGTTGCCAACTCGCCATTTCGTCGCGCCGTCAGCTCTCATCATGTGAGTTGCGACGATGCCACGTTCTGCCTGGTGCAAGCATTTATGCGCTGAGCCGCTATTGCCATTTACATGTAAAACAGAAAAAGTCGTTGGAAACTAACGTAGAATAAGAAAAGTTTAAGAGATAGATGAATATGTTTTTGTCGAAAATTAAGGTAGCTCCATGGTACGTGGCACTACCTCACTAGCCGCCACTGCAATGAATGCAGCTAGGATAAGAAAGAGCTGCTGAAGTGGTAACTCAAGCTGTACACGATTGCAAAGCTGGGACCTAGAAGGCATACACAACGCATCGGGCGCTGATAGCCCAAGGGCTGTAACAGGTTGAAGAGAAGTCATCCTCCCTACTAACGCACGGCTAGAGTTTGTTTTAGCGAAACCCGAAACGAGCGTTGCGATTGATGTCAATCGACGCGGATTGACGCTCTGAGTCCAACGACATCACTCCTAGACTAAGGAAACACCCCCGTAAAATTCTATGACACTTTACAGTTTCAGCACCTAACCTCACTTATGCCAAACAGTCAACTTATTGAGGTCAAATTCGGTTTAACTGGTCGTTAAGTAAGTCGATATACGGCAGAACCTTCTGTCACTTGCTACGTTAAGTAAGTGTTAATCGATTCTGCTTGATGTCCTGAGTCGAGTTAGGCCTCTCCAAGGCTGAGGAAACGCTCCGATGAAAATCTGCGCCACTTTAAAATTTCAAACCTAACCTCAAAATTACTTGGATATTTCGATGATTTTTCACGAAATATATGGTCAACTATATATCGTGAGAAAGCACTAGATGAGTACAACACAACGCCACCAGTCGTAACATCCGAAAATGGAAAATAAAAAAGTTACGATACTTTAAATGTTTAATGTTAAAGCTATTGAGGAAATAGGAATAACCGAAAACCAGGTTAGTTTATGTTGAATTAGGTTAGTGCAAACGTATAACGGGGGCTGGCCCCCCAGACGTCACTGTCTTTGCATATTTTGAATAGTCTAAGCAACACAAGTTTCCCAAGTAGGATTCTCACCTGTTCGGTGTTTTCCATAGCATGCGGGGGTAGGGCCCAGAGGAACTTACTTTCATTAATTTCCAATTGAGAATCAAAATAAACGGTTGTACAGTCTAGATTTGGGACAATTTAAGTCAAGATATCATGTTGAGTCGCTAGACACACCTTTTTAACTCAACCAATTTGCTTACTTTTAGGATTAGGTAAGCCATTGGAATTTGTGAATTTCAAAGTAGCCTAGACTTTCACCAAAATGTTTTCTCGCGCTGGTAATGATCTAGTTTGTCTCAGGATTCAATCCGAGTCGCTTATAACCCATTTTAGCTTCAATAATTCAACTAGTTTGGTTAAGTTAGGTTAGGTTTGGAATCTTTAAAGTGCTGTAGCTTTTCACCGAAGCGTTTCCTTAGTCTGGGAGTGGTACTGTTCGACTCAGGGCGTCAATTCGCGTCGATTGACCCAATCTCAACGCCCGTTTCGGGTTTCGCTAAAACGAACCCTTACGCACTTCCATTCGTTAGAATATGATTGTGTTCCGCAGCATTACCAGGTGACCCAGGTGACAGGACTTTTCCCCAAAGTGGCGATTTCAAAACTGAGTTAGCGACCGAAAATGATAGCCGGGCGATTGCCGATCTTTGGTGGCACAGAACACATAGTGAGTTGGCAACTTTTGGGTACTTTTTTCATTCCCTTCAAAAGTTAGAGATGATTATGTTTTACAATTGATATCTTGACCATAGTGACTCTTCAAGAAAAGAGAGCAGGTAAGTAAAATTGGTCGAACTTCGTTATCGTTATTAGGCATCATTTATCTATTTCTCAATTACTGAGCATGCTCAAAATAATGATAGACATGAAATTCGTCATGTTTGGTGATCCAAAAATGCCACAGTGTCTCAAAAGAAACATTATTTGGAAAGCTAGAGTTGACTCGCAGTTAGCAAATGACCCATAGAAAGTCAGAGTTGAAAAGATACTAGAGGGTTCATAATGGTCGATTATATATAAAGTATGTCTTTTTTCACCTCTTTGAAGTAAATTTCAAGAGAAGTCAATAATTTTCAGAGAACTTTGACAGATGCATATTCTTGAATGGGCTGCCCTGATTGGTCAAAGTCTTTGTTAAAATGCGCATGTTGATAAAATCGCACCTTAAAGTATCTAACAAATAGTTTGTAGCTTATTCAGATAAGCAGCGTGCATTATCAGAATATACAGTTCAAGGGTCCCAGATATCGCAGAACACTCAGAACAGTGGTGGTTGGTTGCGGGTTTTCTTGTCGCCATTTCTCCTCGCCAACATTTGACGTGACTTTTTTCCTTATCTGTACAACTAATAATAATTGTACTCACGTTATTAACGTTAACAGTTAACTCACCTAAAACAAGAAGAAATAGTATATTAGAATGACTGGTTTTGGCCAAATGTGTTTTGAAATATTCTCTACTGTTTCATAAAAATTGAAGCCACATAACTTGTGTACCATCCTGTGTATTACTGTATATTCTAGTTAACACAGACAAAATACTTAACAATGTGCTTCATAAGTTGATGGAGATATGTCATATTATTAGAGTAGTTTTAACAAATTTAGTGTTGGGACAAATGTTGGAAGCGTAGACTAGAGAACGGGCCTGAAAAGTATATAATATCATCAAGGTCAATATTCTCTAAGGTGATGGATACTACTTTATGAATAAAAATAATTTTGGACTTGCCTATCTCCGACTTCTCCCACTACTTCATCTATCCAAATCCAAGAAACAAAAAATACCAAGGAACTGTTAAAATGCCTAAAAAGTAGTCTGGAAGAGTTAGTTTCCACTGTTCTCAAAAATGTTCCAATTTCTCAGAATACGCCGAATAGGTAAGATCTTCTGAGGATGCCCACCACTCTTGGCGAAACTTCAAGCGCACCGACGCCGGCCAAACAGTCCAAGGACCAATAATTCATCAGTTGGTGAAGTCTTAGCACCTTTTTCTTCTTTTACAACCTTCTCCTTATCGGATATTGGCGATTATCATTTGGAATTCATTTCTGTATTATGCTAAAGGGATAAATGTGCAGGCTTCTCTTATAATTGTCTTTTATATTTAATCACTGTCGTAAATTCCGAAGCCAGGAGAACTTTTTACGCCCGATCCGTCATCGTCCTTCAATTTTTCTCCAACGCCAATTGTCAGCTATAGACAATCGTACTTCCTGTATTTGTTTTAAAAGTATGATCAAAATAAGCTGGCTATGCACCTTAATATGCTTTTAACCTCTTCATCAAGATCCCATTTGCCATTTAGCCGACAGATCAGACACATAGATCTCCTTACACCTTCTACGTCTTGATCTTCTATTTGTATTCTATCAATAAGTCTTGCCATCAGCCTTTTTTTTCTCCACACAGTCCAACAGACGACACACCAAAAGATATGTCGATGGAAATGAGTGATATCGATTTTAGTGATCTGGACATCGTAAGACGTCAAAAAACATGTCTGCGATTACAATGGCGTATAAGGTAAAACAGAAAAGTACCTTGCGCAACATAAAGAACAACAGAATGTATTTAAGCACTTCGACGAGTTTGTAGACCCCATAACGTTCAACAAGCACCAAGTACCTAAGCAGCTATTTTGGGTGCGGATGCCCATATTGAACTGACTTCCAAATTGAGCCTTTGCTGTCTTTGGTACTTCCCGTCCCACATCTGCGAGGTATGGAAAACTTCGATCACGTGCAAAGTAGTCATTTTATGAACTTGGCGAAGGCCTCAAATCTAAATAATGTAGCTTGATTCGGTTTTATAATTTGTCTATTAGACAGCACTGCTTTATAGCGCTACCTCAAAGTAGCGTAATCAAAAACTTGTTCAAATATCGGGTTAATCAAGATTTTGGGATAGATGCTCATATTGAACTGCTAAAGAAACCTCTAATCGAACCGTGGTTTAGTTTAAGATCCTGCTGATTTAATTGAGGCCATTCTAAATTTCTAGCTCTCCTGAACCTGAACTTTCATGGTTCTGTATTGAACGCAAAACTGAAGATCAAGTTGAAAGGATTAAGTGCCTGCACTGCCACACCTGGTTTCGTTGCAAGTTTGTTGGTGTTGGGTCAAAAAAGGAAATATTCAAGTATTCATTTTTTGCAGTGCAGAAACATAAGAGGTATACCAATAACAATACACTTTTTCCAAAAATTTGGAAGTCGCCGAAGTGAAATAGCTTCTGAAGATGCCACCCACTCGTGGCGGCGAAACGTCAAGCCTGAACGCTAAACGACGCCGGCCTAAAAACCCAAGAACCGCAAATTCAGTACACTTTTTGTTAGCAATTATTAGAAAAAAATGTTTGCGTTTACCAACTTTTCTTAAATAAAAATTAGTTCATTTTTGCTTAAATTATTTTATTCAAATAAGTATGATACCAGCTGCATGAACATCTGAGGTTAGGTTCAATTTAAGAGACCATGAATTTACTGTGTGCACCTGGTTGCCTAAAATGAATGTTGCAACACCATCTTAATTCTGCTTGTCTCTTATTGTTTACAAACATAAAATTAGTCAATGCTACTCAAAATATTCCTCAAAGATTTGTTTTGTATTATTAATAATACTTTATTCCATTGATGCCATACATGTACGGACAATTTTTCAAAATTTGGTTCAACATGGGCGACCTCACCCTACCGTATTATCACCCCACGCACCATAGATGATGATAGATAAACGCGCCTACGCCTTTTCTCGCTCCTAGCAAAGCTTTCAAGTCAAACAGCACTGACCCTTCCTCTGTCGGAGAAATATCGCTTTTTCGTCTTTCCCATCGCTACAGGGGACCATGAATAATGATATTCGTTTTATTATAGGTGCAAAAACCGATTCATCAGGCCAGCGGGGTGAGGGAGATACGGCAAAAAGCATCCAACTGAGCACGGGGCACTTGTTATAATCATTATGCAGTTGAGGTGGCTTTTCGTTTTTGCTGGGCCTCTGATTTATAGAAACGAGTAGGGCTTCCGGAAAATTCAATTAATCCAGATCTGAAGTTCAGGGTGAATTCGAATTCATTATGTGTGATTTTTTCCGTGATGAATTTATTCGAGACATGATTCAGGTGCTTGATAACCTCAGTTTCGTGAGTAATATACGATGTTACGATATATGATGTTTGTATATAGTATATTTTTCAGATGGTGTTCATAAAGGTGTTCCACAATATTCAATATTGGGCCCACTACTATTTGCATTCTTTGTCAATGACACATCATCACATTCCCTTTGGAGCCCGGAGACCCACCTATGATGAACGCCTGAAGTTATTGAGGCTCCCAGCATTTGCTGACAGAAAACTTCGAGGTGATCTTATAATCACATTTAGGGCACTGCATGGCCTCTTCAGCTCTGACCTGAGGTACATGTTCCAGCTATCACACAGCAATCTCCGAGGACACAACCTGAAACTACAGAAGGAGCCGTTCAGAACGTCAATCCGGCAGTACTTTATTACCAATCGCGTGTTTGACTCTTGGAACAGACTTCCCGTCGATGTGGTGAGCGCAAATTCCGTTACAAGCTTCAAGACCAAATATGACAGGTGGTGTTGTGACCAAAACTCGTAACTCCGGTAGTTTACTGTACCAAACCTACGTAAGACCGTTCATAGAATTCCCTGGCCTATTTGGTATCCAAACCTACAAAGAGACCGTGATTTGTTGGAAAACCTGCAGAGAAGGGCTAGACGTATTCCTTGTGGCACCCATCACCCTACCTACGAAGAAAGGTTAAAGCTGTTCGACCTGATGCACTTCTATGATCGATGCCTGAGGGGGGACCTTATTATCGCCTACCGTTCGCTGCACGGTTTATTTGGAACTGACATTTCTTCGCTTTTTTCCATAAACTCGAACCACATACGTGGACATAATTCCAAGCTGTTGAAAGAGAAGTTCCGGACCGTGCCTCGTCAACTCTTCATCTTCCCCTGTACATAGTGAACGCGTCATTGGTCAACATCTTCAAGAAACTGTACGATAGTTGGTTATGGCAAGGACATCGATAGTTGCTCTAGTCTAGTTGTTAGTGGTCTTTACAATTTTTTTTTTTGAGTTTATAGCTTTTTAGCTCAACTCATATCTATTATATTATAATAATATTAATAATAATAATAACTTCTAACCGTTTAGTTGTATATGCTACTAATGCAGAAACTGTAGAGGAGTTGATGGTGTTCCACAATATTCAGTACTGGGCCCACTACTATTTGCATTCTTTGACAGCGATATATCATGACATATAACTTCTAATTGTTTAGTTCTATATGCTACTAATGCAGAAACTGTAAAAGAGTTGATGAAAAATTGAGATTGAATAGCTTCACAATATACTTACATCATGGTGCTTGAAGAGTGCTTTGATTGTCAGTTCGAGCAAAACTATTTCAATGCAATTTCCCATGGAACTATGTAGAGCATGTCCACTGAATATAGAAACAATACAGACACCGTTCGCCTCTCAGAAACCTCAAATTTTTTTGGTCTGAATTTAGGTGAGCCGACGTCTGGAGAGTTCACACTGAACTAGTTTATAAAAAAATAGTAAGAGCTACTAGTCTATATTTTATTTCTACACTGTATGTTGTATCTGTTTGTGTTGTATTGTATTTTTCTACCTTCTTTATGACTTACCCAAAACGTTTGTAGGTCTTAATTGTTAGATAAATTATTACTATAATAAACATGCAGTATTGAATTGGAAACATACATAATTAATGCATACATTTTTGTATTACTTTTCTATGGTATGGTGTTCTGCTCTTGGCACCGACACAAGAATTTAAAACTTTCCTTTGAAGGTTGTCTCATGCTATTGTTATTTTCATTTATACCAACTTGTCTTACACCACTTCTTATTATTTTTTAGATCTTAACTAACAACTAATGAACGAACTTATTCCAAACAGATATCAGCACTAGTGGACCGCAGGTATCGCGTCCTGGCTGACATCCTAGGCTCGCAGGAAACACCCTGTTTCATTGAGGAGAACGATTTTAAAGGAAGATGACCCTGTCCTGCTTCCAGGTAATATTAGAACCAGGTGGTTTTTATCATTGCATTGATTCTACAATGGCCATATTTCTTTCCATGTATATGCTACATAAAGATCAGTCATGGTTAGTTCATCTTTTTACAAAGTTAGTTGCTTCTTCCATCTAAATAGGTCTTTGTTTATATTTCGTGACCTGTTAGATTGCTTGTGTTAAAAATTGTAAAATTTATTTGAAAAGTTAAAATAATATGAAAACTAAACAGGTGGATATTCACAATCTTGCATTGCTAGAAAGGCTATCAAATCTTGGATGGCTAAAAAAATTGGGCATTCTCATTTGAAAAAATCAAGATATCTCTGATTGAAGTTTCTTTAATAATTGATGTACCGATGTCTTCTCAAGTAGAAAAGGAATTCAATTCTGACTGTCCAGTCTAGGTTGACGCGTTTAATGCTTAATTAAAGGGTTCGTTTTATGTCCTATATTTGACATAATTATAAAGTCACACTAGAATTGACCGAGGAATTCAAACATGCAATAATATACATGGTGTTCTATTTAAATTTTGACAGGTGCAGCGTTTTATCTGGAAAAAAACGTGTCTCTATTGGGCCTGTATATCATACGTTAGACAAAAATTGAAATCACTCGCTACATTTTCGTGATAAGATTGTCGCAAATAGAATGCACCACCCTGTATACTATACATGATATCAGGGCCGAATATTTTCCGCCGATACTTTCTATACTAATATAATATGAACAGTCACCTATGTGATGATCCACTTTAAATATGTCAAAAGTTCCCGCATCGTATGTTAAAAACATGCAAAGGTTGCTGCTTCATTCCATAACTTGCCTCATCCATCCCCTATGTCATTCCAAAGCTTGCTTTATCCGGGCGACCAATAGAAATAGGCATTTTCGTGGCGTGATTGCACATTGTTCTCACGTATCAAACGACCAAATTCAGAGCTATCTGACTTGCTGTTGAGTAAAGAAGACGTAGTATTATTGTGACAGTGTTTTCAGAAGAAAAATATTTTTTGGACACAGTATGGATCATGGCCCTTTCTGTTTACGTGCAGAACGAGGAAAGGGAAGAGATTTACAAAAATTTTCATTAAATTAATATAAATATTACTCTTATGATACTTTTTATCATTCCATAACTGGCTTTATCCAAGCTAACATGTCAAAACACGCCTTATCCATTTTATTATTGTAAATATATCCGACGTGAATAAAACAAGGTTTGAATCGGTGGTAAAATACTACTCCCATTGTGGTAATGCCTCGACTTGTCAATTTTACTTCCCACACTGGTAGGTCAGGGGAGTATTGTGATCGCGAAAATTTTCGATATGAGAATACACTTTTTGGGCGTTTTATGGTGGCTACATGACGAAAATCCACGTCACTCATTTCCGTCGGTCTGTCTGTCGGTCTGTCTGTACGCGTTTTCCTAGCCACGTAATCTCAGCAACCGCTGCATGGATCGTGATCAAATTTGGGCAGCGATATGCTGTGGGATCGTAGTAGGTAATGCTCCTATAATTTTGAAAATCGGTGCATGGGCGGCGGAGTAATTAGCAAAAAACAAAAAAAAATATTTCTCAAACTTAGTTTTTAGGCGTTTTAGTGGTTCCTGATCATTTTGTACTTTTTTTGGAAGGGGGTGAAATTCGAGCGGTTGGGGGGGTGGGGGGGTTGTAAAATTGAAGAATTTGTTGCTTTTATAAAATAGAATGTCCACTGACCTGTGAAGGAAGACCTAGTGATATAAATCCATCCGAACATTGCCTTACCTATTACAGAAACCAAAGGAGTTAGAATTTTTTTTCTGGCGTAAACATACAAGTATTGCTTTAGATCGTTCTATATTGTGTAAAAAGGAAATCTGAATTGATTTTGATGGAATTTTGACACAGTATTACCTACGTGGCGAGGATGGAAAATGCGTGTGGCTTCTTTATAAATCGTGCCAGTGGCGGCGCAGAAATAATAAAAAAACTAAAAATATAAAAACAGCTCAAACTTCGTTTTTAAGCGTTTTAGAGGTTCCCGATCATTTTCTGCGGTTTTTGGGTGGGGGTGAGATTGTGGTGGTTAGGAGGTGGGGGGTTGCAGAACTGAAAAATTTGTTGTATTCATAATAGGCTGTCCAGTAACCTGTGAAGGAAGTCCTGGCGACATGAATCACCTTTTTAGGTTCTTCTGAAAATTGCCTAACATATTACCGAATTTTCTGTATACATACGAGTATCTAGTGCTTCAGATCCTTTTGTATTTTGTAACGTGGAAACTGTTACATTGATTCTAATGAAATTTTGACACAGTATTACTACCGTGGTGAGAATGCAAAACTCGTATGGTTGTTAGAAATCGTGTTAGTGGCAGCGTAGCAATAATCAAAAAACTAAAAATATGAAAACACCTCAAACTTAGTTTTTAAATTTTTTAGGGGTTGCTGATCATTCCCTACCTTTATTTGGGTGGGGATGAAATTGGGGTCATTGGGGGGTGGTGGGTTATAAAACTGAAAACTATGTAGTATTGATAATAGGCTATCCATTGACCTGTGAAGGAAAGACATAAGGCATAAGACAATTTTAGGGGGAGGGTTGCCGATGATTTGGTTGCAAGTAGATCTCAGACTAAAGGTTCATGCTATGGGAAAATAACAAACTGGTATCACAGTAATGTGTGAGGAGTACTGAGTTAATCAACTTGACTTCGTTTTCTGGTTACCTTATATTTCTGTACTTCCATTAAAAGGTTTTTCGCGCTTTGTTAAAAATTGTGTCAAGTGGACAAGATGAGTTTTAGAATGGAACCCCTCATATGAGACCCGCCACTGTAACCGTCCTTTTCTCACCATCAGTTGGCAGCGTGGAAAGTTTTGACAATCGGTCGCGTCGCAGAGTAACAGTCCGCCAGGGAGGAACGAAAGATAGCTTCGGAAAGTTCCTCTAAAGGAGGGGGTGGGGGGTCCCGTCGGGTATCGCCCTCTCATAATATATGAACAACTTCCACAGGGAGAACGGAGACGCGTCAGCACACGGGGCGCGCAAACTTTGCGAAAGGTGACTTCGACAGGTGCCAGAAAAGTCACTTTTGGATACGATCCTTGATGGGCTGTGCAATATTTATATACAGCTAATGGGACTTAGCGGCTGAAGCTCTTAAGCGAATCATAGAAATACAGTTTTCAGATATTATAAATTTATGACGAGGATCTCAGGATCTATTAGGACTCCCTACTTCAAACATCACTTATTTCTGAAGTTTAACGACCGCCTGATACTAGGAGCATCGAGGGAAGCTTATCACTTACGAGAAGCTTTTCTTACGTCACAGTCATTCCACTGAGTTTATTTCCACATTAAGTGAATTAATTTATATTTATAAACCTACTCAAATAACGTGATCTTTACCATTATTATTATTATTATACGGTGAAATTTGCATGAACAAAATTGCGTGAAACTGGACCACAATTTATCGACAAAAAAGGATTACGGCATCTGACGAATTGTTTAATGTTCTTTATCCATATTTACCTGAAAATGTCATATCTTTCGCAGATGTGCAAGTGTTTTATTTGAGATAAAATTATATTAGTACCAACTAACAAATGATGATAATTTGAGAGTTGCCTTACCATTAAATTTCGATTGCCAAAACATACTTTTTATCTGACTTCATCTGGAATAGAAGCAAGAGCAAGTGGCATGGCCTTATTGAAGCATACAAACTGAAAACAAATCTATGGGATTCTAAATCCAAAAACTATAAGAACAGAAACTTGGGACATGAGGCCTTTATGGGAATTTTTAACGAATTTAAGGTCGCAAGGGAAGTAAAAAAAATAAAGGACATTAAGAAATCTGTCATTGGCAGAAAGGATATGTATACAAGTTAAGTGGATTTTGAGATCAAAAGTGTATTCAAATCCGCCGTGCAGTGGCTGTAAGCAATAACACGCGCTCGGCGGGTGGCCTATGGATGTCAGTCGCCAGAGCCGTATTCAAAATAGCAGTCTAAAAGTCCATTGTATCGGATGGAGAGTAGTATTCGTGGATCATATTTTTCCATTACAGCTGTATTGATATATTTTAGATTTTATATATTAATCTTACCTTAGGAACCTTCATTTTGTGGGTAAGGTTGAGAAGGGGTCAATACTTCAGTCAATTGTATCCTCCCTATCGATGAAAATACTTTTCCTTCCTCGTTTCCCAAATACGAAGTTAAGCTTCTTTAATAGCTTATAAAACGTGGTCCGCTCAAAACTGGGCAAGTCATTATCATCATTCACCTCTTTCAGGACTTTGTCAATAGTCGGCAGTTCATTTCGGAAAAAGAGCTGATGCACCTTTCTCCTAATTGCACTTTTATCGCCATGGTCCACAAGGTCAATGCAACATTTGCGATTCTGATTAGTTAAAGGTGCAGCAAAAGAGTGTCTGGTCCTGTACTCTCTCACCACTTTATAGACACTCCGTTTGCAGATAGATACCTATTTTGAGTGCAACCTCTTCCACAATATCGTCAGCAGCAGTTATTAATGTTTTTTTCTGGGTTTCGTATTTATATACGTTTAATACTACCTCCTTAAGCCTCACCTCAAAACGGTTCTTTTTTGTCCTCTTCCTTGGTAAACTCAACTCCTGACTTGTAGCCATATCCATGGGTTCATCCGCAGTGTCTGTGCTACTAAGCCTCTTCCTTGGTAGACTTAAGTCCAGTCTTGTAGCCACATCCATAGATTCATCTGCAGTGTCAGTACTAGTAGATGTCTTTCAGTATCTCCTTCAAGTTATCGGGGAATAACACAAACACCACTAATAGCTATTAAAACAGCAGTACAACATAGATAACACTAAAATTCGCACAACCACACGGCAGGTGTGCGATGATAAAAGCACGATGTACGCTATCATTAACACGACGCGTCGTGTACAATGATAAACACACGGAGCAATTGAATAAAATACAACCCTGTACTCTTTTGAACGACCCAGAAGGGCGGCAGAGTGGCAAGCCTCCAAGGTGTTTATTGCCTTTCGGCCAATCGCAATGAATGCCGCCTTACTCGGGCCGCATGCATGGTATCCTGTTTGTTTACAATCTTCTGCACCTTGGATTTGAATGCGGTATAGTTATGTACTTTCAGTTTTTAAACGACTAAGCGTTAAGTACAGTGCTGCCCCTCATTTTTGCGAATATATTATTTTACCATTAGTGTAAAATATTTCAAGAGTGAATTTAATTCGGGTTACGAAAAACTTCGATATTATTCTGCTTCGACTGATCAACAAACATTTGTTAACTTTGCTGTGGACTGATGCAGTTTCTTTGACTTGTTGATCAACAGTGTCGATAGATAAAGTCAATTGACACTATCGACTCGATAAGAACTCAGCTTCAGACTTACTGCGATGATATCCTTGGTATAGAAATGATCTAAGGAGTCCTAACTAACATGCCAACCAGGGGGAGGGATGGTCTGAAAGTCTATAAATATTTTACATTTAGCAATCGCGACACACTAGTATCTAAGCTCTACCTTCTCACTTGCTTATACAAGTCTTATCCACTCACAAATACCAAACAACGGTTTTTTTGACCAGTAGGGATTCGATCCGACATTTTTAAAATTCCAGAAGTTTCGGAATTCTTTTTGAATCCCTTTTCCACGCGGCAATATTAACAAAGTTGAAAACGTTCGACAGTGGGTAAGGGGAAGCGTCAAAATTGTCGATTACAAATAGTGCAGTTAAAATAGTAAGACGGCAAACTGGCAAAGATTTTTGAAGCTAGCTCTTTGTGTCTCTGTAAGAGAGGTTATGATATAAGTTGTCAAAATGTTGTACAAATCAGATATTCGGAAGAGTATTTGCAGTCTAGTTGGACGACTTGAAAAAAAAGAAATAGTTTGCCTATATCAAGATCAAAATATTTCTGGTGCCACAATTTATCGAGCGATCCGTGAATGCGAAGAAGGTATTCCTTATATTAATTTACCAAAAAGTGGACGTCCAAGAGCAGTGAATGCTGCTACAGTTCAAAGAGTGGTCAACAGAGGTGAACATCGAGTTGGAACTTCAACACGAAAACTTGGATTTTTGGCATTTTTCACGTCAATGCTAGCACAATCTGTAGAGAAATGAAGAGAAATAACTTAAAATTCCGTAAAAGAAGAAAATTTCCTAAGTATTCCCCAAATTAGAAAGAATTAATCAATTTACATCGTACTCATTTTCCTGGCAACATAAGAATGATTCTTGACGATGAAGAGTATTTCACATTTTCGAACTCAGAAGTCAAAGATAATGATGATTTTTATACAAGAGACTTTACCTGTCCAGATAATGTAAAATTTAAACGAAAAGAAAAGTTTGAAAACAAGGTGCCAGTGTGGTGCGCTATATCAGACAACGGTATTTCACAGCCGTACGTTGGACGAGTTAGGGCCGAAGCGGTTACCGCAGAAGTCTATACTCAAAGATGTTTGCCTAAACTACTCAATTTTATGAATACGCACCATGCTAATGGCAATATAATGTTTTGGCCAGACCTGGCTTCAAGTCATTATGCTTTGCGTACGAGAAACTGGCTAGAACCACACGGAATACCTTTTGTATCACGAAACGACAACCTTCCCATCTTCCTCAAGCAAGACCTATCGAAACTTTTTGGGCTCAATTGAGTGCCAAAGTTTTTAACAATGGCTGGGAAGCTCAAAACGAACAGCAGTTAAGAAGAATAATTGCAGAGATCAGAGAAATTGAGTTAGAATCTGTCCAAAACCTAACGAGGAACATTAAGAGGAAATTGCGAGCCGTGGAAGATCATGACCCATTAGCAGTACTTTAATATAATTTTTATATTAAGAAATATTGTTATTTTTTGCAGTTCTTATTACAGTTCAAATATATTATTGTGAGATATTTTTTTTTTGTGTTTTTAAAAACTTCTCAAAACTTTTGCAACATACGTTAACACCTACCTGAATGTAGATCAGGAGGGAAGACAGGTGAGTATAGTCCAGTGCATCTCAAGGTTTGCTAAAAGCCTGTAACTGAACCTTAACCCATTCATTGTACTAAAAAAATCTTCGTTCCGTGTTCATTATGTTACGACTGCTGTACATCGACTCACTGGCTACACGATTAGCTGAGGTTGAGCAGCTTAGAGCTATTCTATTCATGTAACCAGGGTTTTACTGTAGTAGTTCTATGTCTTATATGACAAGTCGATGACCACAAATCATTGCAACTATCGTCGGTCCGTAAAAACTATTACAACGGTTCATTTACTTTGTAGTGCAGTGAACCTTTATATTCTCCTATTCCAGCAAATTATCAACTATGTTCTAATTGTAGTATACTTCCATGCTTTCGTGGACTATTACAGACCAAGCGATATTTTATTCGCATAGTAACACATTTTTTATTGTTTATTTAGTTCTAACGAGGACACTAATTTAATAACAACTATTGTGCACTTGTCATCGAATATACTTTTGCAATAGTTCTAATAGATCACCTGAAATGTTCACACGTGTTTTACTCACCAGAAGAACCTAAGTCCCTGGATTTAACTAGGGACACCGCAGGACATTATAACCTTACAAGCATAATTTTATTTTATATAAAAAGTAGAGGCAAGGATTGTTAGCAGAAAATAACCGAGCTATTACAACCGAGTTCCGGGAGAGCTGTTGGCGTCCCAATAAAAACTATCTGACAAGGGTCGACGTGCCTGTGCTGGAAGGCCCAGATTAAACTTAATCGCCTGATCAGGGAGTAATTGATCAGCATTGTGAGCCTCGCTACTAGCGTTAGCAGCGAAACAAAGTTTATACACGTGCGGATTCCAGACGACGAGACGTGTCGCTCTACATCCCGAAGTAAGTGGGTCAACTTCGAGAAACTTGTCGAGAGAATTCGGAAGAATTTATCACAGAGACAACAATACCCCTAAATCAGACAACTTCTTATACGCCTAATAGCTTGTGTTTTGGCTTTTTTAAGGGTTAATAATGTTTTATTTTTGGAGAAATTTGTACGGAAAAATCTGGCAATGTCGCACCTCTGAAAAGATATAACAATTCGATTTTGGTAGAGGTCATGAGTCAGAGTCAGACATCGGAAGTCGAACGGCACAGATCTTCGGTTATAAATCAAATACTTGACTATATAGTTCAATTTCATATACGCGTCGCTATAGTGCGGGACTGTGCAACAGGTGGTATAATCCTTATTATTTTATATTTTTTATCCTTCCTTTGTTCCTTTTTCGCCATTTGTTGCATAGCAATTTTGGACCCAAATTTGTGGCGAGAGATAGCGGTAAGCGTTTTCAACCTTTAATTATTACAGTCCACTTTCATCGGACAATTTGCGTGAATTTATTTTATATATTTATATTCGTGTAGATTGCCCAAACAGCTTGAGTAGTCAGAAAAAAATGGGGTCAAGTTGATTGACTCGGTACTTCCCACACATAATGGTCAATGATAATCAATTCCATAATTTTCGTTTTAAGTAATATACATAGAACGAAACAAAGCAAAACTCGTATGTATACATCACAAAATTGGATTCTGTAATAGGCAAGCCAATATTCAGATGGACCCAAAAAAGGGTAATATGCCGCTAAGTATTTCTTCCACACAGACCAATGAACAGCCTATTATAAATACAACAAATTTTTCAGTTTAACAACCCCCCACCCCCTAACCAGCCCATATTCACCCTGACCCAAAAGAAAGTAGAAAATGATCAGGAACCTTAAAACGCCTAAAAGCAAGGTTTGAGCTGCTTTTATATTTTTGGTGTTTTATTATTGCTGCGACGCCACTGACACGATTTCTCCAAAGCATGCGCGTTTTTCATCCTCGCCGCAGTAGTAATACTGTGTCAAAACCTCATTAATATTACTTCAATACTTTTAGCGTTACGCAATATAGAAGTATCTAAAGCAATACTCGTATGTATACATCACAAATTCCCTTGTATAATAAGCAAGGCAATGTTCGGATGGACCTGAAACAGTGTATTATGCCGCTAGGTTTTTCATTCACAGGACAATGGACAGCCTATTATATATACAACAAATTTTTCGGTTCCACAACCCCCACTCTCCAACCACCCCAAATTCACCCCCACCCAAAAAAAAAGTAGAAAATGATCAGGAACCCCTAAAACGCCTAAAAACGAAGTTTGAGGCATATTTGGATATTATTGTTTTTTGCTAATTCATTAATATTTGCATTACGCAATACACAACGATCTGAAACAATACTCGTATGTATGCATCACAAATTCTCAAGTCCCTTGGTTTCTATAATAGGCCCGGATGAACCTAAAAAAGTGTATTATATCGCTAGGTTCTTCATTTACAGGTCAATAGACAGTCCATTATGAATACAACAAAATTTTCAGTTTTACAAATTCGCCCCCGCCCAAAAAAGGCAGAAAGAAAGTAGAAGAGAAGTAGAAAATGATCAGGGACCCCTAAAAACGAAATTTGAGGAATATTTGAAATTTTTTGTCTTTTACTAATTACTCCGCCCCCCGTGCAACAATTTCCAAGGTTATAGGAACATTACCTACTACGAGGCCACAGCCGCTGCCCAAATTTCATCGCAATCCATGCAGCGGTTACTGAGATTACGAGGCGAGAAGAACGCTAACAGACAGACGGATAGACCGACAGACAGACCGACGGAAATGGGTGACGTAGATTTTCGTTATCATGAGCCGCCCAAAAAGCGTACTTTCTCAAAATCGAAAATTTTCGTGATCACAATACTCCCCTCACCTATCGGTGGGGAAAGTAGAATATTTGCTGAACGCAGTAACCTGAGGAAGCTGTGTTTTACGGATATTATATAACCGGTTTTATTGCTAAATTAAACTGTAGCATTCAGAATTGTCCTGTAACGCTTGTTTATTTATAACAGATGAATGTACTGTGTAAGGCTTTCGCGGCCATCGTCCAACGAATTTGTGGTTCTTGAGTTTTTAGGCCGACGTCGTTTAGCGTTAAGGCTTGAGGTTTCGCCACCACAAGTGGACGACATCTTCAGAAGCTATATCATTCGGCGACTTTCAAAATACTGGCGGCGGGAGGATCTGCACCTGTATTTATAACTGTTAACGATGACGTGGCTTAATCAGGTAGCGTTGGTAGCCCCGCCCCCTTTCTATATGGTAGTGCCTTTAGGTGCTTTAGAATGGGTACCCATGTCCGATTGACTTTCTGTATTTTTTCTTTTATATTGAAATTATTGTGGTATTTTTGTATTTCAATGGCTTCTCTGTTAAGTCTAGCATAGTATGAAGATGTTGCGGCAAGAGCCTGAGTTTCTTCAAACTTGATCTTATGTCCTCCTTCCTTAATAGCATGTTCGGCTACCGCTGATTTGTCCGTATAACCTAGCCTTATGTTCTGCAATCTTTGTGTTTATTGGTCGCTTCATTGTTCCTATGTATACACTCCCACATATGCATGGTATGCGATCAATTCACGTTGTTGTGAGTGGGTCTCTTTTATCCTTCACCGTTCTCAAATACTCCTGTATCTCTCTTGTGGGCTTGTTGATGGTCTTGCCTTTTTCTTTTAGTAACATTTTTTTTATTCTGTCTGTTACTCCAGGCCCATAGGGTTGAAAAGGTTTTGCTTTGCTATCGGTTTAGGTTTTTGTTTTATCGTATTTATTTTCATTGTTCTTGTTATTTCATTTTCTGTATAGCCGTTTGCCTTAAGAGCGTTCTTTAGATGTTCCTCCAATTCGGTGTCGAGTTCTCCTGATTCGCACACTTTTCTAGCCAGTTCTGTCAAAGTTCTGATAATTGCGTACTTCTGAGATGGGTGATGGTTTGATTCTTTGTATAAGTATCGGTCAGTATGAGTTGGTTTTCTATATACCTTGGTGTCCCAATATTTATGATAATGATATTACTTGTTTGCTAAAACTTGTTTGCAAAAACACCACCCATGTTTGTGATATAACCTACAAAATGTTCTACTGTGACTGAGGATTTATAATCTTGATGACATTTAACCTAGATTTATCTATTGAATTTTAGGTTGTACCTGATGTCATTTTATTAACCATATTCTACAACAGAAGTACTGCAGCCATTATTTGATATCTTATTTTAATAATAAGTCTTTTTCTCAAGCCGATATTAGGACAATCAGCGAATATATGGCGAATCACAATGAATACTATCGGTATAAGTTTGGCAAAAAATTGTCATCGGATTTATAATTTTTGTTATGGAGACTTGAATAATGTGCTATTACACTATGATTAGTCATAAAAACTAATCAATGAACCAAAACATCGTCATGATGTCAACAACGTCAACAACCAAAATTGCCAAAAAGAGGAGAGTGTGAAAAATGTCATGTTGCAGTTCATGGGATACGTAACGGATTCCATAAGCAAGTTATTTGGATGCTGTGATGACCCACCAGATGAAGGTAACACCGCCCTTGAAGATATGTGGAATCATATGGACTGGGCGGGTGTGTAAGTTAACCGCTGGTGGACCTGTCAGGCAATAGGATATGTCAAAATGTATTGTATTATTTATCAGTCAATACCCTATACAAGGTGTACCTTCCAGGGTGCATTTATTTGTAGTAGTAGTAGTAGTGGTAGTAGTAGTGATGGGGAGGCGAAGCCAGGCAAGTAGGCCACCTTTGGCCCTTTTTGCCAACCCCACTGAACCAACCACTGAAAACACTAAAATTTTACATCGCAGAAAGCTGCTTGTCAAACCTACCAGACCTGCTGACGGAAGTCAGTATGTCCGACCATTTCGCTGAATATAGTGGCTCCTCCCCAAACTCCGTCGTGCCGAATATCTGAACCCTAAGGTTGCGATAAACTGCACATCTGCCCAGGAAGTGGAACGCTGTCTCGTCTTCCTCTCAGCATCTCGAGCAAATGGGGTCCCCTACCACCCTTGTAAGTGAAAAATGTCTTCTCAGAATACAATGGCAAGTAAGAACCCCCACCAGAAGGTTGAGCGTCTCTCTGCCTTTACTCAGAAGCCATTGCGTTCGGCCCCTATCAGGGCCTGCTATGAATCTTTTGGCTTGCCTGCAATCGTCTCTCTCTAGCCAGGCTTTCGCCAGTTCCTTGTAGGCCCAGTTGTCCAGGGCCACATTGACCTAGCGTCTGCTATTTTCCAGCATAGGTTCTGGGCCGATGAAAGGACTGCTGGCCCCTATCCTAGCTAATCGGTCCGCTCTCTCGTCACTCGGTATACCAATATGTCCGGGGACCCACAGTAGAGTCACCTTCTCATGGCTTGCTAACTTCTGAAGAGCATTCTTGAGCCAGAGCTGACCTGGCCCTCGGAGCTGCCAGCGCTTTCAGAGCTGATTGGCTGTCAGAACATATATATTATATATATTATATATGCTCTGTTCAGAACACTTTTCGACCTTCGTAGAGTATGCCGCCATCAATACCGCATACACTTCCGCCTGGAAGACAGTCATGCAAGTTCCCAGCGCGAAGCTCCGCCGCACTTCTTTACCCTCCAGACAGAAGCCCGCTTCCCCGGAGCCTGACTCCTTATTTCTCCTTATTTTCCTCCTAATTTTTACTTATTTGTACTAGCTTGTGCAAATAAATAGTAATAATAAGCTGCAAAGCCAGCGCAAGGCAGCAGACTGCCCTGTATACCAATTTAGCCAGCTCCGGCTGCCTATATCGGCATCCGGACTCCAGGGTCCAGCAAGTTTGGTTAGTATTAATTGCTCAAAGAACAACGGCCGGCGTGGCGTTATCGATCGATACGAATTATGATTCGCGTGTTTGTCCAAACTAATGGTGTTTACTCGTTACACAGTCGTTACCATCAACCACTTTGATGAACACACCATGATGTAAACTCAGGCGGCCATCGCTGCATATACAGTCATGTTACATGACAATAATCGATGAGAAACAGATTAGGTAGAAGGAGGTATTCTTTGTATGCATAGGGCGTCATTCCTCATCATCATAGTTACAATGTCTTAACAGACATGTTGTGAACTCCTGTCGGAGCTAGAGTATTGCCGACACGAATATTATCAGTAGTTTTGAGAACTGTAGCTCGCCATCGTTCGCGATCTACTGTCAGTACTACAGTAGTCACTATTTATAATACTATAATAAAACCTCATTTTAAGTATGGCTTATCTTTATTGTATTTTTTGAATAAAAATAAACTAGACAGTATACAAAAATTGCAAAACAGAGGAACGAGAATAATACTGCAATGTTCTAGATATACAAGAATTAACGATATGTTAGACACATTACAATGGCTTTCGGTTAACCAATATCTTTATTTGACAGCTATGGTTTTTATTTTCAAAATTATAAAACGTATATCACCAAGTTATCTAGCTGATCATTTAAGAACAAATAGTGAAGTCTACTCCTATAATACGAGAACTAATTCTAATTTTTACTTAAGTAAGACTAATATGAAGAGCACACTGAAATCACTGATGTACAGAGGACTCAGTGAATATAATAAATTGCCCCAGCAAATCAAAGAAGCTAGTTCAGTGAAGCATTTCAAATGTATGCTAATCAATTATATAAAAATTAACTGTTTATAGTATATAGTATAATTTTGTTTATGTGTAGTTAAGAAGAAATATTAGATTTCTAATCATAGTGATAATATTGTACTTAAGTTTTTTTTTACTTAGATTATTGTAATTATGGACTGAAATGCCATCACTATCTGTATGAGGAAAAATCCTAAATAAATTGCTACTACTAATCAGTTCAGTGGCGCTTTTGATACTCATATTCAGCAGCTGTTTCGACGTATCCACCCAGCATGTAGGGGAACGGCCACGGCACCGCCCCCTCGGGGCATGGCCCTGAACTACAAGTTTCTCCATATTATCGCTTCTGTCAATATGTCCGAAGAATGTAAGCATTCTCGTCGACACAATGGAGGACAGTCTCTTTGGACTACTCTCATCCAGTATGGAAAGGTTAGTTCGATGGGCGGTATAAGGGACTCCCAGCATTCTCATTCGCGTCCACATTTCAAAAGCATCTATGTGAGCTAGATGGATATACACTGATGTGTAATACAACGTGTGCATCGTAATACTAATTGCCATTAAAGTACAAACTACAAAAGAATTACACAAATTAGTTAGGGTTTCTGGCTAATTCACAAACTGTCTATAGTATTTGCATAACAAATGAACTGAATATTTCTGATAATGTGTAACTACCAACCTGTTGGTAAACCCAATTTTGTGCTAGAAATTATTTTAGTTAAATTAACCCAAAAATTGTTTAGTTTGCATGCTAACTAACGAGTTAGTTATTTTACACCTATTATTAGAAATGTTTAGTTCATAGTTTACTCAAATACTGGTGGTTAGTCTGTAACCTAACCGAACCCCCGGTTAATTTGTGGAATTATTTTCTGGTTTGTATTTTAGTTACGATTCGTGGCTAGTTTACAAGCTATCGGGATATAATACAAATTAACCAACATTCGTTGATATTTTAATGAAAAATAAATTACCACTAAAATAACCAGGCATTTGGATGCTTGTATACTATCCAGCTAGTTTATAAAGTAAACATGTGAGCACCTTAACCATAACATATGCACAACTTACACATACCGGCTCGGTCGATATTTCCACTACTGTAGAAGATAGCAAAAAAAACTTGTTTACAAAAGTTGTAGCCATGGATATGATCCTTGCTCAGAAAATATTTCAATTTATACAGGGTGATCCATAACTATGGGGTGATGCAAACATGCATGTTTTTAAATGAGACACCCTATATATTATTCCATATTCAAATTCTACTAACGATTTCTGTTTGTGTAATATAGGCTATTGTTACATTATACAGGATATTTCAAATGTTATGACCATTATTATATCCAAATCGCAGTCAAATGAACATAGTGTATATCAAAAAGTAATTAACCAAGAATACAGGGTGATGTAGAATGCAAAATCCAGATTTTTCTCTTTTTTTTTTAAATGTAACCCCAATATTTTATTGTCCCAAAGAATTGTTTTTAATATGCTTTTTCATCCTGGTATACCACCTATTGTACCTAGGTCCATCAGTTTCCGAGATATTTGTATTTTTCGATAAATTTAAAATATAGCTTCTATTTGTGTACTGAAATTCATTTATTTTGAGAAAGTACTATCTAATTTGCTTTTTATTTAACGAACAACTAAATTATAAGGTCATGATACTATTTGATGAAGTCAAAGCCCTAAATCAACGAGATAATAAAGTCAAGTATGCTGAGGAAACAATTTTGTAGGCGTGATGCATAATTATCAAGCAGATTTATCAGGTAGGCTTTGAAAAATCGGCAGTTTTCACAACCTGCTCAATAATTCCGTACTGTGTGAAAAACCAGCTTCAAAAATTAATTTTTCCATTGAGGGTATTTAGGAAAATCTTCGAGAAATTGTCTACTTGCCTCTAGAATATATCAACTATGAACAGCAATATCCAGAACGGAGGCACTCTAAAACTAATGGGTTTGAAAGATTAAAGAATCGTTTTATTTGGACTGTGTCGTTTAATATTTCATAACCTACCTGATGCATCTGCTTGATAATTATGCATGACGTCTATAAAATTGTTTTCTCAGCACACTTGACCTATATTATCTCGTTAATTTAGTGTTTTGACTTGACCAAGTACTATTATGGCCTTACATTTTAGTTGTTTGATAAGCAAAATGAAATTTGATAGTATTTTCTCAAAATAAATAAATTTTAGTATACAAATAGAAGGTATATTTAAAATTTGTAGAAAAATCGAAATATCTCAGAAACTAATGAATGCAGCTGTCACAAGTGCTATACAAAGATGAAAGAGCATATTAAAAGAAATTCTTTGGTATAATAAAATATTGGGGGTTATAATGTAACAATACCCTCTACTGGAACAACGGAAATCATTAGTAGAGTTTCAATATGGAATAATATAGAGGGTATCTTATTTGAAAAAAAATGCATGTTTGCATCACCACGTAGTTATGGATCACCCTGCATAAATCTAAATATTATCTGAGCAAGGAGCATATCCGTGGCTACAGCTTTTGTATACAACTTTTTTCGCTATCTTCTAGTGGAGTTATCGACCGATCCGGTACTAAAAACTCACCCTGTATATTGAACAACAAGCAGTCGTGTGCATTGCATATACATATAACAAATTATTTTTTTTCTATACTTTTTTACTACTTCTTGTAAAGGCTGCAATCGTTTCGTTTTAACTGAAGAAAAGGGTAATAAAATATTATTTGAAAGGAGCAAAGACATAAGGTCTCTCGCCTGCAGCATCGTCTAGACATGTGTGGGATCGTCTTTGCTAAGAATAAATCTTTCCCCGAGGAAAAAATAACAAGGCCCTAAATCATCCTACTCAAGGCTACTTTCAGCTAGGAAATTGCACCTGCTACGATCGAAATTCTCTCCGCATGCATTTTCTCCCCCTGGCATTTTTGTCTTTTTACAGATATTCATCATTTTTCAATAAACCGGTCCCAGTCGGGGGGATTTAACCACGGGGAGAATTCCAGCCAAGCAGAAGAATCCTGTAAGTCTTGTATACTAAAAATGTCTGTGTATTGTGGTAGATCGAGCAGATGTGTTTGGAGAATCCCCTTTATTGTGACGTCGAATTATAACACGAAAAATGGAATGGAAATTAGGGTGTACATATTATTATGTATTATCAATTTTAGGTACGATAAGAGTGAATAGTAGACAGCATCTTTAAGTTCTGAGACCTCAAAGCTGTCGTTAATTGTAGTAAGCAACATAATAGAAGACTGTTTTATCTCAAAAAATGTATATTTTCAGGAGAGCTCGTTAAAGTTTTATGAAACTGACACTGCAATCATTCTCGAATCAACAATTAGTAAAAGGTTTAAGTATCAGCTAATGGGTATAGTGACACAATGTCTTTAAATGCCCAGAGTTTGAGTATTTTGTGTCTCCGGAGTGAGCCAATAATTGAATCAGTGAGTGGAAAAACAATACATCTCCAAAATCCTTGTTTTGAGAAAAACACAAATATATGTTTTGACTCTAAAATCTTCACTTTACAGCAATGAAGTCTACAGAAATAATATAAAGGATGACTTCCTCTATAAGAACCTTCTGAACAGGTTCCTACACTCTAAAAATTGTTTTGTAAAATTACTAACAAAATCGTAGGTTATTTAGTGCCACCGATTTTGTTAGTAATATTACAAATCTGATTTGTAATTTCATTTAGCAAATTTGTAATATTGTAGATTCGCAAAAACGCATTTTTGTAATATGACAACATTTGTCTGTGATTTAACATGATAATTTGTAAAATTATTATGCGATTTTACACAATTTTAAGGATATCATATTGGTTTTTTACATATATGTTTTGTAAAACTATTTTGTAAGATATGTAATTTCACATAATTTACTTGTAATATCACTAGATTATATTGTAAGACCATTATACGTTTTATTACAAATTTTTTAATGATTTATTTTGTAATTTTACCTCATTTTATAAAATGACTTTATAGTCTTACAAAAAACCTATTATAATAGGTTTTAAGAAAAGGCTGTCATTATAAACACATTTTTATTTTATGTATGAAAATAAGGTAACACAACATTAAAATTCTATACAAACACAAAATAGAAAATCAACTGTTTCAGTCTTATCGGCTGACAAAAAGCCATATTATATCAGCTTGTTGGCCAGGCAAACAGCTAGTTGACGTGCCAGTTTATTAATAAAAGAAATTACTGTTTTCCTACTGGGAGTGTGACCCAAAGTCAAAATCAAGATGCACTTTAATAAAATATGTTTGAGTCATTTCCAAAGTTACCGAAACATTTTTGGATTAATCCGGTCAGAATTGAAATATATGGCAAATAGTAATTTTATTGCTTCTTCAAAGGAACTTGCATTGATGAGCTGGATCTGTTCATTGTAAATGGAAGTTTTCTTTTTCCCTTCTTCATCTGAAATTAAAGAAAATATTGTTCTTAAAGTGAAGTAAATATTATGACTCGAAAACTTTTTCATTAATTAACCATATCATATCGAAGAAAAATAAAAATGAATGCATCCCTAAATAAATTTGGTGTACAGGATGGCCATATTTTCAAGATGGTGGCTTACCTTGTTTAAATGCATTTTGTATTTATTGTATCCAACGAATCTTCAAACTTCAAACACAAATAGCACCACTACACGTTATATACCGGCTCTTCCAAAACAAAATCCATAAAATAACGACACGTCCGCTGTTTCTCTATTCACACAAGCTGATTCTTTTCGCCCGCCAGTGCTACCTTTCATCTGCAACGCGTAATCGGTACTGAGGGCAAGTGGCCATATAAAGCGTTTCAAATTACCATTGATACCAACCTAAGAAATCAATTATTTTACTAACATTATTGAAGTATTTTTCTAAAATAATTATAAATTTACAAAAGAAGATTGTAAAAAAACAAACATTTTGTATAATGGCAATTACCTTGTAATTTTGTCTCACAAAAATGAAACACAGTTTTGTAATTTTTTGTGAAAAAATGAATTATTTGCATTTTTTCTGTAAAATGCTCAACCATTTTTACAAAATTTAGTAAATCTACAAAACTATTGTATTTTTGTTAAACTTTACTGTGGTTTTACAACATGACATAGTAAAATCACTCCAATAATGCTTGTAATTGTTTTGTAAAAATACCCACGTTTTTTTCAGTGTATAAGTGTGTTCTGAAGAGCTGTAAAGGAAAAAAAAAGAACCTGGAGTTATACTATTTTTCCACTCAATATTTAGTAAACATAAAAAATGTAAATATTCCTAATTGAGCTGCATTTATTAATGTATATCTACAAATTATATCAGCTTTAGATTGTCTCCCGAGCTGTAATATGGCAGCAAAATCCAAAATTTCACCTTTCATGTACTTTATCTCTCTTTTTAAATCAATGATTTTCTTTGCATTGATTAGTAATAGTTTCTTGTAGGCTACTTTGTTTGGAGAAACAGGGATGACATTAGACTTAAGTAGTTTGAACATACTTATACCTATAGTCGTCCAATGAAAACACTAGTGGAAACATACCCTGGTGTAGAACTGTCATAGATCATCTGACGATAAGATGAAACTGAGGTTTCATTATCTGCCTTCACGACCAACTTACAGGTTATCACTTCCCACACCGATATGTCATTTCGAGATAATACGATTTTTAGGCGATTTATGGTACCTATCTACATAACGAAAATCCACGTCACTCATTTCCGTCGGTCTGTCTGTCTGTTGGCATCTTCTAGCCTCCTGACCACAGTAACCGCTGCATGGATTGTGATGAAATTTGGGTAGCGATATGCTGTAGGGCCGTAGAAAGTAATGCAGCTATAGCTTTGAAAATCGGTGCATGGGAGACGGAGTAATTAGCAAAAAATGAAAAACTTCAAATATTCCTACAACTTCATTTTTAGGCGTTTTAGGAGTTCCTGATCATTATCTACTTTTTCTTGGGTGGCGATGAAATTGGGGTGGTCAGAAGGTGGAGGATTTTAAAACTGAAAAATCTGTTGTATTCATAATAGACTGTCCATTGACCTGTGAAAGAAAGAATAATACACTTTTTTGCGGGCAGGCGATGATTTGGTTGCAAGGAGTGAATCTCAGACTATAGCTTCATGCTATGGGAAAGTAATAATTTGGTGTCTACCGTAATGTGTGGGAAGTACTGATTCAATCAACTTGACTTCCTTTTTTTATAGTCCCTTGGCCACCAGCTTGTCGCATGTTGATTGTCGAACTCAGGCGGCAAGGAAGGAAATCGGATATTGAGTGGAGAAACGATATAACAACCAGAGTTGTATCGTTCTTCCGCTCAATCCAATAACAGGTAACCTCGTAAACGCGTACACGGTGTGTTAGTTATACTGTTTCTCAACTCATCAGGAAGGATCATGTTAAAATATGACTTTGGCTATCTCAGTTAAAAACTGTCAATTTTGGACTTATACTGTTTTTCGCTCAACGATTCAATTGTATTCTTTATATATTTTTTTTGAGTTGTGACAGTCTTCATCATACTTTATTATTCTGCTGTACTACACTATTTCAGAATACGATGCTTTTGCACCAGAAGACTGCCACGTAAAGTATGTTTATTTCGTTTTGTGATGGTGTTTTCGCAAAAAACGCGTGACTGTCTGTTCGGCGGTTATCAATGGTTGTAACACAGATTATCAGAATAGGTTGGGTTAAGAAGATGGGACACTCAGTACAACATCCATTCACTATTAGTTCTTACCGCAGTCACAAATGTCGCCACTGTTGCAGATCGTTTTGACAGCTACGTTAGCGGGAAATTTAAATTTCAGACCTATCACCTGCAGGGCTGCTATGCCAATTTTTTTATTGTTTTCATGAAAAAAAACCTCTGAAGTGTTTGCAGTATTTTATTTTACAATTATTTTGCCACATACATACCAGTCATAAAGTAATACACAACTAGAAAGCCTAGAATAGTAATTGGCACAGATGCTGGGCATAAAATATATGGCTTGTATAGCTAAGCAATTTAAGATTATCTATACCTATACTACAAATATTAAAATAATTATGATGGCTAACAAAGAATACCCACATTTTGCACAGCTAACATCAATAGTAAGAATTAGAAAGATGATTTTTATTACAGTTTTCACATACTCAAGCTCAAACCATAGGACATTGCTTACATTATGGATATTGCAATACGATAAATTAAACATTTGCTGTACTCACCTTAGGATCCTTAGGGAACCTATCCACTCTTTTGTTCTTAAAAGAGCAGTCTTTAACGCAGCACCGTGATACCATTATAATTCGATACCATTAAGGAAAAGCGCAGATACGTTACTTAAAACTGACTTTAAAGGTTATAAGGTGACCACAGATTATCAGAATAGGTTGAAGGTGACTTAGGCTGTCAAGTCTTAAGTGTTATTCACTGGTGTCTCACAAACTAGCTCCAGCGCTACCTAACCGTACCTGTTTTGTGGCGCTACCCGTGACTGCGGTAGGAACTAAAAGAGTGTCCAGGGCATGGGTTGTAATATAATTGACATATCGCTGACTCGCCACGAAATGAAGATATGACGTTTTTACATGGCACCATCTATAGGTAAAGAAGCGAGGTAGATTTATGATACTTTCACATAAGAAAATATGCATTATTTCAAGACGGTTAAACCGAAAACCTCAAAAAGTGAACATTTTGAGATATGACAGTATTGTTCCAAACAGACGATATGCAATAACAATAACAGGGCTGACAGTGTGCGTTGGCTCAGTGGTTAGGGCCAAGGGCTCGCGACTGGAAGGTCCCGGGTTCGATTCCTGTCAGAGGCGGGCATTTGTTTCTGGTTCCTTCAATCAGGAATAAATTTCCATAAAAAAACTCCCTACTTGAGCATTCGCTGCTGGCTTCTAATAAACAGTGCTGTTTCTAGAATGGCGCCGGGAAACAGTAACAAAGCCTACACAGAACACGGGGCTAATGACCAGAGCAGCCGACGCCAAGTAAAAAAAATATGGGGCCTAGATGTCTATAATTTGAAACCAAAATGACAAGTGTAACAAAGAAGGCAAACTTATGATACTGTTTTTCTATATCAAGTAGCAATACTAGACCGTCAAATCGCTCGAAACTGCGAATCTTATTAATTATGTTAAAGCAAGGGTTTAGGCACTGTTATGAGCAAGGCAAATTAGAAATTAATGTTTCTAAGTTTAACAACTGAAAGTGTGAGATCAAGTCAAGTCATTGTTGATCGTACGTGGGACATTGGCTTTTGTGTCAAAGTATCAGTTATCAGGTCTGACAACCCAGGCACCAGACCTGAGGAAAATTAGAAAAAAATGTGAGGAACAAAAATGGGAAATCTGTTAAATACAGAGCGCCATAGGCTTTCAGATTTCATCTAGGACGCACATTGACTGGACTAATCAAAGCACTCTTCTTGCTGGCGCGGCGCTTATTTTTACTACGCCCACTTCAGCTGGAAGTAACAGTCACTTCAGTTTTTCATAGAGTTCCACTCCACGAGATAAACAATTAATAAAAGTTTAATTTCGATCAAATTGATAATGCCGCGTCTCCTATTTCATTATCGGAGGATTTTATAAAATCAAATATATGCACTTGGTTGAGAACATTTTAAGCTGGAGATAGGAGATTGATTAGTTTTGAGCGTAGTTCTTAAGATAGTGCATTTTTGCCTGCATATCAGGTGATCTTATACTTTTTTATGGATTTGTGGGTATTTTTTATGGATTCCATTTCATAATCTATACTCTATTTCACATATCTTCTGTTCTCCGCCTATGTTCTACAGATGAAAAGCAGATAATAATAATATGATTTACATGGAAAAACACCAAAGGACCACCTCGCTCCTCAACCTTCTTCTATCAAGTGCAGACATATACTAGAATTTTTTTTTAATAAATTTTGATTGTATGTGTTTCTATGTCGTTAAATTTTCGTTGTGCTGTGGGCAGTATTTTAGCTAACAACTAGCCATACTTTTTAACACAATGGAAACTTCTATTATGGCGTGATGCTATAAAGAGTCTCCTTAACACTGTAGCAATTCTCCGCTTAGAGCTTCTTGGGTTCAAAGTTCTATAGTCTACCTATGCTGCTCACTTTTGGCGTTTCAAATTCTCCTAACAATGACATTGGGACTAGACGCACTCTACATTTTTAAATATTATTACCGAAGAAACAATGTACGTGTATAGATTCGACAAACCCACTCACTAATAATCAATGCAACTGACATCTTGTGAAACAATATATGTCATTCTTTCCAAATTTATTTGCAAAACCTGTAGGTACTTTGCGAAAAAAGGCTGAAGTAGTCCGATTCAGTCCAGATCTTTTCGAATGTTTAAAAAATCATGATTTATAAATTTTCACTCATTTGTCTATTTTCAAATTTATTCTGCATCCCAAATAATAATCCTCTTTTCCACTATAAAATATTTCATTTATATTTATATTGAGCTCAATAGCATGCCTATGACGCTTCAAGCAATTGACGTATATTGCCCTCTCCATGTGAAATATTAAATTCTGAGCGCTATTTTTAATGAAAACTTTTTATGTCGGATTATTCCGAAATGTTTGCAAAAGTGATTCAGAATAATATTTTACTGGATTTTGAAAAGCTATGCTACATTGTATTATACCAATACAATTATCAGCGAAACTGTAGCATCAGATTTCCGCTCCGTATTATATTTTCAGTTACTCAGAGTTACACAGTTGCTTTAAGGAACTTGATTTGGTAGTTCGCATAGACTTTTACGCTACGTTTCATTAACTACTCTGCATTCCTACACAAGAGATCTACAGTTTTGTTGATGACAGTACTTTGCACACAGGATTTATGAGCAATAGACCGATCTCTGTGCATGAACTGGAACGGAGAAGCTTGGCATTGTCTGGAGTCTCAAGAATATGCTATGGAGTCAACATTTTAAAAAAACATTGTAACAATATAAGCGCTGATTGGGGATGAACCACCAACCAACATATTGCCCATAGCAACCAGCAGCTCAATTGGTTTGCATGAAACAAGGGCCTGTGGGTGCGGGCGTGAGTGCGTGAGTCTAGCTAGCCGCCAAGAAATGAAAATAGGACAACAATGGTTTGATAAAGATTTATTTCATATATATGGATGCAGTACATTTGTATATTTTTTTTTAAAACAAGAACTTAGCTTCGGAGGGAAGTCCAGGGAGTAGTTCTCGTGGTGCCCTTCCGAAGAGAAGGTGGTGCTCCAAAGAAGGTGTTACATGCTGCTGGTGGCACCCCAAAGAAGGCTGGCTTCCTTCAAAAGGAGTTCTGGTGGAGCTCCTTCTAAGAAGTGGTCTTGATGGTGGCACCCCGAAAAAAAGGGTGGTTTTTCTGTGAATGAGTTGTGGCTGGTATTAGCACCTTGCAGAGAACTTCACAGGACTTCACGATCTGTTTCTGAAGTATGGACCTTCATGCGTTCTTACATTTTGAAAAATTGCGTTCGTATACTTCAGAAACAAATCTATGAAGTAGCATGGGCATATTAAAAAGCCAAAAAGCAGATAACTTTCATAATATGTTCACATGGTAAAAATTAAAAGAAATATACGTACAAGAGCGAACAGATAGAATAATGGTTTAAAAAAAATTCATAAACGCTTTACATTTACAATCCTACCGGATCTTTTCAGATATATGGTGATAAATAAAAAAAAGTATATACAGGGTGAGTTTTTAGTACCGGCGCGGTCGATAACTCCACTACTGTAGAAGATAGCGAAAAAAGTTGTATATAAAAGTTGTAGCCACGGACATGCTCCTTGCTCAAAAAATATTTTGATTTATACAGGGTGATCCATAACTACGTGGTGATGCAAACATGCATTTTTTCAAATGAGACACCCTATATATTATTCCATATTCAAATTCTACTAATGATTTCCGTTCTTCCAATATAGGGTATTGTTACATTATACAGGGTGTTTCAAAAGTTATGACCATTTTTGTATCCAAATCACGGTCAAATGAACGTACTGTATATCAAAAAGTAATTAATCAAAAATTATTTTTTTCACATGAGAAGATTAGAAATATCATCTAGTTTTAAAATACTTTATAAAAAAATCCCGCGACGCATATTCGTATACAGGGTGATGTAGAATGCAAAATCTAGATTTTCTCTCTTTTTTTAAATATAACCCCCAATATTTTATTATACCAAAGAATTGCTTTTAATATGCTCTTTCATCTTTGTATAGCACTTATTATGGCTGCATTCATTAGTTTCTGAGATATTTCGATTTTTCTACAAATTTTAAATATACCTTCTATTTGTTTAATAAAATTTATTTATTTTAAGAAAATACTACCAAATTTTGTTTTTGCTTAACAAACAACTAAAACATAAGGCGATAATAATACTTGACCAAGTCAAAACACTGAACTAACGAGATATTGTAGGTCAAGTGTGCTGAGGAAACAATTTTATAGACGTCATGCATAATTATCAAGCAGATGTATCAGGTAGGCTATGAAATATGAAACGACACAGTCCAAATAAAACGATTCTTCAATCTTTCAAACGCATTAGTTTTAGAGTGCCTCCGTTCTGGATGTTGCTATTCATAGTTGATATATTCAAGAGGCAAGTAGACAATTCCTCAAAGATTCTCCTAAATACCCTCAATGGAAAAATTCATTTTCAAAGCTAGTTTTTCACACAGTACGGAATTATTGAGCAGGTTATGAAAACGCTCAATTTTTCAAAGCCTACCTGATAAAACTACTTGATAATTATGCATGACGCCTAGAAAATTGTTTCCTCAGCATACTTGACTTTATTATCTCGATGATTTAGGGTTTTGACTTCATCATATACTATCAAGACGTTATAATTTAGTTGTTCATTAAATAAAAAACAAATCAGATAGTACTTTCTCAAAATAAATAAATTTCAGTACACAAATAGGGGCTATATTTTAAATTTACCGAAAAATCGAAATATCTCGGAAACTGATGGACGTAGGTACAGCAAGTGCTATACAAAGATGAAAGAGCATAGTAAAAGCAATTCTTTGGGATAATAAAATATTGGGGGTTGCATTTAAAAAAAAAGAGAAAATTTGGATTTTGCATTCTACATCACCCTGTACACGAATATGCGTCTCGGGCTTCTTTTATAGCCGATTCTAAAACTGGAGGATATTTTTAATCTTCTCATGTACAAAAATAATTTTTGATTTATTACTTTTTGATATACAGCACGTTCATTTTTCCGCGATTTGGATATAAAAATGGTCATAACTTTTGAAGCACCCTGTATAATGTAACAGTGCCCTATATTGGAAGAACGGAAATCATTAGTAGAATCTGAATATGGAATAATATATAGGGTGTCTCATTTAAAAAAATGCATGTTTGCATCACCACGTAGTTACGGATCACCCTGTATAAATCTAAATATTTTCTGAGCAAGGAGCATATCCGTGGCTACAACTTTTATATACAACTTTTTTCGCTATCTTCTATAGTAGTGGAGTTATCGACCGAGCCGGTACTAAAAACTCACCCTGTATATAAAATATGTTCGAAAATTTTCAACTTTTTCCTCACCCCTGGTAAAACGAAATTGTACAAATGTCCGACAGATCTTTTCATTGCGTTCTTAATTAGCAAATCTGACTGCTAGGTATTTTTACGTAAGGAATGTTGTAAAAAAAATGTGAAACATACAATATACACAACATAAGACATCTTAAGACAAAAATATATGGCTAGAAACAAAGAATAATGTTCAGCGACCCTTTTGTTAGATAATTAATAAACATACAGTGCACGATTGACATGATATTTAAAGATTAGAATGTTCGCCATCACATTTTCATGGAACAAAAAATGTATGAATCGGAAAAATCACATTCCTACACATGCTGTAAACTAAAAAGCAGAAGCAATAAAAATATGCGAAACCATAGCAATCAAATCGTTATGATTTTGCATTGGGAATAAGCATCCCTTACCTTGGTCAAGACATATTGCACACACACAAAAGACTGTCTTGGAGAAACATAACTATAAGTATCAACTGTCAAAGATTAAAAAGAGGGCGAGTGATGTATCGCCACCCATTTTTATAGAGGTCAATGTCGGTAGTAAGAGAGGGGGCATACTCCCCACTCAAAATAGAAATTATGTTAGGACTAATAATCAATAATATTATAGATAAAACAAATAAAATAAAGTATGCGCAAATGGTGTAACATAATAATATTTCCAGCAGAAAGAAATAGAGATGGGAAAAGGTAGAGGTGAGAAGTAAAACAGTTATAAAAATGTAACTAGTATAATGAGGAGGTAGTTGCTAAAAATGGAAGTTGTAAACTATTTGTATACGGTAGCCAAGTAAATAATATAAAAATTATTTTGAAAACGGGTGAACCGTTACAAGATGATCTGGCACGAACCCTTTTAGGCAATCGCACTCACATATCTGGGGAACTGTCGCCTCTACTACTATGTCCATATTTGATGCAGCTCAGAGTAGGACAGTTAGAATAATCAGTGACCCGGCCCTAAGGCGCCATCTCCAGCCACTTTCTTCAAGACGTGTAGTTGATGGCCTGCCATTTTTTACCAGTATTTAAATTGAGCTTGCTCCTCTGGCCGCCTTTTTATCCCATACATCAATAACTGAGCGGTAGGTACAGCATCACCTTTGTGCCCTAGCTGTCTATGGTATGAATTCGACCAGAAGAGCCCGCACCAACAGATTTGCCGTAACCTAACCTAGCAGCTATAATACTCTAGTATTCAGGCTTTACCTGTACAGCTCAAAAACCTCGGAGTGGTATAATGAATTAATATTTTCAGTATCCCCATTCTTCCAGACCATTCGTTGCATGAATTGTAATCTACTTGGTGTACTTGTAGATTACACTTACCTTTTTACTTGGCACTTCACGAAGAGTCTCTCTTTTTTACTTCCATATTCCTTTCCACTGTTATAAAGTACACTTGTCGCTGCTAAGCGTCTCAACATTTCATTAACTTGGGTATCGACCACTTTACTTCTCACACCCTAGGTAAGGGGAATGTTATAGCCTCTAAAACTATCGATTTTTAGATAATATGTTTTAGGACTTATCAAGATGTCTTTAGTATGTCCTAAAAATCTGTCACTCATTTCCGTTAGACCGCCTGTCTGTCCGTCGGTGTGTCTGCCAGTATGTTTCCATTCTTTTAGCAGTAGCCGCTTCACCAACATTGATGACATTTGAAGATACAGCTATAACATATTGAATTTCATTCACAGACATAAAAATTACATCAACTTCAATAGCCATGAATATTGTACACGACGGAAGAATAGTACCTTCATTGAAATCCGTAAACTCTCATATTTTATACAAAAAAAAAATCATACAATGGATAATGGACACACCCAGAGATACTTTTTCAAATGTTTTTAACATATTTTGAACTGACACACTTATAAGTCTTTAATATAGTTGGTATTAGTTATAATATATGTATGTGTAAAATATATGTATGTATATATTTGCAATGTAAGTAGGAGATACAAAGCCCACGCACAAGGACAGCACCTTCTGTGGGTCAAGCAATTTATTAATCCCCCCCTGTATGGCTGGTAATTAAATTATGATTATTATTACTATAGCAGGTCCGCTGAATAACAGAATGGCCATCATGCATTAAGACTTGTATGCAGACTTTTCTAATAACGTTTGATTATCTATTTTGCATTGTGTCCACAGGTAGGGGGGAGATTCTTTGGGAGGGAGTGTTCGACCAAGTGTGACAGCAAGATATTTGGGAGCTTCACTATGGTTTAGCAGGATATCATCCATATGGATTTTTAGATCTCCATTTCCCAATCTGTTATTGGAAGCACGATGCCTATGGTACTTCGATTTTGTTCGTATTTGGCTAAAGATTCCATCTACAAAATAAATTCGAGTATCGAGTCCCAACGGAATCAAAAAGTAGCGGTAATGCCAGAAATACTCAAAGTACTTGAAATATGAAGATACCATCTGCATCGCAGCCTAAAAACGGATTCACATCGTAAAGTCTGCGTAGCCTCCAGGTCTGTTAAATCTACTTTCAAGCGCACAAAATCTCAAAGGACAAAAAAGACTATAATGTTCGTTTGCTGAGCTAATCCTGCCAACAGGAATTTTGTATCAATCCAGCGCAGAAATAATTTTTGCCTGATAGATACAACTGAATGACCCCAAGCTCTTTGGAAGTTGAAAGTTCGCGATACCCAATTTCAGCTACTTCAATCAAACCCGGGCAAAAAATGGGAAAATACCTATCAGCGGTATCATAACCCAAGGCATTTGTCGATATTTTACACGCACCGTAAAGTGAACAATTTTTAGCCAGTGGCGTGTCTTAGCTGGGCCAAGCATTGCGAAGAACTTGGACATAGCTTTGCATCCTGAAAGTTTATGTTTAGGAACTTTCGCTCGGTTCTAACCTATAGCGATATGGTGAAGATGTATTCTTCAGAAATAGAATCAAGGCTACAATATGGAATTAGCCTGTTGGACAGTTCACTAGTTGCAAGAAATGCTGTCCTAGCACAGAAGAAAGTGAAAAGGTCTCTGTTCAACTTAGCTCATGATACCTCTTGTAAATAGTAGTTTTTAGAGTATAAATTGCTGAAACTGGCAGGTATGTACATACTTGAGGCATGTGTGTACGTTTTTCAAAATAATACCAAATTTAACAAAAATGCTGTTTTCCACTTATACAATACAAAGTCTACCAGAATACTCATGATTTTTTAAGCACAACTTGCCAAATAATACTCAAATAAGTGTTAGCATGCATCAGCTAAAAAAAGATTGAAAAAGTTTTTGAACGAACACTGTTTTTATTCGTTGGAAGAGTATATTTTGTATAAGGACATCAAGTAAGACTGTCATACTTTCCAACTATTGTATTTGCATGTGTATACTACTACTACTACTGTAATACTAGTCTCATGTCGTTTTGGAAATGAAAGGTTATTTTTATTGCAAAATTCCAAGTTAGTGTTTACCTTTAAGGGACAGTATGTACTGTTGACTCTAATGAAGGTAAACTCATAATGACAAAATCTGGTAGCAGCGACATACTAGTAGACTTTAAATATATTTTTAGTTTTCAAAATGGTTGATCAATTAAGTCATCAACTTATCAACAATAAGGATAACTTCATACGCATTGTTTGAAAGCATATACATGCAAGAATTATATGATGATGTCATACTAAAGTCTTTAATAAAGCAATTGGACTACTGGCTAAGATGCTATCTCAAGCTTTTCAAGACAATATTTAACTTAGCCTTGCAATCTGGACCTTTTCCATACAGATAGAAAATTGCTAGGGTTTGTCTCATGACAGATTTTCGTATTGATCATAAAACATAATATCTGTAAATGCAAATTTTTGACGACTCCAATACTCCCCTCAGCTACGGCATAAAAACTAAAAGGAAATAAAGGTAAAAACTGTTTTCAGGAGCATAAAGCTGCCATTTAAAAAACAAGTGTCTCGCAATGATTCAAAGAATGGGCTTGTTCCCAAAATTTTTAAAATCAATTTTGACCTGCCTAAAATAAAGCCTAAATAGAAAAAACATGATTCTGAAAATTTCATACTTGTAGGATGCTCCGTTCGCCTAATATAATCATTTGAATTCGCGAAATCCAAGCGCGCGAACACCTAACTGTGACGTAAGCAGATTATGTTCGCATGTGATTTCAGATCATCACTCAGTATATATGTTTTGTGATCATCACGACTCGTCGCGTAGTTACGTTCGATGTATGTATTTGTGTTATTGTGACATCTATTGTCAGTGATTGTGACTGGTGGTAGTTTTTGTGTTCTAAAATGTGCGCAGAGCCGCAGTCAACGTATCTGATGACGTCACGACAGCGTATCGAAAATGCGCCCGGCATTCATGTTTATAATTTTTTTTGAGCGACTTAGAAACTTCACAGAGGTCTAATTTTTGGCACGATGACTAAAAAATATGTATTCTTTCAGATGCACAAATAAAAAAAGAAAGGTGAACGAGCCCATTATTACGTGTAAAGTCCCTATGGCTCAGCCACTGTTTTCAGATGGAGTCCGGTAGGCATCGCCGGACTGATCCACAACGGTTATTCATTTACAGCGTTCACCGACGTGGAAAATAACAATCGCAGGCAAGGGACAAACTAATCGACAATGACTTGATGAAGAGCCGGTGAGTTTCGAAGCTCATTCATAGCTTTGCTGAAAATAACTCCGCTTTTCCTACGAGATCTAACGTTCGAACGTACACAAGAAACGAGGTCAAGTTGATTGACTCAGTACTTCCCACACATTATGGTGGTACCTTATTATGTTCCTACAGCATGATTCTATAGCACAGCATAGTAAACAACCAGCATAATATCTCAGGCTGGCGGCAATTACACGCGCGTCCCCACTTTTAGATGATTTTTTTGTAGGGATGCTAACGATACTTCGATACTTGTACTTCTGCACTAATATCGAGTATTTTTATCTTAGATACCTTTGAGCGACTCCAAGCTGGTATCGATCGAGGTATCGATACTTTTTTAGGGGTATCGGTATCGAAGATAATTATATAAATAATTATTGAGGGGTGTAACCAATTACACAAAACTCTCTGTATGAACCAAATGCCCCTATTTGGCTAAAAAATATCGAGTTGGAACGGTATCGATATTTTCATTTTCGCATCTCTACCCAAACTTCTCAGTTGTAAAATCATCCCAAGGTCAAATTTTGTGGGAACAATTTTTATATAGGAAATCCTCAGAGTTATTGTGCTAGTTGTTTACTATTTATGAAGAACATACAAAGCATGCGTTGAAAAACCGACAGGCGGTGGATCGCGACGAGCGACTTGCTGAGTTTGAAGATTATAAAGAATTAATTAAGAATCAGGTGATATCCTAGCTAGTGAAGAGTCCCATAAAAGGACGACGCACAACAATGACTGTGCAATCAAAAAGTAATCTAAACAGTCGTAGAAAATTTGTATCTTTGTATGCTACGCTGAATGACTGGGTCGCCTGAAATGCGCAAAACTGAAGATGTTGCTTATGAGTAGTCAAAAAAAACTCAAAAAACCAACGAGTATGTAACAGAATTTCGAGAAGGTTTGGATTGTTTTTGTTCTAGACCTAGTACACTCATACTGTACTTGTAATTCTTAATTTTTTTGATATACTTGATCCATTCCCATTTTATATATTGGAGCTAAAACATAAAAAGGTGCAACCCGGGATCTGATATACCGGGCTGCTGTTCCATTACTCAATGGCTACTCTTCACATATATAAGTGTTTAAAAAAATAAACATGTTTATATTTACAACATTATATTGAGATTTATTCATGTTACGTGTGGGGCCTGGGTATACACAGTAAGATATTTGTATTTGCCATGCTGAAACACGTATTTTCATTTCGAACATACTCACTTCTTTTTCAAACTACATACACAGTATTTCAGAAGGTTAAGACTTTAGTGAATTACAACTATTTGCGATTTTCTCAAAAAAGTTTTATACTGTGCAAAAAAAATCGCAATGCAAAATTATACATTTATTTAAATGTCTGTAATTTAACAACAATATCAAAAAAAGAGCCAAATAGGTGACAAAGTGAAAGCTTTCTCCTTCAGTTTGATTTTTGAATCATTATTGTAAGTTAAAAGTTAACATCAGGAGCTTGGAAATACGAAATTAATTTCTATAGTGACCTTCGGATCTTACCTTTGGACCTTTTGACCTTACCTTCGGATTTTTGGACTTATCTCCCCTCATCTTAGACACACACACTGGAGAAAGGGAACAGGCGGCGACGCCTTCTCGCTAACATGGAAATACGTCATTTCTTGGATTCTCAATTTTGCGCGTCATACCCTAGACCCTTAAGGTAATACGCTCAATACTGTTATCCAATAACAGTTAATTGTTGTTATTGTTGTTGTTTAAAATTGATTATCCATGTACAACTGTTGTTGCTGTTATTGTGAGATATTTATATTTAACTGCGTGAATTCAATAATTATCAATAAATTATCATGACACATTATTATCAGTGCTAAACTTTGTGTATGTGCAAAGATGTAAGAGGAAATAGTTACTGAACTGTTCCCTACATGTTAGTGTTAGTGCAACAAACTATTTGCTCATTGTGACTAGTTTTACAGATAGCAAATCAATTGGGAGTTAAATTTAAAAAAAAATTATTATCAACACAAATATTTTTGGATACATACAAGAGATATCATTAACTTGCTCTCATGTTCTCAAGACTATCGTATATTTTTAATTTCATAACAAATGATCAAGAGCCGTGAAAAAAATATGCAATCACTAATTATGAAAGATGATGCCACGAGCTATAACACTTTATCAATTTCATTAATTATTGTTTTGCGAGTTCAAAAAGATACCTAAAATTCATATTTAATATCTAAATCAGTTAATTATAAACAGCGAGACCGAAGGTATATCTGTAATTATATCTAAATCGATGGGTAAGAACATTTTACTACTGAAACTTCCATTCACATTATTTTTATTAGTTAAAATACAGAAACTCGATGTTTTTAGAACACTATTCAACCTGACATCTTTATTTTGTATTAAAGTGCATCCTCGTTCAACTGTAATTATCTCGTATAAAAATATACGCAAGGTCAAACATTGCATTTTACTAGGCTATTAGCATTCAGAACCCCAACCTTGATTCAGTGTACATACAGCTGTAAAATCTGTGCAGATTTTTTGCCACAGATGTCTGTAATATGTAAATGAGCCGACGCATCAACACTACGTTATATAGGCCATAACTGTTCATTCAGTTTCTTTATTATTGCAGCAAACGCAGTAATGGCATCTTCAAAAGTACTTTAATGGCAGTGCGATACCCATGTTGGTAATAAAGGCTTACCTTGACAATTGCCGCAATTCCTTGTCTCTTCAGTGTTCTCAATGAAAAAATCATCAATTTCATCAACATCCCATTTGTCATAGGAGTCACATAGATAATAATATAAGAAATTTAAACATTACCACAATATTTCTTCGTGAATCATTAACTTATTAACAATGACCTTGTGCTTGATATTTCTTGCGTATATTGTTGATGTTTTGTTTGAATTCTCTTTGGATATAGATACAGGGTTAGTAAAATATATGTTGCCACAATTTTCCATTAAACTAGACATTTGCATTCGACAACATGTCATTCAGGGTTAAGCCTTGTTTTCACGGTGATAGTAACTATTATGGAAGTACCCTCATACAGCGCGATAGACGTGTCACTATGTCCATCAGGTCTGCCGATTTTTTTTCCATAGACAAGGAAACCTTTGATATCCCTCTATAAGCTTTAAAGTGTCTTTCAGACATCTTTTATACAAAACATAAACAATGCAACAAAGGGTGGTACCAAAGAAGAGAGGTATTTCAAATGAACTATCATGTTGTTGTGTGCACGTTGGCAGTAGATTTGATAGTTCAAAAACTACCGCGACAGTAATCTCAACTATCTTGTCAAACGAGATAGTCTGATAGCACTGTCGCGACAGTGTCTACTACGTTGTCTAATAGGTGACACTTTTTATGACAGTTGCTATCACGACAGCAGCTATCGCAACAACTATCGCCGTGAAAACGAGACTTAAGGTACAAATTGCTAATAGATTATATGGTCACATAATGACAAGTTTCAGAGTCAATGTATAAAAAATAATTTCAAAAGGATTTGCCTTTCCATACATACTATTTGATAAACCCAGAAGTAGAAATACCAAGGAAGCAAAAATTCTGCCAAGTACCTAGGAATTACCCTCGACAAGGGCATGACTTGGCAGAAACACACTCAAGCGTTAAAAACAAAATTCGAAATTACGTTTCGTCAACTCTACCCTATGTTATGTAGAACTTCAAAATTGAGTTTGGTTACTAAAATTCGACATTATAAAATGATTATTAGATCAGCAATTACCTAAGCATGTGCGGCTTGGTGTTTCCTCGCCAAGACGCACATGCGAAACCTGCAGGTTCTGCAGAGCAGGACATTGCGTACAATAACTAACGCCCCATGGCATGTTTCTAACGATACCCTTCACAGGGACCTCGGCATCCCTTACTTGAGGGATTACATTAAACAACAGGCCCAATGACGTTATAGTCAAGCGGCATGGCACAGCAACCCTCTGTTGCGCGAGTCAGTGGACTACACAGTCGAGCAAGTTCGCAAGCACACAAGACCGCGGCTCGCACTGTGATCAAAATCAAATCGTGCAAATTTGGAAACAACTAAATATTTGGCCTTTTAGATACCGAACCTTAAAATTAACCCTTTTGGTTAAACCCAAGAACTACCGAACTCAAATCGCCTATGTCAAGCTATATCCTCCAACCGACACACTTCCTCCTCTTTGCTCTTCTCCTTCCTTCCTCTCTTTTTCTTCCCTTACTTTTCCATGATTGTCTGGTCTCTGGGTAACCAGACCTGACAGACCAATCGATCTACACGACAGCAACTAAGAGCAAAGGTCCTCCGGACCGCTCTGACTAACAATGACGAATAGTACAAAGGAAGCATTGCATTCATCTTGGACACCCCAAAGTTCTCTTAATAATATTTTGCAGCACCTATAGTTATAATATTAATAACTGAAAGCAGCAGGTTTTATTCTAAACTTCTGCATATTTATTGTCGTATTGATAAAATTACAGAAACAAGCATATTAGCACTTTCAACTTGGAAATGAAAAAAAAAATGAGTCCATCAGATGTGAAAATCAATTCACCTTGTTCCTGCATTTTTGTAGATCCATACAAAATTTTAACAAGACTTTTGCTTCAAAATACTACTTCTTATTTTGAAAAAATTATATTTAGATATTTCAATATTCCGGAAATGACGTCATATTTTATTCTGTAAGCTTCTCAAGGCAGTATTTAAAATTAAAATTTGGATAACTGGAAGCTTATGTTCTGTGCTATACTTTGTTTTATTTCTGTATTCTTCATATACTGTCACAAAAGTAGTCCTGTTCACCTTAAGTAATCTGAACCTGCAATATCTCTCCATTTGAAATATGAGTTTATTGAAACCACTTCTGAACTAGTTAACGATGGGTCACGAGTTCGTGATTTTTTACATCTTGGAAATAGATCCGACTCACCTTGTATAATGAGCATAACGTGGTTTGCGCAAGTGGGTGCGTTTTTTTGTTTATTATTCATTACAACAGGTCAGAGATCAAATGCAGCCACATTATTCTTCGCGTTGTCAATGCTTAAGAACAAATTGCTCGTTGTACGTGTATAGAGGTTATAATTATAATTTAGGTAGTTAGAACAATAATTATTCTTGCTTGTATACATAGAATAATTCATTGCTTTTATTGTACATACTAGAAGTTCAAAAGGTTCTGATGTGGGAGGTCTAAATCAACAAAAGCTAGAGTTAGCGCACCACAGTGGATGTTTCTTTGGCAAAAGTTCTATATTATAGAACAAATTACAAGCAATTTGTAAAAACAGCTAAAATCCGTTTTGAAGCGATTTAAAGGTCCCTGATGGTTTTACACATTTTACTTCCCATACCGCCTTACTCCTTTATGCCTTTTGGATAAGGGAGAATTGTGGCTGCAAAAAAATTCAATTTTCATGCTTTTTAGGCATGTTATTTACATAACAAAAATGCACGTCATTCATTTTCGTCTGTCGCTATTTCTGTCTAATGGCGTTCTCATAAACTCCGATTGTAATGAAAATTGAGTAACGATATGCTGTAGGGTCGTAGTATGGGGTACTGCACTACTAATTTTGAAAATCGGTGCACTGGTGGCGGTCAAATTGGTAAGAAACTAAAAAATCATCAGAACCCATCCAAACTTCGTTTTTAGGCGTTCCAGGGGTTGTTGCTATCTTTCCATTTTAGCTCTCAGTGAAGAAAGCTTATGCAGAGCTTCTGTCTGTCTGTCCATATACAAAAGGTAGCCAAAACTACAGGTACTAGAGAAAAACCAAGTACAGGTTCGGAATCAGCATGAAAAAACTAGTCCGGAAAAAATCCGGTTTGGTCAATATCGCTTCCGGTTCCACAGCGAGAGTGTTGCTTGAATTTACTCAAATGAATTCTTTCCTAGTTTTTTGTTTCTGAAGGTGGTGACATCAGGGTGGTGGCTTACAGAAAACACAAACATTGGTTGAATTCATAAAATACTTTACATTGCGCCGACAAAATTGCCTTTGTTGATATCTTGTGCTTTTTAGACCATCTGTTTGTTGCATTTAAATTTTATCATCATCATAGTCACAGTGTCTTAACAGACATGTTATGAACTCGAAAAATGCATTAAGTCGGAGCTAGAATATTGCGGATACGAATATAATCAATAGTTTTGAGAACTATAGCTCGCCATCGTTCGCTTTTTATTGTCAGTTCAGTGGCGCTCATGATACTCATATCCAGCAACCATTTCGTCGTATCCATCCAGCGTGTAGGGAAACGGCCACGGCGCCGCCCACTCGGGGCGTGACCCTGAACTAGAAGTTTCTCCATATTATCGCTTGAGTGAATATCTCCGAAGAATGTAAGCATTCTCGTCCACACAATGGATTACCGAGCTCATCCAGTATGGAAACATTGGTTCGATGGGCGGTATAAGGAACTCTCAGCATTTTCCTCCACGTCCAGATTGCAAAAGCATTTATGCGAGCTCGATCTGCCTTTCTAGCAGTCCCAGTTTCCGAGGCATACAAAAATATGGAGAACATAAGGGACTTTATCGGCGACATTTTGGTAGCTTTAGTGATGTTGTGGTCACGCCATATTTTAGTAAGGTTTGTCACGGCCACACGTGCCTGTTGAGTGCGCTGTCGAATCTCATTTTCACAGCTACCCGAATTGCCGATCAAAGAACCGAGGTACACAAAACTTTGAACTACTTCACAACGGTCTATTGACTTCATTTCTCGATAATTATCATGCTCTCTATCTACGATCATAGCCTTGGTATCATTGTAGTTAATACCAAGACCGTACGCTGCACTATGTTGTTCTAAGATGTTTAATAGAGCTCCTAGTTCTTTCTGGGAAGCAGCAATAAGGGTAGTATCGTCAGCAAATCTTAAGTTGGATATTTTACTTATGCCAATAGTTGCCATTCCAGTTATCAAACACCTGTCTAATCACAAATTCAGAGTAAACGTTAAATAACATCGGAGATAATACACACTCCTGACGAACTCCTTTTCTGGTTGCTGTTGGACCAGATAGGTTACCATCAATTCTTACACGAGCCGAGCTAAATTTAATATCTGTGAAAAAAATTGATACATATACATATTATAATACTAACATGTAACTTGTAAACTACCAACTTAATAGAAATGAAATTTTGACGCCATATTACTACCGTGGAAGGAATGGTAACAAAAAGTTTAAAATCGCTCATGCTTCGCTTTTAGATGTTTCAAAGGTCCCTGATCATTGTCTGCTTCTTGTGACGAAGATGGTGTAGGGATAGAAAAACTCCAAATTTTTTCAGCACCGATAATATGTGAGAAGTACTAAGTCAAGTCACTTGGCGCGATTTTTTTAAGAACGCGTCAACAGTTGCATTCCTCAGGTATTCATAGTCCATACCTAAGGGTGTGAACGATCCGGCAACACCGCATCAACGACATCCGTCCAAAAGATGACAAGGTTGGCAGCACTGGGCCCCGAAACTGTCATGACTGTCATTTGTCATTGTCATTCATTCGTCTCTCTCCAAAAATCGATATGTAACATATACACTGAATATGTAATCACTAGCATAATCATTTATCCATTCATCATAATCAATCGATAAATATACCTGTCAACATTACAATAAACACATTAAAAATACAGTCCACACAAAAATGTGTAATCCATACATCAGCAGCGGAAATACGGGACAGTCGGCGATCGAGGGTGCCGAAAGCCTTGTCCCATCAGGGTCCCTAAAGTAAGGTTTTGTGTTTCGAAACCTTACTTGAGGGTCCGTTATGTAAGGCTTCCTTGAGTAATACTCAAGTAACGAAATGTCAACATGACATGTCAACATCACATTCCGTTGCAGTCAAGGCGATTTTGTAGGTTAATTTTGGAGTACGATGTTGTCAGTTTCTGTCACATCCGGAAAAATGTACTGCACAAAATACGAAATACTGGTACAAAACAAAAAGAGATAACAGAAACCATCAAAATGCACAGGCATAGACGTAACAAATTGACTTGTATTTGGAATATTACAACAACAAATAGATGTTTTCTAGGACACAGACACACAACGAAAGCCACACTTGAGTAAATCTCAAGTAACCTTCAAGTATCCCGTGAGTAATATCTAAGGGATACCTGAGAAACGACTATGAATATGGACCTGAAGCGCTACGCAGTTCATCTACTTGACCGTTCTTTTATCTCGTCAGTGCACTACATGTGAATAAAATTGGTATTGCGATAATCTGCAGTAAAATAATGCCGCGTAATAACTAAGGCTGGGTCGTGACTAAGCTTTAACTATACTCTTCAAATTTTTATAGCCTTCGAGTCATGTAAGCACAGCTATTACTTCAGGTGTAAAAAATAGAAATAGTTATGATCACTCTTCTACAATAAAGCGCACTTGAGGTCTGTGTATTATGGAAAAGCTAGCCTTGCAATTCGGGCTTACCTTGCCATAGAAACCCATATGGTATGTACATCTGATTATGCGAATCGAACATGCGCTGTTCGTTCCACCTTTGCAGAGTTACATAGATCGTCTATTTTGTTCAAAAGTTGCTACGGTTAGTGCCGAATGTTAGTAAAATTTTGTGAACAAAAAATGGAGTCAAGTTGATCGACTCAGTACTCCCCACACATAATGATTATAACATTTTATCACTTTCCCATTGCATGAAACTATAGTCTGAAATCCCCTTGCAACCAAATCATCGCCCACCTGCCCACAAATAAGCATCCAACACAAAAACTCTCGTAAATAGTTTCTTGCGTCTCCTTAGAAGTCAGGACGCCACAGTTTATTATTGCTGTGCCGCCACTGATACGATTTTTCAAAAACATATGCATTTTCCATCCCCGCCGTGGTAGTAGTATTATGTAAAAATGTCATTAAAACCAATTCAATAATTTTCATGTAACGCAACACAAAACGATCTGAAACAAAACTCGTATGTAAACATCACAAATTCCAAGGCCCTTAGTCTCTGTACTAGGCAAGGCAATGTTCGGATGAACCTAGAAAAGGGTATTATGTCGCTAGGTTTTCCATTCACACGTCAATTGGCAGCCCATTATGAATACAACAAATTTTTAAGTTTTACAACCCCCTACCCCCCAACCACCTCAAATTTACCCCCACAAAAAAAAGTAGAACATGATCAGGAACCTATAAAACGCCTAAAAACAAAGTTTGGGCTGTTTTTATATTTTTAATTTTTTTATTGTTGCGCAACCACTGACGATCTTTCCAAAACATACGCGTCTTCCATCCTCGCCGCGGTAGTAATACTGTGTCAAAACTTCATTAAAATAAATTCAATAATTTTCAATTTTCGCGTTACGCAACGATCTAAAATAATACTCATATGTATATGCATCACATATTCCAAGTCCCTTGGTTTCTATAATAAGCAAGGCAGTGTTCGGATGGACCTAAAAAAGTGTATTACGCCGCTAGGATTTTCTTTTGCAGGTCAATGGATAGCCCATTATGAATATAACAAATTTTCCAGTTTTACAACCCCTTCACCACCCTAAATTCACCCCCACCTTAGAAAGTAGAAAATAATCAGGGACTCCTAAAACGCCTAGAAACGAAGTTTGAAGAATATTTGAAATTTTTTGTTCTTTGCTAATTACACCGGCCCCCGTACGATTTCCAAAATTATAGAAACATTACCTACTATGACCTGACAACATACCGCAACGCAAATTTCATCACAATCCATGCAGCGGTTACTGAGATTACGACATTAGAAAGACGCCAACAGACAGAGAGACAGAGAGACAGATCGACAGACAGACCGACGGAAATGAGTGATGTGGAATTGCGTTATGTTGACATCATTAAACGCCCAAAAAGTATATTATCTCAAAATTTTCGCGATCACAATACTCCCCTCACCTATCAGTGTGGGAAGTAAAAAGTACGTCTAATAATTCCAACACTGTGATAAGGTCACCTAATTGTAGTGCTACGTTTTCCATGATCGTCATCCAAGGCAAATATCATCCTGAAATTATATTTGATAAAACAAAGCAGACATTGTTTTACCGAGCAAGAAGATATATACTCTGGCGTTGCGGTTTGTATGTGTTCTCATTTTACAAAAGTTAGGCAATTAAATATTTCGCGATTGTCTTCGAGCAACTCACCTTTGATTTCAAAACTGTCGCCGTTAGGTGTGAATGCGGCATCCCAGATATTTTGAACTGTGATCCGATTTTGTTCTATAGAAGTATGAAGATGAAAAATATTCTTGTGTTGTTCCAAGTCAAGTTAAGTATTAAGTTAAGTTACTATGTTGTAATGAAAGTTTAATAAGCGAATGCTCACAACACGTTTATGGTATCAATAGACAACTAGAACCGTAAAGTGCACGGTTAATTATTTGGTAGTTTTTTAAGCTAAATTCATTTTTTTGTAACGTTTCTTGAATTCACTATTTAACATGTGCTTATTGTCGCACTAAGTAGCTCATGGAGTGTTTGATACATGATCACTTTATTTCAGTCGATAATGACGTAATAGTAGTAGTTTTTAAGGACTCATATCAAAAATTCCAAAATCTGACAATAAGATTTTGTTTTATTAGAGTTTTCGTTTGGAGGTCTGCATGAAAATCCCTAAAACTCAATTTAAACTGGAATTAGACATGGTCAGTTTATTACTTTACCACCTTTACTATCCTCATTCTGTACATTATATAGTTTGAGTTGATTTTTACATGTTACTAAATATGTATTTCGGCATTTTCATTCACACACTCCCCCCACCAGCAGCAAAGCCAACAAAGGAAATCTAATCTAAACTAATCTAATCTACACTAGAAGTTTGTAAAGGATTTTGACCTACGGTGATGAATTTCAGTTACTTTTTGTAGGATAAGGTCATTCATACAAAAACTCCTTAATTTTCTATTTGCGACGTTTCGACTTATATTAAGTCATCTTCAGGCAACTAAAAACAATTGATGGTGTAGGCTATTAATACACAATTACACAGGCTTACTTAAACTTAAACAACAGTTATATACAGAAGGAACCTACCAATGACTTTTAATTTTTTTTAATAAAAAAATTTTAAAATAAAAATTAGATAGATGCCACTTGCTGAAACGCTCGAGTGATTTGATTTATGTTAAAAATACTATAAGACATGCACAAATATATCAGATACAAGAAAAGTTGACTTACCAGAAAATCGAAGTTTTTATAGTTATTAGGAAAAAAAATCATGAGAATTTGACTAGATAAACAACTGGATTAATAAACACTGCCAACGGTATTAAAATATAACGCCACAAGACACGTACAGTAAAAATGAATAAAATTATAACAAACAGGAACTAGAAGTTCTAGTGATTTTTCTTAAGGTCATCTACTGATTTTTGAACTTTGACCTGGCAATACTGCCATGAGCAGTATTTATTTATCTGTCATCGCTAATGGAGTATTCCGCAAAATAATTGACACTCGTTAACCAAAATTCAGAATCCGACGGGGAGTAACATTAAATTTTGGCCTGTATTCATAACCCGACCTTGCCTATGCAATATAGGAGCAGCGTGTTCATGTCAATCTAGACACAATCTCATTTTGCCATATCATGTCTTTTCAGTAGAGACATTCTCTCTTGCAATGAAGTTCCTCCAGACGGTGGCCAGGCAGAACCGGCTCGAGGGGTGCACAGGCTCCTCAAGTTGCTTTTGCTCGTCCCAGCTTATCCCATAAGACAACATACTTTAGTGCAATTTCTATATTACTTGTATGAGGCGCTGAGAAGGACAGATGAGTGGATGTCCAGGCACCAACTTCAGCGGGCACCAAGCGAAACTGAGGCGGTCATTCTCCGGGGTTCTAGCATCACTAGGAACCAAGTGAGCTTCCGTCTTAGAGGGGTGCAAATAGTACCCAGTAAATCGACAGTGTACTTGGGGATTACCGTAGACAACTAGCGATGTTTCAACGAACATATAAAGAGAACTGCAGTGAAAGCAGAAAGAGATGGCATTACTGTCACGTATAATGCCAAACGTAGGCGGCCCAAGTATGCGAAAAAGACAGATCTGAACGAAGTTATCCACTCAGTTATGCTACATGGAGCTCCCGTATGGTATAAAGCAACGGAGAGGAAAAAGCACCAGCAAACCGTAGACAGGGTGCAAAGAAAATCGCTGCTGAGAGTGGCCAATCCGTATCGTACTGTCTCTACCAAAGCGCTGCAGGTTATAACAGCGATACCGTCCCAACATTTTATAAAGTCAATATCTATTAAAAATATAATATGCAACCACATTTGGTTTTCTCCTTTAATGTACTGTGTAAGGCTTTCGCGGCCATCGTCCAATGAATTTGTGGTTCTTGGGTTTTTAGGCCGGCGTCGTTTTGCGTTAACGCTTGACGTTTCGCCACCACGAGTGGATGGCATCTTCAGAAGCTATTTCACTTCGGCGGCTTCCAAAATACTGACGGCTGGTGGATCTGCGCCTGTATTTACACCTGTTAATGATTGCGTGGCCCAACCAGGTAGCGTTGGTAGAAGAACCACAACCGAGACCACAACCGAGAACCACAAATTCATTTTTCCTTTAGTGTTAGTGCGGCCCTGTGTGGTACTGAAAGGAACTATTGAAGAGAGTTGTGAAGCTGAAACGTTTGTTGTATTCAAAATAGGCTGTCCATTGACTTGTGATTGAAACACCTATCGTCATAATACACTTTTCTAGGCCTATTCGAACATTGCCTTGCTTTGTCACAACCCAAGGACTTAGAATCTGTGATATATACATACGAGATTATTTTAGATCGTTCTATATTGTGTAATGAGAAAATTATTGATTTGACTTTAATGAAGCTTAGACACAGAATTTACTACCGCGGCGCGAATGGAAAGAGTGTCTGTTTTTAAAAATTGTGTCAATGGCGGCGCAGAAATAATAAAAAAATTGAAAATACAAAAAGCTTAAACTTCGCCTTTGGACGGTTTGGAGGCTCCTAATCAAAACATGTAGATCATAAATTAGTGGTAAATATTATCCAAATTAATTACATAAATGGGCAAAAATAATTTTTAAAAGAAAATAATTATGTATTTTTTGCGTTTTCTACAATTTTAGCTTTTTCAAAAAATCTGGGCTGTTAAACTACATTTTTGTATTCCATGGCTATAGCACATCATGTTTCCTAAAAAAATAGCTGTTCATCTTAGCCCTAGGTGAAGTAGTTTAGAAGCTATGATGGTTTAAATATGACCCTTTATTGTCTAATCCTGCAATACAGAAGGCACCGCATCGTCCAGTTGAAACATGCAGAAACAAATGTGGCATCCTAGTTCCTAAGGAGAGAGACCCAAGAAACTATTTGTGTTGGATGTTTTTTGAGGACAAGCGGGCGAAGATTTGGTAGCAAGGGATCTCAGACTATATAGCTTTAAGCAATCAGAAATAATAAAATCATTACATGGGGGAAGTACTGAGTCAATCAATTTGGTTAATTTTTTGTTTCCTAATTTTTCATTCGCATTCTTAAATAATATTATTAGAGTCTGAGTATGAGATGTATTGTACAGTTTGCAATGTCAATATCTATTAAAAATCTAATATGCAACCACATTTGGTTTTCTTCTTTAATGTTAGTGCGGCCTTGGATGATCCTGTCTTCAACATCCGGCATGCGACGGTGTGCGTTTTATAATACATGATTCTGACTATTGAAGGAAATCAGCTTTTTGACAAACGAGCGACATAAAATTACTACCAGGTATATCTTGAAAGTTTTTACAATACACACACAGAAAAATCTGTCGTTCTGTCAAAGACTTACGCTTGGATTCAGTGGGACGTTACACTCAGCATTCCTCAAATGTGTGATTTTGTATGAAGTTATAAGGAGCATGGTATAAGAATTAGACATAAGCCTGCACCAGTTGTTGCATTATTATCTGAAATATAACTGTCTGACTAATCTAAATACCTACATTCAAATGTGGGTGTTAGCTCTTCTAAGTCCCAATTTCTTAGTAGGTCCTCCATTTAATATATAACTCGACACATTTAAATCACACAATTGCTGATGCAATACGCAAAACCACGAGATGACACCACACGGCTAACACCGAAACAACACAACGGACCAACCGCCATCCATATCCATGTTGGCGGGTTCGCGGCGATAGTAACACTAAGATAATCCCCCTGTTCTTTATTCTTACCTTCATCGAATCGGGATATCAGTCCCGCCGAATACTGATTATAGTTCAGCGAACGACAAGGGTCATTGAAACAAAATTAATTGTTATCAGATGAATTATCACGAACTGCTGTTGCAGTAGGTAATAATTTTTGTACATTGAATAGATTGTATGCTTTGCTTAAATGAAACATAGGGTCAATTTTGAAAACAAAATTATGTTTTGATTGCATTATGTGCCAATACTGGTATTAGAAGGATTATACATATCGTTAGAACGAATATAAAATTATTTTTAATTTATTGGCTTACCTATGATTATTTCGAATATAAGGATCGAATTCTTTCAATGACATGCATTTGAAACAACTGTAAACATATTTGAAGCGATGAAAAAACATCCAAATACTAACAGTTAATTGGAAACGCAACAGTATTTTTTTCTGTGCACAAACTTGACACGTCCGTTCCTTGTTTCGCTGTACCCATATTTAATTTAGATTTCCATTTTCTACACCGCACGTGCATAGTAAACCCAATATCATGTCTCAACAGTAAACCTTATTCCACTTAATCCCTTCTGACGCGAACAGCTTTAATCCTCATCCGGTCCTGTGAGTGGTCGATAAGCGTGCATGTTTGCTCCCTATCTACTCAAATTATTATGTTCCCGAATAACAATAACTCTCTGTCGTCCAGAGTGGATGAGTGTTTTATTCTGGCTTATTCGCGCTTCGCTTCCCCGGCTAGGAGATAGTCGACCGATGCGGTGTGTTGGTCTAGAAACTTCTTCCTATTATAAATAGCACCGCCAATATACCGGGTGTCCCAGAATTTCCTTGACACGTGATATTTTCTTAACGAAAAACGTTTCAAGCAAGAACTGAGTGGTACTTTTGAAGGTACTATAGGGTCTATCATACCATGCATTCAAAACATTTTTTTTAAGTCAACCCCTAAAATTCACCCCCAAATTTTTTTTTTCAAATAGCACCCCATAGGTTTTCCTACATAAATGATATCCGCATATTTATTTAAAATCTTGCGGTACCTTTAATTTTATATGCAAACTTATTTTTTCCGTAAAATCATAATCATAAGACAAATGAAATGATATTTTGTTTGACGCCTCATATTTTTGTAACAAAAACGGATAAAAAATAAAAGTAAGTGGGTTTCTCAAGGGTAGTGAATGACCTATCATTCCTTGCGTATGAACCATTTTTTTCTTACTTAAACCCCTGGAATCCACCCCTAGCTTGTTCTTTCAAACTAAATTCACAATTTTGCCTGGAAAAATAAATTCTTCACTTGAATTTAATTATCGTAGTGCCTTACTTTTTATGCCCCTACTGCAATTTATCGTTAATTTTTTTCGTTTAATCCATGAAATCGTAAGCATAAATTAATTAAAACACATGTATAGAAAATATTTTTTTATTATCATGAGTCAACTAATAAAAAAAATGTGACAACAAAAGTAAGTGCAAAAACGTGAAAAAGTTTTATGGTTACATCGGGCCGCGCCAACCCCGTATGCAGGGTGTGCCCCGCACACGGGAGCCAAAATTAACGGTAAATTGTAGTAGGGGCATAAAAGTAAGGCACTAAGATAATTAAATTCAAGTAAAGAATTTATTTTTTCAGGCAAAATGGTGGATTGAAATTTGAAAGAACTAGCTAGGGGTGGATTTCAGTGGTTTAAGTAAGAAAAAAACGATTCATAAGCAAGGAATGATAAGTCATTCACTACCCTTGAAAAATCCACTTGCTTTTCTTTTTTATCCGTTTTTGTTACTAAAATATCAGGCGTCAAACAAATTATCATTTCATTTGTCTTATGCTTATGATTTTACGGAAAAAATAAGTTTGAATATAAAATTAAAGGTACCACAAAATTTTAAATAAAATGGGGATATCATTTATGTAAGAAAACCTATGGGCTGCTATTTGAAAAAAAAGTTGGGGTGAGTTTTAGGGGTTGACGTACAAAAAAAATGTTTTGAATGCATGGTATGATAGACCCTATAGTACCTTCAAAGGTACCACTCAGTTTTTACTTGAACTGTTTTTCGTTACGAAAATATCACGTGTCAAGGGAATTCTGGGACACCCGGTATACACAAAAGCTCAGCACAGGGTGTATATCACGTCAATTCTGGTGGAAAATTGTTTCCCATAAACAAATAACTTTCCGTACTCATTTGTTATTTCAGTCTTGCCCTAAATAGGGTAAAGACACTCAAGAATATGCACTTAAACTTTGACATGCGTCAAAAACTTGAAGTACACTTATATTCTTTATTCACCATAAATGTCAGTTCATTGGTCTATTGAGCCCCGGAGAAAAATATAACTCATTTTTCTTGATATCAACATAAAATAATACCATCCACTTTAAATAAAAACGCAAATGCGTACTCTTGCGGACTCTGGATTCAAAGAGTACGCAGTGTTGGCCATAAGAGCACGCAGGTATTAATGGCATGCTAATTCACCAAACCAAAAATATTGGGTAAAACCTTCGTGCCACCAAGTAGCACAAGTGTCACATCTAATCCATTTCAAAGTGCTGTACTGTACAAGGGACATGCAACATTATTTACAGAGTCGGTACATTTTTGAGAACCTGATAATAATTCATGCTTTAATTTTTTTCTTAAGTCATCCTCTGTGGTGTTTTTCACCGAAGGCCTTTTTTTCACAATATTTCCTTTACTCCAGTTTTTCTCTGAACATATCTTTGTATGGTGTGGGGTTAGTATTTCTGACTTACGCGCGTACCCTTTGTGGGCGTACTATATGGGACATGATGAAGAAGGCAGAAAAGACAGCATTTCGTCAAAATGTGCTACCATATTTACACAAATATAAAGCATATGGACGATTTTATGACCTATGAAGCGGCTATTAAGCTCAGTAGTCAAAATCAGGGATGATGGAATGTGTACTATGATCTCACAAAACGTTATAAATTAATACGCAAATTATTTCTACTTTTCCTAATAATTTTTCGCACACCACCTCCTTATTTTGTATAACATTAATCTTTCTTTAGCGTAGATTGCTGAATTATTTTGAAATTATATTGTTCTATATAATTCTGTAATGTATGAAACATATTATTAAATTGATAGCAATTAAATTTCTGATCCATAACGTGAGCCGTGGTAGATATCTATAAAAGGTATGGTTTTTGAGAGTTGTGTTAGTGGCGGTAAAACTAAATTGAGAAAGGAACCGTATAATACGAGATCCAAACTGTTTTTGGGTACTATAGGGATCTCTTGATCATTTTGTACTTTTTATAGGAGTCATTAAAATGAGCCGACGTAGGATATGGTCTCGAATGGGGTGATTGGAAAATTCCGGAACACTTTTCATTGCCTTTTAATAATTGATACTCTGTTCTTAATTATCGGAAAGTGGTTTGCGATGTAATTATGACATTAGTTGGAAATTGCAGAATAAAAACTGTGTGTCTCTGGTTCCTGTGGAGAGAGATACAAGAAACTATTTACGAGAGAAGGAGAGATAATGTTTCTTTGCGGGAGATCAGGCGATAATTCGATGGCAAGGGCAAAGTTTACGGAATACATATAGGTTGGATCACTCCGCAAAAATATCAAAACGGCCTGCCCCTTGCTCCGTCTCCCCAGTACACCGGTAGCAGTGTACCGACGTCAGCCGGGAGATACGGGGCGCAAAGTAGAAGTTGAACGTGTTTAACACGAAGTATATACAGTGTCTCAAAAATATCGGATTTTATTATCTCGGATTTGTTTGCAGGAAATTGATAATATTTTTAGAAGTTTGATTTTATCGATTAAATTTATTAAAGGATGGAAAATGACAATCAGATCCATCCTTATTTCGTGGTAAACCTTGAAATGTAAAGGATATTAATAGGGTGCTTCACGACGATTAAGACAAGCAATATGTCGGAACTGGGCAGTAGTAGAGAATTACAATTTTGGGGATGTAAATTAAAGCAGATTGTCTTTTTTTGTCATTGTACTACCCAATGAGGTATTTGTTTTTGGTCACGTGACATCCGATTCAAAACTATTAATGGGACACCCTGTACATTCGTTCATTTCTGTGTTCCTCCCATGTTCCTCCCGATAAAACAATTCCAACAAACTAGCACACTTGGGGTCTAAAGTGATTAATTCAAGACCTACAGGTACTTAAAGGATTGTATCACGTTATAGCGTATAGTGAGACAAAATATTCATTCGGTGGTCTTACCATACCACCTAGGGACATTCTAAATTATATTTTAGAGCTCGGAAATATTTTTATTGATAACTTTAACAATTTAGTTTCTACAGTAGCATTTGGAACGACACTGAAAAGCAAAATGTCAGAAACAATTTATTCACATCCAAGTAAAGCATTTCCACATGATTATCTTTTAAAATTGTACATACGAGTTCGTATATACTATACCATAAATTTTATAAGCTGTGGTCTCAAAAATAAACCAAATAAACAAAACATTAAGGTAAAAATACTATCTACAGCACCTTTGAACCAATTTTTACTTATCTACGAAATAGCTACAATATGTGAAGTCATTTAAGATTCAATAGTAATAGTTTTACTAGGTTTTATTTTTGATATCTATTCATGTAACTTAGTGTATTAGCAAAATAAACGTATTTGTATTTGTATGTCTAAATCGGCCGTCAATACCTAGTCTTTCAATGACCCTCGTATATACGTAAAATCCAGGCGTTAGCAAGTCCCCGCTAAAAGACCCTCATACTTGGGCAAAGACCAACGCAAAAACTAACTGGCGCGTGCGGCCGCGGCATCGCTTTGATGTGATCTTCAAGGTGCCGACGGAGAGTGATCCAACTTATATGTATTCTGTAAACTTTGGCAAGGGGTTCCAGAGTCCAGTTCATGCTATGAAAAAATAATAAAATAGTATCACTGTAATGTGTGGGAAGTACTGACTCAATCAACTTACCCTGTTTTTTTTTTAATCATCAGGGACCACTAAGATGACTAAAGTAGGATTTTATTATATTTTATTTTGTGTAACTTTTTCAACCATTACTTTCTCTCCACTCTTGGAAACTATAGGTATATTTGTTCTTGTCTGCGGACATATCATATCAGTCTTTTGGCAACACACCAGGGTCATTGCTCTGTCATGACAAAATTTTAATGAGAAACAGACTTTCTATATCCACAAAAATATAATTAGATAATATATCTAGAAGAAACGCACGTATGAAGCGACAATTAAAGGTTACAAAAGAAGAAGACTAGAAGGGATGGAGATATAGAGGTCAGACGCTACGACTAAGATTATATGATTAGACTATCTGAAATTTGGAATATATTAAAACACATCGCGTTTATGATATTAAATTTTGAATGTAAAATGTGGCACAGCAACGATAAAACAAGTGAAAATATGAAAACAGCTTAACCTCGTTTTTAGGCGTTTTCGGGTTTTGTGATCATATTTTACTTTATTTTAGTGAGGGTGAAATTGGGGTGGTTTGGATGTGGGGGGTTGTAAAATTGAAAAATTTGTTGTATTCTTAATAGGTTGTCCGTTGAACTGTAAAAGATAGGCCTAGCGGCATAACACCTTTTTCTGATTTGGGTGCAAGAGGATGTCAGACTAGTATCACCGTAACGTGTGGAATGTATTGAGTCAATCAACTGGGCGGATACAAATTGCAGCCGCGGTTAGGGTATAATCTTATAAATCTTAAATGTGACCATAAAATATGTTGAATATTGCAGCGAGGATCCTTTATCGGCTTATCGGCGTCGCCGCAGGGGGTGGATTAGGGTTAGTCTACCTGTTTGGAGGTATTCTAAAAATTAATTTGGATTTGTATAGCAAAATATTATATAAAAATAATATTATGTGACAGGTCAAATTAATTTTTATCTGCAGCAACACTATCCGTTTTAATGTATGTGTCTGTTTGAGTATCTATCAAAGACTCTACAAAAATAAGCAATGATGGATGGCTGTTATAAAAACTCTAGTTAAAGTGCGCATGAAATGATTCAGAGGCATTGGTAGTGCGAGATGTGTTGGCAGAGTGTTCTGCCCCAATTTCTGGAGGAAACTCAGAATCCCCCGATATATAATCTTCGACTAAATAGTCTGCATATAAAAACACCCTTGCATCAGCAGGCTGAATTCCTGCAAAGTCGAAAGCATAAGCGTCACCTACTTCGTTAGGATTCAGAAATTGTAAGCCAAATGTATTTTTTAACCATTTGCCAATATCGGTCAAATTTTTGTATTCACTCGCTAAACCCAGACTTTGAATTTTACGCCACCACGCTTGACCTAAGTGAAATCGACACCCAACAAACTGAACTTCAGGCCAAACGTTTTTTACTGCAGTGTGTATTGCTTTTCCGAAATCTATGACTACAGTTGTTGGTTCTAAATTTAAACTGTTTTTACAATAAATGTTTTTGAGAATAGCAAAATATTTTTTATAACAATATGAAAACAGATGGAATGTAATGTTCATTCTTTAGTCCATGGATTGTAAACAGCTGTAAACAGCTGCTTGGAGGATTCTGTACAGTACTGGAAAGTACTGTCAGCAAATATGCATTCAACACTGCATAAAAATGTCAAATTAGTAATTAGTAATTACTGTCTCATCTATCCCTAACAGAGGGTCGTCCGCTGCAATTTACATGTTTACCTGAAATGGAAAAATAACCAGCCGCTGCAATTTTCATATCCCGGATTAAGAATACTTGACCATCGCTGCAATTTGCAATCGCCGAATCAACTTGACTTCATTTTTTCTCATTTCGACCATGGCACGTGCTTTACGAAGGTAACATAATAACAATAACAAAGTGCCGTCAAGGGTGAATAGTTGTTTTGTTGCGCCCTATTTGCGCTTGGCCAGTTCTAATGCTGGACGGACTGCCTAGCGGGTGTGTCGCTCTGTCGGTGCCGTTTTCCAAACAGCCTCGAATAATATACAAACACGCATATAGACGCACAAAATAAACAGTGTGTTGTATTTGCAATTCTCTTGTCTGTATTTATGATCCTAGAATATGGACATCCCTGTGTTCAGTTAACTAGTTGGTATACTGTTATTATTAATTGATGGAGACATGAATTGGAGCGTGGTTCTAGGACTAAAGCGGTATTCAAATGTCCATTCGAAATTTCTGGAAGTGGATTTGCATTTACGCATAATTCAGTATCTCAATCAAACATCTCGAAAGGCTATGTAGTTTAGGTAGTCCAATTCAATATTGAGATCAACAGGAAAATAATCAATAACATCAGATAACCCGACGACAACGTTGTGTAAGCTGATAATGCGCAAGACCTGGTATATTGTTCAATATAGTGAAAACTTTGGCTTCCTCATTAATACGGCGATAACTAACGTCAGTGCATTTGCCTGTTTAGGCTCATCTGATTAGTATCAAAAGTAGTACGGTGGCACAAGGGTCGCCATACGGATATCTGGGAAGTATTGTAAATGAGGCATGTGACCGAAAGCCAGAAGTCAGATGCCACATTGAACAGTTCAAAAAGACTTTTATGAGTATGAGAAGACTTTTTATAAGGCCAGATCTGTGGGCGAATTCTGTAACTCCAAGCGAAGCGATAGCGAATGGATAGTGACATTCTTCCAACGCTTTTCCTCGTTTCGGTATTCCATAAGTGTCTTCGTTCCGACTCCGACATAACGAACGCAGACGAACGATGTAAGCAATAGCGAAAGATTTTGGATCCCGTTTGTCAAGTTTTGACGTTATTATTGCTGTGTGTCAAAGTGACAATTTGCTTAAATTTGTTTGTTTACTTAATTAACATCAATGAATCGAAAAGAAAAAAGTAATCCTTCGCAATGTCTCATCCAGAGATATTTAAGCCAACTCGTGAATGCTCGTGAGTGATCGAGCTCCATGCCGAAAACGTAACGAAGCGGTAAACTTTGGTTATGGAATGCCGTCAAAAGTCGTTTTCGTAAATCATTAGCTTCGTTTTCGCCTGCTTTCGTTACTATAGCCAAAGTTACAGAATCTACCCACTGATCCTAAAACTTGAACAATGCTACTGGTTTTCAGATGCTATATTTTCTCTATATAATAAAAGAAAATTGTCTCGGAAATGACTTGCACGATTTTCATGGGATGTGGGTGCTTAGCGATAATATTTACATTGTTGTCATATCTACCATTTTCTCGGAAATATAATAGACTTTATTATTTCAAATGGACCATGCTGTAAATTTCTCCTTTTTAGGTCCTTGAGTAATACTGATTATTTTTTGTATCCAATGTTTAGTATCCTATACCTAAATTGAATAATTTCGGAGAACTTAATTTATATTGCATGCGCTCAAGTCAGAGTAGTTAAATAATATGGCTATGATTACTGTTAAAAATTCAGATATGTTGCCAAATGTACTGCGAAGGTTCAAGAATAATATATGGCTTCTTGTATTAAAGTAAACAGACAGCATTTTGAGCAGCTGCTGTGACCGCCTCACCTTTTTGTTAATGTCTTATTTTAAGCTGGGCGGATGCAATGTAAATTTAGTTGTAACTCCGACATTAAGACGTTTAGGTAGAGGAAATATTATACAAAAAATTATCAGGATTTGTAAAATATAGAAATATACAGTGCGGTCCATTTCAAATAACACGAGTTTATTCTATTTTCGGCAAAATGATAGACATGACAGCATTGTAAACACCATATCAAAATTGGCTATATCGCAAAACCCCTCTATCCCAAAATTCATGTAAATCATGCAAACCGTTTCCGAGACTCATTCTGGATGTACCGCCTTTACTTGGAATATCATGAGTTCAAAGAATAACGAACGAAAGTGAGTGACGTGGATTTTCCCTATGTAGATATTATCATAAATCGCCAAAAAGCATATTATCTCAAAATCGAAAATCTTCGCGATCACAACACTCCCCTCACCTATCTGTGTGGGAAGTAAAAAATGGAGTCAAGTTGATTGGCTCAGAACTTCCCACACACATAACAGTTGCAATGTTCGGATGGACCTAACAAACATCTATTATGCCGCTAGGTCTTTCTTTCTCAGGTCAATTTTACCCCCACTCAAGAAAAAAGTAAAAAACTAGCAGGAACTCCTAAAACGCCTAAAAACAAAGTTTGAGCTATTTTTATATTTTTAGTTTGTTCATTATTGCTGCGCCGATACTGACACGATTTTTTCAAAACATACGGGCTTTCCATCTTCACCGCGGCAGTAATACTGTGTCAAAATTTCATTGAAATCAATTCGATAATTTTCGCGTTACGCAATATAGAACGATCTAAAACAACTTTCGGATGTATACATCACAAATTCTTCCCCTTGGTTTCTATTATAAGCAAAGCAATGTTCGGATGGACTCCCACCCCAAAAAAAAAATAGAAAATGATAACCCCTAAAACGCCTAAAAATGAAGTTTGAGGAATATTTGGAATTTTTCGTTTTTTGCTAATAACTCCACCCCCGTACAACGATTTCCAAAATTATCTGAACATTACCTACTACGACACTACAGCGTATCGTTGCCCAAATTTCATCGCAATCCATGCAGCGGTTACTGAGATTACGACGTTAGAAAAACGCCAACAGACAGACAGACAGACAGGCAGACCGACGGAAATGAGTGACGTGGATATTCGTTATTAACGCCCAAAAAGCGTATTATCCCAAAATCGGAAATTTTCGCGATCACAATACTCTTTCACCTATCGGTGTGGGAAGTAAAAATATGGAAGATCAACTAGAGAAGGTAACATTACTTTCCAAAATTGCATCAAATCCCCTTTCACTTCAGATGGACATCGTCGCAGATCAAATTATGCAGAGTTGCCCATTCAACATCTCTCCACTTGGTAAGTTTCCTTTCTGCCATTTCTCCTGCTCAACAGCCCAAAAGCAAATAATGCGTTCGCCTCTCTCTTTCCACTAATGGTCTCCCATTTGGAAAATGGCGGAAATTTCAGCGTATAACAACTATCTTCGACCCTATAAAGTATCCTTAAGGCTATAAAGAGGGAAGGACGGCGCTTTTGGTTTTCGGCTGGCTCAACCGTAAGGAACGGGCGAAATTACGGGTGGAATATCTATTCAAAATTCGGAAGGACATATGGCTTTAGAAGGTCTATGGTAATGGGCTATCGAGGCATGAATCGGTACTTGAGGTCTTAAAGGCAAATTAGTATATGTTTGACCAGACAGCATTGCCGGCTGCAGGAATATTTCTCCTCAGGGATAGTCTCATACATCGTAAGCTCAGAAAGGAAGCACAATGTTTCCCTGGAATCCCTTAAAAGTTTCGAGCTAGAAGGAATTTGGATTTAGGTAAATCGAGGTGGATGCTCCAATCTAACAATGATTTCCAGATAACGGTGAAAGCTAGAATACATAGTAATACAGGGTGTCCCACACCTATGTACTAGGCTATCTAGAACCGTGTATGCAATAAAAAAAGTTGCTTACACAGTAGATACTGATGCTGCCCTGACCACATCTTATGGCCTGTCCCACTCGGTAATGTGCTATGGTACTGAGTTGGGGCAACGCATCGCATGCTCAAATACAAAAGGTCTTCCTAGTCCAAAAAGCTGCTATGAGAAGTATTGTAAAAGCTAACCGTAGAGAACACTGCCAGCCGATATTTCAGAATTTGGATGTGATGACTGTATATGCGGTAATCATTTATGAAAATTTACGACATATCAAAAGGCACAAAAATCTGTTCAGATCATATTTGAAATACACAGTCATAACACCAGACATAAAAGCAATTTAAAGCAACCTCGAGGGCGAATTGATAAAACCAAAATAATAGGAATCGACCTTTACAACTTGCTTCCACTTAGTGTAACTAACCTACCTATTAATTTATTTGAGAGAAAAATAAAAACGTTCCTGAAACAACTAGCACCCTACAGCATAAATGAGTTTATAACCCATTTAAACGATAACTTGTCCCTGTAGTGCTGATTATTATACAAATATGGTTTATATGTTTCTGTATGTCTATGTGTCTTTCGTCAAAATATGTAATTGTTAAATGTTGTTTCGTATTATTTGTTATTTATGACATATCTTTGACTTGTGCCAACATTATTTTATGTACATAGCACCAATAAATATTATTATTATTAAGACAACAATATGTCCGAACTGGGCAGTAGTAGAGAATTATAATTCTGGGCATGTAAATTAGAGCAAATCTTTTCTTATTATTGTGTTACCCAATGAGGTATTTATTTTTGGTCACGTGACGTCAGATTTAAAATTATTAATGAGCACAACTGGGGTCTAAAGTGATTAATTCAAGACATACAGGTAGGTACTTAAAGGATTGTACCACGACCATTATAAAACACTAGCAAAATAATTTAACTACGTAGGGGTACCTGCTATTATCTTTTGAATTAATGTCTTTAGACTCCAAGTGTGCTAGTTTGTCGGAATTATTTTATCAAGAGGAACACAGGACACAAATATACAGGGTGTCCCATTAATAATTTTGAATTTGACGTCACGTGACCAAAAATAAATACCACAATGACAAGAAAAGACACAACATTTGTCTAACCTACATCCCCAAAATTATAATTCTCTACTACTGCCCAATTCCAATATACTGCTTGTCTTACTCGTGGGGTCACACCCTGTATGAAAAAAATCGAGCTGTAATTTTTTTACTTCTCATACCGTACAGTAGATGAGAGGAGTATTATAATACAGGAAATTTTACATTTTGAGATGTTTTTTAGACACTACGTATGATGTCTTCATGGCGAAAATCTATGACACTTACTTCCATCGATCTACCTATCTGATACTCTTCTATCAGTCTACTCATCTGCCGGTCTGTGTGTCTGATTGTCTGACACCATTTTTCTTATTTTGATGAAATACTAGGCGTGGCATAATATGAAGTCATAACACGTACGAATGTATCTTTGAAAATCGATTATAAACAGAAAACCAAAATTCTAAAAAGTACCTACTCCAAAGTTCGCTTTTATGAACTTAAAGGGCCTGGGTATACACACCTATAATATGTATTTGCCACGTTAAAACACAAATTACCATTTGCAACAGAACTCACTTGTTTTTCAAACTACATACACAGTATTTCACAAGGTGATAGTTAAGACCTTAATGAATGACAACTATTTGCGATTTTCTCAAAAAAGTTTTTTAGTGTGCAAAAAAAAACTCGCAATGCAAAATGATACACTCCTCACATGTCTGTAATTTAACACCAAAACACGATATCATTACTGTAAGTTTAAAGGCAACGTCAGGAGCTTGGAAATGCGAAATTCATGTTTATAGTGACCTTTGGACCTTACCTTCGGATTTTTGGACTTATCTCCCCTCATCTTAGGCACACTCACTGGAGAAAGGGACAGGCGGCCACGCCTACTCCCTACTCTTTTCTTTGATTCTCAATTTCGTGCGCTATACCCTAGACCCTTAAGAGGTCAGTAGTCAATTTACGTGGGGGAGCAAATTTGGGGTGGTGGGGAGGGTGTGGTGAGATGACCTTCAAAGTTTGACTTATTCATAAATGATAATCCATCACCTTGAAGAAGCGACCTTGATGAAGTTATGTACCTTACAGACATATCCTAACAGTTTTAAGGTAAAATATGTACTTTTTTCCACTGCCTAAGATAACGAGAGTATTCTTGCAATCTAATACTTAGTAATTGCCACACCGTGGTTGCTGGGATCTGGGGTGTGGTATGACAAGGAAAAGTAGCAGATAGTGCTGTTGAAGCTTTGAAAATCGTTATATTGACAACGAAGTAATTTGCAAAAACGTTATTAGCTTTTTGATGTTTCAGGGGTTTCTACGTCATATTCAATTGTTTCTAGAAAGGGATATGGAATTGGGAAATTCCAACGAATTCAAGTAAGTTAGAAAAAGCCACGCCCATGCTCTAACAGGCATGTGAGTGTGCCCAAGATCCCGTTGTTACTATTTACGGTGTTCACAAGCACGATGTTATTTTTTACAGAAATCTGCGGAATTTAAATTTTATGGAATTGTTTAAAATAGTCTTCTAACACTTATGCACTGTCAAAACCCAAAATTCATTCAAAACTATAACAATTAACTCAAAACGATCAACCAAAACGAAGTTGTATTTATATTATGCCTCTACATGAGTGCTGTTATTTTTAGGATTCTTTACCTGCTATCTGTACAAAGGGTACATTGATTTATCAGCGATTCAGCGGTCAGTGTGCCAGTTGTCGCGTTAGAATTATGGGCACAAACAAAAGCCTTGTCTACTTCTTCTAACCTATTCGAATTCCTTGGGAAATTTAAATTATTTTATACACTAAAATATATTGTCAAGCAGAGTTTTTTGATGGTAGCAAGGCGCTTGTGCTCCAACATTAAATTTTAATAGCAATGAAAACGTATATTTTTCATAAAAATGTTATAGTAAAAATTAAAATTTAGTGACATTTTAGGCATAGTAGTACGAATAAACTTGTTAGCGATGAATGAAGCATCTGAAGTAGAAGATATCTAGTAATGAGGCAGCCTAACTCCAAAAGTAGTAAATTATTTGGTGAAGCCTTAAACCATATCTGAATTTACAAGTTATTGAAAAACCTAAGAATAGGCAAGATAATCAATCACGAACCTACGCCAACAGTATATCAGAGTACTTTACTTAGAAACTAATGAAAAAATGGCTCCGAATGGGGGTAAAAGCTGTTCATTATTTTAGATACATCGTCCCCTGCAAACGTTTCATAGCGATTGCTTTTTTTGCATATCCAGTCTATACATACTTTATGTCTAAGTAACGTACAATTGTACACACACGTTAAACTACCTAAATTTTCCATTATCTGCTCTTTGTCATTCCATCGAAGTTGTTCGAATAAAAGCGTTTTACTGTCATCGAAAACGACTGATGATTATAACGAGTAACGTCGAATACTCTAGGGACCACTTAAATAAATTGAGTCAACTCAGTGCCTTCCATACATTAGCTACCCATACACCAGCACTCATTCCTGCAATTTTTTCCTTTGATGTTCTTTCCCGTTTATAAACTAAAATAAAAGAGCGTTGTTTTTTCCCACTAACACACTCGTCATGTTGCTATCTTTAAGCCCGATTTTATCAACATGCATATTTAACAAAGACTTTGACAAAGCTTTTCTATTGGATGTTATGTAGCAAAAGCTTTTTGTTGGGTATTGAGGGCTATGTTAATAAGTATCATCCCATAGTATTTTATCAATATTGAAAACAACACGTCAAAGCTGGATGACACTTTTGTCAAAGACATTTTAGAAATTCATGGATCAAAATCATAGCAGGACATCAGAACAAAGCGATTGATTTGCAAATTAATGCCACATTTTCCATGCTTACTTTATAATTATTGTATAGTTAATAATTGTAAACTGCGATAATTTGTGATAAAAGTAGTTGGTACCTATATCAGTAACAGCAACTACCTACCTTATTTAATAATTACAAATCCCACGTCCGTCAGTCAGATGGATTATATGAAAATACATACTTTTATGAAAAATCAATCTTTCATTTACTGGATGCATGTTTCTTATAGACCTTCTTATAGAAATATTCACAGTTGCAGCGTACACATTTACATAAAATAGGGTTATACCACAGCATAGAAAACAACCAGCATAATATCTCTGAGGATTTCCTATATAAAAATGGTTCCCACAAAATTTGACCTTGGGAGGGTTTTTGGATGATTTTACGGCTGTCAAGTTTGGGTAGAGATGCGAAAATGAAAATATCGATACCGGTACCAACCCATATTTTTTAGCCAAATAGGCGCGTTTGGTTCGTATAGAGCATTTTGTGCAACTGATTACACCCCTCAATAATTATATAATTATTTTCGATACCGATACAAAAGTATCGATACCAGCTTGGAATGCCCCAAAAAGTATCGATGACAAAAATACTCGATATTAGTGCAGAAGTATCGAAGTACCATTACCACCCCTACAAAAAACCCCTCCAAAAGTGGGGATGCATGTGTAATTTCCGCCATCTTGAGCTATTGTGCTGGTTGCTTTCTATGCTGTGGTTATACTTAGCTATAAAATAGCAAGCCTTGCCGTTCTGGAGTTCTGGATAGGCAACCAGTAATGCACATGCACGTTTGGGAAATAGCTGTAATTTTTGAAATGTAACAAAATGCTATTTTTACCTCTTTTTACTATAAAACAAAGATATATTGCAGGTATTCATAATTATTATCGATAGTAAATTATCGTTTTATCCAAATAATGCAGTGAGTGAATTTCTTCATATCATTTGATACATCAAGAAACTAGTGATCAAATGTACGGCTTCTCTAGAGTCTGATTGGTTGAGACTACAGTATATTCAATCCCGAGATAGACTTCAAATAAACAGTCGCATGCAACATTCGCGTGGTTACTGTCCGTTAACCTCTGCGAATGCGTCAGCTATAGTCCAGTGCAATTATGAAATTTTGTATGACTATTTAAAAGAGTTGCCCTACCCCTACCCTACGAGCCCATTGCAACTCAAAAGTAACCAGTTGCCAGTTTGAAATGATCATCAGGCAATGAGCACTTGACATTGCATATTTGGATCTACTTTCCAGTCAGCCTTGGAGGTTTTGACTTGCCAGATTGTAACACACAATTTACACATAATGTACTGGACTACTCGGGACCCCACCGACACGAGCCGATCGCGCACGCGGGTTTGTTTTCATTTGGTCTAGCTTGGCTGTGAATACAGTACAATTGCTAAACTTTTTGTTAAACAAGAAAATGAAATTTTTCACCCATTTATGGTATGGTCAAATCAGTGGTTAGAGAAACAGGAGATATACATCGATCTGAAACTGTTGCAAGAGCTAAGAAGATGTGCAGCTACTGATTTTTAAAATTGTTAAAAATTGATTCTGAACTAATTAATTGCCCCACTTACAAGAGAAGAAGATACGATAATACTAGTACTTCAAATCAGTAGCATAGGCACAGTTTATACAGGTTCATTATGGGGGAGGGGTACTAGTGATGATGGATTGAATTAACAATTGTGACTGCTATCCAGAGGGGAGGAGGGTGCCTTAGGCAAATACATAGTATGAGTCATCATATAGGTTATTTTTATCTTTAGTTCAAATGGGGATATGCCTATATGGCCTGGATTTAGCAGTGCATTTAACAGTAATTGTGAAATAATATCAAATATGATACACGTCTATTAATTTTTACTATACTCCTACTACTCTCCGCATCTGTGCTACTATTACAATAGGCAGAAAATCCCCTTTCTTAGTTCCCTATGAAAATATTGGATTTCACCATTTTCTGATTAGGCTCGGCGTCAAACCGTTTTCAAACTTTAACTAGCTCCAAGTGACATTGATCTTTCAAATTTTTAATAGAATACATCTCTTTGTTTTGAACTTGCCGCAAGGCAAGGTGAGCCCGGTGGCAACCTATAAATGATACAAGGGTTGTTCTGTTCCTCCGTCCCTCGTATATCGGCTTTTATATGCTGCTGCGTACAGAACCGCGCTCCTCTGGTGGCTAAAAGCGGACGAGCCTTGTCGTCCCACCAAAGAGTTTTACTGCTGTTAGCAGCGTTTCTCTTTGGTTGCCGTTACCTTCGGGTACCAGATGGCGCACCGAGGGTACCAGATGGCGCACCGACAGAACTTTCTGTTATTTACTAACCTATAAATTGTTATAGAATTCCTTCAGAGCTGCATTCTTCCGGTTCTTGTCTACTGTAGACTGTGTATCGTTTTCTTCGTTCAACAAATCCACTGCAAACACAAACGCTCACTTTAGCAGCAACTCCTAAGTCTGTCACATTGAACAACAGGAAAGACTGCTTCCTAAAATACGCAAAATGATGGTCTGCGAATATCTATCTGGGAATATTTTATCCTGTCTATATATCTCATCAATATATCATCTATATTGAAGATACCTATATAATCGCAAACTAAATGAAACAATGGACAGTCGTTAAGGAGATCTCAACTTCTATACTCTATGACAACCAAGGTATCAATTCTATACTCAAGGATTACTTAAATCCCTAGAAGCCCTTTGTTACTAGTTGGGAATATTCTACAGTAATAGAAACAAATGCGTCCAAATAATATGTGTCTATTTATTTGTATCTAGTGGCAATGCTACGATCTAGATGCCCAGATATGCCGTCATAGCACTTTCTATCTACGGATAAGGTGATATACCTAATAATTGTAGCTAGTTTAATAAATTATGTTATAGTAAAAGTAACAATACTCACCGCTGAAGATGGCCAAAGCAGCTTGGTGACAAATCATAGTTTCGTATGTCCCTCGAAGTAAACTTAGCAAGTCATCCCTTGTTACCACTTAGAATCTGCAAAGAGGAAGGGAATGTTAGCTGAATTTACAATAAATGTAATCATATTTAATATTTAACCCTTTGTGGGCCAGTGGTTCCAGAAGGGACCACAAATCGACTATTTTAATGACTCATAGATATAAATTAGTATTATGGTTTTCCATTCCATCATGCAAAAGCTTTGTGATAGAGCCAGTCCCATATTCATCCAATTTCGGTAGTCATTGTGATCATCCCTTTACTGTTACTGCGTTTTAGAGAAATGACATTTATTTCTATTCTTCAAGTCATCCATAATAACTTTTTGTACCTATCTGTCACAATGCTTAAGTTTTAATAGTCGACGGACTATGTTATAATTTATAGCTTGACCTGTTTTTACAAAATGCTGATTTTGGATCAATTTCAACACCACCACTAGATTAATTCTATATTTCTTTTTGCACTTCATAGATTTAAGTTGTAGCAGCACATTGTAGTAAATACTGTTAAAACATTGAGGGTTGTCACTAGTATCTGAAATAAGTCTGTTTATCTTTCCTGGTTGTTGAGTAGCCGCTAAATGAACCTTACGTTGTGGGTGCCTAGATAATGGACTACAGAATTTCTAAAAAACAGCAACTACCTTTGGGAGCCTGAACGCCTGTGGTTTGGTTGATGCAAAATGCCAAATTATTCAATTTTACGTCAATTTATGGTAGTAGTAATATTTTGTCGGACATAGAAAGTTCAACCTAATCAACTATAATTGATAATTATCACTATTATCACCTTATATGTGTCCAAAATCATATATTCATATTCGGATAAGTTTCACCTTACTTTGAATGCTGACAAAGCACTTTACCTGATTGCTTCAAATCATCCTAAGGTCTTAATTCTATATTAGTTGAGTCTCTATTGTGAAAACGACCGCGTACCAAAACTGATTGTATAAGAACTTCGTGGTTACTAATATCCTCCTAATCATTTCGAGATATAAACATCATCTGCCTAGAGTGTTGAGTCACATGAGGTGACTAGGAGTAGAATCTCCACAAAGAATATAAAGTCTGTTTTTACAGAGAATCACAAACCAGTTAGAGCCAATCAGTATTCCCCATTGCAGTTGTCAAACTATTTCTGACTAGTACTGGCCAATCAAATTGACGCTGACTAGTTTGTGATTGCTGTAAAAACAGACCTATAAAAACAAATAATTTCGAACGAGTTGTACTGTACTTACGCATATACGATACTGTATGAGAGCAAGAAATGCTATGATGGTATCCAAACTGAATTGTTATGGAAAACTCAATATGAAACATTTACATATATCAAAGATGCGAGATATCAAAAAGTTCATAGAGAGTTTATAGGGAATAGCTTTATTCCTGATTGTGCCTTTATGTAGCATAATTTACCTCCATACCTACAAACATTGATACAAAACTACTTGGGTCTACTACAGTATCATGCTACTCAAGTGAAAAATGAAGCCTTGTTTATTTAATCATTTGTAATATGTAATATGTGATATGTAATATGTAATATGTAATATGTAATGTGTAATGTGTAATGTGTAATGTGTAATGTGTAATGTGTAATGTGTAATGTGTAATGTGTAATGTGTAATGTGTAATGTGTAATGTGTAATGTGTAATGTGTAATGTGTAATGTGTAATGTGTAATGTGTAATGTGTAATGTGTAATGTGTAATGTGTAATGTGTAATGTGTAATGTGTAATGTGTAATGTGTAATGTGTAATGTGTAATGTGTAATGTGTAATGTGTAATGTGTAATGTGTAATGTGTAATGTGTAATGTGTAATGTGTAATGTGTAATGTGTAATGTGTAATGTGTAATGTGTAATGTGTAATGTGTAATGTGTAATGTGTAATGTGTAATGTGTAATGTGTAATGTGCAATGTGCAATGTGCAATGTGCAATGTGCAATGTGCAATGTGCAATGTGCAATGTGCAATGTGCAATGTGCAATGTGCAATGTGCAATGTGCAATGTGCAATGTGCAATGTGCAATGTGCAATGTGCAATGTGCAATGTGCAATGTGCTATGTGCAATGTGCAATGTGCAATGTGCTATGTGCTATGTGCAATGTGCAATGTGCTATGTGCTATGTGCAATGTGCAATGTGCAATGTGCAATGTGCTATGTGCAATGTGCAATGTGCAATGTGCAATGTGCAATGTGCAATGTGCAATGTGCAATGTGCAATGTGCAATGTGCAATGTGCAATGTGCAATGTGCAATGTGCAATGTGCAATGTGCAATGTGCAATGTGCAATGTGCAATGTGCAATGTGCAATGTGCAATGTGCAATGTGCAATGTGCAATGTGCAATGTGCAATGTGCAATGTGCAATGTGCAATGTGCAATGTGCAATGTGCAATGTGCAATGTGCAATGTGCAATGTGCAATGTGCAATGTGCAATGTGCAATGTGCAATGTGCAATGTGCAATGTGCAATGTGCAATGTGCAATGTGCAATGTGCAATGTGCAATGTGCAATGTGCAATGTGCAATGTGCAATGTGCAATGTGCAATGTGCAATGTGCAATGTGCAATGTGCAATGTGCAATGTGCAATGTGCAATGTGCAATGTGCAATGTGCAATGTGCAATGTGCAATGTGCAATGTGCAATGTGCAATGTGCAATGTGCAATGTGCAATGTGCAATGTGCAATGTGCAATGTGCAATGTGCAATGTGCAATGTGCAATGTGCAATGTGCAATGTGCAATGTGCAATGTGCAATGTGCAATGTGCAATGTGCAATGTGCAATGTGCAATGTGCAATGTGCAATGTGCAATGTGCAATGTGCAATGTGCAATGTGCAATGTGCAATGTGCAATGTGCAATGTGCAATGTGCAATGTGCAATGTGCAATGTGCAATGTGCAATGTGCAATGTGCAATGTGCAATGTGCAATGTGCAATGTGCAATGTGCAATGTGCAATGTGCAATGTGCAATGTGCAATGTGCAATGTGCAATGTGCAATGTGCAATGTGCAATGTGCAATGTGCAATGTGCAATGTGCAATGTGCAATGTGCAATGTGCAATGTGCAATGTGCAATGTGCAATGTGCAATGTGCAATGTGCAATGTGCAATGTGCAATGTGCAATGTGCAATGTGCAATGTGCAATGTGCAATGTGCAATGTGCAATGTGCAATGTGCAATGTGCAATGTGCAATGTGCAATGTGCAATGTGCAATGTGCAATGTGCAATGTGCAATGTGCAATGTGCAATGTGCAATGTGCAATGTGCAATGTGCAATGTGCAATGTGCAATGTGCAATGTAATGTGTAATGTGTAATGTGTAATGTGTAATGTGTAATGTGTAATGTGTAATGTGTAATGTGTAATGGGTAATGTGTAATGTGTAATGTGTAATGTGTAATATGTAATATGTAATATGTAATATCATCACTCAAAGAAAAACACTGTATTTTATTTCCAACGGTACAAACAAGTCGAAAACTCAATCTTCCCTGAAGATGCCCAAAAGATACAAGCCACTCTTGTTGGCGAAACGTCAAGCAGCGAAACGGAGCGTATTAACGCCGGCCAAGCAGTTCAAGAACCACCAATTTATCGGACCATGGAGGGCCACGAAAATCTTATACAATGCAATAGCTTCGGTGTTTATGGACAGTATTTCTACAAAAGTGAGATGCCAACTCTTCAGTATAAGACTGGCTTTAACGCAGTACCTGCAGATAAGTAGGTCTGGAGAAATCTCAAAAAACAATATCACACAAGGCCCTATACCTATACTATAAAAATGAGCCGATTATGACCTTTAAAATAAATAGGCTAACTAACCATCTTCTCAGTGAGATTGCGTGGTAAACAGGTATAACCTGCTCTCCAAAACAAAACTCCTGCGACTTTGAATTACAGATAAAGTCTAAACATTCGATTGTTGCTTTTATTTGTAATTGTAATACCTGTCAAATGTTATATCGTAAATAAATACCGTGGAATATCAGAAATAAACATTAATTTTCTGCAAAGCTTCCTTTAGATGTTTAAATACTTATTTTCTTTGCTTTATAAACGTTGAAGAACTTTTGCGACTTGGCCTGTATCGTAACCCCTCGAGAAACAGCATAAATATCCTGAAGAGTTTCCGTAGTTCATAAAAAAGCAAAAGTATTCCTTTACTTGATAAAAATTGAGTCGTAAATTTTAGATTTACTTAGTCAGCTGAAGACGAAGAGAATTTACATTTTAAGGTGGAATCTTAGCGTAGACGGAGTCAAGTAGAGCGTTTTCTTAGTGCCAACTGATTTTATGGGTGCTCTAGATACTGAATAATAAGTATATACGAGGGTATACAGTTGATCTGGAAAGGTAAACAAAACTGAATGTAATTGCTGTTTGTTTTTGTTTTGTTTGCCCTTACAAAAGCGGATCAGGGATGGTAGAGTTAAACCAAAACAGCTTTAATTAAATCTATTATTTTACACTGTTAGCGCCTACTGTCTTTGTTAGAATAGTTAACCAATGCATCGACATTATCAAAATCTCGATAATTAATTTGATAAGAAATGTTTGAAATACTACACACTCAGTGAACATACACGTTGCCGTCAAATTTGGTGATCCATTTTTTTCGAATATTCCCGATAAAAAATATTTCGTGAACATGAAGCCTAAAAAGCCTCCTAGGGAAGATTAAAGTTTAAAGACTTTCACAGACTGGCGCGAATGTTTCGCGACGACTGCGAATAATTCGCGTCGGTAAAAATCGCACCATATTGTTAACGTAGCGGCATAAGTGCCTCTTTAGACCTGTACGATTTTTTCCGTGTCGACTGCGGATCTGACTTCACCGCGAATACAATTTTGCCTCTGACTGACTAGTTAAAATAATCAGTTTTATAAACAAAATTTCGGTGGCGGTTTGTCAGCCCGGAGCTACGATTTAATTATTTCTGTTAGCACCTGTACTGTGCTAGTTTTGATGTGGTCTTTACTAATTTCATGTAATTATCCTTGATGTTACTTGGTTGACGGGCGAGAAAACAAGATGAGACAAAAAGTAAAGTCCAAAGGAGTCACTTCACGTCCATCGATTTGGCTGCCACACGTTGGTTGATTCAATTTAAAAAATAATGTAAAAAGTGAGAAAACTGAAGATGTGAGTTGGATTTGGCATGCTGTGGATTTATCAATTTCAGCAATATCTGCAGCTGTTTGTAACATACATACATTCTAATGGTATTTATCCACCGACAGGTTATCCCAGTGAACTTCTCTTCCAGGAGTTCAATATCTGTTCGTTAAAGCAGAGGAGAGATGACTATGCGACCAGGTTCATGAGTAAGATATTGCACAATCAAATTGATTGTTGCGATATCTTACATAGACCTAATTCCCTTGTTTCAAGAAAACACGCCAGAGCTAACCAAACCTTCTACATGAGAACTCCTAGAATCGACTTACTTAAATTTTCTCCAATCTATAACCTTCACGCATGTTGCAACAGAGCAGCAGATACCTTTGATATCTTTCGGTGTCCCATTATCAAGCCTTGATCTCCCTCTCCTGATTGTTGTTTTATACTTTTAATTTATGTATGTATATAGTGTATATGGCTTTTTATTGTTTTGTAAGCCTCATATGTATATGTTTTTTGTTGGTATTATACAGGGTGAGTTTTTATTACCGGCTCGGTCGATAACTCCACTACTGTAGAAGATAGCGAAAAAAAATGTATATAAAAATTGTAGCCACGGATATGCTCCTTGCTCAGAAAATATTTTGATTTATACAGGGTGATCCATAACTACGTGGTCATGCAAACATGCATTTTTTTAAATGAGACACCCTATATATTATCCCATATTCAAATTCTACTAATGATTTCCGTTCTTCCAGTATAGGGTATTGTTACATTATACAGGGTGCTTCAAAAGTTATGATCATTTTTGTATCCAAATCACGGTCAAATGAACGTACTGTATATCAAAAAGTTATTAATCAAAAAAAAATTGTTTACATGAGAAGATTAGAAATATCCTCTAGTTTTAAAATACGTTATAAAAAAATCCCGCGACGCATATTCGTATACAGGGTGATGTAGAATGCAAAATCTAGATTTTCTCTCTTTTTTTAAATCTAACCCCCAATATTTTATTATACCAAAGAATTGCTTTTAATATGCTCTTTCATCCTTGTATAGCACTTATTATGGCTGCATTCATTAGTTTCTGAGATATTTCGATTTTTCTACAAATTTTAAATATACCTTCTATTTCTTTAATAAAATTTATTTATTTTGAGAAAATACTACCAAATTTTGTTTTTGCTTAACAAACAACTAAAATATAAAGCGATAATAATACTTGATCAAGTCAAAACACTGAACTAACGAGATAATATAGGTCAAGAGTGCTGAGGAAACAATTTTATAGACGTCATGCATAATTATCAAGCATATGTATTAGGTAGGCTATGAAATATGAAACGACACAGTCCAAATAAAACGATTCTTCAATCTTTCAAACGCACTAGTTTCAGAGTGCCTCCGTTCTGGATATTGCTATTCATAGTTGATATATTCTAGAGGTAAGTAGACAATTTCTCAAAGATTCTCCTAAATACCCTCAATGGAAAAATTAATTTTCAAAGCTAGTTTTTCACATAGTACGGAATTATTGAGTAGGTTATGAAAACTGTCAATTTTTCAAAGCCTACCTGATAAAACTACTGGATAATTATGCATGACGCCTACAAAATTGTTTCCTCAGCATACTTGACTTTATTATCTCGATGATTTAGGGTTTTGACTTCATCAAATACTATCAAGACGTTATAATTTAGTTGTTCGTTAAATAAAAAACAAATCAGATAGTACTTTCTCAAAATAAATAAATTTCAGTACACAAATAGAGGCTATATTTTAAATTTACCGAAAAATCGAAATATCTCGGAAACTGATGGACGTAGGTACAACAAGTGCTATACAAAGATGAAAGAGCATATTAAAAGCAATTCTTTGGGATAATAAAATGTTGGGGATTACATTTGAAAAAAAAGAGAAAATTTGGATTTTGCATTCTACATCACCCTGTATACCAATATGCGTCTCGGGCTTCTTTTATAGCCGATTTTAAAACTAGAGGATATTTTTAATCTTCTCATGTAAAAAAAATAATTTTTGATTCATTATTTTTTGATATACAGTACGTTCATTTGTCCGCGATTTGGATATAAAAATGGTCATAACTTTTGAAACACCCTGTATAATGTAACAATGCCATATATTGGAAGAACGGAAATCATTAGTAGAATCTGAATATGGAATAATATATAGGGTGTCTCATTTAAAAAAAATGCATGTTTGCATCACCACGTAGTTATGGATCACCCTGTATACATATAAATATTTTCTGAGCAAGGAGCATAGCCGTGGCTACAACTTTTATATACAACTTTTTTCGCTATCTTCTGTAGTAGTGGAGTTATCGACCGAGCCGGTACTAAAAACTCACCCTGTATATTATTTTTTTGTGTAATTCTCCTAGCCTTTAATTCGCGTTGGCTCTTGGGTGGCGTATCTAAATAAATAAATCAATAAATAAATACTTTGGCACAAAAGCAAAGTACAGGTAGAATTTGCGGCATTGCTGAGCATGCATGGTTTCTTAAAAAAACAATAGCTTATTTTTGTATGACTAGGAAGCCTTTATTGATGTTTATGCACCTTGCAGTTTTCGGTGCTGTATTATTCTGAAGTCTCTGTTGCAAAACCTCAACAGTTCCTTCGCTGAACCTAGATGTTGTTCAAAATATTTATTGAATTTTAATCAAATTGATCTGTCTTTCTTCGCTGTGAATGGTGTTAAATTGACTTGACCAGCAGTAATTCTACATTTCTTATTTAGAAACTAAAATAAACAATATTCGTATGTATGATCATGTGACAGCTGCAATATCATCAATGAAATCGTCAAAAATCCTGCAGTCCTATCAGTATAGTTTAATGACATTTGCAGTTAATATACTGGAGACGTCCACTCCAGCATATCATGAAGAACAGCTAGTTACACGACGTGTGATTCATGATTTGAGCACTCTCTGTCAATTCCACATGCCTCGGCATAGGACAGCCGTGTTTCAGCGCTACTTTACATACAATCAAGCTCTAATATAAAAGACAATTTCACTAAAAAGTCACAAAAATTAAAAAACCATATGTTACTTGATATCAGCTATTATTTCATTATTATTGCAAAAAGTTGTGATTAGTTAGGTTAGTTTGTTCTTTTGAATGACCTGGTTAAGCATGTATCACCTCAGACCAGATTTTGCTATTCATATTTGTGGAATAAAGTTGTTATTATTATTAGTATTATTAAACTATTTGGCTTATTTTATTTTCGCAGCCATTTACTTTTCAGGCTATTATTCAACCACCTACCACATGAGTCAAAGAGGACGGTTGACATTAAGAAATCTTCAGGCTTTCAATGACAGCGTTCTGATGTTGCTGCAAAAAAACTAAAAACCTACGGATTAGCAAGAGCTTCAGTTTTTAAGTTAGCCTCCCTCAGAGGCTGTAAGCATATGGCGCTGAAGAAGCGCTGCGAGAGGATAAGTATCTGTGCACGTTATATTTAAAACGCTGTATGTTGTAGCCAAATTCCGCTGCAGCTCATTCCACAGCGTCGTAGTTCCTCAAAAGAATGAATGCTGAAGGAGACTGGTCGGGTATTACGGAACCCGACCTGGTAAGGATGAGCTCGCGTGTTCTTAGTTCGGATGGCCTTCGATGTTAGGTTCTTTCCAACAGGCCTGAATACCGTACAATGTATCGTCACGGACATGCGCACAACGTGATGTGCGTTCCAACGCGTTTTGTGACCGTTCATGAAACGGTCCATAAAGCGTTCCAACAGATTTCGTTACCGTTCATGGGACGGTCTCTGTACGGTCAAATCGATACTTGGTCCAGAGTAAGGACTGAGAGGACTGATATGCGCAGTAGAAAGTGAATCGCCCGCTTGGCGCACAATTTCGTTTTGCCATTTCTATGCGCCTTCTGTTTTCTTGCTTCCTTGAGTCTTGAGTGACGAGATTGAGTATGATTTGATTTTGCTTCTTTTGTTTTTGCCGTTGCTTGTTGTTTGGCTGGCTCATTTGTTGACCGAAACTTCACCAAAGCCAAAAATGGAAATAGAACAAACAATAATGTTATACACGGTATGTTATGATAAATTCGGTCATTTTTATGGAAAACATAAGCCAGGTTTTTTGTTTATAGAGCTACAGGAATACCTGGTTGTGAGTGGCAACCATTATTCATGGCTAAAATTACCCAAATAATCCTCTTTTTTGGTTGTGGTTGATAGACTAACACAAAGTCATCGTCAGAAAACTCAGGCCCCGATCAATTTTAATAAAGCTCTTGGCGTCTTGGCTTTTGACGGTGGCTTTTGAAATGAAATCGAGGTTAGTTTTTTTGATAGCTGTCAGAAGTGACACGAGTCCAGTCAAATAAGAGAAAAAACCGTTGCAACAGATTTTCCTGTTTGTGCGGTCACGAAACCATCTAAAATCAACGCATGCGCACCACAAACGATCCGAACAGTTTCGTGACGGTTCAATGGACGGTACAAAATATGCTGTTGGGAAGAACCTGTTACTAATTACGAGAGCTGTAAAACAGGGACAGTTCAGCCACCCTTCTTAGATGTTTTAGGCTGTGGAGGTCCTTTTCGAGGTTAGGCGTAACGATCAGTCTAATTTCTCTCTTCTGGTTAGTGTCCAGAAGCGTTGGAGAGTGCTTCGGAGCTAAAGACTAAACCCTTTATTCGACAAAACGATCAATTGAGTTGGTAGCCATTTATATTGCGTAATATTATCAAACTTCTGCCTCGAATCAAAGAGAACTGTTGATTTTAAAAAAGCCTTCAGGCTGTCAAAAGCCTTCAGTTGCCACAAAAGAATAAAAATGGCCCGGAGCATCAACTCGTTTCCAATAATACATTAATTCCATTCCAATAATTACAAAAAAGACGCCGAATATCGATTGGCCGCTGCCGTAGACATTGTTTTTTAATTATCGCTATTTTCTTTTCGCAAATCGTCGCATGAATTTTAATGTATTCAAAGTAAATCGGCATCGAACGATAAATTAGGGACGGAAAAGGAAAAAAAACGGCAGGGAAACTTCTCCAACACCGTATTGAGTCGCAGATACGCACACGGGCGTAGATAGAAAATTTTCTCAGGACCGGTTTCTCAATGAACAGTTAAATATTTATCTGCAAGATAACAGCAACTGTTAGATAAATTGTTTAAATAATTGAAGGCTAAACTTACGAAGTCACGTAAATCTTATCTGACAGTTGTATCCAAAGCAACGCTATCTAGCAGATATCTACCTGACACTTTAACTGGACATTGAGAAACCGGCCCTAAGTAGACTAAAAATTTTAGGATGCCACCGAAAGCAGTGAACCAACAAAAACAACTACTCCTCCGTAGCCAGAATTTCACTTCGGGTGGTGTACATAAATTCAACTGTTTCAGAATTTTCCTATTCTCATCAACATAAAAACTAAAATTTGGCATAACCTAAGTCGGTTAACCTGGACCGAATAACCGGTTACACCAATAACTGATTATATTTCACACTATAGAATAGAGGTTAGGTTCAGCAGACATAATGACATACATCCATCTTCAAGGAGTGCGAATACAGCGTAAGTTTTGTGAGATATTTCTTTGAAGCACACATAGCTTTGCCATAGAATGCGTGCGGCATAAGATATGACGCTGCGACGCATATGACACAAAACACTTGGTATTCCTCATCATCGCTTGGGAATTGTGCAGGGCATGCGTACTGTCTGAATCAAGACGCCATAAGGCTAGTACGCACACCATTAACGGTTTTGGGACGGTTCTAGAGCGGTAAATCACCGCCTGTAGTTTCTTTCCCCCCCCCCACATGGAACCATAAAAGGAAACAAAACAATAGGCGTAGGAAAGAGCTTACGCTAAAATACAATTTTCAGATCGTACAAAATATGAGAATAACCGACTTTCGGTTATTCACTAAAAAACAGGTTATTCGGTTTAACCGCCAGTAAAAAATAACCTGTTTATAACAGGTTGATCAATATGCTATAACCCTTTATTCCAAAAACCGTTTTTTTTTGCCCATCCCTAACTCAACATGTTCTACACTCTACACTCTTCATTACAGTCATGCGCAGACGACACTCAGCTGCTGTACGTTTTTCTCAAATTTTTCTGTCCTGAATTTTTCCTAAAGCGTCCATAGAAATCAATAAAGTTCTTGAATCAGTTTGAAAATATTTACTTCAAAATAGTCTAATTATAAATGCTTATAAATCTATGGGCTTCCTGTTTTATCAGAACTTTAGAAAAGAAGTCCTAAAAGCTGGCTTAAAAATGAACATTGATAATAAAACTCTTCATTTTTCTTAAAGTGTCAAATGATTTATGTAGGTAACACCTAAGCAACCGTGTGATTGCTCACGATCAACCAACATAACTACTTATGTGACTACTTCAAAGGACTATTTGGCGATATCTTGCCACAATCCTAGTTTCTACATCGTTTTGCCACAGTGGTTGCGACATGATTCCATAACACCAGACACGAGAGCCCAAGAAAGAATTGAAGCAATCGATTTCTACCAGTAGTTGTCAATTTGTGAAAAACTTTTTAATTTATCGATCTGTTTCGTAAGTAAGCCTCATGTAACTTTTAAATAACTTCTACCAGTGATTTCTTAAACTATTCAACGATTGTTCACAAAACCTTTGAGAAGCTAATTGGTTAGAAGTAAACTGACACCTCGTTATGAAATACAAAAAGCTGAATAACATATACAGGGTAAAACCTAAATTGATGCTTCCTTTTAAGCTATTTATAGAAGTCGTAGGGATAGACAACTTTTTCAAATAACTTTTCTCCGAAAACTAATTAAATATAAGAGAGATACAGAATAAAGAAAAGCAAATCTGGGCTTGTGCTTCTAGATGGACAGACTCATAGCCAGGATTTCACCTCAGGGGGCTCACTTGCTCAATCATCTAACTTGCGGGGGGGGTTGAATCTGGGAGCCGTCAGGTATCATCAACAACATCCTACTGAAGGACGTATTTGGTATTAGGAGTAGGACGTCCTTTTTTGGCGAGCAAAAAAGGTTTCCGTTTCTCAAACGTCCTAGAAGAATAGTAAAAAAGTGTCACCATTAGAGCAAAAAAAGATTTTGAGGCTCCTACCCGCTATGAAAAAACCGAACAGCTGACGGCGCTACCTAAGGGTACCTGTATTCGAAATATTCAAAGCCTTTTTTCAACTATCTACCCCCCCCCCCCCCAAGCAGCTGGAGGGCTTGAGCTCGATATATTTTTTGCTGATTGTTATCCATTCTTTGAAATTAAGAAATAAGCAATATCAAACATAGAATAACCAGATATTAAATATATACCTATTATACCCTACTGTAAGTTGAATTTAAAAATGATTTCTTCTCTGAATTCTGAGCACAAACCTAATACTCGTGCACATAAATTCAATTGTTTCAGATTTTCCTTATTTTCATGAACACCAAAGCAAGCAAATTTGGCATAAACTTGAAATTGCTACATCTAGCTTTTCAACGATGTATCACTAGTTTGTTAATTAATTGCGTTTGTTGATATTGCATATTTGTCAATTATTTGATAAGCAAGACTTAGAACTAAAATAGTGGACAGTGAATACCTAGAAACCCTAAATTGTTTGAATTTGTTTCGATCCCTTGAATATTTTACCCAATAATTGATCACCTCCAAACTTTATTGAGACGGTTTCTCCCAAGCTCGTAGTCTAGTAATTGTGGCATTAAAGTTTAAACAGTTAGAAATATATAAATGACTTAAATATTTTATAACTTTCGAGTGGTGGGGGGGGGCTCCCTGGCTCCGTGCCTGCTAGACGCACCCAGTTTATGTCTACTTTTCGCTCGGATTTTGGTTTTATCGATCAGAAATTATAACTGTCAATTCGTGCACTAGTCACTATCAGTTTATTGTAGTTAATTTCAAATTGGCAAATTCTAATGATGATTCATAATAATGTGCCACTTTCAATTTAGAACTAACAACGATAAACAAAAAGTGACTACTACATTACCTGACACGTGCAATGCTTAATCGATTTGACAAAAAACCTAGCAAAAAGCTAGACATGAACAGACTAGGTACGTCTTCAGAAAAAAGTCCAGATATACCTTTGTTGTTATGTATCTAGCGTATTTTTCAGTTTTCTCAAAAAAGTTATTGGAAAAAGCTATCTATTTCAACAACATCTATGCACAGTTGAATAATGTATCAACTTGGGACTCACCCTGTATATTAAGGAAATTAAAATCTCTATTCATTTATACATTGCAAAAATTTGAATATTTCCGGTACAGCGATTTGGATAACTCAGCCTTTCTGAAGATTCTTGTGCTACGTTATTGTCTACGTTGAGTGGAAAAGCGAAGGAAAAAACGTTTATTTAACTTGCCCGGTTCCATCCAATATAAGAGGAGCTCAAAGCCCTTACAATGCAAATTTATCGAAGGGCAGGGATTACCCAAAGTTAGGTGCGAAGGTGTGATGGAGTACAGAGGAGCATTAGCACTGTATAATCAAGAACCGATCAGTAAGCTCCTACTCGAACTTTTAACCTTGTGAAAGTTTTGCCACTTACTCCAAAAACGTAGTGCCTGACATAGCCTAAAACTTGTTCTTCGCTTTTTTATTATTCATGTCATACAGGATGAAACTGTAGGGGAAAGCGGAACTGCTAGGCAGTACATTTTTATAAAAAATATAGAAATAGAGAGAAACCTTAAATCCAAAGCAACTGTTATTCCCCAAACTTTTTCAAATGGGTGTTGATGTCTAATGCACCTTTCAATTTCTTATACATATCTGTGTGCTTTTAGAAAATACGAAGATTCAAAAAAGCACAATAAAAAATGTATCCAACTTCGTCCAAATTTATGAATAATATAATAGCTGTATGCATTGTGAAATAAAAAGAACGGCAATTTTGAGCGCGAAGATTTTATACTAACCGCGAGATATCAGACATATTTTCGTCAAACGAAACTGAGACTTAAAACTTCGACTGGATTTGTAATCATCACCTTGAAATTATCCGAAATGCGAGGTTTCATCATAATAGAAAGCCAAATAGAGATTTTCGATTTTTTTAGGTACTCCCGCCCGCCGAGAGATCTAAAACCTTGTATTTTCGTCAAACGAGACTGAGACTTAAAACTACGACTGGATTTGTAATCATCACCTTGAAATTATCCGAATGCGAGCTTTCATCTTAATAGACAGTCAAATAGAGATTTTCGATTTTTTTAGGTACCCCGCCCGCCCGAGAGATCTGAAATTTTTTATTTTCGTTAAACGAGGCTAAAACTCAAAACTGCGACTGGATTTGTAATCAGCACCTTGAAATTATCCGAAATGTCAGGTTTCATCGTAATAGAAAGCCAAATAGAGATTTTCGATTCTTTTAGGTAGGTACTCCCGCCCGCCCGAGAGGTCTGAAATTTTTTATTTTCGTCAAACGAGACTGAGAATTAAAACTGCGACTGGATTTGTAATCATCACCTTGAAATTATCCAAAATGCAAGGTTTCGTCGTAATAGAAAGCCAAATAAAGATTTTCAATTTTTTTAGGTACTCACGCCCGCCCGAGAGATCTGAAGTTTTTTACTTTCGTCAAACGAGACTGAGACTTGAAACTGCGACTGGATTTGTAATCATCACTTTGAAATTATCCGAAATGCGAGGTATAGATTTGAGTCTCATTTTTTTCTCAGGTTAATTTTGAATTGCTATATCAAGCAGCTCTAAAATAAACACGCAAAAATTCGAAACTAATCGCACGGCAAGTATGTATGTAAAATTATATTCCAATGGCACCAACGCTTCATAATATTTTAGTTGATAGGTTTGCTTTCATTGAAAAGGCTTTGTTGCCTATAGGAATGATGTCAGTAGAGGTCGCTGAAAAATAAACACTTTCGGTCATACCGTCAGCGTTATGCTCGAAAATTCAGCAGAGAGTCTTGCAATCTATATAATAGGTAAATTTTTACTTACGGGTTGTTTCTTGGTTATTCCTTCCTTTGGTTGAAGTGTGAAATAAAATGCAACATGCTTTTACTAGGACGTTTCGTCTGGGTTTCTAGACTTAATTAGCAATTATATTTAGAACAAAGAATGTAGGAAAGAATTTACTTGACTAAATTCAAACGGCGCTCTCACTGTGGAACTTGTTGGAAGTTAAGTTAACAACAATAATTGTTCTAAATATTATTGAGCTTAAACAAAATACGTGCGTACGTACGTAATAAGAAAAAAAGGCGTCTAGCTTTGGGATAGATCTCTGGACCTTTGGATTACAAAACACGAACTTCACCATTGCACCAAGGAGCCTTTACATTTCGTTTGCTCAAAACTATAACATGAATACATGGACACATACCACTTTGTAATGTTATTCATGATTTCAAATTGTACTAATAAAAAATAGCGATACTGACAAAACCGGATTTTTCTCGGACTAGCTTTTTCATGCTGATTCGGAATCTGTGTTTAGTTTTTTTTCAGCACCTGTAGTTTTGGCTATCTTTTGTATACGGATAGACGGACGGACGGACAGACGGATGGAGGGACACAGGTTCTGCATAAACTCTCTTCAGTGACTTCAGTGACTCACTGAGAGCTAAAATGTAAAATCCATCACCCACAAATGTCCGTAGGTTTACCTATTTACTTACTTAAAGTTGAACAAAATAGGCCAAAAGCAAACATCTGGGGGCGGAATTTTACATTTTTTGTTCTAAATACAACTGCTGATAAAATCTAGGTGCCTAGACAAAACGTCCTAGAAAAAGCAAGTTGTATTTTACTTCACTTTTCAACCAAAGGAAAGAATAACCAAGAAACAACCCGTAAGTAACAATCTCACTTCCTGAGAAAACCATAGAAGAATATTATTATTATTAAGCAGCTTATTACTCAACTTGGATCCACTGCTTAATGGTATGATACCCACTCCCAGAAGAAAAACTACTAAACCATCCCTCAAAGAAACTGTTGGGATACTTTTGCCTGTGAAAACTGTATATTAATCTCGTTTATTTTATGGTGAAGACATTACAGAAGAAGTACATGACGACTTTTCAGATGAATCGAGTTTTTCGCTTTCAATATAAATCCCTGTATGTGTTCGGTTAGAAAAACGACCGCTATACAGCTTATGAGAGTCTCCAGGTAATGGTAAGCCCTGGTCACTGTAGAATGATACCCTATTGTCTCCCTCACCCTCGTGTCCGAGTCCATTTCTATTCTAAGTCAAAGCCGTTTGAAACTACCTCGGTGTTTAACGAGAATCGTCGATTGGTACATGCACAGAATTTCTATCTGGAACAACCGTGTCTGACGAACAGTATGGTTGGCCGACCAGTTGGTTCATTTATAGCCCAGTGGAGAAGGACCGAAATCCCATATCTCAGTATATGGGAAAAGAAAAAACACAAACTCAATCTTAGAGATGTTCTCAAAAGACTAGGTTCTTTATGGAACTGTACTGTATACACACATGAAAATACATTCTCGGACGAAAATGTGTGCTTTCAGTCAAGTACCTAGCTATAGCTGTAATGACCTTAAACCAAGAATGTGACACGTTTAGTCATATAATCTTGAAAACGCCTCTACCTATAATATTGACTGAAGATTCCATAGTCTTGAAGCAAACAGCTGAATATTTTGGTTTTCTTTGAAGAAACGTCTACGGGCTTCTGTATAAGCGAGAGCCTTACACAGTACAAAACTTAGGGGGGGAAACGTTTTCTACTTTTTTTGGGTGGGAGTGAAAATTGGGGTAGTTGGAGGAAGTTGGGTTGGGTTGTAAAAACTGAAAAATTTCTTGCATTCATAATGGGCTGTCCATTGACCACTGAATGAAAAACCTAGCGGCATAATACACTCTTTTTAGGCCCATCCGAACATTGCCTTGCTTATTATAGAAATCCAGGGACTTAGAATTTGTGATGTATTTGTTACGAGATTGTTTGAGATCGTTCTATATTGCGTAATGTGAAAATTATTGAACTGGTTTTAATAAAATTTTGACACAGTATTACTACCGCGGCGTGGATGGAAAGCCCGTATATTTCGAAAAAATCGTGTCAGTCGCGGCGCAGCAGTAATAAAAAAAGAAAAATATAAAAACAGCTTCAACTTTTGTTTTTGGGCGTTTTAGGGGCTGCTGATCATTTTCTACAATTTTGGGGTGGGGGGCGAGTTTGGGGTGGTTGAAGGGGGGGGTTCGGGTGGGGGAGTTGTAAAGCTGAAACATTTGTTGTGTTCATAATAGGCTATCCATTGACTTGTAAATGAAAAACCATTTGCCATAATACTTTTTTTATGCCCATCCGAACATTGCCTTGCTTATTATAGAAACGAAAGGGCTTGTGGGATTTGTGATGTATACATACGAGATTGTTTTAGATCGTTCTATATTGCGTAACGCGAAAATTATTGAATTGACTTTAATGAAACTTTGACACAGAATTTACTACCGCGGCGAGAATGGAAAACGCGTCTGTTGTTGAGAAATCGTTTCAGTGGCGGCGCAGCAATAATAAAAAAACTAAGAATATAAGAACAGCTCAAGCTTCGCCTTTAGACGGTTTGGAGGCTCCTGGAAACTATTTAGCAGAGTTTTGCGTTAGATGTTTTTTTGCGGGCAGGTGGGCGATGATTTGGTCGCAAGGGGATTTTCAGACTACAGCTTCATGCAATGGGAAAATAATAAAATGACATTTTCATTGTGTGGGAAGTACTGAGTCAATCAACTTGACTCTATTTTTTTAGTTTAAAGGGAGTATATCTCTCTGTATCTACCCCACTGTAACAGGTACTTACAAACATTTTGTAAACTAATTAAATTAGTTCTTAATTTTAGAAAGGATTGTAGCTTTTGTGTATAGTGGTATAGTAGGTATAGCGTTTATTGTAAATATAAAATAAATAAAATACAATGAACAACAAGTGCCCCAAAAGAGTTAAAAACTTGTGCTTGGGTACAAGGTAATTGTTATAAAATAGAAACCACAAATAAGGGTTAATTCAGGAATATTTGTATTCTATAGATATTAGTAATAATAGGTATTACATATGTCTACAGGTTGGTGAATTTTAATGCCATTATTATTTACTATCCATTGCTTTAAACCACACTTAAATGAATTTAAAGGCACTAGACATGTTATGCTTTCTGGTATCTCATTGTATAGTCTTGGAGCAATAAATGTATGACATCGTAATAAAGTATTTTTCCTTGCTTTTGGTACAACATTACATGCATGTCTTATGTCATATTTATGTTCCTGTTTTGTCAGGTTTGATTTATTTTTATGTTGGTAAATGCCTAATGACATGAAAAATGTTTGGCGGATATCTAAAATTTTTGTTTTAGAGAATAACAAGTCACTAGGATATGTACATTTCACTTTATATAAAATTTTTATTAAACGTTTTTGTATAATTTCTACTGCTTTCATACTATTTTGACATGCTGCGCCTCACACCACAATACAATATCGTATATGACTATGAACAAGTGCTTCGTATACAATTATCATCTGTTCATAGGTAAGTATAGTGGAAAGGAGTTTAAATTTGCTTATAACGTAACGTATCTTTTTGACAACATATTCTGTATGCTCCTTCCATTTGATATGGCAGTCTAGATATATTCCTAATAACTTGATACTGGTGACTATTGATATAGGAGCTACCTGTCTACAACTGATCTGTAAGTTGGTGTATTTAGGTAAGCCGTTTGCGTACGACGCAAATGGAACAAAGTGATTCTTGCTGAAATTGACTGTTAAAAGTCGACTACTGAACCAGTTGAACATTTTTTTGAAACCATTTCCAGCCTTTGATTTTAGTATTGTCGAAGATATACCAGAGACATCCTTCTCGTTGACGGGGCTATATTCCCAATGTATTCCAGAAGGGGCATAGTGTAGTTGTTGAGTTAGGTGGGAAGTGCGTTTGGCACGCGAACGGTGTTGAATTGAAATCAGGGTAGTAGTCGATATATATCGGTATTACGTGTATATTGTCTATACGGGCATTCTCATATGGCAAGCATAATACCAGCTAATCTGTCACATGCAGACAAGGAGGATTATATATGCTAAATGCACCAAATGGATTCATAATTATCTTTGATCACCCGACGGCTTGTTGGTTTGCCGAGAACTATCCGTTTAGTAGGCCCTCAAAGGTACTCTGTAGTTCCAGTAACCGGATTGAGCGTGTTAAACAATGACACAGCAAGCAGATAGGAAGGATCATGCTCCACCCTTAAAACTTTCTTTCTCGCTTGGTCAGTGGCGTGCCGAAAGGGCCCGCAGGGCCCGCAGACACCATTCTGTGACTTTAGCGAAAGTCTGCCTTGTTGGCAAGCCTTAAACACTGAATTAAAAAACAGTAAAACTGTATGATCCACCTTAAAAAAACTATGTGCCACCAGATGGTCATCCAGGATCGAATCGATAACTTCATTAAAAAGTAACTATTATTTAGTAGTTGTTGAATGTTTGTCGAATCTAGCTATAATAGCAAAGAAAAATCTGATAGGGATGAGATAAAGGTCCTACAAAATAAAATAGAGAATTTTGAGTTTGTATTTTTATTAATATTTCAAAGAAAAATATGTGGAAACGTCAATTTACTTTCAAAATGTTCGCAAAAAAGTCATATAGATATCGGACAAGCCACAGATTTAATTGCATATGTTTCAGATAAATTAGAAAATTTAAGAAATAATCTTGAAAACATCTTTAAAACTTCATTAACAATGGCAAATTGGTTTTGAGCCACAATTTATAGACAAAAGAATTCGTATTACTAAAAATTTTCGATGAAATGCCGATTGATGCACCAATTGAGGATTAAGAAGAAGATTAAGTAAACATTTTAGATTTTTTGTGGGCGAACCTTAGGATCCGCGCGTCCGAGATTTTCCATTTTCTTTGAACGAGACTAAAACTCAAAGCAGCGCCCGGATTTGCAATTAGCGCCCTGAAGTTATGTATGGCACGATGTTTCGTCCTCATAGAAGATCAAATAAACATTTTAGATTTTTTGTGGGTGAACCACAGGATCCGCGCTTCCGAGATTTTCCATTTTCGTTAAACGAGACTGAAACTCAGAACAGCGCCTGAATTTGTAATTAGCGTCCTGAAGTTATGTAGGTCACGAGGTTTCGTCGTCATAGAAGATCAAATAAACATTTTAGATTTTTTGTGGGTGAACCTTAGGATCCGTGCATCCGAGATTTTCCATTTTCGTTAAACGAGGGTGAAACTCAAAACAGCGCCCGGATTTGCAATTGGCGTCCTCAGATTATGTAGCACACGAGGTTTCGTCCTCATAGAAGATCAAATAAACATTTCAGATTTTTTGTGGCTCAACTGCAGGATCCGCGCGTCTGAGATTTTCCATTTTCGTTAAACGAGACTGAAACTCAAGGCAGTGCCCGAATTTGTAATGAGCGTCCTCACATTATGTAGGACACGAGGTTTCGTCCTCATAGAAGGTCAAGTAAACATTTTAGATTTTTTGTGGTTGAACCTTAGGATCCGCGCGTCCGAGCTTTTCCATTTTCGTTGAACGAGGCTGAAACTCAAAACAGCGCTCGGATTTGCAATTATCGTCCTCAAATTATGTGGGACACGAGGATTCGTCATTATTGAAAGTCAAATAAAGATTTTAGATTTTTTGTGGTTGAAGCTTAGGATCCGGGCGTCTGAAATTTTCCATTTTCGTTACACGAGGATGAAACTCAAAACGGCGCCCGGATTTGTAATAGGCGTCCTTAAACTATGTAGGACACGAGGTTTCGTCCTCATAAAAGATCAAATAAACATTTTAGATTTTTTGTGGGTGAACCTTAGGATCCGCGCGTCCGAGATTTTCCATTTTGGTTGAACGGGGCTGAAACTCAAAACAGCACCAGAATTTGTGATTAGCGTCCTGAAGTTATGTAGAAGACGAAGTTTCGTCCTCATAGAAAATCAAATAAACATTTTAGATTTTTTGTGAGTGAACGTTAGGATCCGCGCGTCCGAGATTTTTCGTTTTCGTTAAACGAGGCTGAAACTCAAAACAGCGCCCGGATTTGCAATTATCGTCCTCAAATTATGTAGGACACGAGGATTCGTCATAATAGAAGGTCAAATAAAGATTTTAGATTTTTTGTGGGTGAACCTGTGATCCGGGCGACTTTTGGGACACCCTGGATGAAGTAAAAACAAAAAAAATCAAAAAGAATTCAAATAAAAAAAACTTAGTACCAATTAATTCAAGTGTAACGCAGGCACGATTTAATAAAATAAATAAATCTAATAAATTCTTGAAAATATAGTTCCAACATTCAGAACACCTTGGTTTTAAATCTACTATTCTACCTTTACATTTCCTGCTAGCTTGATTTTTGATACGTGTGAGCACATCTTCCTCGAAAGCCATCATTCAATCATTCAACCAAGACTCGGTTCACGTTTCACGCGGAGTATTTCCCTCTTGTGACAAGTCCTCAAAAATGGAACTCCGCGATAGCGTTTCACGATGTGCAGCTGAGTTCGCGGATATTTCTAGAAGGGGATGATCGATTCTCTTCACATATCCGGAAAAGGCACAAAGCACTGTCTTGCCACGATAAGGATATGTAAACTTGGAGGGTTTTCAAATAAAATATTGGATACGCCTTGCCATATAGTCACACGCTCACAGGCACCAACTTTATATTAAAGTCACAGAGGACATACACGGTGGCCCTTTGGATTTTCTTCAACCTACAGTAATAACTTCTTGGAGAATAGAGTTAGGTTAGGCGGAAGTGACTGGTGATTATGTTTCCTGCCGCTGCGACTCTATTGTGTCTATTGTGGCTATTGTGGGTCACACCTATTTAGAGTTCACCGTACGCATTTATACATTCCGTACATGTATACGGCACCTAGCATAATCCCATTGGTCAGATTTGAATTTTGAACCAATCAAACTTCGAGTACCGTATGTGTGTATGGAATTTAAATCAGTGCCATATGCACTTACGGAATGTAGTACTTAATGCAGCTGAAAATTTACAAATAGGAAAGCGATACAAGCGAAAATAATTTTTTAACTATATATTAAACTGCAGTAAACTTTATTACAAATTAAGTTAGAGTATTTTTAAGAAATGTTAAATGTAATAATTGCAAAAATCTGGTATTAAGTATTGAGTTTCAATGGGCAAACGAAACATACATTACTTACAAGACTAAAGACATTAAAGAATATAACAAAACAAAAAACCGTTATATAAAATCAGTGGGATGAACCGTGTTTAATTGCATTGGGTTACAGTACATAAAAAACCTTCCCAAGCAGTGCTTGTCCTCACCTGCTTTAATCGATTGAAAAACGTTTGAATTGTTGAAGTAGAAGTGCCAAATTCGCCATTTTTTGAAATTATTAAATCAAGAACATTCTGAAAGTTAATGGAATCCTCAGCATTTGTGACCATCTCAGTTGTATCTGACAGTTTTTCCACTCCTGCATTATCAATAACGTTTGTGGACACTAAATTATTTTGTGGAGTTATGAATACCTCGTTTTCAGCTGCAATCCCACAAATCGTTGATGGTTTTGAGACCAAAGGTTCGTAAAATGCTAACGGCTGGACGTTATCACCAAAGGTCAGCTTGGCCATAGAAAGACGTGCTTCTGATGAAGCAGCAGGAGTGTTGGTAGAAGACATTCCGTAAAAATTTAAAACAGCCATTTGATGTTTGCAGAATCTTCCTAGTCTGCCCTCTTCGCAACTACAAAAGCCTGCTTGAATGTCTACGTCATAAGTTCCATCATTTTTGCTGCTTGGAACGGCATAAAGAAATGACGAAATTTTTGTTATATCTCTTTTCTGTAGATAACTAATTTTTTTTAGTTGTTTATTTATAAATAAACGATTAGAACTATCTCGGTTATTAATAAAATTCCTCAGGCGGCGCTGGTAATATTCTTCCATTACTGTACAGGAAAAATCTATTAACGCTATTGCATTATATGCCTTACTCCTATTTAAAACAACATCCTTAAACAACCTTACTGTAATCTCACTGAAATTGTTTGTTTGGTGTCCGTGTGTCAATGAATCTCTGTAAGCTAACGCTTACTCAGTTCAAAATATTTATAATTAGGAGGTAACTTTGCCTCAGCATGCATGGCGAGTTCAAACATACTATAACTACCCTGTCGCTTGGCAATCATAAAAATTAAAACAACAGTCTAGCGTCTAGCCATAGCCATACATATGACATGCGCATAACTATATTACATTCCGTAAGTACGTATGGCACTGATTTACATTCCGTACACACGTACGGCACTCGAAGTTTGATTGGTTCAAAATTCAAATCTGACCAATGGGATTGTGCTAGGTGCCGTATACATGTACGGAATGTATACACGCTCACCGTACAACCTACACCTCTTGACAAAGACGGTGGTCGTGGGTAAATTCTAGCCTTAAAAGTATTAATAATAAACGCTTACGTTTTAAAATAAAACACACTAGATCCGCAAGAGAAAAAGATATAAAAATTAACCCTAAGTTTGTTTGAACAAATGTTTAAAATTAAAATTAGTGATGAAGAGATTAATAGAATTATTTTGGTAAACAGATAAAAATTGGTTCAAAAATATAGTTCATTCTAACAATCTAAAATAAAATTAACCCTCTTATACCTTTGAGCATAATAATTGTTAACTCTCTAACAACATTTGAAGATAAAAAATTAAAGTTTCCAATTAAAGAATAATGAGATAAATGAAACCTATGAATGTTCCTTGAAGTCAGAAGGTTCCAGAGTCCAAAAATCTGAAACCTAGCACTTTCCAGTACTGGAAAGAGGCATAGAATATGCGCTGTTTCGTCTTCCGAATAGCAGAAGCGACAGTCTGTTATTTGTTCAAGACCTACTTCCGCAAGTGGTTCCCCATACGACAGTATCGCGTCAACATGCCAACCAGAAAGCGGAGACCATTCCTGTTTCATTCTATGAACTTCAGGGGGGGCCTGAATAAAGGGATATCATATGAATGCCTTTAAGTGTTATCTCGCCACTTTTCCCAATACCCAAAAATTGTTCTGGTCCTATGGAAATCCTCCACTATGACCTGGTACCCGAGCCAAAGTTACTTTGTTCCTTGTTCAAAATTTTCCATGCGGGTCTTGATTCAACCTGTTTGGAGCTAAGTACTTTTAGGGCAGCTTGTGTCGATAATCTGTATAGATTTGCTGGCCAGGGGTGTTTTGAGAGAATACAGTTAAAAAACTTTGGCATGTAATGGATGTTGAGGACTAAGGTTATAAAGTTGCGACGACATATTGAGAGAGTTCACTAACCTAAGGATGATGCGCCAACTACTATTTCTTATTTTTGTCACTCCTAATCAGCCACAAATCCAATTTAAGAAAACTGTGATGCAATGAAGGCCATGGTACCTTTCATGCAAGGTATTATTACAGCCCTCATTCCATGTCTTTTGGCAGATATTCCAGTACAGAAACAAACTGCAAATATAACTGATGGTATCAATTTTACTACCGCTCATGAAGAAATGCAACAGATAATAACATCTAAATATGAAACCGTGGATGTTGATCCACCATATTTCTTGACATTAGTATTTTTTTTAATACCTGGAAAGTTAAATTAAGATCTATTGGTAAAGTTAAAAATATCCATGAGGATGGCACTTCATCTTCGCTCTTAAGGGTCTAGGGTATAGCGCGCGAAGTTGAGAATGCTAGGAAACAAGTATACTCGTGTTAGCGAGGAAACAAGTCCAAAAATCCAAAGGTAAGGTCAAAAGGTCCAAAGGTGAGGTTCATAGGTCACCCTAAAAATGAATTTCGCATTTCGAAGCTTCTGACGTTACCTTTATACTTACAGTAATGATTCAAAAGGCAGGTTCAAGAAGAAAGCTTGCGCTTTGTCACTGTGGTGGCCCTGTTTTGATATCTTGTTTGGTTGTTAAATTACAGACATTTGAAGAACGTATGAGCTTGCATTGCGAGTTTTTTTGTACACTAAAGAACTTTTTTTTTAAAAATGCTGATGTTTACATAGGTAGTATTTTTACTGTATTTTTATATATTCATATTCTGCCGCATTCCATAGTTGCGGCTATTTCTACTTGTAAAACGGTAGTCAGTTCACCTAGGCAGATACTTATGTTTAGCCCAGGCCTACCACCGTATATGCCTCCTTCTGTACCTGATGAATGGAGCCACGAGGTGATACAATTCAGTTGTATATATCGAGGTTTTCTTAGAGCCCATTTTTATCAGTCACTCCAGTTAACCTTATATGAGGTCTCAATGCCCACGACTCTTGGCATTCTGTCGGGTGACATTTCAAAGTATAAAACTGTGAGAAAACTTTACACATAATATGAGCAACTTTAACGACTTTTTATTTATGAATGATCACCCTGTATTGGTCTGTCCGTGGATATTGAGGATCTGATGCGGAAACCGTAAAGAGACATTTTGCCAATGTTGGTAGCAAGACGTGTACACATAAAGTGCATCAACCGAACATTACATGTTTTTGATACATAATATGGAACCCGCGTGGTCTAAACATTCTTGTAAGAGGTTCTGTTCAAAAAACGTATAAATAAATTTGACGAAATACACTATCCGATAGAAGTGAAGCAACCTTCATGATGAAATTGAATATTTGTACGTTGGCAATTAAATGAGCAATTAAAAAAACAAAACTTATGAAGTTCAAGCGGCTTACAGTGGGCTGCGGCCATGAAATCAAAATACTATCAAGTGTCATATAAGTTAGTTTGACAAAAAGATATTTTACAGACGGATTAAGCTTAATATGTGCTGTTTGCAGGAATAAATATGCCAAAAGTAAAACTATACAGAGATACAAAAAAATTATCGTAAACTCCATTCTGAAAGGAACCTGTCAGAGTGAAATTATCAAAAAGTTTAACTTGCTCAAATATAGCGCATCAAAAATTATCTCACCTTATAACGAATTATCAGCACCAAGGACTATTAGCTTAGGCGAAGCTCTATAATAATAGTACACCGTTGACTTTCGAAATAAATCGTCATGCCAGGATCGAATTTGCTCAAAGCATAGCAATGGTAGCGTATTTTAATGGGGTCCTTTTTTGGAGTCAAATAAGTCCACTACATTTTATAGACGGTATTCGTCCATAGAGACATACTGGAAGATGTTATGCTTTCGTATGCTGAGCGAGAGATGCCTCTGTGATTTGTATCACACTGATGAGGCATTTTGAGAAATAGCGATATGTGTCTCTTGAAACATTTTCAGTAATGAATATTCAGACTTAGAATATTCAGCAAAACCTTTGAAATGTTGGTTCTTTGAGAGTGCGAGGGAAAGTTTTGAATTTTATGCCTCCCGCAAAGGCTGAAAGCCTGTGGCGCTGTAGAAGCGCTGCGCGGTGGTAACTGTCTGCGCACGTTCGATTTGAAACGCTGCAGCTTGTAGCCGTCTGGAAACAAATTACCGGCAGCTCATTCCACAGTGTCAAAGTTTTCCAAAAGAAGGAATGCTGGACAAGACTGATTCGGGGAGTAGGGACCTCGTCCTGGTAAGGATGAGCTTTTTTTTATATAGACAGATAGTATATTTCATCCAAAGATCTAAATCCATAGATATAAGACACGTCAAAATATAGGTAAAGAATATAAGAAATAAATATAATTAATGAACGAGCACAACATTAAAAAATAGGTAATATTACAATATCACATTCAAATTCAAATTTGTGAATCAAAAAATTCTTGTAAGGAATAAAAGGGATTTTCAGCCAGCAAGTATTTCAAGTCTGTTCTAAATTGCTTCTGGTTTTTGGTTTTAAGATGCGCGTTCTTTAAGTGGTTATAAACTTTAATTCCCATTATGGTAGGACCATCGCTCTTTAGTTTTAAGTTACGTTTGGGAATAATTAATTGTTTTTGTTTGGTACTATACTTATGCTCACTGGGAGTAATGTAAAGGTGCTTGTTTTGGTGTACAAGACATGCCACTTCTAAAATATATAGGTTAATGACGGTTAAAATGTTTAGTTTTTTAAACAGCGGTTTGTATTCTGCTATATATTTCGCCCCTAACATGTTACGAATTATCATTTTTTGTTTCAAAAGAACTTTCTCACAGTGAGCAGAAGCTCTCCAAAATTGGATTCCATACCGTAATCTTGATTCAATATCTCCATAGTAGTATTGTTTCAAGGAATGTATATTTAAATATAATTTCAACGTTCTTATCAGATATCCCTTTTTATTGAGTGTATTGTTTAGGCCAATACTTCCCAAGAAAGATTTTCGTTTAGGGTTAAGCCGAGTATTTTAATGTTGGACGAGCGCTCAATATGCACTTCATTAATGTCAAGATCAGGGATATCATCGATGTTTTTTTGATATGGATGGAAAACTGTGAATTTAGTTTTAGAAGAATTGAGAAACAATTTATTTCCAGAGAATCAGGTATGTAAGATTTTCAGTGCATCTGTGGCTTTTTGATACTTGACTGTTTCGTCTTTGTCAGATACTATCACCGTTGAGTCATCTGCAAATGATGTACCTAATATCATGAATAAAATTGGGAAGATCATTTGTATAGATTGCAAATATAATAGGTCCCAGGATAGATCCCTGGGGAACTCCTACATTATTATTTACATTCTCTGACCTCACCATCCTTTGAGTATTGTATTCAAAATATGAATGAGCTCGCAGAGCCTGTCTAGTGCTCCTCGTTTGGACCACCTTCGGTGTTATTATCTGGGGGAGCTCACTCGAACCTCCTCCGTGATAGAATCTACAAAACAGGGACAGGTCAGCCACCCTTCTTCGATGTTCCAGGCTGAAGAGGTATTTGTGAGGTTAGGCGTATCGATTAGTCTAATTGTGCTCCTCTGGATAGTGGCCAGAAGATTTAGAGTGTGATTCGGAGCTCTTCCCCATACATAAGAGCAATACTCGATGGTCGGATCTGTGGCCTTATATTGCAGCAATAGTTGTTCTGTGTATTATAACCTCCTACAGCATAACGAAGCTCCGAGCTTCTAGGATGCCACTTTAGCAATACTGACGACATCGCCAGGACATGTCGTTGATCCCCAAAAACTTGACGAAAAGTAACTCGACTATTGGATGACCCTCCATTTCCACAACTGGTGAGCTAACGTGAGACTTCTTTTTCAGTGTTGTTGCCTGAGTATTCTGTACATTATATTTATAACAGAATAAGCGGAGACTCAACAATACCACTGATGATATATAAGAACAACACTGTATTCAGTTTAAACCAAACAATGAAGGTACAGGGTGTCCCACGACGATTAAGACAAGCAACATATCGGATCTGGGCAGCAGTAGCGAATTATAATTTTGGGAGTTTAAATTAGAGCAAATATAGTATATTTCCTTATGACAGTGTCACCCAATGAGGTATTTGTTTTTGATCACGTGACGTCCGATTCAAAATGTTTAATGGGATACCCTGTATATTTGTGACTTTTTGTGTTCGTCACGATAAAACAATTCCAACAAACTGCACACTTGGAGTCTAAAGTGATTAATTCAAGAGCTACAGGTACTCAAAGGATGGTACCACTGCCACTGATTATAACATGTAGGTACCCCTACAATTAAATTACTTTGGTAGTGTTTCATAATGATAGTGGTACAGTCCTTTAAGTACCTGTAGCTCTTGAGTTAATCGCTTTAGACCCCAAGTGTGCTAGTTTGTTGGAATTGCTTTATCGGGAGGAATACAAAAAGTCACACACAAATATACAGCGTGTCCTATTAAACATTTTGAATCGGACGTCACGTGACCAAAAACAAATACCTCGTTGGGTGACACAGTAATAGGAACAGATACTATATTTGCTCTAATTTACACCCCCAAAATTATAATTCGCTACTACTGCACAGTTCCGACATACTGCTTGTCTTAATCGTCGTGGGACACCCTGTATAAGGAACTTCTCTATACAGCCATGGAACTGTGTTGTTATACAGGGTTGGGATAAAGTATGGAACCAAGCAAATATCTTTGAAACGGAAAGGGTGATATTGCTGAAAATTTGCAGGTAAATGTAGTGACGCATAATGCATCTGAAGACATTATGTTAGCTATTAATGTACTTCCGGTCTAAGCGGAAGTACCGTCAACTTTTTTAATTTAAATAGGACACCCTGTATATTTTTGCAGATTTTGACACATCTTTTTTTCCAAATACGTCCACAGTAGGTTTAGTATTTGTTTCTGTAAAAATGGGAAAGATAAAGCTTTTTTATTTACTGAAACGTTCATTTTATTTGATGTGTTACAATAAGAAAATTTAAAGTGAATTATCAAGGAATTATCTCAGACGTTCAAAATGCCCGCCGTTTACTTCCTGACAATATGCAAGTCTGTTGACAAATAACTGAGATACCTTGTCGAATCAATTCACTTCAGGATCAGGACGTCAGGAAGTAAATGGCCGGCATTTTAATCATATGAAGAAGCTTTATCTTTCCCGTTTTTACAGAAACTAATATCAACACCACTATGGACGTATTTGGAAAAAAAAGATTTATTAAAATCTGCAAAAATATACAGGGTGTCCCATTGAAATTAAAAAAGTTGACGATACTTCCTGTTAAAACGGAAGTACATTAATAGCTAACATAATGTCTTCGGATGCACTATACGTCGCTACACTTGCAAATTTTTAGCAATATCATTCTTTCCGTTCCAAAGTTATTTGCTTGGTTCCATACTTTATCCCAACCCTGTATATGATATACCTAATAATAATCCATCTACATTGTGGTAAGTGCGAAATCAAAAGTGGCGTCCCGATAAGCAGAGATCCCTAAATCTCGTACAGTGTAGGCGAATCAGCCCTTAAAATGCAAATTCCGGCTTGGATGTAGCTATAGGTATACACGCCGACGGGGTCACAGCCACCGCTCTCAATTCCTTAAGGAATATGCAGTAAACTAAAGTTAATGTAATAGATGGTATCTGGAGGCTAGATACCTATTGGTCGGTTCGAAATTGGAATTAGGAATAGAAATGCTCCCTGAGCGTAGTTGTTCTACAGCAGCGGGTACAAAGGGGTGCAATAACAACGGCATTCGCATAGGAGAGATTGCAGTTTTATTCAGTCACCCACGACAAGCTAGAGAAAGTCCTACTTCGCTTATCACTACAACATAGTGTAAGCACCAGTTCAGGTTAAGGGTTAAGTTAAATAAAAGAAAGCTGAATGAATGACCACACCTTTACTGCAACATTACTTTTACAGTGTATATTTCAACAGTATACGGTTCTAACCAATAAATCAGTTTGTACTTACTGCTATTCTGAGTTACAGCCAACAGTATACAATAATTGCACACGCAAGAATGCCTTCAGCCTCCACGCGTAAACATAAACAGCCAGCCACTCCTCAAACGGTACGTCCTGTACGACGGATCCAAACAATCTCCCTGCCAGCGCAAAGCGCGACTGTCACTCGATAGCCACACATATACAAAAGAGCAGCTAGTCCAAAGACGTTAGACCTCAGGAATAGACGACTAAATGACCGAACACCTGGATAAACGGTAATAAAGCTAACAATATTCTATGTTGCCGATTGAGAATCTAAATTTCAAGGTAGTGCTTCGTCAGCACACTGTTAAGTCCTATAAGCAACACTGATGCGGCTTGTTCAGATAATAATACATAAGAGAGAGAGGGAGACTACGTCAAATAAATATATTGTCACGACGGCTGCTTTTTCTGTCCTTCAAGGAATCAAACTGGACGTAACTTTCACCGTTTTATTTTAAACCTCAATACAATATCTCTTAACCTTATCTTAGCTACAACTCAACTGAACTAAATTGATGCCACGCTACTCGTGGCGCCTTATATACACTTCATCGAACCATCTAGAGAATTCAAGACATTCAGATGACATTCTAGAACGCCCATCCGACGGTCCCTAAAATTCCAGATGATTCGATGACGTTTACATATCAAAAATGTAACCCAACACTTTGATAGAAACGGCAACAGCAAAACAAATGAGCAATACTATATAAAGGATACAACAATATGAACCAATACACCCAGTGATTTACCAGTCATATTAAGAATATTTCAAAGTAAACCTATTTGAGGGTGAGGTCATATTGCGCAAACAAATCTGCCTTTAATTTAAAATTAAGGAAAAAGTTGTGCTCATCTTAGATCACTCTATTTTAAGCTACTGCGATATATTATTATATATTTACTGAAACTTGATTTGCTGCGAATAAAAAACGGAAAGTTCCGTATGAAACCGTTCAAGTGGAGGTTTTGGGTCATTTTGCATAAATGCTAATACTTCATTACGTGAAATTGTGGATCCTGCTGACGTTTCATTTGGCTCTAGTCACTAAACTCCATAGATTTTCTCCATTCAAAATGAAGGTAGTGGAGTAGTTAACCGAAGACGATTTTGATGGGCGAGTTGAGTTTTTTGGAGCGGTGAAAATCCTCATGATTTGCAGAAGGGCATACCCCAAATTAATTTGGGCAGGCACTTTAAGAAACAAAAGAAGAAGATTGTGTGATTTTTATTAACGGAAATTGAAATTCATTTGGGTATATTGGGAAATACTATCAATCTGCTTGTCACTGAAATCGTTGACTAAAGCACGAAGAAGAGGATCGAAACCATATATTTGATGAGGCTGAAATCTATTTCCATGAAGACAGCGCTCCTTATCACTATGTTCTTCCGGCAATAGCTAGACGACGCGTCATCAGATAAATGGACAGTGTGAAGATGGTCCAGAAAATGGTCTGCTAGAACTCCTAATTTGACGCCATTAGACTTCTTTTCTGTGGGGCCATTTAAAATCTATTTTGTTCAGTGCCCGCTCCTGAAAGTCTGGATGACCTTTATCAACGCATCATAGAAGGCAGCCATGATATCCCACCTACATAATTGCTTGGACAATAACGCGCAACATTTTTGAAGACTTATTGCAATATGTAAGAGAAGAGAGAAGAAGGTTTTCCTAATTTTCTCGAAAACAAATCGACCGATTTTAAAAAATCAAACGCCAATGTAAAGGACTTCAATACATGTTTTAAACGAGATATTAGTCGATATCCGTCATTCAAAAATTTTAAGGGGACGACCCTGGGGGCAGAGGATACAAGGGGGTGAGGTAGTTTCTGGTTAAAAAGTTGTCCGCCTTGACAAGTCTTTTGAGTGTCTCGGCATTTTTTCTTCTATTCAGTGGTGTGCGAAGTTTTCAGATGAGCACCCCATATACTACATACAAATATACATATTCAAACTAGACTATACATATGGTGACATTGGTGACTCTATCCTATTATAGGTTAAGCCGAATTTACATTACGAAACTAGTTTCTCAAAACTAGTGTGATGACGTTAGTTTCACTATTAGTTTCTCGTGTAAATAGGCGTTTTCATCACGCATGCATCAGTTTCACGGAATCGGATAGTTTCGCATGCTACGGGAATTTTGAATGACACTTCATACTGTCATGCAACTAGTTTCGACCTGAAAAATGAGATGAAATTTGTATCACGAAAACGTTCGCAGAGTGTGTATGTCGATTTTCAAGTGTACGCTGGGCTGCTGAGAAAAATATTAAATTTATAAATGAATACCAGCGTAATGAGTGTCTTTGGGATCCTAAACATAGACAATATAAAAATAGGGATGAAACTTTGACATGCTACATATTATCCAGTTGCTAAATAACATAACGTAATTTGGAGTTTCACTTTTGCTGTCAATGCTTCACGGCATGTTGTATGTCGTTTTGATATTCAGTTGCAGGCTTTATCTAATAAGAGTGCTCCACTCATTCGAAAATAGTTTTTGTAACTTTCAGGATCACCACCTGCTAATTCAGATATCAACTGAGTTGCACCCAGATCTTTTCTCGATAACTACTCTCGAATCCACCATCGTTTTTCCTTCCGTCCAAGTCTCTTCTTTAATTTGTAAATAACCATTTGTGCAACAACATTACAAATTGCAGTAAGTTTGGATGCGGACAGTGCCATGGTCACTGTGATACTGAAAGATTCACGACGAAAATTTTCGCATCAACCAGTGTCCTGTAATTAACTTAGCGTGCATGGAACTAGTTCCGTAATGTAAATTCGGCTTTATGTACAATGCTAGCATGGTGTCAAAATAGTACCATCATCATAGTCACAATATCTTAACAGACATGTTGTGAACTCGTAAGATGCATTTACTCATTTTACGAGTTCCTCTTGGGATAACTTTAAGATCTTTAATGCAGTAGTTTCCCATTCGCTTTCTGCATCCTCATGCCGTTAACCAGATGGTATCTACTGGTTCATCCGCCTTTGGGGGCAATTTCTCACCCCAAGAACAAGAAAGTGTCCTGACTCTTCTCAACCCGTCCACCCAAAGCTATTGGTTGAGAAGAGAGTACTGCTTATACCGACAGTAGTTTGGTTTCTTTTAGTCGCCTTTTACGGCACGCAGGATATACGTTGGGAGATATTCTAACCCGCCCCCACACGGGCACAAAATAGTATAATTAGCTTAAAATTGACACTATTCTTCTTTGTGTGTGCTTTTGAGTTCCGCCACTGCGTTTCTGCTAAACTCCCAGGTCTACCGAATGGCTTTTGATTTCACTAGAACGATTCGTTTATGGGACAGGCGTTCGCTGTTTATCGATGGCGAGACCCTTTCGATGGCAAAGAATTAGAAGGAACAAGCTAAGGGACCAGGCTCAATAAAAGCTTCAGCTTACGGTTGTTCCTCGAAATCTTCCTTTGGTAGGTCAGATTGCCATTTTATTTCTGTTGTTTGGCTCTGCAGCACAAATATCAGAGAAATTTATTGAATTCCTTGAACGATTGACATTTCTTCGGAGCAATCTTTGATGGTAACCCAGAACACTAACCATTCCTGGAGTCTACAAATATTAAATATGTTTAAGCACGAATGGAATAATAAGTTAACGATTATACACACATTTATCTGTAATCATCATCAAAGTTACAACTCACAATGTCTTAACAGACATGTTGTGAACTCGTAAAATGCATTAAGTCGGAGCTAGAGTATTGCCAACACAAATATTATCAATAGTCTTGAAAACTGTAGCTCGCCATTGTTCGCAATTTACTGTCAGTTCAGTGGCGCTCTTGATTCTCATATCCAGCAACTGTTTCGTCGTATCCACCCAGCCTGTAGGGGAACAGCCACGGCGCCGCCCACTCTATCATAAACGTCACATTATAGCCCAAATACCAAATTTATTTATTTTATTTAGCGTATCATTATAGTACACACGAAAAAAGTCCCACCATTTTAACATTTTTGATACACTTCTTTCGACTTTTCGGGAATTCGACTGCTGTTTCTCGCTTTCTCTGCGACTTCTTCAACTCTTTCATGTTCTAGCTTGTTAAAGCCACACGATAATCACACAGATACCTCACAGAGAAGAAGAATTGGTATTAAGCAAAATGGCTACCGCTGTTTCTCCGCTGCTACAAGTAACAAAAAATAAGACTGACAATAACCAGTGAACAGTTGATCATGATGGTATAAGTGGTTACCACTCAACACTTATCAATGTCTATCAGCTCGATGAATCTGTGATTCGGCTACTATAGGGTAGCCATAGACTTGTTTTCATTTGTAGAGTTATCTGGTAGCATACACAATACCACTGTAATTTTTACAAAATAATCTAATATAAATCATATTAATTCATGATATGACAGTACTGGAGCATCAAAGTCTAGAAATTTGTTTGAGTTGCTGGCTGCGTCAGGAAATATCAATCATGACTAATCAACACTACAATCACTATTATGAGATGATAAAAAATTTATTAATGGGCTCTATGGAACCCAGCCACAATGGTCACGCACATGCTGATATAAATGACTTTTCCTCTATGAGTAATTGTGGCCTGATGTAATTAAGTTGATGATGAATATACATAATTTTATAAATGGCGACCTAGAAAGCTACGCGGCATCTAGGTATAGCCTTAAAAAACAAGGCGCTACGTAGTTATAATGGTAGTTGTTACTAATGTCACAACTCCATTTCTATCGCTAAGTATATATACCTATAAGTATCGGAGGGCTGTGTGACAATATTGATATTCAGAATGTTAGCATTCATTTGTCATTTGCGTTTTATTGCTTTTTAAGATGTATATATGTCGAATAAGGGTATCGACCTAAGTATATCGAACGACTATGAAACAAAGTGTACAAGAATATGAGGTATGGGGTGTAACGGGGTCACTGACCACCCTCAGAACTTTGGTATGCAATAAATATATAGCAATTCACTTGCATATTGTTAAGATCACATCTCTTTGCTAAAATATGGGATACCTTTAGCCTTCGTAAAAGTACAGCGTTTAACATAAATTATTAGAAATAAGGTTTGCCCTTTAAGATCAACACCCTAACTGTGTCAGTTTTTGTGATATAAGGAACACAGAATACTGAGCCTGTACTTCTGAAAAGTCAGAAATGAGGGCCAGTAAAATACTGGCTTTTTAGAGTCACTACTCTACTTCCCTTGTGTGTGAGTCATAGTCTTGTATCGTTACCTTGAAGCCAACCCGCATTTCATTTGAGATCCTAGAATAAACCATAGTAAGGCCTAATAAAAGTTTCGGCCCATCTTTAGTTTGGAAAATATTAATCAGATTGTTTTACTTTTAATTAGTATTTCTATATAAACAACAATTGGGCATTACATCTAGAAAAATGACGTCAAATATCTTGACCCAATACTTTCCACACATTAGCGGGACCTTTATTTTACCTAGTTTTTTAATTATTGCTACGCCGCCACTGACACGATTTATAAAAACTATACGCGTTTTCCATCCTCGTCACGGTAGTAATACTGTGTCAAAATTTCAACGTATCATATCAGCAATTGAAACATACCCGTATGGGACCTAAAAAAGCGTATCATCATCTTCATACATTAAGAACCGAGTGGTACAACCGCACATTTATTCCCAAGGTGTCCAAGGCTTGGAGTGGACTGCCAGGAGATGTATTTATTAGGCCTGCGGGTATTGGCCCATTGAAATCCTGCGTTAACAAGCTTCCCCTAACAAAACCCTTTCACAGCAGCCGCGATACTCTGGTATTTAGGCTCTGCCTACGCGGGTCTGCTCAGTTATAAAAAAATCACGCCTCTAGGTCTTCCTTCTAAAGGTGAATGGACGTCCTATTATGAACGCAAATAAAGTAAAAAAATGATAGGCAGCCACTAAAATGCCCATAAAGGAAGTTTGAGCAGTACTTGAAATTTCTTGCTAATAACTCCACCGCACATGCACCAATTTTCAAAATTATGCCCATTAACAGTCATTACCCACAGCATGGGGTCGCTACCCAAATTTCATGACAATCCATGACATTAAGAGGCTAGAAAAACTCCAACACACTGACAGAGCGACAGATAGACAGACCGACGGCAATGAGTGACGTGGATTTTCGTTATGTAGATATGTAGATATCATAAGACGCCCAAAAATTGAAAATTTCGCGATAACAAAAAGCAGGTTCCACACATAATTATAACGTACAACATATGTCTCGCGTAGAATACAAAACAAGCAGACAAAAGACGTGTATAGTGGAAAGTTCGAAGTTTTTAGCTTATTGCTTAGCTACATCGAAGAGCGTTTGTTACGACATATTGTAGAAGGTTCTATCGACTAAAATGGAGATTAAGTTACACGGCCAGTCGTTTTGTATAGCGGCACATTCGAAGGCAACGCAACACACAACATCCATTTCGGTTCCATTTCCTCTATTCACAACAAACGGGATTCGTTTTATTCTTTTCTACCCGGAAATGTAAGAACCATGTAAGCATTTTGCTGATATCAATAACAGGCAGGAGCCTTTTAACAGTTGCCGTCACAGGAGCAGCTGACCTCTTGCCCATAAAGCTTAAGGGCCTGGATATACCCAGTTATACATATTATGTATTTGCCATGTTGAAACACGGATTCCCATTTCGATCAGAACTCACTTGTTTTTCAAACTACATACACATTATTTTAGACCTTAATGAATGACAACTATTTGCGTTATTCTCAAAAAAGTTTTTTAGTTTGCAAAGAAACTTGCAATGTAAAATCATGCATTCTTCAAATGTCTGTAATTTAACAACCAAACACGATATCAAAAAAGGCCAAATAGGTGACAAAGCGCAAGCTTTCTTCTTCAACTTGCTTTTTGATTTGTTTCTGTAAGTTTATAGGTAACGTCAGGATCTCGGAAATGCGAAATTCATTTTTATGGCGACTTTTGGACCTTATCTTTGGACTTTTTGACCTTATCTTCGATTTTTGCACTTATCTCCCCTCATCTTAGACACACACACTGGAAGAAGGGAACAGGCGGCCACGCCTTCTGGCTAACACGAGTATACGCATTTTCTAGCATTCCCAATATCGCGCGCTATACCCTGGACCCTTAAAAGGTAACAATCTTTGTAGTATGACGTACTAGAGTATTACACAGTTATGTTGCCCTTCACTCGATACTATTTCAATTCGATTGCTACAGGAAGGAGAATATAGTAGTATAGCTTAAAGAGAGGTTTTTCGAAATACCATCTTAGAAAGCTATTTGAGTTATTTAAGAGAATATCAGTTGCTGAAAAATGGTTTAAGTGACGTTGTGCAATAACCTTCACATTCGTGGCAAGCACATCAGTGCTTGCCACGAATATATGTAAAATAGGCTGAACATCTACACTGTAATTTAGAGATCCTCCTTCTTATACCATCAGTTGTTACCCAATTTACCAGCTGATAAAATATGCAGTCAAGTTGATTAACTCCGTACTTCTTACTGTATAATGGTGATACCATTTTATTATTTTCCCATTGCATGAAGCTATGGTCTGAGATCCCTTTGCAACGAAATCATCGCCCATTCGCCCGCAAAGAAAATCCAACACAAAATTCTCTCCGTAGGAACAAGAACAACATAAATTTCATTCCCCAAGCTCCAACTGGGCGAAACGAAACGATCAAGAATCCCCAAATCGCCTAAAAAAGAAGTTTGAAAACAGCTTTTTATATTTTTAGCTTTTTGATTGTCACTGCGCCGCCACCAACTCTACTTCCAAAAACCATTCTTGTGAGATGTAGCTATACAGATGCATAAGGATATTCTGGACCGAACGAGTAATAAGCAATAGGGTACTGGAGAGAATGAATACAAAACAGGGACTTCAAATCACAATAAAACGAACAAAAGCAGAATATTTTGGGCATATTTTCGAAAACAGCAAGTAAGACTTTTACAGCTGATCGCTGAGGGAAGGTTAAAAGGACTACGAGGGATCGGGCGAAAAAGGTTCTTCTGGCTTCGTAACTTCGTCATTGGTTTAATATAAGAGAAGCCCCCAACGATGATCTCCAACCTCTGCTGAGGAGTTGGTACTAAAAGAAGTAGAAGAATCTGCAAGCGAAACCTAGATGAATTGGAAACAATAGTCTTAGGACCTTTCCATATACCCGATCTGCTCCATGTTTCAAGGGTGTGTCTTAGTTGCTAACGACTCCTTGCCTTGGCATTTCGGTCTCTCTACATATTTCAGACAGCTTCCAATTCATCCGAACAGCGCACAATTGTTTCTATTGTAGTATTCGTAATAAAGGCAAAGGTGGCAGATTACTGATTGTATCACGACAAGTTTTAGTCTAAGAGATACACTATCGCTGTCAACAACATAATATACCTGTTGCTACAGATTTTACTGGACTTTGCTTATATGTCAGTGATGGTTCTGTCATCATCATAGCCACAATGTCTTAACAGACATGTTGTGAACTCGTAAAATGCATTAGGTCGGAGCTACAGTATTGCCAACACGAATATTATCAATAGTTTTGAGAACTGGTTGGAAAATGTGTGGAATATGGTTCTGCAGTGTTGAAAAAATGTCATGTCTTCGTAATTGTACAGTTTCTTATTAACTAGCAGTGATTCTGGTTTTCTTTCTGTTCGTTAGGTTAAATATATAATAATTTATGATGAGAATTTTGGTAACACGCACGGAAAAAAGACTGTTGAAAATTTTTCCACAATTGTAGGCATTTTCACTACAAATTGTGGATGATATAGGGACAATAACAACTTGTGTATATTTGTAACACTAACTTGTGGAGCTATGGACCCAACAATTGTGTTCCATATTACTACCACCGAGAGAGTTTATTTGCGACCCCTGTGGATTTTTTATACAAATATTGTAACAACAGGATAGCAACAATTTGTAGACTAATAGGCGACTCAGTCAATGTACTAATATTTCACAAAAAATATAAAATCATTTAACACATTGTTGTAGTAAAATTTTGAACAATATTGTGAAGTCTATTACACTCCAAAATTGGGGTTTAATAATCCATAATAAATGTGATGGGTGAGGTAGCTGTGGAGGCAAAAGTAAAATGAGGCACGTATAAAATGGTTTATTTTCATACGATAAAGGTGTTTACAAGAAGAATACAAAAAATAATCACACTAGTAGGTATATATTATGTATGACCACAATGATATTCACTTCCTAATAATCATCATCGATTGGATAGTTTGGATGTCCAATGGCACTGAAAAATAAAAATATCATAACGTAGCATAAATAATACAGTATCTCCATATCATTCAAGCCACATAGTTCCAACCCGTATAGTTAATTTCAAATTAGTAAATCCTAAAACAGTCTAACATAGAAACATTCGCATAAATCAATACTTTGCTATTCTGCTGCTATTTGCTGTATAGATAAATACTACCTCAGATCCATACAAATGAAAATGCCCCTGTAACCCTGCCTGGACTTGAAAGACGTTATGGCGTTATACAGCGGTGAGCGTTCGCCCCATAAAATAAAGACACGTAGCTTTTTCGATTTTGAGCCTATTATGTTTAAATAATTTTATGCGCTATAATAATAATCCTTTATAGAAATGTGAAAAAACATGGTAATTTCACTGAAAGAAAACAGCCCTATATCTATTTCTGCCATGTAGGTGCAGCGTCCATATTGACATTACTTTTAGACAAACGACAGCATTAAAACGTAGCCATTACGTAATCATTTACACTTATTTACGTATAAAATCATAATCTCCGACATATAAAGTTTCGCTCGTGAATTTTTTCTACAACTGTTCAGTAGGTACTAGCGGACACAGCTTCGTATTTTCGAATCAAAATGCATTGCGAAAATAACACACGTAAGTCGTTGCTTCCACATTTAATTACAAACACCTATGACTGCCTGTCTGTATTACAATGACACAAATAAATGAACTAGTACTTACCCAGAAAAATAGGAATGCACTCAAACCCTCTATTTCTTAAAATATATGGTATCTGGTATCTTCTATAGGTATAGGTATAAATTATATGCTTCACACGTCGGCGTCGCCGTCGGTTGTTCACAGGCACAAACCAAATGGGAACTCAACAAGAAAAGAACTAGAAAGACACGGACCTGCGCAGACTCGCCCAGACTTCTTCAACAACAGTTTTGTGGATTTTTTAACAATACATTGTGGGAAAATGCTTAACACTATGTGAACTTTTCTATCGTATGATTGCGGAATGGGAAACTGAATAGTTTGTGTAGAAAAGCTACATACTCAGATTGTGAAAGAGTCCACAACAAGCCAACGCAATTTGGTGGAATATATTGCTACACCCAATGAAACTTTATTCAACAATCTTTTGGAAATATCTTACAATATGTAGAAAAATTACCAGCAATCATACCACACAATATTGTTTAAAAATACTCAAGTCTGCTTTTTTCCGTGCGGTTGCTACGGCACTACAAAAAGATCTGAACAGGTGGGAAGTTTAATTTATGATAGCGAAAAACCACGAAAATTATCGCAGTTAAAAAAGTGGAGCTTTGGAACTAATTTCGATAAAAATGGTAACAGGAAAGTTTCGTGGCTGTAACTCTGGCTCTGATGGATTACGCTTTACTGAACCATGAATGAAATCACATATACTGAAAGATAAACATTTAACTGACGCTTCGGCTTCCCCTGTGGCCTTATCAGAGTCAAAAACATATGACAAAAATTGATTTGGAAAAAATTACATTGTTTGGTGGTATGCAAGTAAGCAGCTTTTGTTTCTAGCTAAGTCGTCATTTCATAAATCTTAAGGTATACAGGATGCTGCGTTTGCATTATTGATAAATCCAAAATGTGCCAGCAATATATCAGTGTTTTAGTATCTAAAATGTCTCATGAATGAAGAATGTAACGCTCGTTCAGTATCCGACATAAGAAGCCATAAAGAAACTTGTAATGGAAAACCAATGGGATATTTTCCCTCAATTCATGCACTCCATGTACCTTAAGAAGCAAGACGTTTGCACAACTGAAGTGAATACATCGAAATCAGTCCTCAGCAAAGACATTTTGGACTCAGAGCATAGTATAAAGTGGGATCCAGATTCTATGCTACATAGAGTCATATAATAGTTATAAGGAAGATGTTTCTAAGGTCTAAGCTGAACGTCTCCATGCCAGTTTATATGGCTTATTTGCTTTGGGAATCTTCAGTATTGTAGTTTAAAATATTCAAAGGTAAAAATCAATTATTAGTTTCCATTTAGTTTTACCACACACAGAAGTGAAACCTTTGTTGAGCCATCTGTTTTCTGTGCTTTTTAGAAATTCAAAACGACCAAAAAAGTTGGAAGTACAGCGATCTAATGATGGTACTGGTTCTATTTGCAGTTTTCCCCAACTTCTAATTTATAGACCTAGGTACAGGAATACATGAATTAATGAGGAAAAGTGCCTTCTTTGGTAAAATACTCTTCTAGTGTAAGCGTATGACAGATATGTACGCTGGACAGGTAGATTAAATAGATATCCCAGATTTTATAGAAAAATGCCTTGTTTGCCAATGAAGAATCCACTTTTTTTTTATTAGAGCACTATTGTTTGTGTATGATACTTCACGTCTTATATCCACCATGGACTGACTAGCAGAACCTGTATAGAACTACTGAAAGAGCCATAACATCAATAATCAGCTCTGACAAATTACCTGCTACCTCTTAGACCAAAATGGAATGATTTATACTGTAGCAAGAGGTGTCCAAACCATTGTTGCTATATCCAGAAAATCCAAAAAAACTAACAAAATTGGAAGTACAGCGAGCTAATAATAGTACTGGTTCTATTCGCAGTATTGCACAACGTTTAATGTATAGACTTGGGTACAGGAATTAATGAGGAAGCTAGAACGTACCTTAGTTGGTAAAATACTCTTCTAGGCTTTAAATGCCTAGAAATATTTATTCAGAGATGTACATTGGACATGTAGATAAAATGGATAGAATGGATATCCCAGTTTTTATTTGTTGTTTGCCAATAAAAGATCCACATTTTTTTTTAGTCGAGCGCTACTGCTTGTCTAATATACTTTACTTCATATATCAACCATGACTAGGACTTCCACAACTCTGTACAGAACTACTGAAAGACCCATAACGTCAATTATGAAATCTGGTGAATTTTCTGCCACCTCTTAGTCCATAATTGAATGAATTATACTGTAGCAAGAGGTGTCCAAACCATTGTTGCTATATCACGAACATCCGTGACGAGTGCTTGTAATAATTACAATTATTGTAATGCTTGCGCTTTAGGTGAGGTGCTGTGGGCCCACTTAATTATTCCGTGAATTTTGTAACGTTTCTATTCAGCGGCCTTGAGTAAAGCATTAGTGTGCAAGTTTCAATTATGGATACAATTCACACCGTTATACAGTAATTGTAAAACGTTAAACAGGATGAGTTTTTAGTACCGGCTCGGTCGATAACGCCACTACTGCAGAAGATGGCGAAAAAAGTTGTCTATAAAAGTTGTAGCCACGGATATGCCCCTTGCTCAGAAAATATTTTGATTTATACAGGGTGATCCATAACCACGTGGTGATGCAAACACGCATTTTTTAAATGAGACAACCCTATATATTATTCCATATCCAAATTTTGCTAATAATTTCCGTTCTTCCAATATAGGGTATTGTGACATTATACACGGTATTTCAAAAGTTATGACCATTTTTATATCCAAATTGTTGTCAAATGAACGTACTGTATATCAAAAAGTTATGAATCAAAAATCATTTTTTTACACAGATGAATACAAACTATTCTCTAGTTTTAAAACCGGTTATTAAAAAAGCCCGCGACGCATATTCGTATACAGGGTGCTGTAGAATGCAAAATCTAGGTCTTTCTTTCAATTTTTTGGTGTAATAAAATATTGGGCGTTACATTTGAAAACAGAGAGAAAATCTGGATTTTGCATTCTACGTCACCCTGTATACGAATATGGGTCGCGGGCTTTTTTTATAGCAGGTTTTAAAGCTAGAAAATATTTTGTATTCATCCGTGTAAAAAAATGATTTTTGATTCATCACTTTTTGATATACAGTACGTGCGTTTGACAGCGATTTGAATATAAAAATGGTCATAACTTTTGAAATACCCTGTAGAATGTTATAATACCTCATATTGTAAGAAGAGAAATTATTAGCAGAATTTAAAAATGGGACAATATATAGGGTGTCTCATTTAAAAAATGCATGTTTGCATCACCACGTAGTTATGGATCACCCTGTGTAAATCAAAATATTTTCTGAGCAAGGCGCATATCCGTGGCTACAACTTTTATATACAACTCTTTTCACTATCCTCTACAGTAGTGGAGTTATCGACCGAGCCGGTACTAAAAACTCACACTGTATATAGCCTTTCTAGTGATATACGGCTGTATTTTGAAAATGTAGTTCAGGACGATCTACACAATATACTCGCAAAATTAAGTCATACCGTTTGGTCACAATAGTCCGAGGTGCTGAGCTTGACTCACCCTGTATGTCTGTACAACAGAAATGCCTCTTGTAACACAGACTGAATTTATTTAATAATTCAGCTAGCAACATTTCCACTTGTATGTTAGGCATCGCAGTCGAAGTTGTTTTGCATCCAGTGTTCTTCTACGTAAATCGCTGTTCATTAGCATAGCGCATATTCTCATTACGGGTCTCTCAATATTACAGACACAAACGCTTGATTCGTGGAACGGGTGTAAAACGACAACGTTTAGCTGCAGACGGAACTGCACCTTTTAGGTGACAGGATGCTAGTTATTGGACTTTCTTTATGAAATTCTTGTTCTACAGTCAACGTCTCTTTGATATTTTCATTTAAGGACTTGCAAAAGCTATGGAGTCTACCTGAGAACTGTAATTGCAGTGCATTAGTTATATCATTTTGCAGCAAATGATTTAAAGTTAGATAGGATCGACTAAGGTATTCTAATTACTGTAGAGTGCAAAGCTTAGACTATTACTACTTACGTTATACGGTAGCCAAAAACTTGAACGCCGCAATTCAAATATATGACAACGATACTCAAGTATGCATTTACCTCATAGCAAATACTTCTAAATAACACACAGATACTAAATTAGGGCAAATTTGCAGCTATAAACTTTGGAAAGGTTTCTTAGATGTTAGAAAATGCTAGACGCTAGACTCTAAATGGATATGGATAGCATCATCTAAAAACGTCACACTAGCATTGTATCCAGGTTTCATATGGTTCTTGTATCTGTCCTCCGTATTGGGACACCGATCATTTATCCAGTTTACGTCCTTAAAATGCATATACAGGGTGTTCCACGACGATTAAGATAAGCAATATATCGGAACAGGGTAGTAGTAGAGAATTATAATTTTGGGGGTTTAAATTAGAGCAAATGTGTCTTTTTCTGTAATTGTGTCACCCAATGAGGTATTTGTTTTTGGTCACGTGACGTCCGATTCAAAATTATGAATGAGACGCCCTGTATATTTGTGCCTTTTTGTGTTCCTTCCGATAAAACAATTCCGACAAACTAGCACACGTGGGGTCTAAGGTGATTAAATCAAGAGCTACAGGTACCTAAGGATTGTACCACTACGATTCATTCTAACATGTACTCCTACAGTTAAATTACTTTGCTAGTATTTAATAATGGTAATGGTACAATTCAAGTAAGAGCAACAGCATATCTGCAATACAAAGGAGGACATTTCGAACAATGCTTTCTTTTTTCCCAAAATAAATGTCATGCCCACTAAGTATTTTGTTTTATTGCCTTCTCAACTCAACAACAAAGTGTCATATTCAAACCATCATACCTTCTAAACTACTTCACTTAGGGCTAACATGTACAACTATTTTTTTAGGAAACATCATATACTATCGCCTAGAAATAGAAACATTGATGTTTAACAGCTCAGATTTTTTGAAAAAGCTGGAATTGTAAAAGTTACATAATTATTTTCTATTAAAAATGTTTTTGCCCTTTTATAAAATAAAATTTGGAAAATATTTAGGTACCGCTAGTTTATGGTCTGCATGCTTCGCTATCGAATGAGATTTTTTTGTGTCTTTAGGACCTCTACATGACTAACTATGGGTAAATTAGTACAACACTCAAGCTTCGATTTTATTATGGTAGGAGAAAAACTACTTAACTACTTAATAACTTTGAATTGGACGTCACGTGAACGAAAACGAACACCTATATTGGGTAACACAATAATAAGAAAAGATATAACATTTGCTCTAATTTATACCTCCAAAATTATAATTCGCTACTACTGCCCAGTTCCGATATATTACTTGTCTTAATCGACGTGGGACACCCTGTATAAGATGCCTAGGTAATTGGGATATGAAAATGAGATAGTGTTATTAAGTCTAAGTTTCAGTATTTAACTAGCAGATGTCCCCTATACCTACCTACCTATGTGTTTCGTTAATAAAGACAAAACTTTGGTATGCTGTGACTTTATAAAAAACATTGTATATTACAAATTAGTTTTGGAATGTGGAGTTTTATTTATTTATTTTTCATTTATAACTTTTTATTTATATATTATTGTTTCTGTTGATTCACTGCTTTTATATCAGCTTGATGCCGGTCTTCACGCAGGTCCACCCGAAGAGATCAAAAAGATCGAAATATCCCTGTCGTGGACTGAGGATGTTGTGCCCGATGCAATTCGGGAAATGTTCTAAACAAGGATTGTGATATTCTTGAGGTCACTTTTGGTGAGGTGAAAATCATATTCTTCATGCTTTTGCAGATGAAGGACTCGAGTTACTAGTGTAATTCAATGGCGGTGGAGGTATTTGCAACAGATACTGTTATAGCTTCAAATTAATAGTGCTTTTCTAAAATGGCACCAGGAAACAGTAACAAAGCATACACAGAACAGAAAACATGAAGGCAGGATCATAAGTAGATATGCAACATTTTTGTTAGTATTTATAGAGATTATGATTGAAGTACTGTGATACGTCACCTAACGCTATTTCCTTGCTAGTTATGATTTACTATTTTTCTTATACAGTTTTTTAATTGTTACTGTTGTTTTTACTTACCATCATTGTGGTTTATTACATTATTAAGCTCTACATTATGCTAAATTCAGGCACTTTGTACGCTAAATTTTGACTTGCGTAAAGACTATTGATACCTACAACAAATATTAACAAATGAATCAAGGAAATCGCCAGACAGGATCATCTATGTCTGCAGAACTGCAAAATGGTTAGTATCTATAAATAATGTGATGCTGCTAGATCTACTTTACTGCTTTGCTTATAAAGAGTTTTGATTATTACTGTTATTTCCACTTAATACCACTACCTGTACACGGTAATGAATTTAATTCTTAACTTTGTGGTAAAAGTAATAACATAAACTTTATTATAATATTAAGCTCTACGTTATGCGGAAATTTAGCAATTTCGTACATTAAATTTTGACTTTCGCAGAGGCACCTATAATACTTGACACAAGTGGATAAAGGTGTCATGTAACACTTTTTTAGAAATGTGTATTTTTATTTATTTTTTATTTATTTATTTATTCAATTATTCCCAACAGGTATAACTCAATTACAGGAAAATTACAAAAAATTACAAAACATCGAACGTATTTGCTTAATGAGATTCTGCTTTATAATAATCTAACACTATGTTAATGGAGTCATTGAATATATCACATTTATCACAAATTGTATTAAATATTCTACACATTCCGTTAACAGGCGAATTTTGTGATAAGTTCGTTCGGCCTAATTTGCAATAAAAGGTGAGGTGATACCGATTCCCTAGTCTAGGTATATTAAAATTTATTTGGCCGAGCAAGACAGGACAATCTAACTTTGAGTTTACAAGCTTGTATAAAAAGGACAAAGCAAGAAGGCTGCGTCTTAATAATAGTGAGTCCATATGGAATGATGTTAATAATATAATGTTGACAATTCCACGTTCCGGATAGTATCCATTACATTTAAGAAAAAAGTAATTCAGTGCTCTGCGCTGCACCGACTCAATTTGGCGAATTGCATCGATGACCAGATTAACGCCGCATATTCCAGTTTGCTTCTAACGAAGGGAAAATATGAAATTCTCAAACTATCAATATTAGTAAAGCTGGACCAATTTCTAACTAAATATCCAAGACTTTTGGACGCCGATGCTACAATATTTGAAATATGATCCTTAAAACTTAATTTATTGTCAAACGTTGCGCCTAGGTCTTTAAAGGAATCTACTCTAAGAATTTTCTCTCCGTTTATATTATAATCATCGTAATAAATAGGATGTTGTTATCTAGTGAATGTTAGAATTTTGCATTTAGGTATATTCAGACTTAGCGCATTTCTGGTGCACCATGAATGAACCACATTCAAGTTAGCCTGCAGCAGTTTACAGCCGTCTACCGATTCTATAGATTAAAAAATTTTCAAGTCATCGGCGAAAAGTAAATGCATGCTACTCAATTCCTTTGAAATATCATTAATGTATAACATTTTTCAATCAATAGGCTTAAAATATGCTTTCATTTCACCCTTAAGTCCCTTTGTTATGTCAGTTTCATAAATAACATCGATATTTAGGTGATAAAGGTGTTATGTGCAATACTTTTTACTTTTCACAGTGGATAAAGGAGTCAAGGTAAGAAAGAGTATAAATATGGTTCTATGAAAAAAATTTTGAATACAATGAAGGGCATCCAAAGAAAAAAAAAAGAAAAACCATTTAGTTAATAGATTAGTTTCAAGTTTTGTGTTTTTTTTTGCAATGAAAAACACCAATGTTGTTGTACGTAGCTCTTTTTTCCATATGCTTTTAATACAGGCTATGCCATTTTTTCATGTATAAAGGTGTCATGTACATTCAAAGTCCTTTTTCCCGTGAAATATAAAAGTGTTTCCAAATTAAAAATACAGACGAAGAAAATACATAACTAAGCTTTGAAAATACTTGAACTATATACCTCAAATGTGGTGCATAAAAAGGTACCAATCGAAAATCTTTAAATCGATTTTTCTCAGAATAATTATTTTGTGACATGACACTTTTATCCATTTGTCATTAACAAGTTAATCAAGCAGACTCTTTTGTTGCCAACTAATCCGAGTATGTAAACAAGCATCACCGTTAGCAGAAGCATAACTAATAGGTGTGTTCATGTATGGCATTCAGTGATCACGTTTCTAAGAGGGCGTTTGATCTTCCAACAATAAATCTGTTGTCTTTCACAACACGTTGAATCATGTACGCATATAAAACTTGGCTGCTAGCATTCGTGTATCCTTGAGTAATCTCATAATAACGTTTTCTTAAAATAACTACAATACCATGAAATATAACACTAATGCGTTACACCCATGTATTGTGATCCGCTAGACAGACTGTGGGCGGTGATTAAGAAAAAATCAGGACCCACAATTTACTATGACATTCTAGGATTTTTAATTATATGCCTATCGTTTCAAGAATGATCACTCTATTAACTTGTGTACTATTGCCATTCGCTTTTACCTCCCACACCGATAGGTGAGGGGAGCATTGTGATCGAGAAAATCTTCGATTTTGAGATAATACGCTTTTTAGGCGTTTTACGGTTAGGGGGGTTGCAAGACCCAAAAATTTGTTGTATTCATAATAGGCTGTCCATTGACCTATAACAGAAAGACCTAGCGACATAATATCCTTTTTTAGGTCCATTCGAACATTGTCTTGCCTATCACAGAAATCAAGTGACTTTTCTGATGTATACAAATACGAGTATTGCTCTAGATCTTTCTGAATTTAGTAACATGGAAATTATGAAATTGATTTTAATGAAATTTAGACAGAGTATTACTACCATGGCAAAGATGGAAAATGCGTATGGTTTTCAAAAATCGTGTTGGTGGCGGCGCAGCAGTAATAAACAAACTAAAAATATTAAAATAGCTCAAACTTCGTTTTTAAGCAATTTGAGGGTTCTTGATTGTTTCGTTTCGTCCAGATGAAGCTCGGAGAATAAAGCTTGTGTCCTTTTAGTTCCTATGGAGAGATTTAGGAGACTATTTACTAGTTTTTGTGTTGGATATTTTTTGATGACAGGCGGGCGATGATTTGATTGCAAACCATCTCAGATTATAGCTTGACACAAAGGGAAAATAATAAAATGATATGTTTGGGAAGTACTGAGTCAACCAACTTGACTCAATTTTTTTACTTATGTCTCACTTATAGCATTACATTTTACGACTAGGCTATGCACCTAAGTCATCTTAGTTCAAGACAAAGCCTTATTGTCCATAAATATAATAACTAATGTATGACTTGAAAGAATCTCTACTGGATGTTTTATGTGTGTTTATTCCACTCAAGTTAAAATTTTGATCAGTCTAAACGAGAAATGCGCTGTTAGTTTCGACCTCAACTAATACCTGGAATTAGAAACAATTTTCGGCAATTTAGTATTACAAAGCATTAAGGGGCAATTACAAATAACAATTATTGTGATTTCGTTCAGAACTGACTTTGTGCAAGACGGTACTTTATCGTTCACGTACCTAAGACCAAATGTATTATTTGAAAGTAGGTCACCTGGACATTCTATGAGAATTTCCACAACTAAATAGACACTAGATTGTTTCTACCATTGGATGCCACTAACTATCCGTTGCTTGTTGCTTGAGAAAATTGAATTTAGAAATTGATGTACTGAGTTCTGCAGCTAAAATTCCTTTTCCCTAGATAGGACCTGAAAAGACAACTTAGTTATTTTTAAAGAAGATGTTACAAGGAATTGGAGCATCGATCACTATTGAATTTGTTTTAATACCTAGTAAGGCCAAAAAGGCTCTTGCTATTGAACATGTCCGATCGCATAGTTAATACCTTTGTCTACAAATCTATCTTTGATCAAAAACAGATTCAAAAATTAAGTGACAATATACAGGGTGTCCCACGACGATTAAGACAAGCAATATATCGGAACTGGGCAGTAAGAGCGAATTACAATTTTAAGTGTGTAAATTACAGCAAATACAGTATCTTCTCTTCCTATTGTGTCACCCAATGAGGTATTTCTTTTGGTCACGTGACGTCCGATTAAAAAAAATTAATGGGACACCCTGTATGTTTGTGTTTTTTGTGTTCCTCTCGATAAAACAATCCCAACAAACTAGCACACTTGGGGTCTCAAGTGATTAATTCAAGAGCTACAGGTACTTAAAGGACTGTACCATTACCATTATGAAACACTACCAAAATAACTTTAAATTTAACTATAGGGGTACTGTTATAATCAAGGGTAAGGGTACCATCTTTAAGTATCTGTAGCTTTTGAATTAATCTCTTTAGACCCCAAGTTTGCAGTTTTTTGGAATTGTTTTATCGAGAGGAACACTAAAAGTCACAAATATCCAGGATGTCCCATTAAAAATTTTGAACCGGACGTCACGTGACTAAAAACAAATACCTCATTAGGTGACACAACAATAAGAGAAGATATAGTATTTGCTCTAATTTACACCCCCAAAATTATAATTCGCTAGTACTTCCCAGTTCCGATATATTGCTTGCCTTAATTGCCGTGGGACACCCTGTATATCCAATGTCCTTTTTTACTAAACCACTATTACGTTTGAAGAAGTTAGGAGGTGACACCTATTGACGAACTGAAAGCTCTGTATTGGTTTTGGGGCCAACAGTTGTTCTGCTGAAGTCAAAGTTAACATGACTTTGTTTTCTTTTTAAAAGTTATTTCCGTACGTAGTTAGTAAATGTTCTTTATCGCATCTCAAGTTATTACCTGGAACCGTATGGGACTCACAAGCTATAGTAGCCTTGAGAAAGGCGTAACATAACACCCAAACTTTAAGGTTAGGTGAAAATACCTCAACGTAGTTGGTAAAATGAGAAATCAACTATTCTTTTAAACATGATAGGGAGTACGTACTCATTATTGTCGAGAAAGAATTTGCTGAATACTCAGGAATATTCTATATTAAGTGCAGTGCTCAGTAAAACATTTGGTTTTGAGATAGTTTGAGATGAGTTTTTTGTATATGATGTGAACCGTCATAGTAGTAGGTAATTAACAATAAAACAAAAACCTCACCACCACCCCCCAGTCATCCCAAAAGAAAAGAAATAAAACATGAAAATAGTTTAGTTATCTAAAACTTAAATAGCCGATATATAATGATACTGTTGGAGGCTTGGAGTTATTCCTGATTTTCAGTCTGCCCTGATATCGATACAATCGATTTGCCAAGAAAAGTCTGTTACACGGTCATTTCAATAGGTACTAGATTTATGTTAACCTTTTTTCTTAGGAAGTAGTTTTTTGTTTTTTGCTTGTAAGTCTTGAGGATTCTCCTGGCTTTACCTTATGCTCTCATTATATTGGCAAACATTTCGGTAAAAACCTTTCCTCATATTTTGAGCATATCAATCATATTATTTAATGTCTTTTATCTCTATGTGTATAATAAAATATCTTTTGTTCCAATCTGCACAGCCCTAAAACCTGGAACAAAAATTCCTCGAAAGATGCTTCACGTTGAACGTATACACCTCCTGTAACTGTATCCCTTGTAATTTGAAGAGTTAGTATGTAATATAGGTTTAAGAAATATGATTTTTGACTATCTTCTAGCCCTGCAACCTTAGAATAATTGATACTATAGCTAGCAATAGTTATTCGGTGATCCACCGCCTCGTTTTTAGACTGAAAGTTGGGTTAATTGATAAATGTAACACTCGTAGTTTAGTTTTTGTTTGGCAAAGATGAATGGAAGAGCACCGCGTTGTGAACTCTCCCTTGAAAGGGTTTTTTCTGTATTATGTCTCTCGTTAAACCATCGTGGTCCTTTGTAGCTAAAATAAGTCCACTGTAGTTACTATCACCTAGTGTTTCTCATACAGCAACTCTACGAGTCTAATTCGGCTCGTGTCAGAATTGATGGTAACATGTCTAGTCAAACTGCAACCAGAAAAGGAGTTTGTCACGGATGTGTATTATCTCCGATGTTGATTAACATTTACTCTGAATTTGTGATGAGACAGGTATTAGACAACTGGAATGGCGCTGTAACTACTGGCGGAAGCAAAATATCCAACTTAAGATTTGCTGACGATACAAGGGTTGCAGCTTCTCAGGAAGAACTAGGAGCTCTATTGAACATCTTAGAACAACATAGCTCAGCGTATGGTCTTGGTATTAACTACAATAAGAGCAAGGTTATGATCGTAGATAGACAGCATGATAATTATTAAGAAATAAAGTCAATAGGCCGTTCTGAAGTAGTTCAAAGTTTTGTGTACCTCGGTTCTTTGATCGACAATTTGGGTAGCTGTGAAAATGAGATTCGATGGCGCATTCAACAGGCATGTGTGGCCATGACAAAGCTTACTAAAATCTAGCGTGACCATAACATCACTAAAGCTACAAAAATGTCGCTGGTTCAGTCTTTTGTGTAATCCATATTTTTGTATGCCTCGGAAACTTGGACTGTTAAAAAGGCAGATCGAGCTCGTATAGATGATTTTGTAATGTGGACATGGAGGAGAATGCTGAGAGTTCTTTATACCGCCCATCGATCTAACGCTTCCATACTGGATGAGCTCGGTAATCCAAAGAAACTTTGCTCCATTGTGTCGACGAGATTGTTTACATTCTTCGGACATATACACAGAAGCCCCAAGTGGGCGGCGCCGTGGTCGTCCCCCTACACGCTGGGTGGATACGACGAAACAGTTGCTGGATATGAGTATCAAGAACCAGTAAATACAGACAGTAAATCGCGAACGATGGCGACCTACAGTTCTCAAAACTGTTGATAATATTCATGTCGGCAGTACTCTAGCTCCGACTTAATGCATTTTCCGAGTTCACAACATGTCTGTTAAGATATTGTGACTATGATGATGATGAGTTGTTAAATGAAAAGGTCAGCTGGTAGGTATTTAAAAGTTCTATTCAAAATCATTTCTGGAGTTCTCATTGTTAATTACTGCAGCATGCATACGTGCGAGTATTTTGTGGGCAAAATAATAACGATAAGCGCAATTGCGCAGTTTGTCGTATAGCTTCCGGGAAATATATAGATGCGGGAGACAGGTTTTTACCTTTTGCGTAAATAAAAGACACGTTATTAAACAAAGCTTTACAACCCATCGGATAATGGTTTGTGAAACACAGCAAAAGACTGCACATGAATAACAAAGGCCCCCGCGCCAAAGACACATACACACGGCACGCTCGTTCTGCACGGTATTGCGGGTAAATGACATTGAAACCGTCGAAGAATAAACGATTTGAATAATTGCAACAGGACGGCATTGGCGCACACGTGAGTTGTGCAAATGGGTGTACGTCCACGTGACAGACATAACGGTGTATGGTTAGAGAAGTCAATAACGAAACGTGATATGTGGCAATCCCACTGCACGGCACATGGACTGGAGCTACGTACACACATAGCTGTATCACAGCATATTCAACAACCAGCAAAATCGCGGTGCGAGTGTACATGTTGTGCTCGCCAGCCGTACGAAATTGCGATCGCTTTGCGCATTGCGTCAGCAACAGAGATTTTTCGCGCGGAGAATTATTAGACGTCGTGATACCACGCCCTGTTTGATCGCGTTTTAGATAGAATCGCTAACGATTTTTGATTAATTTACTTTGTATTCCTTATTTTGAGTTATAGAAGACTGAAGTTTGTATACATAATGCCAAATTGTGCAGTTGTCGGTTGTAAAAACCATAGTAAGATGAAAGAGCCAAATGTAAAATTCTATAAGTTCCCGAAAAATTAAAATCCCGCAATGCAATGGAGTAATGCTTGGCACCGAAAGGACGAAATTAATACGGAAAATGGTAATCATTTCACAAATTAGCATTAAACATTTATTAAAACTGAAATTTGTATGGTACATCCTCGGAAAATATTCACCTGCCGTATGAATAAATATGCAGAAGAAAGCAATGAATCGTGGCTACTTGAACCACTACAAGTCAAAAACTTAGTTTCGAGTAATTCTAATATCGAAGCTGATGACGTGTGCTTTACTCAGGAGTTTTTCAAGAACGTTCTTGTTGACATCCATATTGTTGGGACAGAAAATGATTCAAGTTATATTCATTGTTCCAACTTTACATTTCAGAGTTCAGATTATGACCTAGATAACTTTATTTCTGAAAAACATTACCTTTTGTGTCAATTAGGAAAAAAATAAAATGCCAGACATGATTTCCAACGAGGGACTGAAATTTATTGCCGGATATGTGGCCTACAGATTCAAAAACGAATATCTTAATCTAGCTTTGGGGGCGCAAACCAAATTTCATTCTTCTAACCGGGCCCCAGACTGGATTGAATTTCTATCTAGAGTCAGTCTTGTATATCCAAGTGAGGAGATGATTGAAGGAGCCCGTTTTGGTTGAGATAGAGTTCGATAAATTCCATGGACAGTCGTCTTCCAAACAATTAAACATATATAAAAAATTATTAGAGATAGACCCCAGTGGAAACTATCAAACAATTTCCTGACAAAATAATATACGTCAGACTCAGATATTTAAACAAAAGGATTAGTTTCGAAAATTGTAGGCGTAAACTTAGGAAAAAAATGACCAAATTTACCAATAAATAATACACTTTTGTAGAAAAAGTCGTTAACTTACCTATTTTATACTTCTCTATAATTTAATTGTCTATTGAACTCCTTTAATCTATCACTTTGGAATTAAAATATAATCCATCCTGTAGTATTCCCGCCAGTTCGCCGACAGAAATACTCGTTGCTGACGTCACAGCGTGCCGGCGCTCGGGCGGCTGCATGCGCGTGAGCACACCATGTTTATTTACAATGAGCACAATAACTCAAGTTGGCGGAAACTACAGGCGCATCCCCACTTTTGGATGATTTTTTGTAGGGATGGTAACGGTACTTCGATACTTGTACTTCTGCACTAACATCGACTATTTTTATCTTAGATACTTTTTGAGCGATTCCAGGCTGGTATCGATACTTTTGTAGGTGTATCGGTATATAATTATTGATGGGTGTAATCAATTGCACAAAATTCTGTGTACGAACCAAACGCACCTATAAGGCTAAAAAATATCGAGTTGGTACCGGCATCGATATTTTCATTTTCGCATCTCTACCCAAACTTCACAGCCGTAAAATCATCCATAAACCCTCCCAAGGTCAAATTTTGTGGAAACCATTTTTATGTAGGGAATCCTCACAGATGTTATGCTGGTTGTTTACTATGCTGTGGCTGTATCGTACGACAGTCGTTATAGCAACTGCACACATAAAAATAAACTTTTTATTCAAGAATTTTGATAATCTTGTAGCGATATACTTGCGACAAGAACATCTGCTCTTGCTTTAAGGACATTAATTTACTTGATGAGGAAATTGTGGTTAATTTAAACAAAAAAAACATATATTTTTGGTTTCCATACTGATTATAAATTCAAATGTCCTGACCATGAACATAACTTCAATACTTTTCTACCAAGTGGTCCATAAAATTTTAGCAAGGATATAATATTTTTCTACTGAGCTCTTATTACGAGAAGTATAAGAATACAAATAGCTTGAAAATTGCGAAGTATCATTGATAAATCGCCACAGGCGTTATAGTCATTTGTAAATAATCCATATTTTTCCCTGTGTCCCCGTGTCTGTGTGTCAGTTAGGGTTGAGGGGAATCCATACAGATATTCTTAAGCCTCGTGTCCTCTAGCAAATAAAGTTGCTAGAGTTACTCTCTCAAGTCACTTGCGTAGCGTGTGCACGACGTCATTAGAGGAATATTGCAGCAAAATTACTTGCATATAAACGACTTGCGACTTTCTCAGAGCTTGTAGTATACACGATAACTCTCAGGAGATTGGTTTGTCACAAAAATTTCGAGACTGTTTCGAAAGTCTTGCAGCAAGGAATGTTGTAAATCAAATATGGAGAAGTTCAACTGGACGACAGAGGACATGTGTCTTTTAATTGAAAATTTTAAATTGTATCCTGAATTATGGAATGTACATACCACAGAATTTAAGAACAGAATCAAAACGCAGAATGCATTACAAAGATTTGCCGACCTATTTAATACAGCGGAAATTCAAAGGAAGATACATAATTTGAGAACGCAAGTTAACCATGAAGGAAGAAAAAATCAAAAAAAGAAAAGTGGACAAGGGACTAATGAAATATATAAGGATACTTGGGAGTTGTTTGACTCATTAAAGTTCATGTATCTCTAGAGTAGTTCTACGCTGAATCCACTTTCTCACCCGACATTTTCTCTGTCTTTTACTATCTTTCTCTGGTTTTCTTTATTTGAATTAAATATATCACAACTACCGCAACAGCTACAGATTTTGCATACGACATCTTATCATCTATAGTGTACATGGAATCAGAACAATCAAGCCCATGTGAAATTGCGAGAGCAATTTCCTAGATTAAATTTGCGAACAACTAAAGGATAGTGTAGACAGACAAGCAAGTATACTTGCTGAAAAACCTATCAGAAGTTACTTGCAAGTGGACACCAGACTTTATGTCTCAAGTATGTGATATGTAATATATTTATGTATGTAGCTGTGAGTAGAATATAATAAACAATGACGGACCGGTCGGTAGGAATAACATACTCTTTTATCACAGTTCGAAAGTACAGGTCCATATGCTTTAGTCTTAATCTGCTGTAGGAAGCTGTATACACCAATGCAACTGCTGCTCTACAAGGCACAGATCCGACCATCGTTGAAGTATTGCTCCCATGTGTGGGGAGCAATTAGACTAATCGATATGCCTAACCTCACAAAGGGCCTCCACAGCCTATAACACTGAAAAAGGGTGCTGGCCTATCCCTGTTCTACAGATTCTATGACGAAAGATATTTGGGCGAACTCTCCCAGATAATACCAAAGGCTTTCCGAACGAGGAACACTAGAGAGGATCTACGAGCTCATCCTTACCAGGTTGAGTACCCTACTCTCCTAAACAATCTCGTCTAGTACAAAGCCGTCAACCGACTGACATGAAATAAATTTTTGGAAATACTAATTTATCTTACGGTATCACTCAAAAAATTGTTTATGAAGACTTACAGGAATCGGAACGTTATGGCAATATCGATTTGAAAATTGATGATTAAAGAACAAAAAGCGAATCTAGTGGCAATTCGCAGCAGTGGAAAAAGCAAAAATAGACGTAATTTACTATATTTAAATATTGTCGTTACGAGACAAAAGTTAGTTTTATCGTTGCTACCTTAACTTGAAGTCCCAAAGGACGCAATGAAAGCATAAAGGCAGACCAAGACCACAAAAGGTCTTTACAGTTTTTTTTTTGGATAAATGTGGATTTATTTACGATCACCTAAAAGAGACACAACAACTAGCGAGTATTACACTGCGATGATTCTTAAAAGCAAAATCAAAATAAAACCGGCCACTTCATCAAGATTTATATAAGACTCTGCAAACGACAATTCATTTCATACTAGCATTGGGAGATCATCAAATCGTTTAAAAATTTTACTTGTCTTAGACGCCAGTAAACTTAACAGCTGGTTTACTCACATCAATATTTGCACCAGCACAATCACATATATCTCTTGAAAGCTAACATCCAACAAGTGTTTCACTAAACCACCACAGTACCCGAAAACGTTACAAAAACGCGCACTCCACAATGTTTGTCGAACGAAATATAGATTTCACGGATCCTCTAATCAAATACCGTAACCATCAGACCTACAGCTGAGCAGCTGTGCCTATAATGTAATCACGCCATTTCTTCGTCAGTATTCGTCAAAGTAGTACCAGTGGTCAGCGGTACCCCCCGTTTAGGAAATGAAAGACGATATACCGTGCAGATACTGACGTATTCATATAGGTACTAACCATAAAATTCTTATACTCTTAGCGTACTTTCTACCTCGAGAAGCTAACGATATTGAATAGTGATCGTGGGCTGTGGCCTGTCAACGTGATTGTCATGCCATCGCATATTTAGCCCAACCTTCAGAGACAAGATACCAGGGAAACGTCTTTCAAACTGTAAGAGGTTCTTTCTAGACCATTTATTACTCTCTACATACATAAGATGTAATTTTTGGTTCAAAAATTCAGATAGTCTTGTAAAGATATACTTGCGACAAGAACATTCAATTTCGCTCGAAGAAAATTGAATTGATGAGGAAATTATAGTTAAAAATGGCAAATAAATATACTTTAATCAAGAATATTTAATTATATTATTTTCTTGACAACTAAAGTTGCAATACCCTTCGACCAAGTATTTCGAGTTTTAGTATGGATATTTCAACTGAGCTCCTATTTACTTCGATCAGCTTGATAATTTTGGAATAGGTACCATTGAGAATATGATAATTTTATGCCTTAGAGTCATCCTCCAATGACTCATAATTTTACCTGCGTCTGTTACATTGTTATACCCTCATGAAAGGATTGTGACGCATTTGGGGTTGTGGGAAACTCATAACAGATGTACGTGCCAAGTATGTGATATGCAATATATTTATATAAGTATCCGTGAATGGAATATAAACAATTACGGACCAGTGGGCGTAACATACGCTTCTAGCACAAAAGTTCATCTGCATTTTTTCATATGGATTTACAAAAATATCTACTATATAATGAAAATTGCCGAATATTTATACAGATGCCCTTAAATGCTTGTTCCAAGATGACCAAATTTTATACTGCTTGCACCAATATTATAAAACTCCATAGTCAATATATAATATCCTTATATCGTCTGTTTGGAAAAAGACTGTTATATTTAAAAAAATGTATACTTTCAGGAGAACTCATTAAAGTTTTATGAAACTGACACTATGCAGTTATTTTCGAATCAGCAATTAGGGAAATGTTCAATTATTATGAGTTAATTGGTATAGTGACTACATGCCCAGAGTTTGAGTATTTTATGTTTTGTCTTTAGAATGAGTTCAGATTGTGTTTTTTATAATTTTTTTGAGTTTTTAGAGATACAGCAGTCCAGTTTTGACAAACAGGTGATATACAGGTGATATACCCATTGTTTTTCAAGATTATCATAATATGCATATGATTTAAGATTTAGGTATTCTTACTTTCATAACTTTCCCCTTAGAATTGAAAATATTTATGATCAAAAATTCTTGGCCTATGATTATTGCAGCTTTGGGCATATGCGAAGATATAATGCACTTGAATAAAATTATATTATTATATTCTCCGTTCAACGATTAATTTTTACGTGTGTACGGCTGAAAAATAAACGAGGAAGATGTTGTACTGACGGAAAAAGTGGAACTAGAGCCAACTAATTTCTTTTGCGCGAGTTATTTCATCTGCATGAGAAAAAACCTTCATAGAGTCATCTGCCAGTCTATCGTTTGTCCGTCCGTTAAATCGCATCTCTGTAACTGAAGACACGTTGGTGAAAGTTTTGCGGTAGGGTATGACTCTCGATTAAGGTAATTATTTTGACCGTAGCCAAAAAGAGGTGTCTGTGGAGTTTCTCATTAATTAATAGGAACTTAGAGGATCAAAAAGTTTAATGAATGTCAAATATTAGTTATGATTTTCTTCGTAGAAGTTAACTGGTATTTTTATGTCCACATTTTTTGTATAACGCCTGAGTTGACCAAAAATTTCTGCGACAAGGTGCGGACAAAAGTTGAATATAAAACCAAAAGCCCAAAGTATTAATTTAAGAGACTTATTCAGTCGAATAAAATGAAACGAAACCTAAACCTTCATATTTTATTTATTATTTCTAACATCATAGTGTTTACCTGACAATAGACGACTCACAGTATACGATATAATGATAAATATGCTTTACTGTCTCATATCTGGTGGGATAAAGCGACTCTAAAATATATAAATGGTTTTCCTGAAGTTGGAACTTTTATTCTCGGAGCATAATATACTCATCAAAATTTACAGTTGTTCGTAATAGCAATGTTTTAGTTTGGGAGGATAACCACAATATCTGATGTTTCTTTGTTCTCTAGCTAAAATAAAAAGACTAATTTTTTAGAGCAAGTTATCCATTGGACTAGAAAGAATAGAAAATCATACCTTTGGGGCAGTAATAAACTAACTGACATGATCTAGATTATGCATTTTTTTCATTGAGGAGGGACAACTCCGAGTACTATCCGTAAGATCTGCTGCTTTACTCCATTTTGAGCAACCCAATATGTAGAAAATAAGAGTAAGAGTAACTTAAGGGTCTAAGGTATAGCGCGCAAAATTGAGAATCCAAGAAAATACGTATTTCCTTGTTAGCGAGGAGGCGTGGCCGCCTGTTCCGGGTAAGTTTTCCAGATACAATAGCGGGTGTTGTGAGGAATAGGTATCCAAGTTTTTCTAGGAGATGTTGGCACAAGATCACGGTTATTAGAATTTTATGTCCTACGAGCTTAAATGGGTGACCTCTTAGAAATAACTTAGTTCTCTAGAGAGGAATGTTTATTAATTTCAAAACTAATATGATAACAAAAGTTAATAGCTTATGAAGTAAATTTAATATCGATACTTCTTCCTAATACCAGCAAAAATTCAGGTGTTTTTAATACTCTACGAATATATAAAGATTTCTGGAAACGAAAACATCCGAATGGTACTTTTACCAGAGCCCTTCACGATTTTTGTTATTTCGCAACTGTTTTCACAAAAAAATTTAAACTCGTCCTTTCCTGTCGGCTTCAGAACCTACAGATGATAAATGGTAAAGGGGGTGAAAATTGATAGGAGTTTGAGTGGTAAATACGCTACAAATTATGAATCAATCGAGGGCTCGAGCCAACTTAGCTGGATCTAGTTTAACCGCTCTTCGATATTCCATCAATCTGTTAGGGTCACATCCGTTGTTCCGCCAAAATAGAGGGAAGGAGACAATATGCCTGATTTACGAGACTGATTGAGTTTATACCGACTTTTAGAGTTTTTGAGTGCAAGTAGTCATGGTATTTGTTCATATTGCTTTAAACGGACTAAACTGTTGTTCGAAATGGCCTTATTGAGAAAATGAAATGAAAAAATAAAAAATTGTTGTTGATTTTAGTAATACAATATCGGTCGCTTTATTCATTCTTGATTATCCTATGAAGTGCGAAGAAGAGGGACTATTAGTCTGTAGCAGACCTTCTGCGGAAGATTGTTTTTACTCTACGAGGGCTGCTCTATACCTCCGTCAATCCACCAGTACGCAGACAGCTGTTTCACGCTTATTAGCGATCATCAGTGCGCCATAGGTCGATTGACGGAAATAGAGAGCATCAATTTTACCATGTTTACTAAACATGTGAAACATGTGAGAGCAGACAGAAAGAATTCTGCCGGTGCGACATCTGGTACCCGAAGGTAACGGCAAACCAAGGAAATCGCTGCTTAACCAGATGGCGCACCGGCAGAATCCTTTCAGTCTGCTCCCACATGTTTCATATGTTTAGTAAACATGGAAATTCTTTCTGTCTGCTCTGTTTTTACTCTTCTTCTCAAAATGTCATTATTGCCTACTACTCGAAATGGGGTTCCAGGGGTTGAGGGAGAAGTAATATAGCAAGGTAGTAAGCAACTTACCTACGTGTTATATCTATCATCCTATGGTACGTGTCTACCTGCGAGAAGTGATAAGGCAACTCCTGTCAAGTCCAGTTTATACAGGGTGTTCAATTGAAAACTTCCCACCACTGATTTTTTGAAAACCACACAAAAAGAAAAAACGTCGAGACACGTCAAAAGATTTATCAATCTGAGACAACTTTTTAACACAAAACTACTTTCTCCCTTATATCCTCTGCCTCACAGGGTTATCCCTGTAAAAATTTTAATTAACAAGGGGTATCGAGTGATATCTTGTTTTGAAAGTATGTCGCAGTCCTTTACCTTGACCTTTGACTTTTTTAAATTGGTCGATTCGTTTTCGAAAAATTATAAAAATCTTTAATTTGCTCAGATATGAAACAAAGCGCCCGAAAATATAACTTTTTATTGCAATAAGTATCCAAACTGTGGCCCGTTATAGTCCAAACAATGATACTGTTCAAATTCCTGATGGATAGTTGCAAAAACATGTTGTGGAATATCACGGCTGCTTCAGATGATGCGTTGACGAAAGTCATCCAAACTTTCAGCTTGTGGACTAAACTTAATAGATTTTAAATGGTCTCATACAAAAAAGTCAAATGGCCTTAAATCAGGAGATCTAGCTGGTGACTCTTCTCCCTATCCATTTATCTGGAAACGCATCGCCTAGCCGTTGCCCAACAGGAAGAACATAGGTTACAGTCTCACCAAGCATAGGGTTTCCAGGATAGTTTTTGGATCCTTTTACAATGATTTTAGTGACAACCGGATTGATGGTATTTCCCAACGTGCCCTAATAAATATCTCCATTTAATTCTCCATTAATAAACAATGATCCAATAACTTCGCTTCTTAAAATGTCTGTCCATAGCCCTGTACATTAATTTTTGGGGGTATTGGGTATGTCCTTGTACAAAAGCATGAGGATTTTCATTGCTCCAATACCTGCAGTTATGCTTATTAACAAATCCGGTTACATAAAATGTGCATGAATCAACGAGGCAGAGATTCTTTGCATGAATGGTATTACCATTAATCGCTGTAGTAATTTGTTCACAAAACGCAACTCGCCGATCGAAATCATCTTCGGTTAACTTTTGCACTATTTTCATTTTGAATGGATGACACTTATAGACTTTAATATCTCTGTGTATAGAGCTTAATGAAATATCGGATCTACAGTTTTGCATAATGAAATATTGGGATTTATGCCAAAATGGCCCAAGACTTCAACTTGGGTGGCTTCATCCAGAACTCTCCATTTTTTTAACTGTAACACATCCAATTTGTATAAATTTCGTTGTTGAAATACATTACACATTTCTCTAGATAAGTCTGAACCTCAATAATAATAATATTTTAAATCCGACCGTTAACCCTTCATTATCAACGTAGTGCGTGTGTTTTACTCCTATAGAGTGAAATTTAATATAATCAGTCAATCAGATCTTTAGATCTTTATTTTATGTATTTATTTTTTAATTATTTATTAGATTGCTGTATATTTTGAATTTTTTTAACTTTTTTGTGTATCTGATATGACGTGTAGATGTTATGATATGTGTCTTAATTTATTTATGTATATATTTTGCGTTTTTGTAAATTTGATAAGTCTTATATCATTGTGAAATGATCCAAAGGCAATAAATCTACTACCACTACTACACTAATAGAATTTCTGTGAGGTCATACTTCTTCTTTCACTAAATCGGCACGAAGAATCTATAAAGAAAATATCATCATCGTAGTCAGAATGTCTTAACAGACTTGTTGTGAACTGGTAAAATGCATTTACTCATTTTACGAGTTTCTCTTAGGATATCTTTAAGATCTTCAATGCAGTAGTTTCCCATTTGCTTTCTGCATCCTCATGCCGTTGACCAGATGTATCTACTGGTTCATCCGCCTTTAGCGACAATTTCTCACCCCAAGGACAAGAGGATATCCTGACTCTTCTCAACTCGTCCACCCAAAGCTGTTGGTTGAGAAGAGGTTACTGCTTATACCGACAGTAGTTCGGTTCCTTTTAGTCGCCTTTTACGACACGCAGGATATACGATGGGAGATACTCTAATCCGCCCCCATACGGGGAGTGAGTATAAAACTAAATGAAATTCAGTCGGATATACAATTATGCGTAACGAAGTATTGGGATTTATGCCAAAATGGCCCAAAACTTCAACTTGGGCGGCTTCATACAGAACTCCCTATCTTTCGTTTTCAACAGACCCAGTTTGAGTAAATTTTGTTGTTGGAATAAATTACACACATTTTTCTAGATAATTCTGAACCTCAAAAATAAAAGAATTTCTGTAAGCTCAAACTAATTTCAGTAGACCGGTACGAAGATTCTATGAAAAGGAAATACCTAAGCGCACGTGCAAATAGCACTGATAAGTGTAATTTAATCGCCTGTAAAGCTCGACCGGAATCTACGGAGTGTCCACCACGCGAATTCCTCGAAAGCCGAGCTAACCTGAAGAGGATTTCAATGCAACGGAGCGCGTCCTGCTTTCCAGTAAAAAATCTGTTTACGGGAGACCAGTGACCCGTTAAACCGATTTCGGAGGAAGATCGATCCGACACGGCCTGCTGGACATAGAGTGGGATCGTAGGAGGGAGTCAGGAGGGCATTGTGTCGTAATGCAGTGCTGAATGCTCCTTGGGAGACCGGCTAAGTCATTCGGAACGAAGATCTCCGCAAATCTGTCTTTGGTCGAATAAGCTGGTGATCAGTCTGAAATGCATTCAATACACACAGGGATTAGGGTTAGCCCTCTTCTTTGTTCCCTTTCCAGAGATTCACGACTTGACTCGATTTTCAAGCTACTTGACTTGATATTAAGTCAAGAACAAGTCAAGTATTTGTTTTCGAAATTCAAGTCAAGTAGTTACACATCAAGCAACTTGAAAATCAAGTTTTTCAAGCTAACTACTTTATCTTTCATGAAAAATAAGTTCTTTTTTGATATTAATCTGATTAAGATAAGATGTAATCTTTTATTTAAAAAAAATCCAAAAACGAAAACCCCAACAAACTTAGTTAAATAATGAATGTAATAATATGAAATAAAAATACAAAATAATGACAAAAATACATAGATAAACAACAATGTCAAATGGGCGTGGGTTGGTTTAATGGTTAGAGTCGAGGGCTCGTGACCGGAAGGTCCCGGGTTCGATTCTCGTTAGAGGCGCAAATTTATTTCTGGTTTTTTCAATCAAAAATGAATATCCATAAGAAAAAGCTCAGCGAAGAATCCCCACCTGAGCCTTTACTGTTGGCTTCTAATTAACAGTGCTGTTCTTAGAGTGACGCCGGGAAACAGAACAAACACGAGGCTAATGACCAAAACAGTCGATGCCGATGACACAGAAGTAAAAAAATTAATATCCTCATTTGCCGTCCACATAAGACTTCTAACGGAGTTATCACCTAATCGATTTCTTGTTTTGGTAAGAGGTAAGGCAGGTCTAGAAAACTGCGTTTCAACTGAAGCTGAAGAAGCTGGCGTCGGCAAAATGTCTTTGGCCATTGCGGCAAGGTTTGGAAAAATACATTCGTCTTTTCCACCATTCTAAAATATCTTTAGTACTGTCCCTTGCCGCTTGAATACTATTTATATAGTTCATCGATTTCATCTCGATCAGGTTTATTGTCAAGCTCCATAGCCCACGATTCTAGTCTATCGAGCAGCATATTAATGCAAACATGACGGAAATACTCTTAAAAGCATTAAGGTACTGGCAAATTCATTCAATTAACGACCATTCTGCCTCGGTTGGCATTAAAGTTTTAAAGTCATCGGGTGCCTGCTTGCTGTCGTAACCTCTGTGATTCCCCTATTTGAACGCTTCGATTCGCATTTTACAGATCGATATCAAGTAATATCAAGTAGTTTGGTTTTACTTGATATCAAGTCAAGTAGTTCAGATCGAAAATCAAAGTCAAATATCAAATTTCCAAAAGCTCAAGCTTTCAAGTCAAGTCAAGTATTTAAGAAAAAGCTCAAGCTGCTTGGCTTGATGAATCCCTACCTTTCCTATGTGTGAATGCAAGTACCTGTATTTAAATTTTCGATTCGCGAATACAATGCATTCGTGGACCAATAAAGCAACAATTTTAAAACGTTACTTGGCATTTGTAAGAGACTAAAGTATTTTTCTGTATTAGTTAGCTTCGTCTCCTGCAACAGACGCTCCTTGCTTTTTCCAATTTAAAAAAAATGTCTCGAATGCAAAATCTTCTCTTTCTTTCTCTCTCATCCATGAGAAGTATCTGAGTAAGATATTTATGAAATTTACGTATTTCGCTGCATAACTATTTTCAAAATAAAATTCATGGACATTTTCAGCTGTCAAATTACATACGGATAAGGAGGTGAAACATTTTCAAGTCACCTCATCGTCGCCGTCGTATAAAAGTTAAAACTATGGAATATTAAGCTTAGCGTACATTCATTCAGAATATATTTGCCAACAGGAACAGCTTTGTATCACAACCTGTTAAAATATATATTTTAGTTGTCTGTTCTTCATACCATCGTATGTGAATGACCTTAACTTTACCCATGTGACTGTGCTAATCTAGGATTTTCCCACGGAGTACCTAGTCCTTGCATTCAAAAAATGTTGCTTCGGAGTATTCATTGTAATGTAAAAATTGAAGTTTTTAATTTTATAAATTTCTTGTGAGGTTTTAGTTCAGATTTCTGCTTCTTATGACAGTTATGCTTTGTATAAGGTACCAATAGCCAATAAGGCTTCGATTTTACGGATCCAGTCACCAGCTTTCAGAAAGTGTCGTAAAGTTGATGGGTGGAAAGCCGTAGATCTTTCACATTAGTAGCATGAGTAGCTGTTACGGTTCACAATATTAATTACTAGTGATGATAGATCGCACTATTTATTGAATTAATAGTTAGCAGGTAATCAATCTTTTTCCTTTTTCTACAAAGACGCTGGTGCTAAGTACATACTGCCCTAAAGGGCACCTTTTTTAAAAACCAAGTAATTTCTCGGCCTTTACTTCAGACATCGCCAAACTTATAATTGAAGAAATAAATGCATTCAAAACAACATCAAAATGTGGACTACTCGACGAATGCTAAGAGTGTCTTGGGTCAACCATGTGGAAAATGAGAATGTTCTCCAGAGAGCTGGCTTAGCAGAACGAGAACTTTTTGAAGTTATAAGGAAGAGGAAAATATCTAACCTAGGCCACATAACACGTGGGGAACGCTATCACCTCCTGCGTCTCATTCTTCAAGGTAAGATCGAAGAAGGGAGAAGAGAAATTGGAAGAAAAAAACTATTATGGCTGCGAAACATCCGTCACTGGACAGGAATAAGCGACTTACAGGAATTACAGAAGGCTGCAATGGATAGGATGATCTGATGAGAGAAAGGATGAACGCCTACGCAGGAATCTGCATGGCACCCTAAGAAGAAGAACAGTAACGTCATTGTAAATATACAAAAACATAAGAAAGCTCTCCCAGAGCGGGTATATACTGGCGATGCCAAATCTATAGATACTGCAAAGAAAAACATAAAGATTTATTACCTGCTGCAAATTATATCAATAAACACTGGCCGTGTATCTATGATCATTGGTGATTAGTACTATGAACACCAACAGCTGTGTTTGTGAGTGAAAATTGCTGAAGGTTAATGACTAGGTTCTGAAAATCAATGTATTTGCATAAACACACAACATTTTTCATGTTTATGCTTACTGCTCATTCATCAATCGCAACAAGATAAATGTTATCAACTAATTGTTAATATTGCTAATTTATAAATTGGAACTAAAAGATTTTCAGAAGTAGAGGCCTAAGTTCAAGCTATGCCTTGAGTGGATTTTATTGGGTATGCTTTACGTTATTTTTCCTGTTGCCTATTGGTAGGCAACACCAAAAAGGGAAGATTGCTCATCATAAGAAACTCACAATTTTCTTTTATATGACAGCTTCCTTAAGCAGCTCGTATTTAGTTTAATGGAAATCATCAAATCCCGCCAGGCTTTACGATGCTTGAAAATAATGGAAAAAAATTCCATATTCTAAAGAAGGCCTTTTTAAAAACCAATACTTCCTCTACCTTTATTTCAGACATCGCCAAACTTATAATGGAAGAAATAAATGTGTTCAGCAGGAACGTCCTTGTATAAAAAAGATAAGAAAGGACTCCCACTTGAGTGGGTATTTACTGACGATGCCAACGCCAGGGAAACTCCAAAGAAAAACGAATAAGATGACACTAAGCGATAACGATGCCTTCAGAATAGCTGTCACTCAACCAAATTGATTGCCTGCTGTGAATTATATCAATAATGTGTAATATTTTACCTTAACCTGACAACATCTGAATACGCTCACAGTTCCGTATCGTGCGAGAATATCTTATGTGTAAGAAGGATGTATGGAAAATATGCTTTGACGTTGTATACAAAAAACGAGGCCCTTGCATGAAGTTGGTGTAGCTGGATTCTTTGATCGCAAGGTGGGAGAGCACAATGAAAGAGATGTTTATTTTGCGTACTTCATCAGGTGGTCGCACCTTCAAAAAGCATTCCAATTCTATACAAATCGCAATTCTGGCAACAATAAAAATACAGAAACACACTGCTAGGAAACGACGCTAAAGCTACAGATACACATGTTCATAAATAGCATGCTTTTTAAGCATGCTCAAAATTACCTGTGAGGTACATATACACATACCTTGCTCGAAATAAGCATGCTAGTTTTGAGCATGCTAAAGAACCGCAGCATGCTCAAAAAGCATGCTATTTATGAGCATGTGCATCTGTACCTGTACCTGTACCTGTACCTGTGAGGTTACACATACCTTGCTCGAAATAAGCATGCTAGTTTTGAGCATTGTAAAGAACCGGAGCATGCTTAAAAAGCATGCTATTTATGGGCATGTGTATCTGTACCTATGAGGTGAAGAACTGGAACATGCCCAAAAAGCATGCTATTTATGGGCATGTGTATCTGTACCTGTGAGGTGAAGAACTGGAACATGCTTAAAAAGCATGCTATTTATGGGCATGTGTATCTGTACCTGTGAGGTGAAGAACTGGAGCATGCTTGAAAAGCATGCTATTTATGAGCATATATATCTGTACCTGTGAGGTACAGATACACATACCTTGCTCGAAATAAGCATGCTAGTTTTGAGCATGCTAAAGAACCGGAGCATGCTTAAAAAGCATTCTATTTATGAGCATGTGTATCTGTACCTGTGAGTTACAGATACACAAACCTTGCTCGAAATAAGCATGCTAGTTTTGAGCATGCTTAAAAAGCATGCTATTTATGAATTTATGACCATGTGTATCTGTACCTGTGAGCATACCTTGCTCGAAATAAGCATGCTAGTTTCGAGCATGCTAAAGAACCGGAGCATGCTTAAAAAGCATGGTATTTATGAGCATGTGTATCTGTACCTGTAAGGTACAGATACATATATCTTGCTCGAAATAAGCATGCTAGTTTTGAGCATGCTAATGAACCGGAGCATGCCTAAAAAGCATGCTATTTATGAGCACGTGTATTTGTACCTGTGAGGTATACATATGTACATATACCTTGCTCGAAATAAGCATGCTAGTTTCGAGCATGCTAAAGAACCGGAGGATGCTTAAAAAGCATGCTATTTATGAGCGTGTGTATCTGTACCTGTGAGGTACAGATACACATATCTTGCTCGAAATAAGCATGCTAGTTTTGGGCATGCTAAAGTACCAGAGCATGCTGAAAGAGCAGCAAAAGCTGTTTATGAGCGTGTGTATCTGTACCTGTGAGGTACGACGGCTATATTTGAATTCTTTTTGTACTTGGAGAAATCAGTAGATTAATTTAAGAAGCTTCAATCACAGATAACTTGACATTTTTCGATTGGGAATGCCTATTTTGGTTTATAGAATCAAGTGTAAAATCTGTTGGAAATGAGCCCTGTCTTCTCCTAAACACCCTGTATAGCATTAAACCCAAAGCTTATTTTTTTAAGGTAATACAAAGTCCTGTATTCAAAAAGTAGCTATATCCCTCATCCTTCACGCCATTCCATTTTCTTCCTCTCACGACAAAAATAGAAAACTATCAGAAATTCCTAAACTAAATACAAAGTTTGAAGCAATTCTGAAAATGTTCGCCGATTACTCTACCACAAATGTGCAAATGTTCAAAAATATATCAACGTTACCTATTGTGACTTCGCAGTACATTGCATGTTAAATTTATTAAAGATAGAAAAATGGTCAACATCAGAGACAGACAAACAGACCATAAAGACAAACGATCCGAAATGAGTGATACATAGTTTTGTTAACGACCAAACTATATACATACATACTAGCTGAGATTAGTGATTTTTCCATAGAGAACCCTGTATGATTGTATTGTGTCTATTATTTCATACACGTCAAGAATAAGTCCAGTGATATCTGTATTTCTCGCGAAACACGATATCAACGTGATGCGTTGGTTATTCCGAGCATGGAATTGACGTAACGCCACGTAACCCAGACTTACTGAAATCTCTTGAGAAATGGCGAGGCGGGTAATAGAATAAGTAATTAATTATTCTTATCACGGGCTACGTGCGAAAAATACTTCTCATGTGCTCATATACATACTATCCACGCCAACGCTGTTAGTCTGGGCACTTTGAAATTTAATTTGCAAGAAATTTATCTTGAATATTACAGCGCTTGTTGAACCTGGATTTTCGCAGATTGACCCAGTACCCCCATGGACCAGTAAATAGGTGAATTTTCTAATTTATTATGGACGTGTCTGTCTGTCGATTTGTCGGTCTACTGACGTCCTTCTAGTCGCGTAATCTCAGCAACCGCTACTTGGATTGTGATAAAATTTGGGTAGCTGCATGCTATTGTGTCGTACTAGGTAACGCTGCTATAATTTTGAAAACCGGTGTATTGACGGCGCAGAAATTTGTGAAAAACGAAACATTCGTTCGTTTTCAGGCGTTTCAGCAACTCTTGATTATTTTCCATTTTTGTTCCTGAAGGGAGTGAAAATGGGGTGGTGAGGCAGTGGTGAGCCTTAAAAACTTGAACGTTTATTCTATTCACAAAATGCTCATTGCGCAGAAGAAAACTGACTTTGGAGATATCTTGTGTTTTTTTAAACCTATCTGAATGTTGCCTTAAATTTTATATCTATGGAATAATTTGATACAAACGAATTATAATACCATGACTTGTAACTTGGAAACTACGATCTTGATTGTAACGCAATTGTCACACATATTACTACCATGTACCGTTGTTGGCTTTCTTGCCTGTGGCGGAGGATAAATCCTCAAAGTCCTTTTACTTCCCACCCCGATAGGTGAGGGGAGTATATTCTGATCGCGAAAATTTTCGATTTTGAGATAATACGCTTTATGGCCGTATTATGATGTCTACATAACGAAAATCCACGTCACTCATTTCCGTCGGTCTGTCTGTCGGTCTGTCTGTTCGCGTTTTTCTAACGTCGTAATCTCAGTAACCACTGCATGGATTGTGATGAAATTTGGGTGGCGATATGTTGTGGTGTCGTAGTAGGTAATGTTCCAATAATTTTGGAAATCGTTGTACGGGGGGTTGAGTAATTAGCAAAAAATGAAAAATTTCAAATATTCGCCAAACTTCGTTTTTAGGCGTTTTAGGGGTTCCTGATCATTTTCAATTTTTTTTGGATGGGGGTGAAATAGGGGTGAATAGGGGGTGGAGGGTTGTAAGACTCAAAAATGTGTTCTATTCACAATAGGCTATCCAATGACCTGTGAAAGAAAGACCTAGCGGCATAATACCCTTTTTTAGGCCATCCGAACGTTGCCTTGCTTATTACAGAAACCAAAGGACTTAAAATTTGTGATGTATACATACGAGAGTGGTTTTAGATCGTTCTATATTGCGCAACGTCTAAATTATCGAGCTGATTTTAATAAAATTTTGACACAGTATTACTACTGCGGCGAGGATGGAAAACGCGTATGTTTTGGAAAAATCGTATCAGTGGCGGCGCAGCTATAATAAAAAAACTAGAAATATGAAAATAGCTGCAACTTTGTTTTTAGGCTTTTTAGGAGTTCCTGATAATTTTTTACTGTTTTTTTGGGTGGGGATGAAATTGGGGTGGTTAGGAGGGTTGTAAAACTCAAAAATGTGTTCATGTCATAATAGGCTGTCCATTGACCTGTGAAAGAAAGATCTAGCTACATAATACCCTTTTTTAGGTCCATCCGAACATTGCCTTGGTTATTATGAAAATCAAGAGACTTCAAATTATCTGATGTATACCTACGTACAAGCATTGCTTAAATCGTTCTGAATTTAGTAACATGAAAATTATGGAATGAAATTTAGACACAGTATTATTACCGTGGCGAGGATGAAAAATGCGTATGGTTTTAAAAAATCGTGTCAGTGGCGGCGCAGTAATAATAAAAAAAAACTAAAAATATAAAAATAGCTCAAACTTCGTTTTTAAGCAATTTGGGGGTTCCTGATTGTTTCGTTTCGTCCAGTCGAAGCTGGCAGAATTGTGTTGTTTTAATTCCTACGGAGAGACTTAGGAAACTATTTACTAGTTTTTGTGTTTGATGTTTTTTGAGGACATGCGAACTATAGCTTCATGCAAAGGGAATATAATAAAATGATATATCACTGTTGTTTGGGAAGTACTGAGTCAATCAACTTGACTCCATTTTTTTAGATCTTTCAAAGGTCACTGTTTGGAAGATGATGGTGTAGGGGCAGAGAAACTCCAATTTTTCTTGTTAGAACCTACAAATGTGTGGGAGGACACTTGACGCCAATAGCTAATTGTGTTTTGATATAAAGTAGATCTTACTACTTTTCTTTCTCTGCAATTGCATGCCAAATATTGAAATAACCTATTTGTCAATACACCGGAAAAGTTAAAATCACCGTACTATAGATCTCTCTTCCGGAAAAGAACTCGACACCGCAACCTCAGGAGACATCCCTTGTTTGCGTTTACCTTTTAATTAACGCGTTTCATGAAAAATTTCGCCTAACAGACGCAACGCAGTCACTTTTCAGTCCTTGAGAAGACAAAGATCAACAACCTGAGAGATATTTTACAGTGTTCATCCCAGGTACTTTCACTGAGTGGCCTTGTTTAGCTTAAGGACAAGTTCATTAGAACCACCTTAACAGAGTTGTTATCTCTCATAATAAGGGCTGCTGTTTACAGATCTTAACTTCAACATTTAAAATTAGAGAACATGAGGGTAGTGCTGATTTGCATATCACGTACTAGTTATTCAATAGTCCTACCAGAAATACTTTTCTGTAGTGCAAATTCTAGAACGCTGCGAGAGGACAAGTGTCTGTGCACGTTAGATTTTAAACCCTGCAGGTTGTAGCCGTCGGGGAACAAATTCCCCGACAGCTCATTCCACAGCATCGAAGTTCTCCAAAAGAAGGAATGCTGGAGGAGACTTGTTCGGGGAGTAGGGACGTTGACCCGGTAAGGTTGAGCTCGCAGTCTCCCTAGAGTTCCTCGGTCGGACAACCTTCGGTATTATTATTTGGGAGAGCTTACTCCAACATTTTCTGTGACAGAATCTGAAAGACAGGGACAGGCTAGTCACCGTTTCTGGAGATGTTAGAGGCTGTGGAGGTCCTTTGTGAGATTTCAAACTGTCAGGTATAATCTGTACCTGTCAGTTTGGGTAAGCCTAAGTCATTTGCCGACTTTGTTAGGAAACAAAATTAGCTATAGCAGGGAAGCGGCAAAAATATATTAAAGCGAAGTGTACTCTTTAAACTGAATTCCAAGCTTTCGGAGAACTGTGCCTCCATTAATTCAATATTTCAGCCCTGACGATGGAGGCATAGTTCTCCGAAAGCATGGAATTATTCAGTTTAAAGGGTACACTTCGCTTTAATATATTTTTGCCACTTCCCAGCTATGGCTAATTTTGTTTCCTGTCAGTTTAAATTTACAATTGACGAGTTGGAAAATTAACTTGATCTTTTAAATTGTCACTTGATGCTTTAGAAGCTACAGATGGAAAAGGTGTAGTGAGATGATAATCGCTACACGATGTTGTACTATTTGATCTGAGTATTGAGATAAATGAAGAAGCAGGTAGATGTCCACTGTGGTAAATATTTACTACGTTTCCACGGGCTTTCAAAACAGTTTTCAAAACGTTTTGCGATTTTGGATTGTTGGTGTTTCCACGATAGATTTCGAAACGATTTTCTAAACGCACTCGAAACGTTTTCAACTGACACTTCACAAATGTCATTTTCTTGTTTTATAACCTATTTTATTGTTTATTATGAATCTATTGTTACGAATGTCGAATAAAATAATACGAATAAACTTGAAAAATCGACAGTAATATTGTTATTAGAAAGCAACGCACTAGGCAGGGTCCATTGCAAAACGAAAGTGACAATTGGTGTTTCCACGACATTTGGATCTCGATACGATCCCAAAAAATAGCGGATCAACTTTGAACAGGAAACGTTTTGAAAACGTATCCAATTGACGTTTCCACGATATATTTCGAAACTCAAAACGTTTTGAAAGCGTTTTCAAAGTCCGTGGAAACGTAGTAAGTGTTGAAAGGTTTTACTATGATGTTCAAGTTTTCTCACTGATTAGGTGGAGCGTTTCCGAATACATATTGTCGGGTCATGGAGCTTTGTTGTTCTTCTTTCATTTCATAGCATGTATGATTTAGCTAGTCAATATGATTGGTCCATATAGCGTGTGTTTTGCTGGGTCTTATGATCTATCTTCGTGAAAAAGATAGATAAGTATAGTTCTTCCAGGTTTGCAATAATTCTTCTGTCTCAAATGGTGAAAAAGCAGGAAAGAATTTACTTGAGTAAATTCAAATGGCGCTCTCACAGTGAAATTTGTTGGTATAAAAATTCAAGTTTTTTATTATATTGACAAAACCGGATCCTTCACGGACTAGTAATTAACAAATTTGACATTTAATCAAGGAAAAAAAACTGCTGACCGTGGTGAGATTCGAACCCACGCCCTTTCGGACTAATACCTAGCGTCCTAACTGCTCGACGACGCTGCCTGTGCTTCAGAAACATCAATACACCGTATACATAATACGTCGTCAGTTACCTATCGTAATTTGATTCAATTTATTTTAAACCGGAAGCGATATTGACAAAACCGGATTTTTCCCAGACTATTTTTTCATGCTGATTCCGAATCTGTATTGAGTTTTTCTCTAGCACCTGTAGTTTTGGCTATCTTTTGTATACGGACAGACGGACAGACGGACGGGCAGACAGAGGCTCTGAATAATCTCCCTTCAGTGACAGTGACAGTGAGTCAGTGAGAGTTGAAAATGTTCTAAAACCATGATATGATAGACCCTACTTTCAAAAATTTCACTCAGACTTTGTTTAAACTTTTTTTTGTTATATATCGCGTGTCAAGGAATTTCAGGGACACCCTGTATAGACCTTTCAGACTTCTGCTTGCATAATATGCTGAGTTTAATTTTTTTTTGCTACAAAATAGTTAATAAACCACTAATTTTGCCAACGGAAATCCATTTTTCTATTATGGTGTGGAAGCCAAAAGTAGTAGCGCAGATATTTTCATCCTTTTAGGCCCACCAAATAGCAGACAGAGCTTCTTCAGCTGACAAGTTCGACGATGTCCTAGCTAAGCTACAAAAGGTTGTAGATGAGGAGGTCGCTGAAGCTAACGAACAGCCTGATGCTGCAAAGGCCCAAGTTGACGAGTTTGCAGCTCAAGTACAAGACCAAGCTAAGAAGGCGATGAACAGGTAAAATTTAATGGGGTTTTTGACTGTCATACAGTCAAGAAGTATTGTATATAAATTTTGTGCGTCCTCTTTTCAAAAATTCAGGAGCCGCCACTGTAGTCTACCCCTCATTGATTTGGATTTATTATTTTAACGTAAAACTGCCATAAGCTGCTCATCAACAACATTTTTGCCAGGCACTTATATCTTAATGTCGTCATAATTATCCTAATACCCAGTTCATGAGAAGTGCTTCCTTCTCGAATCCCAATCTGAAATTTGAGTCGAGGGGGTGAAACTTAACGCACAATACGAGTTTAAATTGATCTACCAAGATTCCTGAGTATTGCTAAAGCCTTGTACTCACTAGTAGACATGTTGCGCGATTTGTCTATAGACCGTCTAGAGATACCATTGTTTGCCTCGTCTAGCATAGCGTCTACACTACAATGTGCAGATTTATGCGAGACGAAATATTTCTCATCAGTCTCATGTCCGCTGTCCACTATGGAGGACATTGCACTGTGCGCAAATCATAAGAAATCATGTTTGATCTTAATTTAGTACCGTGAAAATATACATCTAGGTTAGGTTTTCGCAATTCCACTCCACACCTACTTATTCTTAATTGTTGAACGCTAGACTACAAAGAGATAAACATTTCTGGGATCTATTCAAAAGGATGGTAATGACCATATAATGTTTTCACTGGTGCATATTGTCCTCACTCGGCCTTGATCATGACCGCCAGTAAGACAAAAGTCCAGCCGTTGCAGTCGAATGCTGCTACAATGTCGACTGACTACTTTCTCTGCTGATGGCAACACGCTTTTGGATTAGTACAGGTGCATATAGTGAAATAAGAGCAAAATTTTCCATACAGCGAAAACATTTTTAGATTTAAATATTTTAGGTGATGCTAGGTAAATGTGTGGATTAGAGAAGTTTGGGAACAATTTGGAGCTCCTTCCCAATCTGAACGCCCTACGGCGTCCATTCCGTCCTAGAAAATGTTTTACCAGAATCAAAATGCCAACTTCTCCAAATTTGACACTTTCCACAAATTGTGAAACGTCTATAAGAAAGGTTTGTCGATTTTTCTACTTACATAGTACTTATGTACTTACTCGTAATTTCACTGTCAGTAGCGTGATTCTTACATGTCGTCGTTTCTTGAACCGAAATTTATGAGAAACTTGAAAATTACCTTGTTATTTGAATTCCTTCTCCCAAAATTTTTCCTCACTTCAATTCCATCCCAAAGCACAGAGGTAAGTATCCAACGTTTTCCATTCCATCCAACGATTTTTTAGCCAATCTACTAAAAACTCGTTGAAAGTAGAGAATCAACCCCAACCACCACCAGTAGCCAAAGCTTGCCTGTCTTATGTTCCTCGAGTCACAGTCAGAATTGGGAGGTTACTGCAGAAGGAGAATGTTAGGACGATATACAAACCAACTGGGAAAATACAACAGCATTCAATATCGGCAAAGGATAAAAGGCATCCGTTGACAGCATCAAGGATTTATCGGATACCGTGTACTTGTGGTAGTGTATACATCGGAGCAACAAAGAAATCGGGTCAAACTAGGATTTCGGAATAGAAGTCAAATTGCCGATTAGGTCAGATAGAAGAAGAAAGCGGTGACCTCAAGATAAAGTTTGACGAGACACAGGTTTTAGCTACAACCTCCTCTTCTAACGCCAGAGTGTACAGTGAATCCATTGAGATTTATAAACCTAAGAACAACAGCATGTCGACACCGGTCGAACAGCCCAAGAACCAACTGTTCATCAATATCAAAACTGCTAAATACAAATATTTCTATTCTATATCTACTTCTACATCATTTTCAGATTAGCTGAATTTTTAACAAATAAAGAACGAATGATATTGGAGTTTATCAAATGCCAAAGTTTGGGTTATCACTTTAATTTGTGTCGCTTAGAAGCTTATAAATCTACAGACTTAAGTGACTCTCCAAATAAGAGTGTTAGGTGTCTAGAAAATGGTTATCCTTGTGTCACCCTGATGAAGCATCTAGCATGAACGCATACCTGTAACGAGGGTGACCCTCAGAGTAACAACTGAACATAGAGGTAGTAAACAACTAATTCTAATAGGCCGACATCTTTTCTTACGTTGTCATATTGACCACCAGATACGGCAGTCTTAATTATATAGTATTTAGAAATATTCCATTCTACGTTAAAAAAGATGGTATTTTGATGGTTCGGGAATGATTATACAGCAAAATCAATAGATATGTTGACCTCTACTGCGTTACTGCATAAACGCAAATTCTGAAGGCTTGCATAATTTTGAGGAGCTGGCAACGTCGCATGCCCTCGACCTCCCCTCGACTGTCAAGCGTTTGCTTTGTTTATTTTTTGTTCATCTTTTATGCTTGGTCAGTAGAATCGAATTTGCTATTGGTAACTGTAGTGAAGCTTTATGGACTTGCGGTGCTATCTTCGAGTGTAGTTTAACAGTTTTTCGAGATGAAACTCAAAAAGTGAAGTGCTGCATTGGAAGAATTTTCCGGTTAGTTGGCGTTCCACAGCATTGTTTACAATATGAACTGTCACTACGAGGTCACAGCTGATCAATCTTTGGGGGCTGAAGTGTCAATGATGATGGCTTTGAGCACGGCATGCTGAAGTGGTTTGTTTCCTACCTCTATGTTCAGTTGTTACTCTGAGGGGTGGCCTAGTTTCGTGACACTTCTTAATCTGTACAGATTCAGTGGAATTCTGAAGCTTATTGGACTTTTGTTGGAAAACCTCAATAGTTGTTTCAACCTCCAACTTTTGTTTTCTTGATTACATATTTTGCTCCTCACACTGACAGCTTTTAGTAGAGTCCTCCGTAGTTCCTGTACCTGCTAGATATACGCATTTGTTTTGCATATACTCTATATCCTAGTTCTATTTTTGTTTGCCAAAGTATTTCATGCAGAACCTTTCTTAGTCGTATTTTACAACCCAATCGCTGAAAGTTTTAATAGCTGAAGTTGCACCACTAGGCCAATGAGGAAGTAATATATAATTGCTTCATGAACAATTAATGTACTTTATCGGTTATGTTTCTGTACCGGAAAACTAACGATCGTAACAAGATATTCAGATGAGGTAATTTACGAGTATCTGTATCTATAAAATGTAAGAATAATTTCATGGTGTGGTAGGTGCTTACGATATCGTAAAGAGTTTGTATAATACTACACACCTGGTAAGAAACTACGCATTTAAAACTTCTTGTATTTTGAGAATGAGAAGAAAGTTCAGCCCAAGTTTACATACTTATAGATTTTGTCGAATTATTTTGTTACCATCTCTAAATGCCTATGTTCATACCAACTGATCACCACTGATATAAACAGAAGCGTTAACCTTCCTCTCTTCAAACAATTTAAAAAAAATAGGGCTCGATAGGGTCGATAAATGTCTAAATCTGGAGCTGCGATACTTGGACAATTAAAGGCTACTTAGAAGAAGAAATGTAGCAATGAAGGTATTCTACTTGTAGAAAAAATGGCTAGGAGAAGCTACGTAGGTGGAAAAATTAATGATGAGCGCTTATGAGAAATTGGTGCATGCAAGAAGGTCGGAGATTAAGAGAAAAATTAAACAAGTTGGGCATCCACTGCACTTCATAATCAAAATTTCGTGAGAAAAATTCTTAATCAACAGAAAGACAACAATTGTCATGGTTTGGGATCATGGAGAGGCCAGTAATATTTTTCCCACATCACCAGCTATGGTGGTTGCATCATTTGGCAGGTTAGGCAGATATCAGTTAGATGTGACCATGACAGCTCTGTTTGCTGCAATAATTGTTATCACTCCTATATTCCATGCAATAAGGGTACACGTGGTTATAACAGTACATATAAAAGGTAAGACAAATATTTCATCATATACATTTATATCAAGCCTAGGAGCCACAACGATTCTAAGATGCACTGGAGAGGTACAAGAAAGGGCACCACTTAGTGCAACCACCCCACCCCTGACGCGGGCTATACATGCAAGGTGTATGTAATGATAGGCCGTAGTTATAAGGGCGTATTTTTGACCCAAATTCAAGTTACTATACATATGTCATAAAGAGTATGGTTTTTAAGATTTAGGGTGTCATAATCTAGAAAAAAATTTATATTCTGTTAATTCCTTAAAGACTGCAATAAGACGCTTAATTTAACACAGAATAGAAAGTATGAATTTGTGGATCTTGTGTTTTTAGACCGGCATGATTTGAAGTTAAGGCTTGACGTTTTACCACCACGAGTTGATGGCATCTCCAGAGGCTATTTCCTTCTGCGGGTTTTGGAAATCGCCGACCCAAAAACCCAAGAACCACAAATTCATTGGACGATGGCCGCAAAAGCCTTACACTGTGAATAGAAGATGGCTATTATTCTAAATTAAACAGAAAAAACATAACTTTTTGTCTCTCGATGTCTCTTCGTATCTCACTTCCTTTCTGAGCAAAACATCAAAACCGATTGATAGCCTGTCGAAGAGATAAATGTTGAAAAACAAGCTAAATTTGTCCTTGAATAAACCCTGCTCCATAAAGGGTACGAGAAGCTGCCACTGGGCAAAATATAAATGGCATGCTATATTAGTGGACCACTCGGTACCTCCAGGATAACTTCCTGGAACACTTAATTCCCAGCAGTGACAGTATAGCGCGAAGCCGAGGTCTTGTGTGTCGCTTTTAATTTCGCGAAAATATTTAATGTGACCCTTAACCTGGAAGTTTCATAACGCGCAACTACTCGCTTGGGGTGTACTTTTTTATGTTTAGTTTCGCTCTAGCTGTGTTACATCAGGTTAGCCCAGGCGAATGGCAACTTATGCTGTAAAAAAATGGAGTCAAGTTGATTGACTCAGTACTTCCCACACATAATAATGATTTCATTTTATTGTTTTCCCATTCCATGAAGCTATAGTCTGAAATCCCCTTGCATCCAAATCATCGCCCACCCTCCCGCAAAAAAAACGTCCAACAAAGAAACTCTCGTAAATAGTCTCCCTCCTTAGAAACTAGGACGCCACAGTTTTCGTTCTGCATATTTCAACTAAACGATGCAAAATAATCAGAAGCCTCTAAGCCGTCTAAAAGCAAAGTATGAGCTGTTTTCATGTTTTTAGTTTTTTAATTATTGTTGCGCCTCCACTGACACAATTTTTCAGACACTGGCACGTCTTCCACTCTCGTCGCGATAGACAATTCTGTGTCGAAATTTCATTAAAATCAATTTAATAATTTTTGCTTTACACAATATACATAGAACGAAATTAAGCAATACGCGTATATGTATACATCTCAACCTGTACAAATACATATACCTTGCTTGTCCTTAATTGAGAAAGAAGGATGATAACCTAACCAGTGAACGGAGAAGCATTATTGATGACGATATGTACCTGTAGAATTTTTTGCATCAAGCAAATCTACATAGAACAGCCTAGGTGTTGATGAAATCCACCCTAGAAGAAGCAAATGTTGGTAGCATTTTTACATTATATTTTTGTTTTGTTTGTTACATATTTCAAGTTGAAAAATAAATGGTTTTTATTTGAACAAATTTAAATTTTATTTGCCTTTCTCCAAGAACAGTTAACCACCTTCCAATGAGAAAGACAAAAACGAGTTCCACTGAATTCTGTTTATATTAGGTAAAGTTAACAAAAAAATTGGCACGTCCCTTGCACCTCCCCTACATAATTCAGTTAAAAATTTAAGTCGTCTCAGTCACACCGTTTCTTTGATGCAGTAAGTAAAATACGTTAAGACTATAAACATCAGTAATTGAATTGAAAAGTGCGTTTGTTATACCAGATGGTGATTACTAATACCATAATATACAGGCTGTCCTAGCTGAAATTTCCCACCCATGTTATCTCTGAAATTATCAAAGAAACTGAAAATCGCCGTGACACGTCGCTTTGTATTTTGAGAGGGAACTTTCCCCCGAATTCGTCATCATTGTGTTATCAACCCTTTCACCTCCAGCAGCCCCTCCTCCAAAATCTTAAAAGAGACCACGATACTTATGATAATGTATCATTTTGAAGGGAATTCAAATTAATTTATCACAAGTATGGTAGTCTCATTTAAGATTTTGAAGTAGGGGCTGCTGGGTGTGAGGGGGTTGACAGCACAGTGTTTACGTATTCGATGGGAAAAATCCCCCTTGAACGTGTCACGGCGATTTTCAATTTTTATGATAATTTTAGAGATAAGATGGGAAGTTTTAGTTGGGACACACTGTATATTTATTATATCAATAAACCTGCTTTGCTTGAATTCACCAACAGTGTTTATAAAATACTTAACTATTCTTTGTGAACACAGTTAATTACCTTATTGATACAATATGCAGAATACGCTAGGACCATTATGCAGAATACGCTAGGACAATTCATAAATGCTCGTTCATTGGATACATAAAACCGTTGGTTGGCGCGAATTTCATGAACAGTTTATTGTTAGCACAAACTTTTTTATTATAATTACGTACCCTTTTGGCTGAGTGTACCAAATAATTTGTTTTCCATAAAAATTTTGACACTTTTCGTTTTCTGTCACAGCTAGTTAATATAGCATCATACAAGCGCGCGGTATCCCCTCTCTTTCCCTATCTAAGATAAGGAGAGTAACAGCCTACAGAATACAGAAACGTATTCGACTTCACGCTGTATACACCTGAGGCTCATATTACCTTTTTGACGTGCGCGCACGTAGTTAAATGAAGAGGCGACGTAAGCAGTCCGTGATAAAAAATGGGCAAAGTTGAAGTGAAAGGCGCTGCCAGAGAGCTTGGGGAGCTTTATTAAAACTTATGCTGGTAATAAAATGGCGGGAAACACGATCTGGTTGCGGTGGATTTCAATATCAGGAGCTCAAGGGCGTCTTTTCGTTTAGTCAGTCAGTTTAATTAGAAAATCGAAAAAGGATCTGAGTGATGCTGCTATCGAAGATCTCATTTACCATGCCAAATTCAAAGATGGTATTTAGTAGGTCGACTCAGCACATGGTGTTTATTATGTTGGACTACCATTAATATATGTGTATATAATAGGGTACTTGCAGAGGTCGTGAAATCACCTCGGGAGTATATATAGCGTAAAGAAAACCATATCAAGAAGCAGTAGGAAACAAAAAACATGATTTTACTGACAGCCAAAAGAAGATATTTGCAAAATAAAATAAGGATATATTCAAATTTTTCCACGTGACTTAAAACAAGGACTGACGTCACAGATATCTTATCGATATCGACAATAGATACTGCTACAGCGCAGGTCAGTGAGATTCAACTGCGCATTCGACTAGAGATTATCTGAATTCTTTAACTATGCGACTCAATTTATTGTTACTTAAACATATTTGAAACAGGCAATTAATCCACTTTTCGTTGCAATACATTTTTATATCTGATAGGTATCACAGTTCATCCTGTTTGTGACTGAGATTCGTAACTAATCGAAGCCATCATTTTATTTCGGCGCATCCCATTATCAATGAATCGAAAGATAGAATCTAATTCAAGCCCATCTCTACAAAGTGAATCTAGCCTAACTTTTATTCTGTTGACTTTTGTACTTTATTGTGTGGTTGTGTTTTGTGGTTATAATGATCAATGTCAAAATGTTAGGTTAGCACTGGCTATCGATATCGAATATCAATACTTTACGTCCCATCACTATAGGATATCATTGACGTCAGAGGTTGTTTGCGTGGCATTTTCCGGCATTTGAAATAATTCTTGGAATATCTCTCACAGCCGATTCCAAAAAACCAAACAAGTGATTTTGTCATGTTTACTAGGCTCTAAGGAATGCGTACATGACAATATTTTTTTCTGTAAGTACCTCTCCCTGCGCGATACGCTCCTCCAGCTTCCCCCCCAATTGCCCAATTGCCTATAGATCTAGAGTTATGCCAAAAGAGACTGCGATTTTGTATCCGCTGGAGCTAGTTATATCCTTAGCCTTTCTCAGTATTTCATGCTCTAAGCCCTCCGATCCTAACAAAGTACCATCACAAAGCACACTGGTAATCTCGCCTTTACCAATCTACAGATACAGATACAGCTGTTGACAAAATAATTACCAAGTGACATTGAAAATGCAACTCATATGGAGAGTGCTTTAATTTCGACTTTTCTTTTACATGTTGGCCTACAGCTCAGTAGTTAGTGACTAGAATTTAAAGCTGAAACGTCTCGTAAAAGCTGAGATATCCTACAGGTACGTATTTAGAGGGGGGTCCAGGGGGTCCGGACTCCCCCCGAAACGTTATATAATGCCATAGTCTGGACCCCCCGAAAGGGACACCAATAATCTGGACCCCCTAAAACCATATCCTGGATACGTGCCTGATATCCTACCTTAGTGTTAATAATGTGTTGATGCTCCTAGGTTTGCTACACACTCGTGAAGTCAACGAGGTATCGATTGGATAAGGTGGTTGATCTCTACCTAGGGTATGGTAGCCCAGGCCACCCGAACTTCGTTGCGTAGAGCCTCCAGTGATTGTGTGGGGGTGCAGTAAATTATGCAACCTTCTTCCCATCATATCTCGGACATGGTCTATTGGTGAAAGGTCTGGAGATCGAGGCGGCCACGAAAATTTATACCGGAAGCTTTAAAAAGGTCTACAGTTACACAGGCCACATGGGTTAGTACATTGTCCTCTTTAAAAACTGGATTTGCAAGTGTCTGCAGAAAGGGAAGCAAATGTGGTGGAACACCTCTTTGATGTATCGCTGAGGGGTCACTCTGCCTTGAATGAATACTAAACGTAACCGGTTGCCGTAAGCAATAGCCCCCCATACCATAACACCCACGGTGTGGTGAACATGGTGCTCAATTTAAAATTGGACATTCCGTCTCTCGCCACGTCTCCTCCTCACTCTGGAACGACCATCATGCATCCATAGGCAAAATCTGGATTCATCGCTGAACACAACTGAGTTCTATTCCATATTCCATTCTCGTCTTTCTCTATGCTCCATGCCAATCGGTGCCGTCGATGCTCTGCAGTCAGGGATATCACTAGATGAGGACAGTATGAAAACAGCCCGAAAGGTCTTATTCGGCGATAAACTGTCCTCATCGATATTGCTGTTCGTACTACTTCGAACCACTTGTCCATAACTGCCCTTGTAGCAAATCGGTCTTTGGGAGCTAGGAGCCTTAACCATCGGTCTTTCCGTTCTGTCATCTGCCTTTGTCGTCCAGTACCTTTTGCACGTCCAGTTTGGCCTTCCTGAAACTACGCTCGGCATCTCATCACAGTGGCCATGTTTCGGTTTACCCAGGTAGCAATTCTCATAAACGAAAGTCCGGCTTCACGTAACTCAACTATCCGACCGAAAGTTGAGTGAAATTTATGCGTCTACGAACTCTAGGCATTATAATGTGGTAAAACAGGATGATACCAAACACATGTAATACCGAAAAGTAACTAAAATCATTCGTAAGCATGTTTATTGCGTTAGAGCCATGATATGCCAAAACGTCAATAATAAAAGAAATACGGCTTGGAATACCTTAGATTTTATATTACCGTTTTTATAAAAATAAAACAAGTTATTCTATTTTCGATGTCACTTAGTGACTATAACTATACCTTATCCACCGAACAAACGGAGTAACCATGTACAATATATGTAAATTTTTACTGTATGGTCAAGGGTTATTTGCACACCGTCTACAAAACTGCATACTAACAGCAGTGATGCTATTATAAACAGAAAAATTAAGTTCGATTTATCCGAGTAAAGCCCCAAAGTATGGTTTTGAAATAATTTTTTACTCCTTTTCCTCAGTGAATGCAGTATAACGCTGTATTGCCGCACCACAAAGAAATCTGGTCTCTGAACTAGAGTGACTTTAGATACTGTTTATCTTGCAGTACCAAAAAATAGTTTTATTTGGCTGCCCAACTCACAAAATAAATTCAACTCGGTATGCAATTTATTTGAGTCTATATTTACTAATAGGGTGGCCATGACAAAGCTTACTAAAATATGGTGTGACCATAACGTCACTAAAGCTACCAAAATGTCACTGGTTCAATCTCTTGTGTTCTATATATTTTTTTATATGCCTCGGAAACTTGGACTGCTAAAAAGGCAAATCGGGTTTGCATAGACGCTTTTGAAGTGTGGACGTGGAGGAGCATACTGAGAGTTCCTTGTACCGCGCATCGAACCTACGCTTCCCTACTGGATGAGCTCGGTAATCCGAAGAGACTATCCACCTGTAAAGACTATCGCCTCATTAGCCTAATGAGCCACTTCTTAAAGCTGTTCCTACGGGTCTTACACACAAGACTATACAATAAATGCGAGGAAGTAAGTGGAATCAGCCAATTCGGTTTCAAAAACGGATTCGGAAAGAGAGAAGCTATATTCACCCTGCAAACGTTGGTACAGAACTGCCAGTACCAAAGAAAAGATGTTTTCATATGCTTCAACGACTATGAGAAAACATTTGGAAACGTCAAACATGACCTCCTCATACCATATCTTAAAGATATAGGGTTAGACGGAAAAGACATATGACTTATAGGTAACCTGTACTGGAACCAAAAAGCAGAGATCCGACTAAACAACGCGGGTACAACACAAGAGTTTGAAATAAGAAAAGGTTTTAGACAGGGATGCATCTTATTCCCAATGTTATTCAACTTATATGTGGAAATAATATCTACGGAAGCAGTTTTGAACAACTCAATTGGCATAAGAGTAAACGGAATTCCCATAAACAACTTCCGGTATGCAGATGACACTGCCATAATAACAGATAATGCAGGTGATCTCCAGATCCTACTAAATCGAGTCACTGAGGCGAGTAGAAATCTAGGCCTCAAAATTAATATTCGCAAAATAAAGTTTATGGTGATCAGTAGAAACAACACAACAAACACCCAGATACAAATAAATGGAAAAAACATTGGAATAGTTTCACAGTTTAAATATCTATGATGCATGGTCAATGAAACATGGGATCCAGACCAAGAAATAAAGTGCAGAATAGAACAAGCACGAATAACCTTTCTAAAACTCAAAAAATTTCTCACTGGCAAAAACTTAAACTCCAGCCTCAGATACAAAATGGTAAAATGTTATGTCTAGTCAGTTCTGCTCTACGGAATGGAGGCGTGGACAAGAAGTTTTCCGAAGAGCTGAACTAACATACCGACAGCTCTTCGACACAATTAAAAAAAGAAAAATAGCCTACCTGGGACACGTAATACGGGGAGAACGTTATCAGTTACAACGCCTGGTACTTCAAGGTAAAATCGAAGGAGGAAAAAGAGGAATAGGAAGAAAAAAACTGTCCTGGCTCAAAAACACTCGGCAGTGGACAGGACTGAGAAGCCTCGGAGAGATACAAAATGCAGCTGCGAATAGAGAAATTTGATAGAAAGAGGATGGACGCCTACGCAGGAATCTGCATGGCACTCTAAGAAGAATAAGATCCTCCATTGTGTCGATGAGAATGTTTACATTCTTCGGACATATACACAGAAGCGATAATATGGAAAACTAGTAGTTTCAGGGTCATGCCCTGAGTGGGCGGCGCCCTGACCGTTCCCCTACACGCTGGATGGATGCGACGAAACAGTTGCTGGATATGAGTACCAAGAGCGCCACTGAACTGACAGTAAATCGCGAACGATGGCGAGCTACAGTTGTCAAAACTATTGATAATGTTCGTGTCGGCAATACTCTAGCTCCGACTTAATGCATCTTACAATTTCACAACATGTCTGTAAAGACATTGTGACTATGATGATGATTACTAATAAACTGCGTGGAAAACAATAATAAATAAGAAGGCCGCCCCTATCTTGCTGACAGCAGAACGTGTGTATTACACCCTGTAAATGTACGTCTGGTTACGGCGTAACCAAGATATGCCGTATAAATCATTGTATAAAACCAGCACGGCACGTTTTTGGTATGTACACGTAAATATACGTACACATTTTCCAAACATCTCATACCGACCCACATAAATTTTCCGACCTAAACCTATATAAAACGAATAAAATCCAACAGGAGGAAAATGTCAGTTCTCCCTTCGGCATAAGTAGCTGGATTACTTTGTATACTCCTGGATGTATCCAAGAAGATACATCATGACGGTGTCTCAGATCCAGGGAGTCAATTCCTGAGTCATTTGGTTGATAAATGGATATAGCTGAAATTTCTAACGTGTTCGGCTATGTTTAGTCGTTTTATATTGTTTCACGCTGTTATCTGCTTGCTTTCTGTCGTTTTGAGCTAGTTTTGACCTTATTCGGGTGTATTTGGTCGTTTTCTACCGTTTACAGCTGTTATCTGCTTGCTTTCTGTCGTTTTGAGGTAGTCTTGACTCTATTTGGTTGTATTTGGTCGTTTTCTACCGTTTACAGTTGTTATCTGCTTGCTTTCTGTTGTTTTGAGCTGTTTTCTGCTCTTTTCTGTTGTATTCGGTTGTGTTTAGTCGTTTTTTTTGTTTAGCGCTGTTATTTGCTTGCTTTCTGTTGTTTTTAGCTGTTTTCTGTTCTTTTCTGTCGTATTCGGCTATGTTTAGTCGTTTTATATTGTTTCCCTCTGTTATCTGCTTGCTTACTATCGCTTTGAGCTAGTTTTGACTCTATTCGGTTGCATTTGGTCGTTTTCTAACGTTTACAGCTGTTATCTGCTTGCTTTCTGTTGTTTTGAGCTGTTTTCTGTTCGCTTCTGTTGTATTCGGCTGTATTTAGTCGTTTTCTGTTAGTAAGTCACTATTAATGCTCGAGCTTAGTTCTCAGACCAGTTTTAGGTTCATTATGCTGCCATAATGCTACCATAACATCACCAAAGCTACCAAAATGTCGCTGGTTTAGTCTCTTGTGTTCTCCATATTTCTGTATGCCTCGGAAACTTGGACTGTTGAAAAGGTAGTTCGAGCTCGCATAGTTGCTTTTGAAATGTGGACGTGGAGGAGCATGCTGAGGGTTCCTTATACCGCCCATCGAACTAACGTTTCCTTACTGGATGAGGTCGGTAGTCCAAAAAGACTATGCTCCATTGTGTCGACGAGAATGCTTGCATTCTTCGGACGTATTCACAGAAGCGATAACATGGAGAAACTTGTAGTTCAGGGTCATGCTCCGAGCGGGCGGCGTCGTGGCCGTTCTCCTACACGCTGGGTGGATACGACAAAACAGTTGCTGGATATGAGTATCAGTAACGCCACTGAACTGACAGTAAATCGTAAACGATGGCGAACTATAGTCTCAAATCTATTGATAATATTAGTGTCTAGCTCCGACTGAATACATTAACCAGTTCACAACATGTCTGGTAAGACATTATGACTATGATGATGATGATGCTGCTGCAATATCTGTACCACAGCTGAGAATATCAAGAACGGCCAAACACCTAGGCTTGACATGAACATCTTGAGAGCATCCAGAAGACTTGCAGGCTACTTATGTGGATTAAAGCCATATAACATTGCACTATCAAGTCTCAAGAGACTGGTCGACATATCATTTTGGACTGTGAGACCCTGGGAGCAAGTAGAAGGGCTCTTTTGGGTCAAGGTCACATGAATTGCCTTACCCGAGTAATAGATACAGCGCACGCAATATGCTTCGATTGACGAGTGAAGATAAGAGATGTATAATAAACAGATTGCTTGAAAGGATTAGAGATATGCTTGGAAAGCAGCTTATATTGGTGAACCAATATTATCATTTTCCTAAAGAAGACTGTATGATGTATAGTTCTCAAGTTTATGAAATATTTGAAATTATTTCAGAATAAGTATTGAAATCTAAAATATATTTTTGCTTGGTTCAAATTAACCATAATTTTCTCATCAAATAAACTTTCTCAGAACGAGAACAGGTTTTCTTATCGCAAGTGTATCTTTATAAGATTAGTAGAATTCTTGAATTGAGAATTTCTTTGTATGCATGGTACTGTATTTAATTTTACTTCCCACACCGATAGGTGAGGGGAGTATTATGATCGCGAAAATTTTCGATTTTGAGATAATATACTTTTTGGGCGTTTTATGATGCCTACATAACGAAAATCCACGTCATTCATTTCCGTCGGTCTGTCTGTCGGTCTATCTGTCTGTCTCTCTGTCTGTTGGCGTTTTTCTAGTCTCCTACTCTCAGTAACGGCTGCATATATTTTGATTAAATTTGGGTAGTGATATGGGGTAGGGTCGTGGTAGGTAATGTTGCTACAATTTTGAAAATCGGTGCATGGGCGGCGGAGCAATTAGCAAAAAACAAAAAATATGCCTCAAACTTCGTTTTTGGATGGGGTGAAATTGGGGTGGTTGGGGGATGGGGCGTTGTAAAGCCGAAAAATTTTTTGTACTCATAATGGGCTCTCTACTGACCTGAGAGACAAAGACCTAGCGGTATAATACACCTTTTTAGGTCCATCCGAACATTGCCTTGTGTATTACAAGAACCAAGGGACTTGAACTTTCTGATGCATACAAAATAGATACGAGTATTACTTTGGATCGTTTTGTATTGTGTTACGTGGAAACTTCTAAATTGACTTTAATGACATTTTGACACAGATTTGTTACCACGACGAGTGTGGAAAGCGCGTATGGTTTTTAGGAATCATTTCAGTGGCGGCGCGGCAGTAATAAAAAAACTAAAAATAAAAAACGCCTCAAACTTCGTTTTAGACGTTTTAGGGGTTCATATTAAAAATTTCCTTGGTTGGGGACGAAATTAGAGTGATTCGGTGGTGGGCCAAAAATTTGTTGTATTAACGATATATTGTCCATTGACCTGTGAAAGAAGCACCTAAAACACCTTTTTGCGGTCGGGCGAGCGATGATTTGATTGAAGGGGCATCTAGACTATAGTTTCATGCTGTGGGAAAATAATAAAACTGGTATCATCGGAATGTGTGGGAAGTACTCAGTCAATCGACTTGACTCCATTTTTTTATTGTCTTAGAATAGAGCATCCCAAAAGCTTTTTTTAAATGGAGTACAATATGGAAAATTGTAGCTGCATCATCGAACTGGAATCGCTGAAACAAACAAAATTACACGGTCCGCCACAAAAATTGCAATTATTCTGAAATAACAAAATGCGGCGTAAACCAGAAATATCGTAATTAATCACAGCTGAGTTAAAACGGCAGTCACGCGATCTGATTTGGAACAAATTAAGGACTTCAGGTAACGTGTTCATTTCAGCTGACACACGAAATTTCCCGCTTCTGTTTTTAAATTTATATATTTCAACGATTCAATTCATTTGCTAGTGTCACTGGAACGTAAACTTTTGGATTTGATTTTTTTGCATCTGATAGTGTAAGAGCTTACGGCTTCAGGAGGCATGATTTCGTTCCGCTGTAGGAAGTTGTATACACCAGAGCAACTGCTGCTGCTCTACAAGGCATAGATCCGACCATCGCTGGAGTATTGCTCCCATGTGTGGGGATGCGCTCTGAAACACTCTCACTCACTCTGGACACCATCCAGAAAAGAGCAATTAGATTAATCGATACGCCTAACCTCACAAAGGACCTCCACAGCCTGGAACATTGATGGAGGGTGGCTGACCTGTCCCTGTTTTACAGATTCTATCATGGAAGATGTTCGAGTGAGCTCTCCCAGATAATAACACCAAAGGCCGTTCGAACCAGGAACACTAGAGAAGCTCTGCGAGCTTGTCCTTACCAGGTCGAGCTCCTTACTCCACGAACCAGTCTCCTCCAGCATTCCTTCTTTTGGAGAACTTCGACGCTGTGGAATCAACTACCGGGGAATTTGTTTCCCGACGACTACAACCTGCAGCGTTTCAAATCTAACGTGCACCGACACTTATCCTCTCGCAGCGCTCCTACAGCGCCATAGGCTTTCACCCTTTGCGGGAGGCTGACCATAAAAAAAAACAGATGTGGATTATTATAGATGGCGGAATTGATTATACGATAATTCGTTGCACTTTCACAGTCCATAATTGAAATTATATCTGTTGAAATACGAACTCCTCACCAACGTTTCGACCACTACAGTATACCCTTTATCAAATGTTTGACGAAAAATCATTTTGTATAATGAAAAGTTTATATCTTAGCAAATATTGTTTTAATTTTGGAAGCGCGGTGAGCCCGAATGTTTAGCTGCAGAATAAGTTTCATAAAGCACATTGATGATATCACAATGGTAACAAAACAAAACATAAACAATAAAATCGACCATATTACGTATTTCACTGTATTCCCTAGCGTTGTCAGAATCCAATTATTTTGACAGTATAAAGCAAACCACTTATGGCTCCCCCATACATCATGGTATGGACAGCTGTCGCCAGAAGGGTATCAAATGAGCTCCAGAAGCGCTGGGACAAAGTGGCAGGGTATGTCTAGTCTAAGAGGAGCCTAACCTAAGGGACCCTCCTGTTCTAAAATGCAGAGACTCTCACACTGAGGACCAAAGAACTGCGGAAAGTTGTTGAATTTATAACGGGCCATTGGACGTTCAGTGAAAACCTGCAGAAGCTGGGGGTTGATGTGGCAATTATGCAAGAAATGTGGTGAGGCAGACAGCTAGGCACGCTATCGTAGACTGTTCTACCCTAAATAAAAGCATGAACAAGGCCAGGATGGAAGACAATAAGACGTAATGCAATGCATCGCAAAGGTCACAAAGTACATTTCTTTTTTTTTATGGTCGGCCTCTCGCAAAGGCTGAAAGCCTATGGCGCTGTAGAAGCGCTGCGAGAGGATAAGTATCGGTTCATGTTAGATTTGAAACGCTGTAGCTTGTAGCCGTCAGGAAACAAATTCCCTGGCAGCTGATTCCACAGCGTCGACGTTCTCCAAAGGAAGAAATGCTGGAGGAGACTAGTTCGGGGAGTAAGGACCTCGACCTGGTAAGGATGAGCTCGCAGAGCTTCTCTAGTGTTCCTAGTTCGGACGGCCTGTGGTGTTATTATCTGAGAGAGCTCACTCGAACATCTTCCGGGATAGAATCTGTAAAACAGGGATAGGTCAGCCACCCTCCTTCGATGTTCCAGGCTGTGGAGGTCCCTTGTGAGGTCAGGCGTATCGATTAATCTAATTGCTCTATTCTGGATAGTGTCCAGAAGCTTAAGAGAATGCTTCGGAGCGCATCCCCACACATGGAAGCAATACTCCAGTGATGGTCTTATCTGTGCCCTGTAGAGCAGCAGCAGTTGCTCTGATGTATACAACTTCCTACAGCGGAACAAAACTCCAAGCTTCTGGGATGCCGTTTTAGCAATACTGACGACGTGGTCGTGCCAGGACATGTTATTGTTGATGTTGATTCCCAAAAGCTTGACGGAATGTGATTCGACTATAGGGTGACCCTCCATTTCCATGGTTGGTAAGCCATCGTGAGACTTCTTTGTAAGTGTTGTTGCCTGAGTTTTTTGTACGTTGAACTGTACTTTATTTGCTAATCCCCACTCGACAATTGTTTTGATTTCTGCGTTGATCTGTGAGGCATGCTGCTGTCGCCGACGTACCATTTCCATTTTATTTGTATTGTACTATACAAATATTGCCACTAATGTACTGTCGTCTGCGAAGCTGTAGATTGGATTGGATGTTATTTCCAGCAGCTCGTTGATGTACAGCAGAAACAGTGTAGGGGATAGGACAGATCCCTGAGGAACACCGGCGTTTATTGAAAATAAAAAAGCTATTCAGCTATTCAGCCACTGGCGCAGACCAGGTGGTAGTCCATAAGCAGCAAGCTTCACCAGAAGTCCGTCATGGATGGAACTCTGCATGATACCTTTGACCAGGGGCGCACAACAAGCTTTAAGGCTGAGCGGCTACTATTGGGGCAACTGAACATTATCCCCTCACTACTAAAAAGAGGCTGTGACAGCATAAATGGTTATTCACCCTAACTTTGAACATAACTAAACGTAATGAATGAGATAAGAACTACTCCCGTATATTTAATGAGCAGTGCGTCCTGCTGTCCTGAGCAGCTCCTTCACTAGATATGACATATTTTCTCATTCTGGCAGCAGTTATTGTGACTATTCGGAATATTTCAGAAACCAATTTTATTGAAAAACGTACTACGCTTGTCCAAAAACCGTAACTCCTCTAAGCTTTCCCGTGAGGCTTCTTTTTGTTCAAATAGGCACATCTTAGGTGCCCCTATCAGGAGTTTTTTGAATACCATACTACCACAGCCACAAACTTTGAGGTGTTTAGGTTGCGCATTCCTATACTTTATGCTGATTTGCATCCAATTACTGTTAAACATTACTTGCAGCCTTTTCGGTTGCTCCTGTATTATCTAGTAAAAAAAATGTACATGTGGTTCCATGAGGCTTCACTTATCTAATCACCATCGCTTCCTCTTCCTGTCAGGTAATGAAGTCTTTGTTAAAAAAAACCTTTGTGCTTTCTTTGGTGTTGGTGATAGATATAATTCCGGCAGAGATGGTGTTCACTAATGAAGTAAAAGTAAGTAGCTACAGTCTATACATAGTAATTGATGAATTAATCCTTTTATTATCACATTATTACTCCTGCTAATGTACGACTGTTGAATGAGGAGATTAATCTGATTGATTTTTGATTGACGATTTTGAAAATTTAAACTGTCATAGTATTTATGAAACAAAAAACTCACTCTTGCTACAAGGGCCCACACATAGGCTGTCTAGAAGAAAACTTAGTCCAAGACTTATGGCCATTAAGCTTTATAATAAGATGCCAAAGAGTTTAAAAGAACTGATCAAATACTCGTTTGCAAAAACTGTCAAAAAAATGTTGTAGATAAACAGCATAAAGTAGGCTTTAAATTATTATTGTATTTTTTATACTTGTTTATATACGTATATACTATGTATGTGTGTTGATATGTGTGTGTCTTGATACAAGTTTGGATACACCTTAATTCTTGTTTGTGTTCGTTGAATTTACATTAACAAAAAATTATTACTAATTCATTGACCTGTGCATTGACCTGTCTTATGTTACTTAATGTGATCTACAAGACCAATAAACTTCTATTCTGTTCTATTCTATTCTATTTGAGGTCTTCCGAACATCGCCGCTAGCTCCATCTCTATAAAGGATTTGGTCATTCTACTTTTTCCCATCAGAGTCTGTCACCGACTGAATTGCGGTCTGATAAAACTAAATGCTTTTTCAGTGTATTTCCTAACTAATTCATCTGTTGTGTTACAGTTTGTGATATGATAAAATGCCAGCGCTTAATTACTATCAGACGAAAAAATTTAATAAAGGTGTTTCCAAGTAAATACCAGAGATTTGAATACTTTCTGGAAATAAGTAATTTCTGAAAATAGACATTTCTCTCGGTACGCATTTTTTTCAAAGAAACATGAATCTATTTTTACGTCATTTTCGAGGAATAATGGGTGGGAATGGGTGTTTAATTCCAGTGGAATAAATAGATCCATTATTTTCTTATTTGAATTATAGAATAGGATCTGTAACTACGTAAGAGCAGAGTTATGCATCATATTCTTCTTGTTTGCGGCAAATTAGGTCGAATCTATGATCCCAGCCAGCCTTTTGTTCTTGTTCAAGCTTAAAGCGAAACAGATGGTATGAGATTAGACAAATTGGGTAGGATTGAAGACAAAAAGTCAATAATTATTCCAGAGTTCGGAATCTAAGGGCTGGTTGTACAAATGCGGGCTTAACACGAGCTTAGCTAAGCTCAAGCTTAAAGTTGACATCCGTTGAACAATCGTCGGCTTAGTTAAACCTGGTTGATAATGAAATTCACTACAGTTGGCATCAATGAAGCAATACGTACTGACATAATCATCTGAAAAATTAGCTTTTTTGGTTAGGCACCTACGACAGTTTGTGTCAAATTTCGGCAACGACCGTTTCTGTCTCTGTTCTTTCATTTGCTCTCTTTGTTAAATCAGACACAAACATTTCAAAAAATATGACCTAATAAAGTGACAAGCAATTTGAAGGTTCTTTATGACATATCATGTCACTTGTATCAGGTTAGGTTTAAACCTCAGCTAAGCTCGCGTTGAGCTTCGGCTTATGTAAGCTCGTGTTAAGCTTGGAGTGGGGGGTTAAGCCAGCATTGTACAATGGACATTTTGCAACTGACGTGGTTTAACGTCGCGTCGGCTTACCTTAAGCCGAAGCTTAAGCTCGCATTGTACAACCGGGCCTTAATCAAAAAAATTCTATGAAGTGAAAAATTATCTTGTGGTGTGACATCCGTATGCACCGTAAGTCAATTGCGGGATTAGTTACGTAAACCTGGATTAGATTACTTGTTTACTATGCACCGAAAACTGACAATTTTGACACTGTCACTGTCAAAACAATCTTACGAACACAACCTTGCCGTATCTACAATCTGGATTAGTTAATATCTTGACGGTGCATGGCTAGATGTCAAAGATTAGCAAAACACGATTAGGGAACTAGGATTAGAATCGCCAAACGGTGCATACGGGTGTGAAACATTAAAAAGTTGTCAGTATCTCTCATCACACATTCTTGCTTACGGTTATACTATTTGGGATACTCCTTCCAACTTGCCCCTCAAATAAAATAGAAATTATTTCTTGATTCTGTAACTTAATCGAGCTTAATCTTTTTCTTCTCGTCGCCTGACGTCAACGCGGTTTGTTGTTTCACTTTTCGCTAAGAGCCCGTTCACACGACACCGATTAACTACTTTACCGAACCGTGCACTGCAGTGGCGCGTGCATTTAAATAGACGTGTTCACACGATGCGTCGCGTGTTGTCACCGAAAACCGAATAGCTGATTCGGGAATAAAACCGGTGATTTGTGGCAATGTGTATGCATACGAAGTGTTCAGACGATACAGTTTTCGTACCGATTCGTCAAAGTTACCAAAACGGTGATTTAACTGCATCGTGTAAACGGGCTGTGTGTGGAAATATAACTTTTTATAGCAATCAGAGTTCAAAGTGTTGCCACTTATTGGCCGAATAATAATATAGGTGACGTTCACATTACTGACGAGTAGTTGTAAAAATATGTGGCATATCATGGCAGCTTTCGATGGTGCATTAAATCGGGAGATCCAGCAGGCCATTTTCATAGACCTTCTTAGCCCTATTCATTTATCTGGAAACGCGTTGTATCCCTACCATTGATTATAACATGTACCCCTACAGTTAAATTACTTTGGTAGTGTTTCATAATGGTAGTGGTACAGTCCATTAAGTACCTGTAGCTCTTGAATTAATCACTTTAGACCCCAAGTGTGCTAGTTTGTTGGAATTGTTTTATTAGTAGGAACACAAAAAGTCACAAATATACAGGGTGTCCCATTAAAAATTTTGAATCTGACGTCACGTGATCAAAAACAAATACCTCACTGGGTGACACAATAATAGGAACAGATACTACATTTGCTCTAATTTACACCACCAAAATTATAATTCTGTACTACTGCCCAGTTCCGATATATTGCTTGTCTTAGTCGTCGTGGGACACCCTGTATAGCGTTTCAGAAATATTTGGAGATGATCTACTCTCGAGTTATGTATTTAAGGCGCCAAAAAAAGTTCTAAACAAGAACTTTAAACGTCTCAAGTGTCTGATAAAAGTAAAGATTTTAATTATATAATGGCACATTAATTCAACTTATCAAGTTTCAAAGATAACAAAGAAAATGTATAAATAATATTATTGAAAAGATCGATTATTAGGTTTAATATACAAGTTATCTAAACAATTGAGGTTTTGAATTAAAAAAAATCTATTTTTTTGTGTTAAATGGAAAAATCATATATATGTTTTATAACAAAACTGTTTCTGTTTTATTTTTCTTCGCAATAATTCAAAAGTTATACCAAAATTAAAATGGGTTTTTGAATCGAGTACCGAAAACACGCCGATGCGACGGCTCCCGGACCCGTGTGACGTCACCATGGCGGTCAGGATGCTCCTTTGACCAACGACGTCCTGCTGCGATTCTAGATTCCCAGCCAACCGTGAAGTTGAATTATAACAAAAAATATATTGGCTGTCAATTCAGTTAATTAATATCACGAACGGTTCATGAATATAATGAATATTCATTCTTCACAACTCTGAAATTAAAATGAAGAACGCGTTCATTATACCAATGAATTGGTTCCTGCTGTTAACGAAAATATGATATTAGTTTAGTGATCAGATATTCAGTATAGTGACGAACGTAGATTCATATTGTTAGTAATGATATTAAGAGTTTTAGTCGATGATCGACAAATCACTGATATCATGAAAGGGTTCATTGTCCCAATGAAACAGTAGTTAAGAATTGCCATTTTTCAGTAGAATGAACAATACTTTTTTCAATGTTCCCGAAAAATTCTCGAAACATATTAGTTTGTATGCAAAATTTTGCAAATAGCAAATCTTACAGGCCCAGAGCAGCAGAGGGATAACATAATCCTGAAACGGTCTTAACCCGATTCTTGCTATCAAGCAGGTACTGGTTTTGGACGGTTCTCTGACCATCCAGTACTGTTTGAGACGAACCACAACACAGAATTTACACGAGAGTTGCTCTATATTTCCGTCAATCCACCAGTATGCAGACAACTGTTTCACGCTTATTAGCGACCATCAGTGCACCATAGGTCGACTGACGGAGATAGAGAGCATCAGAATTTTCATGACTGATAGACAGACAGACATGAAAATTCTGATGCTCTCTATCTCCGTCAGTCGACCTATGGCGCACTGATGATCGCTAATAAGCGTGAAACAGCTATATGCGTACTGGTGGATTGACGATATAGAGCAACCCTCCTGTATCGACTTTCATACGCAGTTGGCATAGAAGCGCTCCTATCTGGTTAGGTAAAGGGAATGCGCCTTTGCGTTCCGCCAAGAAGTCTGCTGCTTCTTACCAGTGACTTCCTTTGGTTTGCCGTTGCCTTCGGGTACCAGATGGCGCACAGGCAGATCTTTTCTGCAGCCTACTCTCATTTTACAGTCTGTAAACAATTCGAACAGAACCCGAACACCCTATTGGTAATACGCATGCTCAGTTTAGTTCTGGGACAGTTCGCAGCGGAACCAGAACACAGCTCCCCAGACAGCACAATATATTCCTGGAATATTCTTATTTCATTCGAAATAGATTGAAAATATTCAGAACATTAACAGAGTGTTCTATGGATGTTTTTATTGGTTACATTCCCATGAGGATGTACGAGGAATATTACATCATGATTATTCCGTGAACGTGTCGATCAAAATATTCTGATAATATTCATAAATTAATATTATCTAAAGAATAATCTATGAATATGCCTTTTGATATGATTCTTAATGTAGGCGTGGCACCGTTACAGGTTAGGTTAGGCTTGAGAACTTTGAGGTTAGCTTCATTCGTCACGGTGGTGGTGGTCGGTGGTGCCTGCTTGTGCTTGTGCATCTTTCTCCTGTGATAATTGAATAGTTATCCGTATTCTGCAACGTGATTTTCACTTGTTATTTAGTTTACAACTTCATCTAGGAGCAACTAGGGTGACTGTAACTATTTTATCTCTGTAAATTATCGAGTTTGTAGCACCATGTGGTAGCAACTCTCTTGTTCAGAGTCTAATCTCTATGTTCTTGTCTTGCTTGTCGTAGGTACCCTAATTAATATATGATAACAACCACTAACAACACACTTGCTATATTTGTGGCTATTAATTTCCAGTGTTTATTCTACTAAAATTGATATAAATATAACAAATACAACAACATTTTGGTGAAAATCTAGCATTGTAGTTAATGGAGTGTATTTGAATGTATGTACATCGTATGCTTTAAAGTAAAACGGTTTTTTTTATTTTGCAGGATAATACAGGAGGACGATTCTACATTAAACTTATGCAATTATGAATACAGGTTCCGTGTTCTGTTTTATTTTTTTCATCAATCCCTATAATTAGTCTATTCCTAAATCAATGCTGCCCAAAACACTGTCTGAAAGTTGGATACTAGGTTATATATGTATACTACTCACGTTAAGTACCTAGGCAGACAACAAGACTTACAAAATAAATGAAATGAAGTGATAAAAGGCATTAGTTTCTTTCAACATAATTATATTCTTCAAAGATATACCAGGAATCTTCCTACAATATTTGATACATCTTAATAACAATCGTAGAATATTCTGAGGGAATAACCTATGTATGTTTTTTCAAAGATATACCAGGAATCTTCCTACAATATTCCATACATCTTAATAATAATCGTAGAATATTCTGAGGGAATAACCTATGCACACTTTTTGGATTCCCATTTTCACATTCTTGAATGTTCGTCAGATAATCTATATATTCATGGACTTTTCATGGAATGATAAAATGTTTCAAAATGGTGATTCTTAGAATGTTCGTAGAATATACTGTACTGTCTGGGTCAAGACCCACATAAACCATTATCGCGATAGCAACACCGGCGCTGCTCCTCCCGTAGGCTGGATTGTTCTCGATTTAACACCCTGTCGCATTAGGGGTACAAGGAGGGCAGATCTGTAATTAATAACGGGGCGGGAGGAGATTAACGGCTAACGGGCCCCGGCCAGGTGTCGGGAGAGCTAAGCCAGAATGATTAGAGCCGTTAATTACTAATATTTCATTTGCATAACTACTCAGCCGTCGCCCAAGGCAGCGACAGCTACAACTACAGCGTAGGCGCCAAGCTGCCGGCGTCAGCGTGGGCGTCGGCGTTAGCATTTAGCTAAGCTTAGCTGATGGACGGAAAGGCATTGTTCAAAGTGGAACCAATAATAACAGTAAAGTCTTTAACCGCATACCATGGCTCAATAGTCATTCTCAAGGTCTGGGGATGCTCTGCGTCGATCCTTTTGTGCATCGCCATTTTGGGTTAGATTTGTTCTGATTTCAACAGCGGCGGCGTTAGCATTTAGCTAAGCTTAGCTGATGGACGGAAAGGCATTGTTCAAAGTGGAACCAATAATAACAGTAAAGTCTTTAACCCCATACCATGGCTCAACAGTCATTCTCAAGGTCTGGGGATGCTCTGCGTCGATCCTTTTGTGCATCGCCATTTTTAGTTAGATTTGTTCTGATTTCAACAGCGGCGGCGTTAGCATTTAGCTAAGCTTAGCTGATGGACGGAAAGGCATTGTTCAAAGTGGAACCAATAATAACAGTAAAGTCTTTAACCCCATACCATGGCTCAATAGTCATTCTCAAGGTCTGGGGATGCTCTGCGTCGATCCTTTTGTGCATCGCCATTTTGGGTTAGATTTGTTCTGATTTCAACAGCGGCGGCGTTAGCATTTAGCTAAGCTTAGCTGATGGACGGAAAGGCATTGTTCAAAGTGGAACCAATAATAACAGTAAAGTGTTTAACCCCATACCATGGCTCAACAGTCATTCTCAAGGTCTGGGGATGCTCTGCGTCGATCCTTTTGTGCATCGCCATTTTGGGTTAGATTTGTTCTGATTTCAACAGCGGCGGCGTTAGCATTTAGCTAAGCTTAGCTGATGGACGGAAAGGCATTGTTCAAAGTGGAACCAATAATAACAGTAAAGTCTTTAACCCCATACCATGGCTCAATAGTCATTCTCAAGGTCTGGGGATGCTCTGCGTCGATCCTTTTGTGCATCGCCATTTTGGGTTAGATTTGTTCTGATTTCAACAGCGGCGGCGTTAGCATTTAGCTAAGCTTAGCTGATGGACGGAAAGGCATTGTTCAAAGTGGAACCAATAATAACAGTAAAGTGTTTAACCCCCATACCATGGCTCAACAGTCATTCTCAAGGTCTGGGGATGCTCTGCGTCGATCCTTTTGTGCATCGCCATTTTGGGTTAGATTTGTTCTGATTTCAACAGCGGCGGCGTTAGCATTTAGCTAAGCTTAGCTGATGGACGGAAAGGCATTGTTCAAAGTGGAACCAATAATAACAGTAAAGTCTTTAACCCCATACCATGGCTCAATAGTCATTCTCAAGGTCTGGGGATGCTCTGCGTCGATCCTTTTGTGCATCGCCATTTTGGGTTAGATTTGTTCTGATTTCAACAGCGGCGGCGTTAGCATTTAGCTAAGCTTAGCTGATGGACGGAAAGGCATTGTTCAAAGTGGAACCAATAATAACAGTAAAGTGTTTAACCCCATACCATGGCTCAACAGTCATTCTCAAGGTCTGGGGATGCTCTGCGTCGATCCTTTTGTGCATCGCCATTTTGGGTTAGATTTGTTCTGATTTCAACAGCGGCGGCGTTAGCATTTAGCTAAGCTTAGCTGATGGACGGAAAGGCATTGTTCAAAGTGGAACCAATAATAACAGTAAAGTCTTTAACCCCATACCATGGCTCAATAGTCATTCTCAAGGTCTGGGGATGCTCTGCGTCGATCCTTTTGTGCATCGCCATTTTGGGTTAGATTTGTTCTGATTTCAACAGCGGCGGCGTTAGCATTTAGCTAAGCTTAGCTGATGGACGGAAAGGCATTGTTCAAAGTGGAACCAATAATAACAGTAAAGTGTTTAACCCCATACCATGGCTCAACAGTCATTCTCAAGGTCTGGGGATGCTCTGCGTCGATCCTTTTGTGCATCGCCATTTTGGGTTAGATTTGTTCTGATTTCAGCAGCGGCGGCGTTAGCATTTAGCTAAGCTTAGCTGATGGACGGAAAGGCATTGTTCAAAGTGGAACCAATAATAACAGTAAAGTCTTTAACCCCATACCATGGCTCAACAGTCATTCTCAAGGTCTGGGGATGCTCTGCGTCGATCCTTTTGTGCATCGCCATTTTGGGTTAGATTTGTTCTGATTTCAACAGCGGCGGCGTTAGCATTTAGCTAAACTTAGCTGATGGACGGAAAGGCATTGTTTAAAGTGGAATTGATAATAACAGTAAAGTCTTTAACCCCATACCATGGCTCAACAGTCATTCTCAAGGCCTGGGGTGCTCTGCGTCGATCCTTTTGTACATCGCCATTTTGGATTAGATTTGTTCTGATTTCAACAGCGGCGGCGTTAGCATTTAGCTAAACTTAGCTGATGGACGGAAAGACATTGTTCAAAGTGGAATTGATAAAAACAGTAAAGTCTTTAACCCCATGCCATGGCTCAACAGTCATTCTCAAGGTCTGGGGATGCTCTGCGTCGATCCTTTTGTGCATCGCCATTTTGGGTTAGATTTGTTCTGATTTCAACAGCGGCGGCGTTAGGATTTAGCTAAACTTAGCTGATGGACGGAAAGGCATTGTTCAAAGTGGAATTGATAAAAACAGTAAAGTCTTTAACCCCATACCACGGCTCAACAGTCATTCTCAAGGTCTGGGGATGCTCTGCGTCGATCCTTTTGTGCATCGCCATTTTGGATTAGATTTGTTCTGATTTCAACAGCGGCGGCGTTAGCATTTAGCTAAGGTTAGCTGATGGACGGAAAGGCATTGTTCAAAGTGGAATTGATAATAACAATAAACTCTTTAACCCCATACCATGGCTCAACAGTTATTCTCAAGGTCTGGGGATGCTCTGCGTCGATCCTTTTGTGCATCGCCATTTTGGGTTAGATTTGTTCTGATTTCAACAGCGGCGGCATAGCAAGGGTCGTGGCTACAGTTTAGGTTTCATGTTCAACGAGGTAGCGTCACTAATAAAAGTGCTGTTTTTGAGCTGCGTTTTGCTACGGAATTTTGAATGGTTCGTCATTATCTTTAGCATGGTGTTGTTTGCTGTTCAGTCATCGATATAGTGTGGGGTGTATAGGAAACAGGAAAATTAAAAGCTGCACATGTTTGTGCTGTAGATCTATTCTTCGAAGAGCTGTCAAGAAGAATAGAATATTCAACGGCCAATCAGGAGGAGGAGATTTGAATGGCAATTTATTTGGATATATTGGAAAATATCGGACACTCAATGAGCCTGTAATCTATTTTCAGCAAGATGGCAATGATAAGAAAATATACTACATTTGCTCTAATTTACATCTCAAAAATTGTAATACGCTACTACTGCTCAGTTCCGATATACTGCTTGTCTTAGTCGTCGTGGGACACCCTGTATATGCAGTTTTTCCGTAATGTGTTTCAAGACTTTCAAGCTCAATTTTAGGGCTTAGACATTGTTGGGGAAAACTGATCTCAGTCGTCTGACGCTCCCCATGAAGGTAATTTTCTAGTTGGTAAAATAAAGTTATCTGAAAAACCACTAAGACGGATTAAGTGAAAGCTTCGGTGCAGAACAGCCATCTCGATAAGGCGCGCACACCTGTTCTGCCATTTTATGGAATATGCAATTTTTTACTGATATCGCTCGATACCAACGATAGTTATGTTCGCGGTTACACCCGCGCTTTTGCACTTTTCAATTAACAGCAGCCTTCAGCCAGCTCGACTTCCCGTATATTTACCGTCGACAGATAGATCCAAGGTTATGCTCTAGATTCCGCGGATACGCGATATGATTGCTGATAAACACAGATACATATAGAAAGGGATGTTACCTCCAAGGTTGCTTAGTGCACGCCGCACGAAGTGTAGAAATGGTTCTGTTGCATTTTACGATGTGTCGCACCTCTCATAATTCTAATTCTAGTTATGTGTTAGTTGAGTCTATATGTATAAGTGGAAATAATGTAGGTTATGACTGATGTAGGGGATATCCTTTGTCCAAAAAACAAGTTCTCTCTCTTTTCACTCATATCCTAGTAGTTGACTGGGTTCATGCCTGGATTAGCCATGGGGCTAAAGGGGCTGGAGCCCCGGGCCCGCGGTTCAGAGGGGCCCCGCAGTGGCCCTACTTTTATTTAATGTGACAGAGCAAATACTAGGTCAATAGATGAACAATAAAATCAGTAGATCTAATAAAAAGTTGTTTTCGAGATTTCAATCAAAACGGTGTTTTTCAATTTCCCTACCTATAAGCAAACCAGCAGGCCATGAAATATAAACAAAAAAGTGTTCAGATAGAAGCAAATAACTAAGCAGAAAGATGCAGATAAACTAAAGTAAAGGGGCAAGGTTATAAAAATTCCCTACAGCCAATGAACTCTAACTAGAAACAACGCCGGTCAGATGTCTAAGGTCAAAGAGAAGCTGAAACACATCAGAAATGAACAATTTTTCCAGCCTACTAGCTACTGCAATGTATTATAGATTAAAAATTTCCAAAACCAATAAACTTTCAGCGATAGCAAGTAGCAGTCTAATATCTTCAGCACGAAATTTCACATTTAATGATATAGAACAATAGTCATTTCAGTCAAAATCAAAAGTAACGATACCTCTGACTGTCCCACTGTAGCCCTTCTAATTTTTCTATCTATTAGCAAGATCGCAAAAAAAAAGAATACTGACAAATCAGACTTTAATTTTTTGCCAGGCAAATTATGTCTTATAATTTTATTTGATTAGATGTGTTACCTCTGTTACTTCTGATTAGACTTGATTTGTTGTAAGTCATTTTTATAATTTTAACTGTTTACTCTAGTTCGTCTGTATCTTTCTGCTAAGTTAGTTGTTTTCTTCCACCTGAATAGTTTTTTGTTTGTACTTCATGGCCTGCTAAGTGGCTTATAGGTACTAAAAATTGAAAAACATCGGTTTGGTTGGAAATTTGAAATTAAATGAAAACTACCAGAGATTGATACCAAATTTTAAATTCGACTGTATAGAAATAATTAGGCATTTCCATTTGAAAAAATCAAGTGAATTCTGATTGAAGTTTCCTTAATTAGTCTACCGATTTCTCCAAGTACAAATGTAATTCAAACTTGAACGTCAAAACTAAGCTGACCAATTTCAAGTTTAGTCACACGGCAAACTCACAGCGGTGTAAGTTTTATAATCGCTGCGATATTCAATTTTTTTCTGATATCGACTTATATCAAAAATTGTGAATTGCACCTAAACGGCTCACTTCAAGTCCCAGGTGTGATACATAAAGTCACACTGGTCGTAATCTAAATATTCAATAAAATATACAGGGTGTTCCATTTGAAAAATCACAACTTTGATATGGCACGCTTTTATTAGAAACCTTGTATAAAAGTCATTATTTTTAAAATGTAGTCCAACTCGACCTACATACATTCGCAAAGTTAATTTTCTAAAAAGTGTTACGGTTTGGTCACAAGAGTCCAAGGCGTTAGAGCTTGACTCAGCCTGTCTAAAAGGAAAATGGAAAATACCTATACCTACCCATTGGACTGGATTTCGGCACCTGTGGTCCGTGCCAACATAATGAATAAATCGAAGTTGAACCGATACAAAGGCAAAAAAGAAAAGTAAGTTATCCATATAGTTTGTTAGTGTAATGTCTATGTGCTACACGGCTACAATTTACCAAGATAACTATTTTAAGGATGCTGAGGATAAATTAAAAGCAGTGAAAAATTGCCCAAAATAAGTTCTTTAAGCAAACCTAACGCTCCGCTAGAAAAGGATTGCACTGAAAATAGTTATGACTTCTAAGCAAACGCAAACATTGAGAGCAGTGCTGATACTATAACCGGGACTCATGACGTACTTATAAAAAAGTGTATAGTAGTTTCTCTTGTTATATTGGGAATATAGTTTCATAAATAATAGTATTTGCATTTTATTTTTAAAATTATAAGCCCCGGGCCCCATGAAAGCTTAATTCGGCTAAGACTGGGTTATAGCTGAACACGGAATAAACTTTGATCTCAATAATTGTAATTATAATTATCAAATATCAGCTCAGCACTCACTAATTAGAAGTAGTTCAAAGTTTTGTGTACCTCGCTTTTTCGATCGACAATTCGGGTAGCTGTGAAAATGAGATTCGACGGCGTATTCGACAGGCACGGGTGGCCATGACAAAGCTTACTAAAATATGGCGTGACCATAACATCACTAAAGCTACAAAAATGTCGTTGGTTCAGTTTCTTGTGTTCTCCATATTTTTGTATGCCTCGGAAACTTGGACTGTTAAAAAGGCAGATCGAGCTCGCATAGATGCTTTTGAAATGTGGACGTGGAGGAGAATGCTGAGAGTTCCTTACACCGCCCATCGAACTAACGTTTTCATACTGGATGAGCTCGATAATCCAAAGAGACTCTCCTCCATTGTGTCGACGAGAATGCTTACATTCTTCGGACGTATTCACCGAAGCGATAATATGGAGAAACTTGTAGTGTTGTAGTGGGCGGCGCCGTGGCCGTCCCTCTACACATGGGTGGATACGACAAAACAGTTGCTGGATATGAGTATCAAGAGGGCCACTGAACTGACAGTAAATCGCGAACGATGGCGAGCTACAGTTCTCAAAACTATTGATAATATTCGTGTGTGTCAGTAGTACTCTAGCTCCGACTTAATGCATTTTACGAGTTCACAACATGACTCACTAATTCTGAATGCCGATATGTGGGCTCTGATTTTGTTTGGTACATATATGGCCGTCTAAGTAGAAATGTTAAACTCATAAATTAATAAGGGACGCATCTCGCTCTCAGATTTTATAAAAAAATTCGGATTTATCTTTGATTGCAGGTTCACGTTTCGTCGTAACATAGCGCTGTGATACAGAGAGGATATTTAGCGCTGAAATTACTGTATCCCCTGCGCGAAGCTTCAACTTTATTACAGTTTTATTATGGTGTTCCAGTTTACTCGACATGTATAAGTGTCCAAAGCATACAGGATTCATGTGTGCGTAATAATATATTTGTAATCAGAAAATCTTTTAGCGTAACTTATAAATTAAAGGACTTAAGATGACTTTCTATGAAAAACTACCGAGAACTTTTATTGCTATATTTCTGTCCTAGCTATTTATGTGACAAAATGGCTCATAGGTCTGAGTACAATGGCTCAATAGTCGTTTGACGCTCAATATTACCATTCTTAACGAACTGTCCTATTTGAAAGAAGTTAGTATGTCTTTACATCAATAGACATTATTACTAGCCAGGATAAGTGGAACAGGACTTTGTGTAAACTCTCCCTTGAGGTTAGCAAGCATTTTCGTGCTTTATTTCTTAATTTTTGTATCACATTATGTATTTTTGTTCGTTAATAAATGCGAAATTTTCAATTGTCTATGCCTTTTTTTAATCTAAAGTGTGTGACCATCCAAAAATTAACAGACACATTGAAACCTTTCGCTCCCACATGTGTCCAAATATAATAGAACCTAATGTATTTTGGTGTATTAATAAGAGTCTTGGTGGCGTTTCTGATAATACTATTTTTTCAGTTTCCTTATTTTTATTAAAACATATAATTTAGTTTCTTCGTGTACAAATGCTCTGAGTACGTCCTTGACATGTCTTATATAGAGAGTTAGTTTATTGATAAAGGCTTCAAATACGCCAACATTCACAGGCTCGATGAATACGTTAACTGGCAGACCCTTACAAATTCTGGGAAGTTCGGTATCAAAGGTGCAGTAAAACAGCAGACCTGCGAGTTCGTCTAATGTTCAACAAAGAAATTATAAAATATAGCTCAGAAGATAAGGCTTGGATGAGATACCGGCGAAAAGTGCAAGACCCCAAACCGCATGCTGGTGAAAAAGGGGCTGGAGGTGGCAGGTTAAGGTAAGATCATCACCGATCAGTCTGCTCTTCTCTAGCCTGCGTCAAGCGTAGTAGGTGCAGTAGCGGCTCATCCCTAAGTATGTGAACAGTACTCCATGCCAGACCCTATCTGCGCATTATACAACAAAGGAAGGATGGATGATTGAAAGTACATTCTGCCTCTAAATAGCTATCTGCGCTTTTTCCGTACACGTCAAATTATACTTTTATGTTTTCTGTAATTGACTATTTCAAACTCAGGTAGGGTGCTTTATGTTTGAAAAAATACAGTCTCAGGCGCATTTACTTTTGCAATATTGGGTGGGGATTGGCAAATAGCAAATTAGCAAATAAAGTCCAGTCTAATCTAAAGAAAACTCAGGCAACAACACTGATAAAGAAGTCTCATGTTGGTTTACCAACCGTGGAAATCAAGGGTCACTCCAAAGTCAAGTCACCTTCCGTCAAGCTTTTGGCGATCAACATCAACAATAACATGTCCTGGCACGACAACGTAGTCAGTATGGTTAAAACGGCATCCCAGTTGGTTGAAGTTTTGTTCCGCTGTAGGAAGCTGTACACGACAGCAAATACTGCTGCCCTACAGCGCTCCGAAGCACTCTCTAAAGCTTCTGAACACCATCCGGAAGAGAGCAATTAGATTAATCGATACGCCTAACCTCACAAAGGACTTTCACAGCCTGGAACGTCAAAGAAGGGTAACTTCCCTTTTTCTGTTTTTCAGATTCTATCACGAAAGATGTTTGAGTAAGCTCTCCCAGATAATAACACCACAGGCCGTCCGAACGAGGAACACTAGAGAGACTCTGCGAGCTCATACTTATCAGGTCGAGGTCCATACTACCCAAACCAGTATCCTCCAGCATTTTTTCTTTTGGAGAACTCCGTCGCTGTGGAATGAGCTGCCGGGGAATTTGTTTTCAGACCTGCAGCATTTTAAATCTAACATGCACCGACACTTATCTTCTCGCAGCCCTTCTACAGCGCCATAGGTTTTCAGCCTTTACGGGAGGCTGACCAAAAAAGAATCGAGTCCAAAAACTGATCTCTAGGTCCTTGACAGATAAGTAGCTACTATCAGTCCTCTCCATCTCAGCCCATCTACAGCGATTAGTCTATTGTTCTGGATGACGGCAGGCAAAGCATTGTCATGTATGAAACTTGGGATCAGGTTTATAGTTCTATAAAGCAGGAAAGTGGTGTCTAGGATAAACAGAGTCAGCATAGTTAGGCATTTCACAAATCAATCGCAAAGCTCAATAGGAGAATCGCAAGATGGAAGTTTGTTTAGGAGAGGCATATGCCATAACTGGTCAGATGCCATTAAAACATAAAGTATCTCGTCGAATAAATGGTTGACTCTGCCTCACACATGTGATCTCTGATGTCGAAATTCTTATTCCTTATAAAAACGGCTTGTCAATGAGTTTATTTTGTTATTTTGTAATATTGTAATTTTGGATATAATAGCCAAACCATTGGAAAGATGTTGAAAAAACTCGTATAGCATGTCAAGCGAATAGCTAACCCAAAGGCTCCTTTTTCAAATAAATAGGTCACCGTGTTTTTATTCCATGGCATCAATATCTAGGGTTATTGACTGTTTATCGTTTTGGTTCAAAGTTCTCGATTTTTGTGTTATCTGGTAAAAACCCATTTTCTGAACAACAATGGATTACTTACAATAATTTCTAATTAAAATTCGTTTTTTGGAGGCACCTTTTTGAAAGGCATAAGCCTAACTAAGAAAACTATGCCTACGTACGCCTTGTTCTCTAGAAACGGGATGTTCCCATTGTCCTTCTGGATCCGCGCCTGTCTAAGGTATTTACACTGGCAGCTCAGCTATTATCCTAGTGTGATGGAGGCCGTATCCCACATCAGTTACCGCAAAATAGGTACTTTGTCTACGAATGAATGCCATTAAGGATCATACATGTTCACCTAGTAATTTTCCTATAAACCTCGTAAACCTTGCACAAAAGTCAACTTGCGTTTAATCCAGCAATCCGGGTCATTATATGCTCGCCCGCCGTGATATATTGCGCCTGTAAACAATGGAAAATCGCTCTCGACGAACACTAGATTATGGCCTTAATGTCTCGACTGTTTGTCTTGGTGAGTTATTGATGGCTCGCCTCAGGAAGAATGAACGTACGACGTCTGTACGCAGGTGAATTTTATTTATATCCATGCGGCTATGGAAGAATAATTACACGTTAGGGATGCCGCTGAGAGATTGTTCAACATATGAATTGGATGTACGGTTTTCGTTGCTATAAAAATTCACGAGGATTAGGTCAAAAGTGAGAGATGCGCTCAATAGCTTGAGTTCCACCTCTCGTGGCTGTAGGTGGGTGTAGGCTGATTACTTGTACAGGGATCCATTTTATTTCGATAGATACATTCATAGCACCTCATCTAGGCTCGAATCCGTTTACGATTTTAAATAATATCAGACATAATGCGCCTTTTTTCCAGTTCAAGTATTTTGAAGTGTGACCTAGCCATAGAGTAATTATGACTTACAATTTGAAAGTGAGTTTTAAAACATAGGAATCTTAAAAATTTATTTTGAATTTTCTCCAGTCTATCAACTGAGTTTTTATACATAGGACTCCAAATGACAGATGCAAACTGCATTTTACTGAAAACACATGGATAATAAAGAGTTAACAATGCCTTAGGATTGTGAAAGTCAACACACCTCCTTTTGATAAATCCAAGAATTCTATTACAGTCATTTACTAGTTTATCCATGTGTAGATTGAATGTCATTTTAGAGTCAAACAAGACCCCTAGATCCTTGATATGCGAGACTCTGTTTAGAGAAATATTTTTCAGTTTATAGTCATAATTCAGTGTTGTAGATCCACGTGAGAAAGATAGAACAGAACATTTGTCAAAGTTTAAGAACAGCTGGTTTTCATTGCAGGATTCTGTTAAGTTATGAATACGCATCTGAAGGGTTTCACAATCTGATATTGAACTTATCCTAAGAAAATAATCTAAAAATACCTCTCCCCTGTTCTCTCTCCAAACTGTATGAACGACTCATCCTGAATAAAAATAGGCTCACACATAGAAAACCAGCTAATTCCTCAGCAAGCTGGATGTAGATACTGTATCTTGCACTGGCCAGGTACTAAAACTCGCACATCATATAGATGGTGAAGGAGAAATGATGATGATGATGATGATGATGATGATGATGATGATGATGATGATGATGATGATGAAGGAGAGAAAAGACTGAGGTGCTCCTTTCGGCGGTATGATTTTTTTATGGTCAGCCTCTCGCAAAGGCTGAAAGCCTATGGCGCTGTAGATGCACTGCGAGAGGATAAGTGTCGGTGCATGTTAGGTTTGAAATGCTGTAGGTTGTAGCGATCGGTAAGAAATTCCCCGACAGGTCATTCCAGAGCGTCGAAGTTCTCCAAAACAAGGAATACTGTTAAAGGAGTACGGACCTCGACCTGGTAAGGATGAGCCTGCAGAGCCTATCTAGTGTTCCTCGTTCGTACGGCCTTCGGTGTTATTATCTAGGAGAGATCACTCGAACATCTTCTGTGAAAGCGTCTGTAAAACAGGGACAGGTGAGCCACCCTTCTTTAACGTTCCAGCCTGTGGATGACATTTGTGAGGTTAGGCGTACCGGTTAGTCTAATTGCTCTCTTCTGGCGTCTTCAGCTTCTCCAGAAGCTTTAGAGAGTGCGTCGGAGTGCATCCCCACATATAGGAGCAATACTCCAACGATGGTCGGATCTGTGCCTTGTCGAGCAGCAGACGTGGTTCTGATGTATACAGTGATACCATTAATCACAGAATCCTCAAAAAAAATTTAGTCAAGTTGATTGGCTCCGTACTTCCCACATGTTAAGGTGATACCAGTTTATTATTCCACATAGTATGAAGCTATAGTCTGAGATCCACTTGCAACCAAATCATCACCAGCCCACCTACAAAAAAGTGAATATGAATGCTACACAGTTTCAGATTAGCATGCAAGTCAAGGCAATTTTCGGATGGACCATGGCCGACTGTACTCACTAGGCCGGAGCATGAAATATGGCAACACTGAATCTGGGGGCCGAGTTTGCATTTGTCGTTATGTCATGTGTATCCTTCCAGGTGCAGAAAATATGGTTGGAAGGTGATTATTAATGTGTTTCTAATTATTTACCTGCACAAACGAAACTACAAAGATAAAAAGATGCCTACAATGTGTGTAGTACCAGGTTGCACTAGCAATTGTGCGTCCAATAAGGGACATAAACAGAAGTGGGTGAAAGGTATTCCTCGGAAGGGCTGGTTATATTTATAAGGATAAAGATAATAATTTACAAACACTTCAAAGGATAAGACCTATTCTAAAGCACAATGTGGTACCTATAATGTTTTCTGGACCTCCCAAATATCACAGAAAAATACAGTTAATAGAACTCATCTGGGCATGGCCTGGGGCATACCTACGAAAGGATTTGATAGTGAAAGGCGAATCAAGACCAGCAAGAATGGCTTCACAGTAACCTAATAGTGAATTTTTCTAGCTCAAGTGACAATTTACAAAGTAAATTGAGTGTTCATTTAAGTGGAAGTGGAAGTGGCAGCAGGAAATAGGTTGCGTTTATTTTTGTTTTGTAGTGTCTGACTGTGATGAAACAGACATCAGATGTAAGTGGTATCAGTAGTAGTAGTTCTAAAAAGTATTTTTCTTAATTTATTAACCGAGATGAACTCTAATACATATAAAATGTAATAATTATTCTGAAACTATAGGGCACTATTTGACAGCTAAGCCACGTTGCCACATCTAAGGCTCCGGCCTAGTGTAGAGTCGGCCATGGATGGACCTAAAAAAGTACATTATATGCCGCTAGGCCTTTCTTTCACAGGTCAATTGATGGCCTATTTTCAGTTTTACAACCACCCACTCCCCAAACACCCCAAATTGCACCACCACCTAAAAAAAGTTGGAGCTCTTTTTATATTATACAGTTTTTCTTTGTACAAGTATGTCCAATGAATTTTTGAAAAAAAACTATACATTTCATGCCTTTTGGGACACTACATACACATAGAAACATTGTGGAGTTAACAGTCAGTAGCTTGTTCTAATATGTCTCCATCCGACTTCTTGCTTTTTACGAGAATGAGAAATGAACTGGGACGAAACCATTTTGACAGCATTCAGGATGTTCAAAAAGCTCTAGGCAAGGTTCCCGTTGAGACTTTCCACGGGGCAAATAAGTGTCTGAAGATAACATTGTCACAACAGCCTCTTTTTTTTCACACCGGGAATCACACAAGACGTATCTCTCACCGTTTTACTTCACAACTCAATACAGTATCTCTCAACCTTATCTCAGCTACAACTCAACTCAACTACTCCTCCCGCCGCGCTACTCGCGGTGCCTTATTCACTTCATCGAACCATCTAGAGAATTCGAGACACCCAGATGACATTCTAGAACGCCCAACCGTCATTCCTGAAAACTCTAGACGATTCGATGACATTTAAGTCTAATTCAGACGCACACGAAATCCGACGATACGACAGTACGAAACCGTTCCTATTGGTTGAAATATTCAAAACGATGTCGAATCAAAATATTTCAGCCAATAACAGTTTCGTACCGTCGTATCGTCGGATGTCGTGTGCATCTAAATTAAGCTTTACACGTTAAAGATCTAACCTAGCACTTTGACTTTACATCATGCATGACAACTAATACACAATTTCATGTCTTTTGGAACCCTCCCTGTAAAGTAGCCCAATGTTGTGAATTTCTTCTTCGGATAGGTCTGCAGTGGTATTTATATTCATCTAAAAGCATGAATTCAATGTAGCAAGAATATATCGCCCGAAATAGAGCACTACTAACGAAGCACTATACTCAGCAATGATAATTTGAGGTAATTTCATACATGACCGTAACGTCCCTTGAGTAATAAGTACGTATATCGGTCAGTTTGTGCTTCAGCGAAGCGGTATTGATTATGTTGTGTTGATAAGCTGTTTATTTAGGACCGACCGTAATACGTGGCGTTGTTTTTAAATATGGTTGTACCATATTATTGTACTGCTATTGGCATTAAACCACTTACCAAAGTTATGCTGAGCTGGTTCAACCTGAAAAATAAGACAGCAAGTTAGTATGGAAGGAACACTGTAAGATGTAGATCATTGTAGAAGTATAAGCAGGAAGTCTGAAGTCGAATCCCAGTGCTATAAATATCACCCAATTCCAAATATACCTGACAGTTTTTCTAGGTCATACATTTTTTTACATTTTTATCCTGCACAAGCGCATGCATACGGAATATCCGGAAGAGTTCAGCGCTTAGTTGGAACGAGGCTATTCTTTCATCCAGACGTCTTGATATTGAGTATTTTACCATTTTACGAGACTATTCGAGATTCCTTCCAATGTTATCAATTATTTCAGTTTTCTTTTCTTTTTGCCCGTTTAATCTCAGTATTAGTGCCGCTTTTACCGATTTTTGCCATTTTCTTTTTATTTTCCCAGATTTTTCCGACTTTTTACCATCCCTATTCTCCCTGCTCTTCAAACAGTTCACAGTTTTGTCTCGATTTACCCTGGTTGTTTAAACTTTTCAGACTTTTTCCGAGTTACCCGAAATTTCGAGAGGTTACCCAATTTAGCCCAATTGTACCTACTTGATTTACAATTTTATGCTATCTTTCCCGACTGTTTCCAATTTTACCCAATGTTTTCCCATCTTTTTCTATTCCCTTCTGATTTCTCCTAGTTTTCTTCTATTTTTTCTTCAATTTTTCCCATTTATTCCCAATATTGGTGCCGCTTTTACCAAATTTTGCCAATTTCGCCTGATTATCCCAGATTTTTTTTATGGTCAGCCTCCCGCCAAGACCTATGGCGCTGTAGAAGCGCTGTGAGAGGATAAGTGTCGGTTCACGTTAGGTTTGAAACGCTGCAGGTTGTAGCCGTCGGGAAACAAATTCCCCTGCAGCTGATTCCACACCGTTCTCCAAAAGAAGGAATGCTGGAGGAGACTGGTTCGAGGAGTAAGGATCTCGACCTGGTAAGGATGAGCTCGCAGAGCCTCTCTAGTGTTCCTCGTTCGGACGGTCATTGGTATTATTATCTGGAAGAGCTCACTCGAACATATTCCGTGACAGAGTCTGTAAAATATGGATAGGTCAGCCACCCTCCTTCGATGTTCCAGGCTGTGGAGGTCCTTTGTGAGGTTAGGCGTATCGATTAATCTAATTGCTGCTTTTTTGGATACTGTCCAGAAGCTTTAAAGAGTGCTTCGAAGCCTATCCCCACACATGGAAGCAATACTCCAGCGATGGCCGGATCTGTGCCTTGTAGAGCAGCAGCACTTGCTCTGGTGTACACAACTTGCTACAGCAGCGGAACAAAACTCCAAGCTTCTGGGATGCCGTTTTAGCAATTCTGACGACGTGGTCGTGCCAGGACATGTTATTGTTGATATTGTTGATATACGTTGAATTGTACTTTTTATTTGCCAATCCCCACTCGACAATTGTTTTGATATCTGCGTTGATCTGTGAGGCATGGTGCTGTCGCCAACGTACCGTCTCCTGGGATGATAGTGGCTTGCCTGGTTCCATGCACGACACCAATGTACTGTCATCTGCGAAGCTGTAGATTGGATTGGATGTTATTTCCAGCAGCTCGCTGATGTACAGCAGAGACAGTGTAGGGGATAGGACAGATCCTTGAGCAACACCGACGTTTATTGAAAATACGTCAGATGAACAGCCCTCGACTACAACAAACAGAGATCGGTCGTTCAAAAAGCTATTCAGCCACTGGCGCAGGCCAGGTGGTAGCCCATAAGCATTAAGCTTGACCAGAAGTCCCTCATGCCACACTCTGTCGAAAGCTTTCGATATGTCAAGTGCAACAATACGGGATTCACCATTATTGCTATTGCTCTGTTCCACAAGTGAGTGACGTGGAATTTTTCCAATGTTCACCTATTTTTACAGATTTTTCCGATTTTTTTTCATTCCTGTTTTCCCAGAACTTTCCACTGTCGACAATTCTGTATCGATTTGCCCCGGTTGTTCGAACCTATCTGATTATTTCCGAATTATTCGAAATGTCGAGTTCGATTTTACCTACTTGCATGACTTCATTACTTTTCTCAATTTTTCTAAAACCAACCAATATCTTTTTGTTAACTGTGGTCATTGGAGAGGATTTTTAGACACTTGTCTCCACATGACCTCATTTCTTTATTGGTGCATAAATATACAAATTTAGAATTTAATCAAGGATATTCTCATTCTCTTATGACTAACATACAAAGACAATTACTTATAAAATGCTGTATGAGACATACTCATTAAATGCGCATCTCATATCGCAATTCCCAGCCATTCCACAGTCAGCCGGTTTAGTCTGCTCGACCCAGATATGCCATGTTCACATGTTCTTCGATGTGATTAAGCTGGAATAATTAATTCTTATTTCAGCAAGTTCACCACACTGCAAGTTGTACGAAGCTTTTCAAATATTAATCGAACCTTTATGCCTCTGGTTTCCTCCGTTCAATAGTTACGCTTGTACGTTTTAATCTGAATGTCATGTACACCAGGAAATCGTTTATAGTGCAAGCCAAAAACATGGTCAGCAATTCTTTTAATGAGTAAAAAAATTGTGCTAAAAATAAATTGGATTTTTCCTGCAAAAGCTTGAGACGGATTAGTTAAGCTTCGCAAATTACTTGCTCATTTGAAAACATAGTAAAAAAATGAAGTCAAGTTGATTGACTCAGTACTTCCCACACACTACTGTTATACCTGTTTATTATTTTCCCATAGCATGAAGCTTTAGTCTGAGATCCTCCTCCACAGGTCAATGGACAGCCTATTACCAATACTACAACAGACTTTTCAGTTTCACAGCTCCCCACCTCCCAACCACTCCAATTTCATCCCCACCCAAAAAAGAAAAGGGAGAAAATGATCAGGAACCCCTAAAACATCTAAAAACGAAGTTTGAGCTGTTTTCAGATTTTTAGTTTTTTGATTATCGCTGCGCTGCCACTGACACGATTTGTAACAACCGTACGCGCTTTGCATCCTCACCACGGTGGTAATACTGTGTCAAAATTTCATTAGAACCAATTTAATAGTTTCCACGTTACAAAATACAAAACGATCTAAAGCAATAAATACTTGCATGTATACAGAAAAAAGTCCCTTAGTTTCGGTAATAGGCTAGGCAATGTTCGGATGTACCTAAAAAGGTGATCTATCTCGCTAGGTTTTCTTTCACAGGTTACTGGACAGCCTATTATGAACACAACAAATTTTTCAGTTTTTCAACCCCCCACCCACCAATCACGCCCAATTTCACCCCCACCAAAAAAAAAACGCAGAACGTGATCAGAAACCTCTAAAACGCTTAAAAACGAAATTTGAGCTGTTTTTATTTGTTTAGTTTTTTTATTATTTCTGCGCCGCCACTGGCACGATTTATAAAAACCATACGTATCTTCCATCCTCGCTACGGTGGTAACACTGTATCAAAATCAAAATCAAAATTCCATTAAAATCAATTCAACCGTTTCCTCATATAGAACGATCAAAAGCAATACTCCTATGTTTACACCAGAAAACGTTCTAAGTCCTGTGGTTTCTGTAATAGGTAAGGCAATGCTCGGATGGACCTAAAAAAGTTTTTATGTCACTAGGTCTTCCTTTACAGGTCAGTGGATAGTCTATTATGAAAGCAACAAACTCTACCACCCCAATTTCACCTCCACCCCAAAAAAGTAGAAAATGATAAGGAACCCCTAAAACGCCTAAAAACGGAGTTTTGACCAATACTTTTTTTGTTTTTTGCTAATTACTCCGCCGCCCATGCAACGATTTTCAAAATTATAGGAACATTACCTACTAAGACCCCACATCATATCGCTGCCCAAATTTCATCACAATTCATGCAGCGGTTGCTGAGATTACGTGGCTAGAAGAACGCGTACAGACAGACCGACAGACAGACCGACGACTATGAGTGATGTGGATTTTCGTTATGTAGACATCATAAAACGTCCAAAAAGTGTGTTATCTCAAAATCGAAAATTTTCGCGATCACAGTACTCCCCTCACCTATCGGTGTGAGAAGTAAAAATTGGTAAAACGATATCATACAAAAAAATGTACGTTTTGCAGTATCTGTAAAAAAATTAAAAATTTTGCAAACCAAACTATCGAAGGTTGAGTTGTAAAAGTTCTCTTATTTACAGAAGGATGGAATATTTCATGAAAGCTATTGTAAATCGTGATACTCCGTGTTAAAGTAGGTATGTAACAAAACAGATATGATTTAAAAGGCCTGAAATTACTATGAAGTTTTCCAGAATAGCACATGTACCACTCTCCCACTATGTGGAATATTCCATTAAAAAGCAGGTAATAGGTAAATGCTCTGCTGCTAAAAATCATATAAAGTATACTTTTATCTAGTTCCTCCACAAACCAGTATGTTTTGTGTCAGATATAATTTTCACGTCTAGAAGTTATTTTATTACGAAATAACTCAGGTACTACACTTTCTGGCATTTGGAAGCAATCTTTCAACCATTGTATGTACGTTATAGTTATAACAGTGTCATGAAAGGAACCTATCGACAATAAAGAGAAGTTACTCTCCGTGGTCTGTTCCTTTCAACGGTCCTTTGAGCAACCCCCTTGAACAAGGGTTTTGGATATCTCCCCTATAATAGGGCTCTGGATTGGATATTAAAGGCAAGCAGCAGGGTATAACCCCCAAAACTCCCACAGTGTTTAATTTGAATTCTAGTGTAGTTTTAGAATATTTCATGACTTCGTAAAGTGAGTTTTATGCAGCTTAAGCTACTTAGACCTTCTTTTTTGTTACCATTATCAGTTAACAAAAAGGCCTAAAAACTCTAATGCAAATTCACTTGAGGTATAAGGGCACTTTATCTTTCTCTGAAACCAAGTCGAACACCCTATGAAATAGAGGAAAATTAGAATCTTCATCCTCAAGTGAACATTTATTATGTGTCTTCATGTGGACATTCTTGACCTAGTTGCAATCGACCTCCCTGCAACATCCTCATGCGCCAACCTGTACCCGCTGTACCCCCCAGGGCATGTACTTTGATGGCCCCTTCGTAGTCGGTCGCACAGAGGAGTTCCTTAGGGCATTAAATATCTGATTAATAATTGCAGGGGTGGTGTATTAGCTATGTGGTACACGTGAGAGTAATAGAACTACGCAGATACGGCAAATTGAACCAGAATTTGTTAATCCCGAAATGACGTATGCTTGAAGAAACTCTGGGAACGAAGGTGTTACAGCATAAATAATACTGTTAGTTATTAAAGGTTATGTTTTAAGTACGCCAATAATACTCCTTTCATGTGACTCGTTTAATCCTGCATAGACACACATACAAAGCTGTTACATAAACGACATACTGGGGTCTTGGAGACCCAGCTCCTTTGTGACGGGTTGGTGACAAAACATTAAAACTTTTAGGGTAAAAGCTCCGCAGAAATATTCGATACTGTATATAATTAACCCTTTTAAGGATAAAGCGTGTTTAATTTATATAAAACAATACTTCTTTTATAAATGTGTTAAGTGATAAATTGACATGTTGATTACCAAAGGAATAATGATTCCAAGGTAACTAAATTAAAGATATAAATTTACCACATTGACTAAGTGCGTATATATTATACATATACGAATAAAGTGATATTTGATGAATTTGAATTTGTTATTCAGCGAAGCCACCCTCTAAACAAATGGAGTCCTGGTGCTCGTCGCATATTGATCTTTTAGAATAGCTAAATAGTATTTTGGTCCTTTGGTCCTTTCTTTTACACAAAATGAACATCTAACTACTTTTTTCAGTGGATCAGCTCTATCAGAATTGGTATGGGTCCCAAGGAACTCCTCTATAGAAATCCCTAGACGTTTGTGAAGCGTCTTAGAGAGCAACCGGGATCGGATAAATAGTTCTATTTATTTAGTCCTCTAGCTGGGCTTTTGTTTCGTTGCTCAACATAGCGATTTAAAATAAATCCGCAACAATATATTAAAAAATAGGACACCAAGGGTTATTATTATTAGTTCGCACTTAAGGGTCTAGGCTATAGCGCGCGAAATTGAGAATCAAACAAAAGACGTATTCCCGTGTTAGCGAGGAAGCGTGACCGCCCGTTCCCTTTCTCCAGTGTATGTGTCTAAGATGAGGGGAGATTAGTCCAAAAATCCAAAGGTAGGGTCAAAAGGTCCAAAGGTAAGGTCCAAAGGTCACCATAAAAATGAATTTCGCATTTCCAAGCTCCTGGCGTTACCTTTAAACCTACACACCTACCTAATGGTGGACGAGTTGAGACGATTCAGGACACCTTCTTGACCTTGGGGTGAGAAATTGCCCCCAGAGGCGAATGAACCAGTAGGTACCATCTGGTCAACGGCATGATGATGCAGAAAGCAAATGGGAAACTAATGCATTAAAGATCTTAAAGATATCCCAAGAGAAACTCGTTAAATGAGCAAATGCATTTTACGAGTTCACAACTCGTCTGTTGAGACATTGTGACTATGATGATGGTAATAACAGTTACAGACAAAAAACTGCCACCGTTAGTCGAAAGAAAAAATTATTTAAAAGCAAACAAACCAAAAAATGGTCCTGTAAGGGCACGCGGCTGCGCGCATCAGCTGGCAATGGATTGTATGCGATATGCTGTAATTTTACATGGTATACAGGGTTGGGATGAAGTATGGAACCAAGCAAATATCTTTGAAACGGAAACGGTGATATTGCTGAAAATTTGCAGGTAAATTTGTGATGCATAATGCATCCGAAGACATTATGTTAGCTATTAATGTATTTCCGGTCTAACCGGAAGTACCGTCAACTTTTTTAATTTAAATGGGACACCCTGTATACTTTTGCAGATTTTATTACATCTTTCTTTTCCAAATATGTCCATAGTGGGTTTAGTATTTGTTTCTGTAAAAATGGGAAAGATATATTATATATTATTATATCCTGCAGCGCTTTGGTAGACAGTAGGATACGCACTGGCCACCCTCAGCAGCGACTTTCTTTGACTGACAACACCGTGCTGCAAAATTGACCTACAAAATCGCCTTAGCTGCAATAAAATGTCATGTTGACGTGTCATGTTGACATTACGTTACTTTAGTATTACTCAAGGAAGCCTTACGTAAGGAACCCTCAAGTGAGGTTTCGAAACACAAAACCTTACTTAAGGGACCCTCAAGTATTAAAGGACCCTTAGGTATCGACTATGAATATGACCCATAGTTCATTATAACAACGGGAAAAATTTACATAGTAAAAGTAATGAAGATGATCATTGATCTGATGAAGCCTTTAGTATAATTTTTGGTTCAGTGTAACCTGGACTGTTTTATAAGAGTTTTATAGCTGCATTCAGAATATCTCCAAGACTTCAATGCTAATCAGCCAAGTTTTATATCACTCAAGCTATATCGTTCCCTCTGGAAATAGAAGTGACCGTGGTGCTGCTGTAAATTTTACGTTTACGATGCCACGTTTATGTTCATTTCCGCCATTGAGTGGCTCTTATCTGCGCCCTTCCTTCCTTATGTCCCTTCACATCAAAGTATACTTATTTGAATGTAATCTCCTCCTCGCTTTTATACAGAGGCAGACGCGTTAAAGTAGACGGTAGGACCCTTTTATTGCTATGCTATGCAGTTATAGCTAAGTATGTGAGGTTTGCTATCAGAGTAACGAATACGTTGAGTAAAATGAGTAAAAATGGCGCCCTGTCTTGACTCAGGACTTTACCACTCATTATCCGTGCTAACAAAAGATAAAAAGTTCCTATATCCCCACACCATCCTTATCAAAAAAATGAAGCCAAGTTGATTGACTCAGTACTTCCCACACATTACAGTGATACTAGTTTATTATTTTCCCATACCATGAAGCTTTAGTATTGCCAATAGTTCATCGCCCCCCCCCCCCCCCCCACTAAAATTGTCTTATGCCTTGTGTTTTTCCTTCTCAGGTCAATGGACAGCCTATTATCAATGCTACAGACTTTTTAGTTTTACAACCCCCCACCCCAAACCACCCCAATTTCATTCCCATCCAAAAAAGGTAGGAAATGATCAGGAACCCTAAAACATCTAAAAACGAAGTTTGAGCTGTTTTCATATTTTTAGTTTTTAATTATTGCTATCGCTGCCACTGACACGATTTCTAACCACCATACGCGTTTTCCAATCTCACCATGGTAGTAATTCTGTGTCAAAATTTCATCGAATCAATTTAATAGTTTCCACGTTACAACATACAAAACGATCGAGAGCAACAAACACTCCTATTTATACAAAAAATTCTAAGACTCTTAGTTTCGGTAATAGGCTAGGCAATGTTTTGGTGGACCTAAAAAGGTGACTTATGTCGCTAGGTCTTCCTTCACAGGTTAGTAGACCGCCTATTATGTATACAACATTTTTTTCAGTTTTTCAACCCGCCACCTCCCAACCACCCCAATTTCACCCCCACCCAAAAAAATTCAGAAAATGATCAAGAACCTCTAAAACGCTTAAAAACGATGTTTGAGCTGTTTTCGTATTTTTAGTTTTTTTATTATTTCTGGGCCGCCACTGGCACGATTCATAAAAACCATACGCATTTTTCGTCCTTGCCGCGGTGGTAATACTGTTTCAAAACTGCATTAAAATCAATTCAACAGTTTCCTCGTTACATAATATAGAACGATCTAAAGCAATACCCGTATATTTACACCAGAAAAAACTCTCAAGTCCTTTGGTTTCTGTAATAAGCAATGTTCGGATGGACCTAAAAAAGTTATTTATGTCACTAGGTCTTCCTTAACAAGTCAGTGGACAGTCTATTATGAAAGCAACATATTTTTTCAATTTTACAACCCCCTACCCAACAACCACCCTAATTTCACCCCCAGCCAAAAAAAATAGAAAATGATCAGTAACCCCTGGAACGCCTAAAAACGAAGTTTGTGCAATACTTTTTTTTTGTTTTTTGCTAGTCACTCCGCCGCCCAGGCACCGTTTTTCAAAATTGTAGGAATATTACCTACTACGACCCCATAGCTGCCCAAATTTCGTGACAATCCATGCAGCGGTTGCTGAGATTACGTGGCTAGAAGAACGCGTACAGACAGACCGACAAAAAGACAGACAGACAGACAGACCGACAGACAGACAGACCGATGGAAATGAGTGACGTGGATTTTCGTTATGTAGACATCATAAAACGCCCAAAAATTGTATTATCTCAAAATCGAAAATGTTCGCGATCACAATACTCCCCTCACTTATCGGTGTGGGAAGTAAAAGTAGACAAAGATCACGGACCTTTGAAACATCTAAAAATTAAGTTTGAGCGATTTTGAATTTTTTCGTATCACAATTTTATCACAATCAAGTTCATAGTTTCCAAGTTTCTATTATATGATTATAAAATATGTATAATTATATGAAATCATTCCACAGATATATAAATCAAAGACAACATTTGGATAGGTCTAAAAAGCACACGATATCACCAAAGTCAGTTTTTTCAGCGCAATGTGGAGTATTTTATTAATACATTTATTTTGTTCTAAAATCTCCACCCCCAATTTCATCCCCCACTCAGAAAAGGTAGAAAATTATCAGAAACTTGCTTGCATCTGATGGCACTGTATTTAGTATCACCAGTAGATACGATTTTCATTATCATTGATGCTGTCTAGAGACGGGCAATTCGACTACTTGGCGACTCGGCCTTAATGTGCCACCTCCAGCCACTTTCTCACCGGCGTGTTGTTGGTGACCTCTCACTCTGCTACCGATATTCAAACGGAATCTGCTCCTCTGAGCTATCCTCTATCGTTCCGCCGCTCACCGCTCCTGTTAGATGCACCCGCGTGACCACTGGCTGCATCTCATCCTAAGGCGGTCGTTCTTCATACATCAAGAACCAAGCGGTACAACCGCACATTTATTCTCAGAGTATCCAAGGCTTGGTATGGACTGCCAGGAGATGTATTTATTGGGCCTGCGGGTATTGGCCCATTCAAATCCCGCGTTAAGAGACTTCCCCTAACATAACCCTTTCTGGTGTTTAGGCTCTGCCTACGCGGTCTGCTCAGTTACAAAAAAAAGTCCTGAAGGTCACAAGAAATCCTTCTCTCAAATTTCCGAATGTTTTCTGCAACTTTCTAAGGCTTCAAATGTTGACAGGTTATTTAACTTAATTAATTTACATAGTGGTCAACATTTATTGGTGACTGACTGTTATGCATTGCTAAAACCGTTCCTGTTTAGTATGCTATATAAGCCCTTGTTTTTATCATGTTTCAAGCTACTTTTTCCCAACTATATAAAAATACCGTAACATCAGTAAAGCTACCAAAATGTCGCTGGTTCAGTCTCTTGTATTCTCCATATTTTTGTATGCCTCGGAAACTTGGACTGTTGAAAAGGCAGATCGAGCTCGCATAGATGCTTTTGAAATGTAGACGTGGAGGAAAGTGCTGAGAGTTCATTATACCGCCCATCGAACTAACGTTTCCATACTGGATAAGCTCGGTAATTCAACGAGACTATCCTCCATTGTGCCGATGAGAACGCTTACACTCTTCGCACATATTCACAGAAGCTATAATATGGAGAAACTTGTAGTTCAGGGTCATTTCCCGAGTGGGCGGCACCGTGGCCGTTCCCCTACACGCTGGGCGGATACGACAAGACAGTTGCTGGATATGAGAATCAAGCGGGCCACTGAACTGACAGTAAATCGCGAACCATGGCGAGCTACAAACAGTTCTCAAAACTATTGATAATATTCGTGTCGGCAATACCCTAGCTCCGACTTAATGCATTTTGCGAGTTCACAACATATCTATTAAGACATTGTGACTATAATGGGATACAAAAGGTATATACCCTGTTACCCGGTACTTTAAACTGTCAGCCGTGTCAACAGCGAACAGCTGTTTGGCTAGTGATAACTAAAAATACTCCAGATTGAGTCATGACGTATCAATCTTAAGCTTTGAAGGAATGCAGGGCTGTATTGAGTGGAAGCATTACTAATAACAAGTAATTGACACTTGGTGACGTTTTCACCTATGCTTTGAGGTCTATGCTTATTTTACATTTTCTCGGAAAATCCGGCGTGTCTTTCAGTATATCAGTATGGCTGGTCTGAACGATGATGACTAGGTACACTTTAAATGAGGTAAGAATGAAGATAAAAGTATTTTTAGCTTAAGCTTCAGTTAAACTACCTTATTATATTAATCTTTCTCCATGTACTTACTTCATACTTTTCTCCAATTGTACCTTGTACGTTTCAACCAATTCATATCCCACTAGTGATCCAAGCTATCCATTGAATCGTCCTTATTGCTAAGTATAGGAGTATTGTGATAGTCTCTAATAATATACCAATCAATAAAATGATCTATTTCTTTTAACTAACCATTTTTGCTGCGAATTTCTGGATATTGAAGCAATTTCTTGTTTACAACAATAGTCATTACTTTTTGGCAAATATTCAATAAGAATATTACTAATACGGTCCTGATCGCAGGAGTGCCAATCAACACTAATAAAAAATTAAATTTGAGATACACTTCTTCGTCAGCTGATACCTATCAAATAGACGTCAAGCCAGTTTAAAGTATCAGGTAACAGAGTATACCTTAGAATTGTTTTAGGTAATACGAAACCTCTAAGTCTGCTCTTACGTACGGTCCTGTATTGTTCCACTAATTTCACGGATCTCGAACACTCGCCTAGTTAGCTGAGTAACTTGGTATTGAAATAAGCCACATAATACCATATATTCGACGATTTAACTTCAGTGTCGAACAATAATCTCGCGAGTTCAAAGGCAGTTGGAAGCAGACCTGTAAACCACATTCACCCATCAATAATTCTCAAAGACAAGACAGAGCACTACTTAATGCTACAGCGCTACGGTTGCCAGCACACTGGTGACTGTATAACTTCGAGGCATGAATGAAGTGCACTTGCTTCAATTAGATATAGAAGGACCCGACTTGTCAAATGATAAACACTTGCCAGCTGCAGCGAGGTAGGGACATTGGCGTAGGTATGAGTTTATTGGCGATAGACATAATAGTTTTAAAAGTCTCAATCATTTGTTTCACGGTAATCGAAAAAATGAAGGGCACCGGATGGATTCGAACTAGCGTCTCCGGCATTCTAGGCCGACGCGATACCAACTACACTACGGTGCCCCGTGATATACAGCGCCGACGACAAGGTACCGACTCAGCCGACACCCACCGCTCTCTGCGAACCATGTATTTCAGTCAGCCATGCCAATTCGGTTTCCGCTCGGGGAGGTCCACCATCGATACCCTGGAAACGGTAACGGGAGGATTGCGGAAGATACCAAGAAGAAATGTTGTGCGTTGGTGACGCTGGATGTCCGCAATGCTTTTAATACAGCCTCGTGGAGCATGACTATGGAGGAACTAGGAAAGCTGAAGATTCCAAAATATCTAAGAAATCTTATAAGCTGCTACCTAGACTCCAGATCAATTTGCATTGCCGGAACCGAAATCTCTATGACAACAGGGGTGCCTCAAGGATCTGCTTTAGGGCCGTTACTCTGGAACATCCTGTATGATGGGGTGCTGAAGCTTTCGCTGCCAGGCGGCGTAAAGACGGTAGCATACGCCGACGATCTGGCACTAATTATCGTGGCAAATGAACAGGTAGAGCTGGTTCATAAAGCCAATGCATCACTGTGCAAGGTTGACAGGTGGATGTGCGATCACAAGCTTGAGTTGGCTCCTGAGAAAACAGAGGCAATTATAATACGCGGGCCAAGGAGCAAAAGAGCTAACGTGGTCTTCCAACTAAAGGGAGTGCAGGTCCCACCAAGCAAGTCCATAGTGTACCTCGGAGTCACACTGAATAACGCCGGTGTTATGGAGAACACCTTAAACGAGTAGTGGCAAAGGCTGATAAGAAGGCGGAAATACTGTCGCGACTGATGCCAAATGTAGGAGGCCCCACTAGCAACAAAAGGGCACTACTCAGGTCAGGTTGTACAGTCGGTCGTCCTATATGGAGCTCCTGTGTGGTGTAAAGCCACGAAAAGGAAAAGATATCAGAAGGTCTAGACAGCTTGCAGAGAAAGTCTGTGCTAAGGGTTGCCAGTGCTTATCGCACGGTATCTACAAGAGCCTTGCAAGTTATAACGGCGATACCACCATTATACTTGCTGGCCGAAGAGAGGACACTGATCCGCCATGGTCAAGCCGGCAATGCGATGAGCCGCGCTGAGGCTAAAAGGCTGACAGCAAGTAAGTGGCAAAGCATATGGAACGAGACCACTGATGTCGGACAGTGGACGAAACGACTAATACCGTCGATAAAAGAATGGGCGGAATGCAGTCATCGGCAGGCATCCTATTTCCTAACGCAGGCACTGTCTAGGCACGGGCCTTTTCGAGTGTATAGGAAACGGATAGGACGGTGATGGACGAAATATGCGTGCACTGTGAGGCGGAAGATACGGCCGAGCATACCCTGTTCCTGTGTGACCGATGGGGGCCTTACAGACAGGTGGCAAGTCAAAAACTGAATGGGGAGCTGACCCCAGAGACTGTGGTGCCGCTGATGTTGTCCAGAGTAGAGGTATGGAACATCATACATGAGATGGCCAACAAAATACTCTCTGTAAAGGAGCAAGAGGAGCGGCTTCAAGGATAAAAGAGGATTAGAAGTTATTCATAAATGGGTTTAATCATTTCCTCATCTTGCTCGGAATGCTGGAGACGCTGGTTCGAATCCAGCCGGTACCCTTCATTTTTCCGATTTTTCTGTGAACCAAATGATTGGAATTATCTCCCTCTTGCGGAGTAAGCAAGCATCTTTCATTCCAGTTTTAAAAGTGTTTGTCAAAGTCCTTATACACTCAGAAAGTGCAAAAAAGCAAACTGGTGTAGCTAACTAAAGAATCAACTACAAAATAGAGCGGCAATCCCACAGACTGTAAAGATCCTTGGTAATGGGTTAAGCGTTCAATTAATATGAAATGGAATATCGACACATTCTCAAAGTTGCCATGTCAACTGCCATAATTCCACCTCCACGTATAGTAATAAATAAAAATTTTACTGGACAGTTTTGCAGTACAATGGAACTTTTTCCAGTTAGAAATAGAAGAACCTGACTTGTTAGGTAATAAATATTTACCACCTGCAGAGAGGTAGGAACATTGGCATAGGCATGAATTTATTGGTGATAAATATTCCAAAGACCTTTGGTTTTAGTCACAGAAAGTGCCAAATAGCAAACTAGTGGATCTAATTTATTAATCACCACATAATAAAGCCCTGGTGCTACATAGGATCGTTTACAGATGGCATATTGAAAAAATGGAATGTATACCCTTTTCGGTAAAGTTTTGAAGCACTAAACGGCGCAAAAGGAGATAAAGCCAACCCATACTCAGAAGCTGGTGACAGATGGTGCTGAAAGTAGTCTGTGCTAATAATATAGTGTCTAGTGCAGCAACTAGTATAAAAATACCAATAAAATGCGATCTTTGTTATTTAGTTCTTTACACAAATATCACAAAATGGAAAGCAAAATGCAAAACCCGACATGTCACAGATTTTTCAAAATAGAGTTTCGTATAGCATTTTGTTCATTTTCTAAGGCGCTACTGTTTTCTACATTAGTAGCTTACAAAACTCGTCATTAGACATACGATGTTTGGTGATGAAAATCAGGCTTAGATGCAGACACCGACATGTCCACAAGAGCCAATACGAACAACGGAAGCAAGTCACATGCCGAACATAGGAGTTTCAATCATCAATAGTTTAAGAACCATAGGTGACCAAAAGATTGCGTTATTCAAAGGCAAGTTCGAAAAAAGGTCTAAGCTAATCGTGAAAACGGTAGTGCTGCTCTGAAGAGTTTTGTTTGTCAGAAAATTTCGATTTTTAAGATTTAAACCTCAGAGTAACAAATGAACATGGAGGTAGTAAACAAACCACTTCAGCATGGCGTGCTTAAAGCCATCATCTTTTGACATTTCAGACCCAAACATTTCCAACTAACCCGAAAATTCTTCCAATGCAACCCATGTTACAAACACTGCTCTGCACTGTCCCATCTCGAAAAACTGTTAAACTACACTCGAATCTAGCACAGCAAGTCTAAAGCTTCACTACAGTTACCAACAAATAGCAAATTCAATTTTACTGACCAAGCATAAAAGACGCACAAACAAAACAAACGTTTGACAGTCGGAGGTTACCGTAAAAAAATCGCAGGAAAATTACATAGGCGTTGCCAACTCCTCAATATTTATGTAAGACAGAATTTGCATTAATGATGAAGAGACATGTAGTAACACAGTAGAGGTCAACACATCTATTGATTTTGCTGCAATCATTTCTGAACCATCAAAATACCGTTTTTTTTAACGTAGAATGGAATATTTCTGGATACTATACAATTAAGACGATAGTAAACAATTATGATTGCCGTATCTGGTGGTCGATATGACAACGTAACAAAAGATGTTGGCCTATTAGAATTAGTTGTTTACTACCTCTATGTTCAGTTGTTACTCTGAGATTTAAACCTTCTAAGCCTGACAATTTATCCTGTTAAATATTTAGCGTTATACGTTTATAGTTTCAGTCGTTGAGCTCAGTGTTTGTTTAGTATTCTTTGTATTCGATAAAAAAAATCCAGTCATAAGGGTTTCATTTATTTTGGACTTATCCAAATTTAAATTCTATATTTCAGAAAAACTATCTGTCCTAGATTTTTGGGCCTTAACACCTAACGTCCTAAATTATTGAAGATTATTATACTCTTGTTTTAGAATTAGTTTCGCTCATAATTGTATTTTTCTCGATTTCTGCAAAATTTGTTTCCGTGGACTTGTAGTGTTTTTCATCTAGACCACTGATATCAGCAAACCTTCAGATAAATTATAGTCAGTAGTAGTAGTGTAACTTGTTATTAGTTTACTGATATTTATGTCGTGCAGCGAAAAACGTCTTGGTCAACTACTTACGTTGCACGATATATTTATTATTATTATTTATTTTTACAGGATTTCTTAACGATAAAGATAATTGAAAAATTATTTTATTTTAACAAATAAAACTCCTTTTTATTGATTAAGACCAACCAGAGAATATTCTGCGCTACATATAACCCTTTATTATCGGACGTTCATGGCTGGAGAACTTCCTTTGTATTAAATTTAACTGGGATCTCTTACCCTCAATGGTCTGCTTTACACGCTCGAAATATTACAACCCGGGAGAATCTACATCCCATTGGATGTCGTGGATTGGTATAAGTGTCTCCTTGAGTGTGTCATTTATACTACAGGTACTTCGGTACAATGATCTGTTTGGTCTCTGAACTGGAAAAGTATAATAAGTTGAAATAAGGTCTGCATCTAGGTACACTGAATTTCTTAACGAAACGTGCATTGGAATCGTCTTTTGATAAAAGATGTTTGATGAAACAGTAAGGAAAATATTAAAATATCCATTTTTCGAATTATGGGGGTGGAGGGTTGTGAAACTGAAAAATTTGTTATACTTTGTTGCCCTGTAAAGGAACGACATATTACTTATCAGCTTCATCCGAATGCTGCCCTACCCTAGACAAAAAATATTTTTTGATATTATATTATTGTAGATGATTCTGTAACGTATGCAGCTAATCACAAAGCCATTCTGAATGAAATTTCTAAACTGTACCATGGGCCGTGGTAGAGATCTATAAAGGTTGAAAAAGAAGCACTGCAATATAAAAGCCGTTCAAACTCTGTTTTTTGGTACTCTCAGGATCTCTGATGGTTTTATACTTTTTCTTTGTAGTCAAGATGAGCCGAGGTAGTAAAGGGCTTGTTGAGAGCAACTTGAAAAGCAATATGACGTCATTCTAAATCCAGCATGGCGGAACATCCTAGATGACGGAAAAGTGATTTTTTGTCCACTTCTACAATATGGGTATAAAATGAAAAGACTTGTTGCAAATCACTCGAAAAATAGTGTGACGTCATTCTTTATCCATACAGGATGCGGGAATAGTTACTTTTTATGAAGTTCTGCATAAAAGTGTCAAATAGAGAGATAATTAGAAAAATATTCTGACATCACTCTTAATTCAATATGGCGGGTTTTAAGGTTTTTTATGCTTTTCTATAGTCTGAACATTAAATCATCACAGGGTTCGATGAGAATAAAGGCGCAGGTTAGAAAAATCATACGTTAAGCATACGTGGCCTTAGATAGAGTAAAATCATTAGAAGGTATCCTTATTGATGAGCTAGACTCTTGACTATCAATTTATAGCCTCATTATACACTATTTATATGATCATAAAAGCTTGCAGAGCTATTTTTTTTTAGGCGGCATCAACAGTTCATGTTATTAGCCGCGTTCCAGCTTCTCATTCGAGAGAAAACGTCGCAGTATTTACACTTGAATCCCAGGTTGATATAGTTTGTTTACGTATTCACACTTTGTAAAATAGATTCGTGTTTTTTAGGAAGAGTATCGCTTTTTTTTATTTTCCTGGTTTTCATCCAAGATGGATGTGATGTTGCAGCGCTATTTATTTGTGGAAATAAAATAGTACTTATTTGATTGAATAACTTAATATACTCAGTTTAATTTTTTTTATTTTAGTTTAATTAAGTACTTATACAGGGTGAGTCAAGCTCAACGCCTCGGACTCTTGTGACCAAACGATACCACTTTTCGAAAAATCAACTTTGCGAGTGTATGTAGGTCGATTTGGACTACATTTTAAAAATAATGACTTTTATACGGGGTGTCTAATAAAAGCGGGACATATCAAAGTTATGTTTTTTTTAAATAGAATACCCTGTATATTATTGCATATTTAGATTTCCGGGTACATTTTAGTGTGACTTTATGTATCACACATGGGACTTTAAGCGAACCGTTTAGGTGCAAAACACAATTTTGGGTATAGCTAGATGTCAGAAAAAAATTGAACATCGCAGCTATTATATATCTTAGAGGGCTGTGACTTTGCCGTGTTACTAAGCATGAAATGTGTCAGCTTACATTAGACGGTCGAGTTCGAATTACATTTGTACTTGGAGAAATCGGTAGCTGAATTAAGGAAACTTCAATCAAAGGTAACTTGATTTTTTCAAATGGGAATGCATAATTTTCTTTATACGATCAAATGTGCAACTTGATAGGCTTTCTAATGATATGCGGTTGTAAATATCAATCTCTGGTAGTTTTGATTTAATTTCAAATTTTTAGTAAAACCGGTGTTTTTCAGTTTTCCTACCTATAAGCAGCTTAGCAGGCCATGAAATATAAACAAAAAGCTGTTCAGATGGAACAAAACAACTAACTTAGCAGATAGTTACGGACGAACTAGAGTAAAGGGACAGAGTTATAAAAATGACTTATAACAAATCAATTCTAACCAGAAATAGCAGACATGACACATCTAAGGTCAAAAAGCAGCTGGCGTACGACAGAAATGGGTATTTTTCACAGCATACCGGCTACTACAACATTCTAAAGATTGACGATTCACAAAACCATTGTGAATTTTGAAATGAAAGGAAATGTACCACGTAATGTTGCTGGCAGTTTAATAACTTCAGAATAAAATTTCACATTTCATGATTTAAAAAAATAGTGACCGATACCTCTGACTGGAGTTCTGCAAATTCTTCAATACTCATAAGCAAAATCGCCGAAAATGAAGAATAAATTAAAAATCTGGTCAAATTATTAAACTTAATTTACCTGGCAGAAAATTAAAATATGATTTGTCAGTATTCCTTTTTTTGCGACCTTGCTGATACTGAAAAGTTTAAAGGACGACAGTGAGAGGTATCATTACTTTTGACTTTGACGGAAATGACTACTGTTTTATACCATTGAATGTGAAATTGCGTTCTGAAGATATCAGTCTGACGGCAACGATTGCTGAAAGTTTTGCTTTCATTTCCAAGTGTTTAGTGACTTAGTAACTTTAGACATGTTACCGCCGTTGTTTCTGGTTAGAGTTGATTTGTTGTAGGGACTTTTTATAATCCTGTTCTTTTACTCTAGTTCTGCTGGATCTTTTTGCTAAGTTAGTTGTTTTCTTCCATCTGAATACGATTTTGTTTATATTTCATGGCCTGCTAGTTTGTTTATAGGTAGGAAAATTGAAAAACACTGATTTGATTGATATCTCGAAATTTAATAAAAACTACCATAGACTGATACGCACAACCTGATATAATTAGAAAGCCTATCAAATTGCACATTTGATCGTATAAAAAAAATTATGCATTCCCATTTGAAAAAATCAAGTTACCTTTGATTGAAGTTTCCTTAATTGATCTAACGATTTCTCCAAGCACAAATGTAACTCGAACTCGACCGTCTAATATAAGCTGACACATTTCATGCTTAGTAACACGGCAAAGTCACAGCCCTCTAAGATTTATAATAGCTGCGATATTCAATTTTTTTCTGACATCTACCTATACCCAAAATTGTGATTTGCACCTAAACCGTTCACTTAAAGTCCCATGTGTGATACATAAGGTCACACTAAAATGCACCCAGGAATCTAAATATGCAATAATATATAGGGTATTCCATTTAAAAAAACATAACTTTGATATGTCACGCTTTTATTAGACACCCTGTATAAAAGTCATTATTTTTAAAATGTAGCCCAACTCGACTTACATACACTTGCAAAGTCGATTTTTCGAAAAGTGGTGTCGTTTGGTCACAAGAGTCCGAGGCGTTGAGCTTGACTCACCCTGTAGGTACTTAGACAAACCTCGCGATAACTTTCTATAATCATATAAATTGTGTATAATTAGGATTATAAGTTGATGGTTGACATTTGAAAGGAAAATTTAATTTTCTTCTTTTTAGAGCATTTAAATAAAAGCTTTTTTAGGGTTTTTTGCTTTTAATTTATTTGTCCTTACTTCTGCGATGTTAATTGAAGATTAACTAAAGGAACTAAAAGAAGGAACATTATTAAATAGAATTATCTAAAACATGTTCTGTATAGATCATCATAGTCACAATGTCTTAATAGGCATGTTGTGAACTCGTAAAATGCGTTAAGTCGGAGCTAGAGTATTGCCGATACGAATATTATCAATAGTTTTGAGAACCGTAGCTCGCCATCGTTCGCGATTTACTGTCAGTTCAGAGGCGCTCTTGATACTCATATCTAGCAACTGTTTCGTCGTATCCACCCAGCGTGTAGGGGAACGGCCACGGCGCCGCCCACTCGGGGCGTGATCCTGAACTACACGTTTCTCCATATTATCGCTTCTGTGAATATGTCCGAAGAATGTAAGCATTCTCATCGACACAATGGATGATAGTCTCTTTGGATTACCGAGCTCATCTAGTATGGAAACATTAGTTCGATGGGCGGTATAAGGAATTCTCAGCATTCTCCTACACGTCCACATTTTAAAACCATCTATGCGAGCTCGATCTGCCTTTTTAACAGTCCAAGTTTCCGAGGCATACAAAAATATGGAGAACACAAGAGACTGAACCAGTGACATTTTGGTAGCTTTAGTGATGTTATGGTAACGCCATATTTTAGTAAGCTTTGTCATGGCCACCCGTTCCTGTTAAATGCGCCGCCGAATCTCATTCTCACAGCTACCTGAATTGTCGGTCAAAGAACCGAGCTACACAAAACTTTGTACTACCTCACAACAGCCTATTGACTTTATTTCTCGATGATTGTCATGCTCTCTATCTACGATAATAACCTTGGTCTTGTTGTATTTAATACCAAGACCATATGCTGCACTGTGTTGTTCTTAAACGTTCAATAGAGCTACTAGTTCTTCCTGAGAAGCAGCAATAAGGGTTGTATCGTCAGCAAATATTTTGCTTCCGCCAATAGTTATACCGCCATTTCAGTTGTCCAATACCTGTCTCTTCACAAATTCAGAGTAAATGATAAATAACATCGGAGATAATACGCATCCCTGACGAACTCCTTTTCTGGTTGCTGTTTGACCAGACAGGTTACCATCAATTCTTACACGAGCTGAGCTAGAATCATAGAGTTGCTGTATGAGAAATACTAATTGATAAGGGACTCCCATGGAGGTGAGGATTTCCCACAGTTTAGGCCACTTTACGTTATCAAACGCCTTAGAATAGTCCACAAAGCAGATAAAAACGGGACAATAATGCTCTCTGGCTTTTTTCAATAATCTGTCTTAAGTTTAAGATCTGTTCACGCGTACCGCGTCCTTTTACGAAACCTGTGTAAAAACGGCATGTGAAATGGTATATTGTAAATAAATCCAATCCAACTAACATTTGTTTGAAGTAGCCTCAGAGCTTCCAAAACGCGAACAAGCAAAATTCTCCCAATGTCACTGTTTTTTATCTAATCGAATGCAGAGCATTGGATTCAGCAGAATGGCACAGAATTCAGCGTAACGTCATTTCCATATTTTAAACCGGAACGAACGGACGAGCATCAACAGTGGGGGGCAATTAAAAAATCTATATCGAAAATTTAATTTTCTTCTTTTTAGAGCATTTAAATAAAAGCTTTTTTAGGGATTTTTTGATTTTAATTTATTTGTCTTTACATCTGCGATTTTAACGCTGCTCCTACAATCTGGAATAGTTTCTCCGGAACAGTCCGGAAGATGCGGGGAGCTGAAAAGGAACCGACGATGGGCGTGATGAATAAACAGGTGCGCGCTACATTAGAAAGAAATGGAAAAAATGTTAGCGCGTCGCCCGAAATTTGTAAAATTGAAGAGGAAGCCGATTTGCAGATGTTTTTTATCCCAATTCCTGACGCTTCATTTTCCAATATTTTTACATGAAGTTTTCATATGATGTTTAGAAGGAATTTGCCCAGAGTGATATAGAAGCACTTTTTCATTTTTGCTTCTGGGCTTTTCTTAAAAAAATGACAAAGTTGACGAAGAAAATAGGCAACTTCAAGCAATCATATTTCATGTTCAATCATTTTTTTTTCAAAAAATGCTTCGATAGCCCCCTGTGTAATTTCCTTTAGACTTCATGTAAAAATTTCATGCAAAAATATTGAAAACTAGAGCGTCAGGAATTGGGATGAAATCACTGGAAAATGACCGTTTATGCTCTCCGTAGGAGCCGCCTTAATTGAAGATTAACAAAAGGAATTAAGAGAAGGAACATTATTAAATAGAATTATCTAAAATATGTTCTGTATAGATGCGGCATGTGAAATGGTATATTATGAATAAATCCAATCCAACTAGCATTTGTTTGAAGTACTCTCAGAGCTTCCAAAACACGAACAAGCAAAATTCTCCCACTGTCACTGTTTTTTATCTAATCGAATGCAGAGCATTGGATTCAGCAGAATCGTACAAAATTCAGCGTAACGTCATTTCCATATTTTAAACCGGAACGAACGGACGTGCATCAACAGTGGGGGTGGGGGTGGGGGGCAATTAAAAAATCTATATCGTCCCGCAAGCTGCGAGCTCGTATCCAAACACAAAATTTGCCGGATGAACGGGCCAGAGTCAGCGCTATTCAGCGACGCTTTCGGTTAATTGTACTCCATTTGGATACTGTTCCATAATGCAAATACCGAACAGTATTTTGTGCAATAACTTTATATTGTGGCCATTAGTACTGTCTATGAATATGTTACTAAAAATTACTTCATGCCTGTATGAATGCAACTTGCGTCACAAATCTCCAAGCTTTTCGAAAGACTCCTTCTTGACAGAATAAATAGAGAATTAGATCAGCAGACGTGGACTCCAGATCACCAGTTTGGGTTCAGACAATTGCACTCAACTATTCAACAGTGTGAACCGACATCATCACCAAAACTGTGGAGAAGCGTGAGTACTGTACAGCAGTGTTACTTGATATGAAACAAGCATTTGATAAAGTCTGGCATCCAGACTTACTATATAAAATTAAAAAAATATTACCCGCAAAGTATATTTCAGTATGCTGAAGTCGTACTTGAGTGACCGATGTTTCGAGTTAATAGTGAAACCTCTAACCGCATCCCTATAAAGTCAGGTGTCCCTCAAGGAAGCATATTAGGTCCTTTGCTGTACGTCCTGTATACAGCCGATCTACCCACAAAAGTCACAACAACAGTAGGTACATTTGCAGACAATACAGCAATATTTTCTACCGACAAAGATTCCGAGATAGCCTCAGATAAACTCCAACAACATCTAAGTGACACCAGGGAATAGCTGAATAAATGGAAAATTAAAGTGAATGAAACGAAGTCCAGCCACATAACATTCACTCTCTGCAAAAAACAATGCCCCCCAGTAACCTTAAACCAAGCTTTCATACCTCAGCAGGAAAATGTAAAATACCTAGGATTGCACATGGACAACGAACTCAACTGGAAGACTAATATATCAAAAAAAAAGAAAACAAATTGATCTGAAAACTGAGCAACTAGACTGGCTCATAGGTCGTAGGTCTAAGCTAGGAATAGAAAACAAACTACTTATATACAAAGCTGTCATCAAACCAATTTGGACATACGGTATCGAACTTTGGGGTTGCGCAAGCAAGTCAAACACAGCAATCATCCAACGAGCTCAATCCAAAATACTCAGAAGTATAGCTGATGCACCATGGTATGTCTCCAATCATACACTCCATAGAGACTTCAAGGTCCCCTACGTTAGCGAAGTCATCAAAGAAAGAAGTATCAAGCACCATACCAGACTCGGCGATCATCCGAACCCACTCCTACCGTCACTGTTAATACCCGCTGAGACCAGGAGACTCAGAAGAAAATTGCCACTTGATCTACAAATCTGAGGTGACATCGCTGGATGTTTACTTCTTCACGTCATTACGGGTACAAATTTATGTGAAGTATTGTACTAGCCATTAAATTAGCTTATAGAGTGTAACATTCGGATTGCTAATAAAGTTGAGGAGAAAAAAAATTTCTCCCGCTTCACTGGCCCATAGTTGAAACCACATTTATTCAATTATCACTATTTGCTAACGTTTCGTTCGTTTTTGTAGGCTTTCTCGAAGCACAAGCTACACTTATTGATTACTGCATCGGGCAGTAGCTGTTTTGAAGAATTCTTGCTAAATAGGATAATAATTATTATTACTATTTATTCCCACAAACCAGTACAAATGAATGCCATCCGGTGCTACAATGCAACAACGCCCCGCGTAATTTGGTCAAATTTCATACTTTAATTAAAGGGGGTGGTCTATTATGTACTTTTAACGAAAAAAAATTGGTGAAAAAAGCATTTTTTGGAAAAAAATAGTTAAAACTCGGTATTTCGACCACACTTTCAAAACGTACCCGAAGAGTACCAGACAATTTTAGAATCGAAAACCCGCATGACAAACTTCAATAGTGTCACAAAGATGCAGTGTTGCCAGCGAGCAGCAGTTATCAATGTACTTCGCGAAATTGTGCAATTGTAATTTTTTTAGGTTTGTGAAAAACATGGAAAATTCATTCAATGTATTTTGGAAAAGATGAAAATAAATAATTTTGGGACTTTCATACACAGATGTTCAAATGGGGTTAAGCTTGACCTGATTTTGTCTTAGCAGAGATCGAAATGGAGGTTGTGGTGATCCGGAACGCGCTCCTGGCTGCCAGACGTTAGAACGCGCCTTTAGCGGTCACGTGACCGAAGTTTGACATTGATGTCATCGACGGATGATTTATAAAAAATATAATATCTGAGTATGAGTGTAATTAGTCGATGAAGTTAAGATAAGTATTTGATTATTACTACATCCTATATTGTTCAGATATTTTGATATTTGTCAGACCATGAGGGACTTTTCGTAGAGTAAATAGTTCCGTATTAATTTTCAATCTGTGATTTAACTACTGTTCTGTAATGCTTTCTTCCTTCCCTTTCATTTTGTGACTAAAGCTACTGTTTTGTGATGCTTTTGGGTTTTGCCACTTAAAACTTGAATAAAGTAGTGGGTTGTGGTAATCGTTGCCATAGTTTTGTTGATAGTCTGTTTATTAATTACGAGAGGGGATGGTTTTTGAAAAACGTAACAAGCTAGAGACCAAAATTTCAACAAAAGGGTTTTTGAGTCTTTTTCACGAATATCTGCAGGTATGTTGTCTTTTGAGTTTGTATTATTAACTAATGTGGTCTGGCTACAATTTGTAAAGTGTTTCACAATGTATACTATACATCCTGGTTTCGAGACGATACTATATGGCGTTGGCTCTCTGATTTTCGTCTACTCTAGGTATTATAGGTCCTGGAGCTTGCAGCTTAATGGTGTTTGGTGTATTTATTTAAATCCTTGCTGATTTCTCTTTATTTGTATATGATATTTATTTCCGGATGGTTGAGAACCTGGTAATCATCCAGGTTGGACCTATTTCAATTGTCTCCTTTATTTACTCCTTGATATGGTTGGTTATATTCATTTATTTATATATGCTGATATTTTACACTTTTCGACATCCTATCCATATTTATATCCCTGACGTTGAACAGAGATCTAGCACACCATGTATTATTATTATTTATCATTTAGACTGGATGTTTATATAACCTTTTCTTTATTATACAGTATCAATAAAAAAAGCCAATTTACCACTATTATTAAGACATTTTTGAATCGTATATTTCAACATATCAATATAAATACTTTACCAGTAAAATATATGAAATACAGAGCACTCATGATTTGATAAATACAAGAATCAAGTAATAAAACCATACTATAAACACTCAGCATTCATGATTAATAAATACAAAACAAATGTTAAGAAACAAATAATAAAAAACCATATCATAACATTTCTGTGTTTTGATTTCATTCTCCCTGAGTTGGTACACATGCTTGCTAAAAGAATCTGGTTACCACGGGCACACATACAACATTAGGTTCTAAATTCCACCACTAGACGTCTTGATCACTTTGGCTATTTCTAAATTTGGTATCGGTTTTGACAGTGACTAGTTGCTCACTACACCTTAGTGCTTCTTCTTCTCTTTCAAGAAGACTAATATGTTGACCTGTTTGCAAGAAGATTATGATATGCGTCTGTCAATATGTAGTATTATGTTCATTGTTCTGTTTTCAAAATTATCGTATATTTGGTTGAACCTTTCCAGTTTTGGATTGAAAGTATTCACTCAACATAACCTTATAAGATAAAAAATATCACATTCCGATCAAGATAATTACAGCTAATAGGAAGATATGGTATTTTTGACGGAAGGATCTATTTTTATGTGTATCATGTCTGTACCAAAAATCACTATGATCGACCCAGGGAAACCAAGAAGGATTAAGTTTATTTTCTTCTTTCACATAGAATGCCGCAGTGTAGTTTCCGACAGCTATAAAATCGTATTGAGTATTCATTAAAATACCATAAATCTCATTTATGGTCAAATAAAATAACAGCAGATAAAATAATATGCCTGGTCCACCGCATTATCACGTCACAGTACTTTTAAAGACTGCTCTGCAGTATACTATTATTTTATGAGGTGCTTAGACACATTGAGATTACAAATTTACTGTACGTATTAAGTGCCCATAAACAGAAATGTCTTAGTGCAGTATCACATGATATTTGAAATGTTTCAATTTTCAGAACTTATTTGAAGTGATGCCTTGGAAGGTTTCTAGTCTTAACTTTCGCGGCAAGGTTAGTTAGATGTTTTTATAAGATAATGTGTTGTCCAGTATGACTCCGAGATATTCGGGGTTTTAATTGTGCTTCAGAAGTTTTTTCTCAAAGTATATTTCAATCTCTTTGTTGGCCAGCTTATTATTCCGATCAAAACACGTAGCTCCTTCTTCTGTCGCACTCGGTTGGAGCACAGTATATCCAATTATAGAGTAGCGCGACTCTCCACGATTTTGGTGGTTCGCGCATAGCATCCCGCGCATCGTTCGCAGGATGTTTAGCATGGCGATCGCCTGAGTCGTGTTCAGTCTATGAGAGTGAAGGTAGTATCTTTGACAGAACCAGATTGAGGAATTTGGTGATACGCTGATATGAATATCGGGACGCGTGAAGTCAAATGTTGCACCACTGTAGGCTGTATTAACAATTCCAAAAACTGTGACTATAGTTTTTTAAGCTTCCTCAAGATGCTGGCAGGTATGCGATTCCTCCAATGTTTAATATGCTCCTTTATTACCTAATAATATTAAAGTGTGATAGCAGAGCTCCATTTGTCTCTAACAAAGTCTGTCGGGTATTAGGGTAGCTGTGTGTTTTTTTTCAGATTTTAGAAGAGTTAGACGTTACGGAAAGTCGTTCTTTAAATATGAGCCTAAAGTCTGAACAATAGTTTCTCACTGTTTCCTCACACCACCACAATGTTCAAAAGATCTTTCACGACATATATCAAAATGAATGTGATTATGCATTCCAGCATTATGAAATTTTAAGCAGGAAGTGAAGTCCATTTTAATGGATGCTCAAACAGAAAGTTCACAATAAAAAAGAATCAACATGCTAGTTTCAAAAATATATCATTTTCCTCTATAAATATGGATTCTTTTCTTCAATATGTTCATTCATATGTAATATACAAATACAGAAGGAAAGGTAGTCTTGGTAAACTAGATAAAAAACGGTTTTGTAATTTTTTTTATGAATAACGACCAGTTTTAGTATATTTTATCGTTGTTATAAACATATTGATCATTATTGTTTATGTACATTTAACAAGTTTTCATCGGCTTTGCTGTTTACCACGTTTTCGTACCTTAAACGTTTTTCTATGATGATTGATGAAGATTAATTTAAAGGGTGTGGGATAGCTAGACATAAATGTTATCTTGGACGCTACGTCGTTTCATATACCCACATTTGAATCATATAAGATGTTATAAAGTTTTTATATTTATTTAGATATTTAAGGCTAAGTAAGACAAAATAATATAAAGTTGAATAAATCTCGCATTTTTGTAATTTACTTACAAACAATAACGCCACCTATTTTCTCGAAGTTAACAATTTTCTTTCATACACCGACTATTTCTTGTTTTCCTTCTAAAAAAAATGTTTACATCCCATTTATATGCAAAGAATCCATGATGAATTAGAAGAATCAGTACAAAACATTTTCACGTACAATAAATGCGAATGCATGGATATAACTTGCAAACTGTAATTCAGAATTCCAAAGACAACTGTCTAACCTCGATGAAGAATATCACCACACTGCTTTAAAAATTTACTCTATTCACGAGACATATCGCGTCCATTAAACTTATTGCAACACAATAATTATGCTTTTTCACTCGATTACTCATCAGTATTGCCAAGCCGACCCTGTGTTCAAAACGTAAACGGCAATATTCGCGGCTCGTGCTGAGGAGCCGACGTGGGGTTATGAGAGGCCAGTTTTTCGGAGACAAATTGTGTGCACGATTTCTAGGGAGTTGCGCTACTGTATAATTGGATATACTGTGGTTGGAGCCTCTGTCAGGGAAATATTTTCCAAAGGTGTCTAAGTGAGAACACTCTCTTGCCGCTCTCCCGTAAGCCCGTACCTCTATCTTGTATATAGCAAGGGTCTGAAATTTGCAAGGTTTTTCCAAAAGGAGAGCAAGTGAGAGTGGCAAAATTTAGGGCGGAGTTCACAATGACACTTCTTGCTACGTCTGTGTTTGATGGCATTGTTTAGCAGGTAATTCAATTACTTGAACTATGAAGAATCCTTTAAGGACTATGAAGAATCTTCCTGCCATAAACCAATGAGGCCTAAATGCTCAAACTTCTGCTCTTTCACGTCATCAAATAATTTATAGTATTTACGCATTATACGTACTAGCTCCCAATTAACGATACTGTCTTCTTCCGACGTTGTCCAAATCTCAACTCTAGACAATAGACCTGCAAATACCCAAATAGTGACATACTAATATCAATAATAAATGTATATGTCACCTTGAATACAGTGGAAAATGCTTCTAATACCACCACGTAGAGCCTTATCATCTAAAGTCTGCGTAAGAAAGGCATCTCACAATATCTTATAAATATATCTCGGTCCCTCGAAACCGCACCGAAGAAGTAACGGCAGGGGTACCTCAATGTTCAGTTCTCGGGCCACTACTGTGGAATGTGTTGTATGATAGCTTATTGGAGCTGGAACTGCCTGGTGGGGCAAGGACCATAGCCTACGCAGATGATCTGGTTATATTTGCGGACGTCGAAAGTAAACATACTTTAGACATCATTTCCGAATGACGCTCCAACTAGGATAACTATCTGGGTGAAAGATAAGGAGCATGTGCACAGAAAAGACAGAAATCACCATCTTGAAAAGCCCACGCACAAAAAATGTCCACTATTCAAATTGCCGTAATTTAAAATTTTGCCAAAACACCCACACAGTTAGTAACATCCGAAATAACATTGATTCAGTACGAGTAAGACAGAAGGAATTCTGCCGGTGCGCCATCTAGTACCCGAAGGTGACGGCAACCAAAGAGAGAAACGCCACTAGAAGCAGTTTACCTCTCCTTGGTGGAACGACAAGGCTCGCTCGCTTTTTGCCACTAGAGGCGCGGATTTTGACGCACGCAGCGTGAAGCCGATATACGAGGGTTGCTCTATACCTCCGTCAATCCACCAGTACGCAGACAACATGGAAAAATTGATGCTCTCTACTTTCGTCAATCGACCTATGGCGCACTGATGATCGCTAATAAGCGTGAAACAGCTGTCTGCGTACTGGTGGATTGACGGAGGTATAGAGCAACCCTCGTATTGATTCAGTAGTCGAGTAACTCACTGTATAATGTTATTGAGAAAAGTTAAAGGAATATATCAATTTGGACGTATTTCTTGCGACCTTGCAGATCCAGAAAAATATTTTAGGGTTAGATAGAGATCAATGATGTAAACTAGCAGAACTTTAAAAATGTTATAGTTCCATATATAAAAATTAAATTGATCACTATCCTGCTTTCCTGGAACACACTGTATATTTCAAAATATTTTTAGGATATGAGTCTTAAGTAACCAAATAACTTTTGTATTTGATATTTTCTCTTATCAGGTATGCCTTGAGAGATTTTCAAGAATTACACACTAAGGCCGGGACCATCGATAGCTACCGGGTCTTATGGTGCTGCGTGTGACGTCACACGTAGCGCCGCACCGGGCCGCACGTATCTACTGGGATTAATAGAGAAACTCCAGCGCTACGAGCATTTTCTTGATATACTGAGAAAACGGTAAAAAATACAAGAGTAATGTATAGGAATGAATTTACAGGAAATTGAATTTGTGATAAGAGGTGCTAGTTGATATTTATTTAACTAGAGTCGTTCAGACTTGAGAAGGTCAAAAGTTGGCCCTATTTGCACACAAATTATATGAAATTATCTATTATCCACAAAATTATGTACACAGTACATATGTATGACTCGCTGTCACGTGTTTTTCTATAAGCTCCTAGAAACGAAAAGTAAATCGAACAGGACCATATTAATGTGTCAGTAGTTATACCTTCGTTGTTTTGAAAAAGTTAAATTTAGCTGATCTTTGAGGAAAGATAATTTTTTCAACATGGTATCCAAATTGTCGTCAATATCAGAGACAATTAATTGCGCCTTTTCTGTTTGCGTACATGCCTGGTTAACAAGTGCTTTAGCTTTATCAATACCACCGATTTCACAAACATTTGTACAAATATTACTTACTAAAGAATTGCATTTTACCCAGGTATTACACAAATTACCTTTACCTAATGTTTCTTTAATTTTTAGAATATTATTATTATTTATCACGAAATCTTACTATATACTATCGCAGATAGACAGATCTTTTTCAATTGTCACAGAACTTTTGGCATTTCACTAATATCTATCTTATAAATAACAATCTTATTTTTTCCTTCTATTATTGAAAAATTTTCTATTCCATTTATGTTCTGTTTAAAATTGCATTTTAAATATTCGAAATCCGTTATGACATCTTCTTCACTTCGTTTCTGGATCTTGGCATCTTTTCGTTGATCAATTTCTTGTGTTCGTTCTGCGGGATCCTTTCGGAGGCCGACGTACGTTAAAATATTGCGGCTGATTTTGAAATTTTGTCGGAATAGCATCGTCCGACAATTTGATCTTTGATCGAGGAACTGTTAAAGTCGTACCATCGGGCCTAGCAGTATCAATACGAATTATAAATCTATCTTCGAAGTGTTTGATGCATATTACAGACGAATCCTTTATCTCGATGTATAGCGCGTAACCACTGATTACGTTTCATTACATCTTTTGGAAGTTTGAACACAGATATGCGCTCTGTATCTTTATAATTACTACTGCAGAATGGCACACAGCAACTAGACAGCATTTTTTACTAGAGAAATAGAAAATCCATGCGCGTATGTGATGATTCCAAACGCGACTGGATGATCGGCCGGCCGCCCGGCGCGGCGCCTCGTGTGACGTAGACGCCGTGGTGGGGATACACCAGCAGGCCCGGTAGCTATCGATGGTCCCGCTAAGGCCCAGCTTCACAATCAGTGGTCACTCTGACGGTTTACTAACCTCTCGACTTGCGAGTTAACTCGAATAATGGAATGCCTGTTGTTTCGCAATCATACAATGACGTAGGGCTAACTGACAGCGAATTGTATTTTATTTTTAGCGGTTGGTGGTACTGTGACCGCAATATTTAAAATTCTTCTTCTTATTATTTCCTTCGTTAGGTGTTTCATGCTGGTGTTTTGTGTTTTTCTAACAAGCCTGTCAAAGAATGAGTTCGTTGAGTTGTCAGTTCCATGCGATTTCCAACCTCATTTTGGTTTTTTCTACTGACGTTTTTTCATTCCATTCACAATTATTTGGTGTTTGGCATAGATAAAAGATTTTTAGGTTGGGTTGGTGTTTGGACTGCTTGGCATTGTAGCTGTTTCTGGGGTCTTTTTTAAATAATAGCCGAGCATGCCCCGTGTGTCAGCATGGAAAAACCAAAAAAAGCAAACAACTTTTCAAAAGATGAAGAATATCTGTTCATTTCGTTAGTAGAAATGTACAGGCATGTAATAAAATGCAAAGCAAAAGGTGCAATAACATGGAGCGAAAAAGACAACGCCTGGTAAAAAATAGGAGAAGAATTTAATTGCAAATGTGCAAATAATAGCCGCAGATCTGTAAAGGTGCTGAAAGAAAAATACAAAAATTTAAAAAACACCAAGGAGTCATGGTCATCATATTCCTCAAAATGATTGACTCTAGGTCGAAATATTCTTGGACTCATTGCTTTTTTATCACTGCTATACGCATTTACATCATAACCATCCATTTCAAATAAAAAGAGCGATGTAAAGCGTTAAGGTAAACGATAAAATATAAAACTTCAAACGCCTAGCAAGTAGCAAAACCAAAGTGACATAACCTAACGCGCATGCGTCATAGCAAACCTGGGGTTAACTCAAGAATTTCTTGGGGTCAAGTTAACTCAGAGTTAACCTCAAGTAAAATCGAAGACCACCATTTGTGAAACATGACATCCAGGGTTAACCTCCGGTCAACACACAATCTTGAGTTAACCCATCGTTGTGAAACCGGCCCTAAATGGACATCCTGTACCCTGTAACCCTGACTACTACGTGTAGATATACCAATGCACTTAGCATCGCCTGCGAACGATCGATGTTGTATCGTGCCGCTGGATATCACTTTATTGCGTAATCATCGATTCGAGATAGAATAAACAAGGAAAAATCACTTTGCATTTATCAAAAGCCAGTTAATGCAAGCAGCGCCACAGGAAATGCATTCGGATGGCGCGCATCCTATGCGAACGTGTGATTGAATTGCATTAGTGCATTTGTTCGGATGAATACAACTTAACAATCGAACAACGCATTATGTATGGATGCGTGTGTACTCGCATTGTGCTCCGCAAATTCATCGAATGATTAGTATATTTTGCAACTATTAAAATAGACTCTAAATAAACATTTGCATTAACAATGATGTTGAATTATGAACAGTCGATTGATCTATAGGTCATTTCTATGAAAGCTGCATGAGACAGTGTTTAACCATATTTATTTTGAGGTCTAAAGGCTAGTGTCCACTTGCAACTAACTTGCGGTAGTTTTTGCAGCAAGTACTTGCTTGTCTGTCTACACTATCTTTTAATTGTTCGCAAATTTAATCTAGGAAGTTGCTCCCGCAAGTTCACTTGGGCTTGATTTTCTGATTTCGTGTACACTACAGATGATAAGATGTCGTACGCAAAATCTGCAGCTGCGGCGGTAGTTGTGGTATATTTAATTGAAAAAAAAAAGAAAACAAGAGAAAGATAGTAAAAGGCGGAGAAAATGTTGGGTGAGAAAGTGGATACAACGTAAAACTACTCTAGGGATACACCAAAAGTTGCTTACTGAATTGAGAAATGAAGATCCTATGGAGCTTAAACAGTTTTTGCGGATGTGAGTGTATGACGGGTTGCCTGCCTACGGAGAGTTGTAAGAACGAGAGACAGAAAGAATAGTGTTGAACCGGACCTAGCCTAATTAATTACTTTCCGACCATTGCTACAATTACTGCTAGAAATACAACATAACATTCTTTTTTTTTAAATCGACTTTCTACTTACCAGATTATCTTCCATAGTATTCTGTATAATTGAGTCAATTATAAACTTTAATGAGTCAAAGAACTCCCAAGCACTCTTATATATTTCATTAGTCCCTTGTCCACTTTTCTTTTTTTGAATTTTTACTCCACTCTTGGTTAATTTGTGTTCTCAAGTTATGTAGCTTTCCTTCAATTTCTGCTGTAGAAGTATTAAATAAGTCGGCCAATTTTTGTAATGCATTCTGCTTTTTGATTCTGTTCTTAAATTCTGGAGTATGTACATTCCATAATTCAGGATATAATTCAAAATTTTCAATCAAAAGGCACGTGTCTTCTCTCGTCCAGTTGAACCTCTCCATATTTGCTCGATTTACAACACTACTTGCTGCAAGACTTTCGGAACAGGCTCGAAATTTTTGCGGCAAACTAATTTCCTGAGAGTAACCGTGTACACTACAAGCTCTCAGCAAGTCGCAAGTTCTTTAACTGCAAATAATTTTGCTGCAATATTTCTCATATGACGTCGTGCACACGCTAAGCAAGTGACTTGTGAGAGCAACTCTAGCAATTTTATTTGCTAGTGGCCACAAGGCTCTACATACAAGGTGTAATAAATGATTTTTATCTGTTTTAAAAAGTTGATGGTGAGGTTTTGTTACCTACATATACAGAACAAATAACCCACACTGAGCTCTGAACTAGCCTCGAACAATACTGTACAGTCTTCCAGGCTAAAATATGTGGCATCTGAGCTTGTGAAAAGCTGTGCCGTGATAGATAGTACTGTAACAAGGCTATTGTGATCCTTTGGGTCTTCCAAGCTGCTTTAAGATCGTGGATGCCAGGGAAATTACATCAAAATTCGTGTGGGATCGTTTCAGTATGCTCAGCTCAAAGCTTCACGCATTTCTGTACATCTCTGTTTGGTACCAGGTCACGCAGGAATTGGTGGCAGTGAGTATGCACATGAGGTTGCAAGAAGAGGCACTGCTCTGATTACTGGACATGGCCACTTCAGACATTCATGGACTGTTGGAATCTCCATTAGAGAACAGGAGTGTAGATTTATAGATTCATTTTGGAACGAGGAGAAGGACTTTGTTCAATGTGATGCAGCCCGATGACCAAACTGACTAAGGGGTTTGCAAAAACTTGAGGCTTGAGGCAACAAGGTTCAGTTGACGTGTAAGACCAGAGTCTGCCACAAACAACCTAATCTAATCTAACCCCATTGGTAGATGAGAAACTTTAATAGTAACAGACCGGTAGTGTCGTATTTTTGAGCTATCTGGTGGCTTGACGGGGTAGTAATGCTAAAAAAATACCGGCGATAGGAGCTTCCAACTGGTCACTCATCCAAGAACTGGACGCGCTCGATACTGCTTAGCTTCAAGGATCGCCTTGCTGCGGTCGGTTTTGCCATGGTACTGCCCTTTCTTGGCGATATTTGTATTTATGGGTATTTTCGATAAACATTATGGGGAAACTTCTTCTGTCACATACAATCTTGTTGACAGACGCCTTGAACAAATGTACGGTCGGCATTCTCGTCCATGTTTCTCGGCGCCCCTTCTACCCTCTATGGAGTATTGGTGTCATGTCTGGAGAGCTGCTGCACCTACTACCCTATCTATACTAGATACTGTCCTTAGAAGGGCAATTCGACTAATTGGCGACCCGTCCTTAACGCGCCACCTGCAGCCACTTTCTCACCGGCTTGTTGTTGGTGACCTCTCACTATTCTACCAATATTAAAACGGAATCTGCTCCTCTGGGATATCCTCTATCGTTCCGCCGACCACCGCTCCTATCAGATGCACCCGCGCGACCGGTGCACCTCATCCTAAGGCGGTCGTTCTTCATACATCAAGAACGGAGCGGTAAAACCGTAGATTTATTCCCAGGGTGTCCAAGGGTTGGAATGGACTGCCAGGAGATGTATTTATTGGGCCTGCGGGTATTGGCCCATTCAAATCCAGTGTTAACAGACTTCCCCTTACATAACCCTTTCACAGTAGCCGCGGTACCCTGGCATTCAGGCTCTGCCTACGCGGCCTGCGCAGTTATAAAAAAAATTGCCCTGCAGAATTAAAAGAGCAAGGTTTAAAAATAAACGCTTCAATTTGATCAAGAAAGTCAAAAATTGAAAGGAAAGTCCAGTTACACATTTTAGGATGGTAATAACAAGTCATCCATGAAATCTTGTATTATCCCATATAAATAGGCAAGCAGTTTTATGCGATACAGAAGTGCGATCTGTACAATACTGTAAATTATTGTACTTTTTCACATTTTTTTATAGTCAATTTTTTATTAGTAAAGAAGTTCAACTATATGTTCACTGATAATATTCATTTTAGCCCTGAATAATAGCCGCTGTAGCGTTTGTGAAAATGCTCTGCATTTTATGTTTATTCTCCCTAAATCCGAATAGTTTCTCTTACGCTTTAAATGAACAACTAAAACGAGAATCACTCTTTATTAGATTAAACCTGAATAGAGACACAGGGACCTGCAGGGGACAGCTAACATCTATTTGTCGGACCACGTTTTTAGCTTGCATGGCAGTCTAGCCTACAAACAAATTCAGTTCTTGCCTGAAGGAAGTGCTTAACAGTTTTGTGCAGAAGTCCTGGAATGACAGTGGCGCCTGACTCGCTTAAAGCTGAGTGTCATTTTGGGGCGAATTTTATGCTGCTGCTGTTAATAATACCTGGTGTCCTACATTTTAATACATTCTTGTGGGTTAATCATAAATCGATATGTCGAACAACGGAGGATATCGGCTTTTAACAAAAGAAGAGACAAAAATAATTACCTATTTATCGGATCCGGGCTGATGTCTTAGACCTGTAAGGTTTGCTATATAGGAGTTGCTTGTGATACTTACCATCCTGAAAGAGCAGCTCCAAACAAGGACAGAAACACCAAAGTATTATATCGCTACTGTAAAAAACCAATACGCGACGAACATCGGGCTTGATTTGCATAGATTGTGGCCTCCCTGTATAACAAATTAAATTTACCAAATACCGTTTTGTTCCTGTATATACAGGGTGTTTCATAAGTTGATACTTTTTTCATACAGTGGATAGTACTCGCCAAAATGAGTCTTTTTTCCCCAGTAACATATAAACAAAATATTTAGAGAGAACAAGATACTGACCGCTAAAAAAATCCTCAATTCTAAGTCCATCCCTGCTCCGTGGGCAATGAGATGACCATGTATTGTCATATCACAACAAAGCAGCGCTACGCGTCAGTTGTGCCTGTGAAAGAACAGGCTGCCGCATAGTGTTCGAGGATGCTTGACGATTGGACTTTAAAAACAACAAAAATGGCGCACGCTTATAACAATAGTGAACTGGTGGACATGATTTTAATGTACGGTGAGTGTGGTCAAAATACCGGTGCTGCTTCGCGAGTGTATGCCAATCGTTTCCCTAACCGTAACCATCCTGCACCTCGTCGATTTGTCTCGCTCGTGCAAAGAGCTAGAGACATAGGATGTCTGAATCCACATCATGGTGGACATGCTGGAAGACCTAGACCACCTCGTATGGTCCAAATTGAAGAAGACATCGTAAATCGTACTTTTACCTGTAAGATGCCTGCGACAGGACCGCACTTACGACTTTTTAGCAACCAAATAGTAAGTACTTGCTAGAATTTTTTTTATTGCTTTGCTGCTGGTTTACCGTGCATTAGGTTTGCCATTTCAAGGGTTGTTGCCTCTAAAGAGGAAAGTCCCAACTTTTAGAACACCCTATATATGCATTAAATGATTATAGTATTCGCTGTTAAATTTATACGTTAAACTAGTTACCTCAGAATCATCACTATTTTGTTCAGAAATCGATCACTTAGCGTATTTCAACACATTTACAAAAATGTAATGCCTTATGTAAATTAAAGATATCTCATCTTAATTTTTTTTTTAATTATAATTATACTGTATCGAATATTTCCGCAGACACTTCTCATTTAAATTTTACTGTTTGTCGACGGCACATTCAGGTGGCACACGTGGCCATGGAAAAGCTTACTAAAATATGGCGTGACCGTAACATCACGAAAGCTACCAAAATGTCGCTGGTTCAGTCTCTTGTGTTCTCCATATTTTTGTATGCCTCAGAAACTTGGACTGTTAAAAAGGCAGATCGAGCTCGTATAGATGCTTTTGAAATGTGGTCGTGGGGGAGAATGCTGAGGGTTTCTTATACCGCCCATCGAACTAACGTTTCCATAGTGGATGAGCTCGGTAATCCAAAGAGACTATCCTCCACTGTGAGGACGAGAATGCTTACATTCTTCGGACATATACACAGAAGCGATATTATGGAGAAACTTGCAGTTCAGGGTCATGATCCGAGTATGCGGCGCCCTTGCCGTTCCCCTGCATGCCGGGTGGATACGACGAAACAGCTGCTGGATATGAGTATCAAGAGCGCCACTGAACTCACAGTAAATCGCGAACGATAGCGAGCTACAGTTCTCAAAATTGTTGAAAATATTCTTGTCGGCAATACTCCAGCTCCAACTTTTATGAGTTCACAACATGTCTGTTAAGACTTTAGGGCTGTTCCAAATTATGGTTCTATCACCGTCCTAGAACTGTTTTCATCATGCCCCGCCCATTTTGTGATTCTAGAATCGATGATTGGTTAGTACGCTGGCGGACCAACCAATCACCGTTTTTATAACTATAAAATGGGCGGGGCATGGTGAAAACAGTTCTAGAGCGGTCATAGAACCGTAATTTGGAACAGCTCTTTTGTGACTATGATAATGTCACCAAACTGTCACAAAGAAGCTGGGTCTCCAAGACTCCAGTATATTGTTTATGTAACGGAACTGTGTGGCTGTTTGTGCAGGTTTAATAACATTACACAAATCATGGCCGACCGTACTCACTAGGCCGGAGCATGAAATATGGCAACACTGAATCTGGGGGCCGAGTTTGCAGTTGTTGTTATGTCATGTGTATTCTTCCAGGTGCAGAAAATATGGTTGGAAGGTGATTATTAATGTGTTTCTGATTATTTACCTGCACAAACGAAACTATAAAGATAACAAGATGCCTGCAAAGCGTGTAGTACCATGTTGCAGCCCAGGAGAGGCATGGGTAGAGGACTACCAAACCATGGCCCAACATAACCTTATTCCAGATTAAAAAGAACGTTGCAAGGTGATTTTTAATGGGTTTCTTCTTATTGACCTGCACAAATGAAACTATAAGGATAAAAAGGTGCCTGCAAAGTGTGTAGTCAGGTTGCACTAGCAATTGCGCGTCCAATAAGGGACATAAACAGAAGTGGGTGAAAGGTGTTCCTCGGAAGGGCTGGTTATATTTATAAGGATAAAGACAATAATTTACAAACATTTCAAAGTATAAGACCTATTTTAAAGCACAATGTGGTACCTATAATGTTTTCAGGACCTCCCTAATATCACAGAAAAATACAGTTAATAGAACTCATCTGGGCATGGCCTGGGGCATGCCTAGGAAAGGATTTGATAGTGAAAGGGAAATCAAGGCCAGCAAGAATGGCTTCACAGTGACCTAATAATGAATTTTTCTAGCTCAAGTGACAATTTACAAAGTAAATTGAGTGTTCGTTTAAGTGGAAGTGGAAGTGGCAGCAGGAAACAGGTTGCGTTTATTTTTATTTTGTAGTATCTGACTGTGATGAAACAGACATCAGATGTAAGTGTTATTAGTAGTAGCAGTTCTAAAAAGTATTTTTCTTAATTTATTAACCGAGATGAACTCTAATACATATAAAAGTGTAATAATTATTCTGAAACTATAGGGCCACTATTTGACAGCTAAGCCACGTTGCTACATCTAAGGCTCCGGCCTAGTGTAGAGTCGGCCATGCACAAATAGAAAATATCTATTTAGTACTGGGACGCCCATGAGCCGCAGAATGACATTAACGGCGGTCGCGATCATCAGGGTACTTCCCCGCATGTTTCAACCCCAGACACTCCAATCGTGAAAATGTAAATTTCCCCGGAGCGCATGCCTCCGAAAACGAGAAAAAAGGGAAAACCGTCACGTCATCAGCTCGGTTTGGGTGTATCAAGGGAGATACAAGCTGATTATTCCCTTACGCTGTTCGCCTGTTTCGCCATTAAAATTCCATTTCCAGTTTAATCAAACTATCGTTTTCGGATTACGCTAAACGGAAGCGGACAAGAGATCGATATCCAGGGCTTATAAAATAATACTTACTAATGGCGCAGCCACCGACCCATAATTCCAACCCACAGGATCATTGGCATTTATGTCTGAGTCATAAAGCCGTTGTAATTAGTAGCTCATGTATATGTATAATAATCAAGGCAGCGACATGAGTTTTGATATAACCTATCCACATATGTTGCTAAGATTGTACTTTTCTCTATTTTTAATACACATAGGGCCGATTTTATCAACATGCATATTTAACAAAGAATCTAGCAAAGCTTTTCTATTGGATGTTAATTAGCAAAAGCTTTCTATTGGGTATTGCGGGCTAGGTTAATAAATATCGTCCAATAGTATTTTATCAATATTTAAAACAAAACGTCAAAGCTGGATGACACTTTTCAGCCCGTGCAACTATTTTTTTTATTTTTTTTTATCCAAAATATTTATCGATGTGCTTTTTACTCATGTTACACACATTTTTCTGTATCATCGACATAAAAATGTTTTTGAATCAAATTTTATTAGACATTCTACTTGACATATTGCAAAAGCTAAGGAGGCGGTGGAGAATTCAGTCAGTGGAAGTGAAGTTTATCCGTCAATATCAATCGCCAATTGCTCTGATAGCGGTATCAAAATAAAATTATTCCAAAAAAGTAAAATTACTCGTGATTTTTGTTGTACTAGTAAAACATCTAATAACATTTGATTCAAAAATACATTTATGTCGATGATAAAATAAAATGATATAACATGAGTAAAAAGCATTCCAATGAATATTTTGGATAAAAGAAATAAAAAAAAATAGTTGCACGGGCTGGATCTCGAACCAACACCACCAGCAATACCCAGTCATACGATGTCGACCACTATGCCACTCGGCCACCCAGCGTGCTACAGAAAAAGTCGCCTCAAACATATTTGTTTAGGTACTTTATTACTGGGATTTGTGATCTAATTTCAAATTCAAAAAGATATTTATTTCGATCGTTGACTTCGTCTCGAGCTGCAAAATTCATTCATCGCCTATGTTGCAACAAATATACATTTTAGTTACAACTGTTAGAAGCATTTTCACGAAGTACGTCACACGGGTTCTGGAGCCGTCGGTGTGTTTTCGTTTCTGGATTCAAAAATCCATCTTTATTTTGATATAACTTTTGAATTACTGCGAAAAAAAAAAGAAAACAAAGACAGTTTTGTTGTAAAAGTTATATTTGATCTCTCCATTTATCACAAAAAAATTTATTCAAAACCCTAATTTTTTGTCATCATTATCATTTAGCAGAAGAAAAAACCAGCGATCAAATCTACAGTTTTTGCGGATTCTGATTGGTTGAAATTAACAATTGTTAAACTTTTTGTTAAATAAGAAAATGCAATTTTTCACCCATTTAGGATGGAAAATCAGACTGGAAAAGATACTAGATGGTTCATAATGGTCGATTGTATATAAATCATGTAATTTTTACCTTTTTGAGGTAAACTTCAAGAGAAATCAATAGTTTTCAGAGTACTTTGACAGATGCACGTTCTTGAACGGGCTGCTCTGATTGATCAAAGCCTCTGTTAAAATGCGCCTGTTGATAAAATCGGCCCATAAAATACTGGTAAGCTTCGAAATACAACTGTAAAAACCCCTAGATTGGGTATGAGGCAAAACAGGCATTACTGCCTAGTAATACTCAACCTCTAAGGGTTCTGTAGCAGCTTTTATCTAGTCAGCATATAGGACCATCTCTAAAATGAAACTAGAACCCATTCGTGTTTGTGAATATTTAATCGTATTCTGATTGTGCCGTTATCTAGCATATAGTGCGAGATATGGCTATACATACAAATGTTAATATAATAACCACCAGGCCTACTACAGTATCATCATTGCTGTTAAACTGAAACTGAAGCTTTATTTATTAGTGTAATTATTATTAATGTACTTAGTTTTGTTTGTTAAAATAAATTTGTAAAAAAATTGGTAAATCTACTCCCTTTAAATTAAACAGCTATTACCAAACGATCTCTGCACATATTCTGTTCTGTTATGTACTACCTATACAGGGTGAGCCACAAGTTTTTTTCAACTGTGTATAGAAGTCTAGAACAACCTTTTTAAATAACTTCTTCTCCAAAAACTGAAAAATAAGAGAGATATCGAATAAAAAAAAGGATCTCAGCTTGTGTATCAAGACGTATTTAGTGTACTTATGTTTAGTTTTTCGCTCTGATTTTTGTCTTGTCGACCAGCACTAGTAACTTTGAGTTTATCATAGTTGACTTGAAATTGGTAAATTCTAAAAGCCAATTTGTTATTAACAACGATAAACAAAGAGTGACTATTGCACTATCTGACTGGTACAATGCCTAGTCGATTAGATAAAAATTCGAGCAAAAAGCTAAACATAAACGGACTGGATACGTCTTTATACTCAAGCTCAGATATACTTTTTATATGCTGCATCTCGCTTATTTTTCAGTTTTTGAAAAAAGTTATTTGAAAAAGTTGTTTATTTTAACGACTTCTATACACAGCTAAAAAATATCAACCTAGGACTCACCCTGTATGAACAAACAGCGTGATGTTTTTCATAGCTCACGATCCAGCCGTGGGTTATGGACATGGCCTACTGGATATCAGTACTGATCTCTTGGAAAAGCGTATAATTAAATGGACACTATAATAACTGCAAACGTCGATGTGAATGTGAGGGTAAGTTGTCAGCATTGTGTAACCATCATGTATTTAAATTGTACGGTTCAGAGCACTGATCGTAGATAAAGTATAGTATTCAACTCGCGGTAATGAAACTTGCATGTTCAAAACGTCTCTGGAAGCAATATGCCTTTAGTTCAATGTTCAACTATTTTCGTTGATAGTTTACAACCTTATAAACTCGAAATTTCAGGATTAGAAAATGTTGGTGTTTCATATCAAAATATGGTAACATCTCTATTTTAGTTTTTCAAGAAATACTATCTTAATGATTTTTCAAATTTAGAATTCTATTTTTCCTGTTTAGATCAAGCGCTTAATACTATTAGCCATTTCAGAATATATATACCTATATATGCAGAATTTTTCACCAATGAATGCTACCACATGACTTGAAAACAACAAACAAATTCAAATCTTCTGAGGGCTTTTGGATTGGAGAAAATTGATCAGATTTTTCCTTTTTACTTTCCTACACTGATGCGAGTATTTTGGATGCAAAGACTTTAAACTTTGACGCCATACATTTTTTTAGGCGCTTTATGATATCTACATAATAAAAATCCACGTCACTTATTTCGATCGGTCTATCTTCTTCATCGGTCGGTTTGTTGACGTCCTTTTAGCGTCAGAATCTCAGCAACCGCTATATGGATTGTTATGATATTTGGGTAGCGATTTGTTGTATGGTCGTAGGAGGTAGTCCTGCTCTAATTTTGAAAATCGGTGCTTGGGCGACGGAGTAATTCGCAAGTAACGAAATAATTCTAATATTTCTCAAACTTCTACTTTTTTGGGTGAGAGTGAAATTGGGGTGGCGGGGTGGTGAGGGATTCTAAAAGCGAAAAAATGTTTGTATTCATAATAATCTACTCATTGACCTGTCAAAAAAAGATCTAGCGGCATAACACGCTGTTATTTGCGGGCGGGTGGATGATGATATCGTTGCAAAGGGATCTCAGGCTATAGCTTTATGCTATGGGAAAATAATAAACAACACTGTAATATGTGGGAAGTAGTGAGTTAATTAGCCCTACTTTTCTAGTAATGACTCGTTCTCCTCGATTATTTCTTATAAATATACGTTTAGAATGACCTTCTTTATCATTGCACTGATGTGTCTTTTTTTAGATCGCTGCCTACCCCTGAAGTGAGAGGGTAGTCTACATCACAGACAGTCCATTTCGCGTAAGAATATAGCAGCGACGTCACTGTTAGGTAGGCGCTCAAGGTACAGCTTGATGGGCTGCCATGGGTTAGATTGACCTGTAGATCGTCGTTAGTTATCTTGTGCGGATTTTTTTTTATTTTCTATGGTTTACGATTTAGTGAAGTCCAATTTCTCCAAACACATAAGTTGTGAAGTAACGCATTTATTTTTGCTATATATTATTATTCAAATTTGATTTGGGAAAACAATTGTTACGCCTCTGACTGTTAGTAATATCATCCGTCATCTTGTCTCCGCGGGTACGTCATCAACTGTGTGACGTCACTGTTACCTTTTTATATGAAACGAGCGGTACTTCATTTGTTTATTTGTGCTGTGTCTGTTATTTAGGTATACTATAGTGTGTACGCATCGTCAGAAGTTAGTTAGGTTTTACAAAGTACTAGGGGAAAACAGAAGTTCTTGGAGTAGGTGATCATCACGCAGTCATGGGTTCAACGATATGGTGTGCTATAGATATAAACGGCCTAAACTATGCATAACTTCACTAAATATGTTTCGGTACATATATAATGATTATACTCTGTCGTAGATATCCCAGAAGGTGTTCATCTGGCAAATCCAATTTCCATATCTGGCATATCTCCGTATTGCCAGACGGGCGTTATATTCGGATGACCTGACTTGAAGATACCGTGCAAAATCAATATATCGGAATACTCAGATGTCACGCGTCGTACACCTTTATTGCTCAGATACCTATCTCATGTAATAAGCACGTCTCGTCGCAGATATTCGCCTCATAAACCTAATACGTCATTGTAATAATACATTCGACGACTTGATACATACGAGGCAAAATAGGCAAACAGGAAGTAGTAATTCAAACCCTTACTATTTCTGGTACGCAAAGTACCTATACAGGGTGGGCCAATAGTGCGTGGACGGAGGATTGTGGGCTTACTAAAAAATATTTCAAAAAACTGTCACTTGATCATGGTAGGGACCCTTGAGGGCTATAACGTAAAAATATTTTCACTTTAATTTTTACGTTTATACAGGGTGATTCATATCAAACCTGCATTTTTTTTAATGGAACCCCCTATATATTATTACATATTTGGATTCCTTGGTCAATTCTAGTGTGACTTTATGTATCACACATGGAACTTTAAACGAACCGTTTAGGCGCAAATCACCATTTTTGGTATAAGTAGGTATCAGAAAAAAATTGAATATCGCAGCAATTATAAAACTTAGAAGGCCTTGACTTGGCGGTACGACTAAGCATGAAATGCGTCACCTTAGGTAAGACGGCTAAATTTGAATTCTTTTTGTACTTCGAGAAATCAGAGGATAAATTAAGGAAACTTCAATCACAGATAACTTGATTTTTTCAAATGGGAATGCCTATTTTGGTTTAAAGAATCAAATGTAAAATTTGATTACCTTTCTAACGATATAGCATTCTTGATATCAATCTTTTTTGGTTTTTATTTTATTTCAAATTTTCAGTCAAATCGGTGTTTTTCAACTTTCCCGTATGCAAGCAACCTAACAGGCCATGAAAAATAAACAAAAGCTCGTTAATATGGAAGAAAGCAACTAACTTAGTAGAAAAATGCAAACTAACTGGAGCAGCGAGGCAAGATTACGAAAATTCCTTACAACATATTAGCTCTAACCAGAAACAATAGCGGTAACAAGAACACTCATTTTTCACAGCCTACTAGCTATTAGCCAATTTCCAAAGTTAGTAAAAAAATATCTAATCAAAGGAAAACTACTAGTGATTGTTGCTGGCAGTAGAATATCTATGTCTTCTGAATAAACTTGAATAATTTTTCACATTTATTGCTATAAAAAAGTAGCCATTTCCGTAACACAAAAGTAATGATACCTCTGACTGGAACCCTTCAAATTCTTCAGTAGGTATTTCTGCTTATTAGCAAAATCGCGGAAAATGAAACCTGAATTGCAGACTGTTTGAATTGTAAAACATAAATTAGTTTGCAGAAAACTACATGAAATAATCACAATTACAACATAGCGTAATAAAAAAATTCTAGCAATTATTTCAATAGATGTTCAAAATGCTCCAGTTGGAGATATCTTTACTTTCGACTTAACTAAACGGAAATGACTATTTTTTTTATCCCATTAAATGTGGAATTTCATTCTAAACATGTTAGACTGTAAGCAAAAATCGCTGATAGTTTTCTTTTTGTTTCAAAATTTTTAATCGTTTTGGAAAGTTGTCAAGCTCTAGTAGACCTCAATAGCTAGTAGGCTGTGAAAAACAAACACTTCTGTCATACCCCAGCTACTCATTGACATTAGATGTCTTGCCGCTGTGTTTCCGGTTAGAGCTGATGTGTTGTAAGGAATTTTCATGTTCTTGCCTCGCTACTCGAGTTCGTTTGCATCTTTCTACTAAGTTAGTTGTTTTCTTCCATATTAACGAGCTTTTGTTTATTTTTCATGGACTACTAAGTTGCTTGCACGCAGGAAAATTGAAAAACACCGATTTGACTGAAAATTTGAAATAAAATGAAAACCAAAGAAGATTGATATCAAGAGTGCTATATCGTTAGAAAGGTAATCAAATTTTACATTTGATTCTTTAAACCAAAATAGGCATTCCCATTTGAAAAAATCAAATTATCTGTGATTGAAGTTTTCTTAATTAATCTACTGATTTCTCGAAGTACATAAAGAATTCAAATTTAGCCGTCTGACCTTAGGTGACGCATTTCATGCTTAGTCGTACCGCAAAGTCACGGCCTTCTAAGTTTTATAATCGCTGCGATATTCAATTTTTTTCTGAAACCTACTTATACCAAAAATGGTGATTTGCGCCTAAACGGTTCGTTTAAAGGTCCATGTATGATACATAAAGTCACATTAGAATTGACCAAGGAATCCAAATATGCAATAATATATAGAGGGTTCCATTCAAAAAAATGTAAGTTTGATATGAATCACCCTGTATAAACGTCAAAATTTAAGTGAAAATATTTTTAGGTTATAGCCCTCAAGGGTCCCAACCATGATCAAGTGACAGATTTTTGAAATATTTTTTAGTAAGCTCACAATCCTCCGTCCACGCACTATTGGCCCACCCTGTATATAGCTTCTAGTTAAATATACCGTTTTACTTCCCATACCGTACCACATGCAGATGATGTGATATGAATGGTGAAAGGAGTATATCACAATTTTTTAAGCCATTGGTCGCATGTCGGTCTCTCAGATCACCAGAAAATGCCGAAAAAAGAACCGACTGCCAGCGGGAATTGAACCTGCGACCTTCGGAATTCTAGTCGGACGCTCTGTCAGTTAAGCCACAGCATAAAGAGTAAACCAGCAGCGCAACTCTTTAAATTGATGCGAGAAACATGCACAAACTTTTTTGGCCAGTTCCCGATGCGTTCCCGATGCAGAGCGATAGGTCAGTCTCAGTATATGCTTTGCCGTTGACGAGTGTACAGGGTGTCCCATTTTGGGCACTTTTACGGGGCATCTCGGTTATTTTTAAAGATTGAGAGTTGCGGTTTTCGCGACACTGTGCTACTTTTTTGTGAAAGTAAAGATGCCGTTAACAAAATTATCATGGCCCTCTTGGTTTTTGAGATACAGGTTGAAATCGAAAACTATCGATTTTCGGACCACCCTCGTATCTCGGTTCTCTTTTATCTTATTGAAAAGTTTAAAAAAAGGTCTTATAGATTTTTTTTCTGTGGAATCCAGTGGTGTAGCTTGATTTTTTTTACTCAACCATTTTTCAGTTATGAAGCAAACATATAGTTTTTTAAATGGAACACCCTCTATATTATTTTCAAAGTCAATCGAAAATAATTCAAGCTTTTAAAAAATTTATATTAGTATTAAGTTATTTTGAAAATTGCGCTCAAAATATGATGTTTCCAAGTTTTACTTTATTTGTAACAGTAGGCCATGGTTAATCAACTATAAACAATAAGCATCTAAGCAGTTGTTACTCTACAAGAGACTTTCTACCCAAATTCGAAAAAACAGAATCAAAATCCATCTTTTTAAATAATAATGTCTCATTAAAATGATGAATATTGTGTTATTATAATATTGAGTAGATAGTGGGCTATGACTCAGCTATTAAAAATAAAAAAGCAAATCTATAGAAAACTTGCGAGACTGTCAGAATTATATTTTTATTAAATATAGCTTTGTTTTTTCTGTGTTTTAATTTTAATTATTGTTAATTTTCTATAATAATGGCAGCCTAGATACCCAGAGTGACAGCAACCGTTTTCAGATATATTTGCTCGTCTAAAAATAAATATAGTTAGGTACGGATCCTTTACTCAACCACGTCCTAAAACTCATTTCAATGAGAATAGAGAGCAAAGAGAAACAAACGTATTAGGTTACATAGAAGCAACGCATTCATTATCTTGTAAGCACAAAGAAGAAGTAAGAAAGAGGATCAATAATTCTTTTAAAAGCCATTAAAAGAATAAGAAATTGTTGCATTCGAGAAAATAGTCTCCAACTTGAAACAACATCTCTAAAAGCTCCTTGATGTTTTAAGTTTTTATTTTGATTCAAATCCAAATTTAATGGGGTGTTGATATTCTGGAGATATAATGCTGTTTGGTTTTAAGTAATGTAATACAATAAGTAATTTTTACTGAATATTATCACAAATAGTAGTTCATAGCGTATAAAATACAATTATATAATTGAGTTTAAAAGTATTGAGTATCTAGTATCATAATAATTGTTTACCTGGATAATGTTTTTAATAGATTAGTCATGGCCTACTGCTACAAATAAAGTAAAAAATGAAATTTTGACATTATTTTTCAAAATAACTCAATACTAATATATATTTTTGAAAAGCCTGAATTATTTCCGATTGACTTAAAGAATAATATACAGGGTGCTCCATTTAAGAAAATGTATGTTTGCTTCATAACTGAAAAATGGTTAGTGCGAGAACAAATCAACCTACACCACTGGATTCTACAGGAAAAATTCTATAGGACCCTTTTTGAACTTTTCAATAAGGTTAAAGACAACCGAGCTACGAGGGTGGTCCCAAAATCGATAATTTTCGATTTCACCCTGTATCTCAAAAACCAAGAGGGCCATGATAATCTTGTTAACGGCATATTTACTTCCAAAAAAAGTAGCACACTGTCGCGAAAACCGCAACTCTCTATCTTCTAAAATAACCGAGATACCCCGTAAAAGTGCCCAAAATGGGACACTTTACATCGTGAATTTCAGGGCCGTATTGAGTTGTTTTGTTGTGCGTTGGCCGGTGTTATTATAGATGTGATAGAACGAGGAATACATCATTGTTCAGCTTCGCGCTGTACAAACACATCAAGAAACTGTAAATTCAGCTTTTTGCGTTACCGTCAGACGTTGAAGGGTATGTAAGAATTGCTTAGGTAAAAATAATGCATTTATTATCGTTTCATCCAATATTAGTTGTTTTATTGTTTACTATGCTTTCTAATTGTGTATAAAACGAGATATTCTCAGTCTTTAGGGGGCCTGGATACACACATTTATACATACGTATTTGCTATGTAAAACACGGACTCACAGTTTCTCGCCTAACTCACCCTATTTTCAAACTACATAATATATAATATTTCAGAAGGTGAACCATCATCGATTTTCTCAAAAAAGTTTTTTAATGTGCAAAACAACATTACCGTCATACATTATATAAATGCCTGTAATTTAACAACAAAACGCGACATCAAAAAAAGGCTAAATAGTTGCACAAGCGCAAGCTTTCTTCTTCAATTTGCTCTTTGAGCCACTACTGTAAGTTTATAGGTAACGACAGGAGCTTGGAAATGCGAAATTCATTTTTTTGGTGACCTTTGGACCTTACCTTTGGACGCTTTGAGCTTACCTTTGGATTTTTGGACTTATCTCCCCTCATCTTAGACATACACACTGGAGAAAGGGAACAGGCGGCCACGCCTCCTCGCTAACACGGGAATATGTCTTTTCTTGGATTCTCAATGTTGTGCGCTTTACCCTAGACCCTTAATTGAAAGCCAGAACTAAAATATACATCATTTTTCTCCTCCACAATCATGTAGGCGCACTCTAACTAATTCGTTTTCTTCCCAGTGCTACAGGCGCATCCTAGAGCTAGAGCCTGACAATATCCAAGGTCTGCACAACCTCTGCGTGGTACATGTGGAGCGAGGGAAGCTTCTAGAAGCTCAAACGTGTCTCCAGAAAGCCCACGAGTTGGCACACACTTCATGACCCTTATTTTTTCTTTCTAAAGGTTTCTGAAACTTGATTACTAAATACCTTGTGGTCCTGTACCATATCCTGGTATCAAAGGAGCACAGGCATTTCAACCGTAAGGCGTATCAGTTGATGCGCTTTCGATTTCACGGATACACGGGCCGATCCATCCAGGCTGGATCTGGAATTATTTGTATTTGATATATCAGCTCGGCTGGAGCGCGAATATGTTAAGCTCAATTTCCGACACCATAATGCCTCACCTCCAATAACAGTTCCAATTTATATTTATCTTCCAACAATCGGATTTCAACGAAACGTCGTATCTGCAATAATATCTGGGATGGAGTCGGTACGTCACATCACGCCGCGTCTGTTGGCTTTTATATTCCTCGGAAAGTGAGCATATCTGTAGGTTGCACGATTACGGACATCGGACATATCACAGAGCAGGTGGCGGCTCCTCATCAAGGTCATTCCGTTAATGACCACCCAATTATTCTATTAAGAAAACAAGATTCTATCACACTATTTTGATCACCCCTTGTGAACGACGGACGAACAATCATGTCGTTCCCTCGTACCAACAAAGACGTTGCATCGTTGAGCCTCGTGTCCACTAGCAAATAAAATTGCCAGAGTTGCTCTCACAAGTCACTTGCGTAGCGTGTGCACGACGTCATTAAAGAAATATTGCAGCAAGATTACTTGCACGTAAAGGACTTGCGACTTGCTGAGAGCTTGTAGTGTACACGGTTACTATCAGGAAATTAGTTTGCCACAAAAATTTCGAGCCTGTTCCGAAAGTCTTGCAGCAAGGGGTGTTGTAAATCAAATATGGAGAAGTTCAACTGGACGAGAGAAGACACGTGTCTTTTATTTGAACATTTTGAATTATATCCTGAATTATGGAATGTACATACTCCAGAATTCAAAAGGCAGAATGCTTTACAAACATTAGCCGACTCATTTAATACTTCTGCAGCGGAAATTCAAAGGAAGCTACATAATTTGAGAACGCAAGTTAACCAAGAGTGGAGAAAAATTCAAAAAAAGAAAAGTGGGCAAGGGACTAATAAAATATATAAGAGTACTTGCGAGTTCTTTGACTCATAAAGTTCATGTATCCCTAGAGTAGTTCTCCGAATCCTGAATCCACTTTCTCATCCAACATTTTCTTTGCCTTTTACTATCTTTCTCTTGTTTTCTTTTTTTTTAATTAAATGTGTCACAACTGCCGCAGCAGCTACAGATTTTGCATCCAACGCCTTATACGTGTATACGGAATCAAAACAATCAAGCCCAAGTGAAATTGCGAAAGCAATTTCCTAGACTAAATTTCGGAACAATTAAAAGATAGTGTAGAGAAACAAGCAAGTAGTTGCTGCAAAAATTATCGCAAGTTACTTGCAAGTGGACACGAGGCTTAAGCCTTTTCGCACCATGGCACCACCGCTTTGGATCAGTCTCAAAAACAGGCCCGCAGCTTCGCACTACCCGTTCTATAACGTAGGCAACTCATTGATAAAACGACCAAAAGTTACGTGGAATCACTACAGATTGGGTCAGCACCTCTTGTATCAACGAAATTAGAACAGAGGTACGTGTTAGTACGGGTTTCCCAACCCGTTCCATCAGAGAGAGAGAGATAAAAGAATTGAGAGTGTGACGACATCGTATACCGTGCGACTCCGGGGTGTACAACTGTACGTTATCATCCATTATTATATTCTTTAAATGTCGGTTTGAAAAATTAAAGCCATATGAAACTTAAAACCAGTAATTGCCCTAGACCAGAAGTTAGCTGTAGCTATTAAAAAGACAGTTAGTTTGTTCTCTAGTGATTAAAAGCCATCTATAGATTTCCTAAAAAACTGGAAAAAACGACGCACTTGGCCTAACTCATTGATTCTTAATAACTTGCTATGACACAACTGACTCCGGAGGAAGCTGCCAGGATGACAAAGAGTAAGACAGAGACAGGGAACATGAAGCTCGCAGAATCCTTTCTCATCTTCTCCAGTCCCACTAGGGACCACTAGACCACTCCGAAAGGAGGTTGGAAAAGGGCATAGGTACGAAATTCAAGATGGAGCTGGAAAGACGTGCATTCCAGGCAAAGACGTCCAGATATCCAGCCACCATCCGGAAAATGGCACCACAGTTGTAGGCTACAAAAACTCACACACCAAGAAATTGCTAGAAACCCAGTTCAAATAAATGACACCCTTTGAACGAGTTCAGCTGAGTCCAGTCAAAAGCCTGTTGAAAATGTGCAAAGTTACAACTTCCGTACCATGCACCACAGGAGCGGATACCAAGGACGATGTGATGCTTGATCTTAAGATCCAAAGTGATCGACATAGTGCCAAGAGTCGTAGACATCGGGATCTCATAGCATATGTTACATTGTATAGACAGCTGTCTCCAGACAAAGTAGTGAGGAATGTTTAGTCTAAGAAGATGCTGAGGAGACCCTCGAGGGTCTCGTGTCTAATAGGTCTACCGCAGACACCGTCAGATTGAGCAGGAAGGAACTACGAAAGGTGGTTGAATTTATAACTGGCCATTGAAGGTTCAGTGCAGACCTGCAAAAGCTGAGGATTGAAGAGGAAAACCCATTATACAGGAGGCAATGCGGTGAGGCAGAGGAAACAGCTAAGCATGTTAACTTCGACTGTCGTGCCCTTAGTGAAAGCAGAAGCTCCTTTCTGGATGTAGGCCAAAAGGGAAGACTGGAGAGCACAGTCAATGCATCTCAAAGTTGGCGTAGAACTTAGCATGCAACTCTGTTTGATCCCTTTCATTGGGGGTGCGTAATAAGCATTAAGGCTGAGCGGCAACTATTAGGGCATCTAAACCCTAACCGCACTAAAAAAACTGAGCCATCTGGTTCAATGTACCCGATGTATTTCTGTTGAAACTGTTGTGTGAGGATCAATCATGTTTTATGTTTCTATTGAAACTACTATTTGTTGTATGCGTATCGAGTTCAGTCATTCAGTAAGTTCCGCGAAAATTCTATCCATTGATCCCGCTTATTTAGCTAGAGGTGGGGTCGTCAGAACATCGGCGAAGGGTCATTTTAATGTTGTAGTGAAATGCATATCCGCCCCTATGCGAGTGACAGAAATAATTCACAGCGAACACACAACGTTGTAGGAGGCGTGAGCTTTATTATGCAAATCGTGTGTTTTATAAAAGCGCTTCATATACGCCAGTAGTCTGTCCCGGCTAAATTCGCCGCACGAAAACATGGCAGGACGGCATACACTACATTTGACTGCCCGTATTCGCCGATATCGTCCTACATGGACATGGCCAAGGATAATTCATGCGTTGAAGGCTTCAATATGTTTACATAGGAAGTGATGTACGACGTCCTGCACTAGCAACGGCTTTGAAATGGGATGCGATTTTACCAAACCAATCGGTCCATGGACAACCAATCGTAGGGGAATGGCGCTGTGGAGATTTAGATGTAAAAATTACACATTTGACGTAGTAAAAGCTATGAAGTGTGTGAATATTTTGATTTATGTAACTACACCATATCCAGCGAATAGACGAATAGAGCACGTGGAGCACAATTGATTTCTTGCCGCTTGACTCAAGCCAAGCTTACACGACACCAACACCACATCACCCATAAAAGAGGACAGGGACACGTAATTTATACGAAGACAGTTTGAGAAAATAACAATAATAATAATAATAATGCTGGCTAACGAAAATTCTGCAAATATATACAATTAACCCAGGCCTTCGTCAGTTTCTTGCAAAAACCATGAAGACATGGCGAACCAACATACACCTTACAACTCAGGACGGCCATATCCAAACGGGAGGAACTACACATACGACGTGGTATCTTTCAGGGTGATTCCCTCAGTTCACTTTGGTTCTGCCTCTGCCTAAATCTGCTCTCCAACGCACTGAACAACACCAACCATGGTTTCAACATCAGACACCAGAAAGTAAATCAACACAGAATCAATCATCTTCTCTACATGGATGATATAAAACTATATGCCGCCACTGAAGTGCAACTGAGAGAATTGCTCAAGATAACAGAAGTTTGTATGTTAGACGTCAGGATGGAGTTCGGAATGAGCAGATGCAAGGTCCTTCACATCAATAAAGGCCAATGGAAGAACCATTCCGAAGAGGAAGTAGTAACTGACCAAACCTTGGATAACATGGGCAAGAACGAAACGTACAAGTACATGGGCTTCAATCAGAATGTTAAAATAGACCACACCCAAGTCAAGGCGCAACTTAGATAGGAATTTAGAGACCTCCTCATTAGGCTACTGAAAACGAAATTGAATTCTAGAAACCTCACAAAAGCAACTAACACATTTGCAATACCAATCCTCACGTATTTCTTTGGCATCATCAAATGGTCGCACACTGACTTAGAAAATATACATATACTCATGCGAACAGAACTCACGAAACACAGAATCTCGCATCCCAATGCGTGCAAGGAAAGGCTGACCGTAGACAGAAAACAAGGGGGCAGAGGAATTATAGACATACAGTCTCTTCACACAAGGCAAATAAAAACACTTAGACATTTCTTCCAAAGCAAACAAACAAACTTACATAGAGCAATAGTAAAAGCAGACAAAAACTATACATCACTTAACCTCTCTTGTCCAGATTACGTAGCAGACACATACAATCACATCCAATCACAACAAGAAAAAATAAACACCTGGTCACAGAAAGCACTCCACGGCAAACATAGATACCGTGTCACACAAGACCACATTAACGAAAAACAGTCATACACCTGGTTACAGGACGGCCAGCTGTCCCCAGAAACGGAGGGTTTCATGCTTGCCATCCAAGACCAAGTGATTGCAACACGAAACTACAAAAAATACGTACTTAAAAATCCATCCATAACAGACGATAATTGCAGAAAATGTCACCGACAAAGAGAAACAATAATCACATAACAAGCGGGTGCAAAACTCTTGCTGGCACGAAATACACAGCCAGACATAACTCTGCGGTGATACACCAAGCACTAGCCACAACAAGCAAACTAATAGAAAACACAGATCCATATTACAATTACACTCCGATATCAGTACTCGAGAACGATCGATACACACTATACTGGGACGTTGAAATACATACAGATAAGACTATCCCAGCCAATAGACCAGATATAGTTTTCCAGTCAAAGGCCGACAACATTACCTATTTGATAGATATAGCCATTTCCAAAGATGTGAATATCCAAAACACCTACGCTGGGAAAATATCTGAATACACGGACCTTGCTATGGAAATAAAACGACTTTGGAAACAAAACAAAGTCACTATTGTCCCCCTCATTATGTCGGTCTCAAGCCTTACACCAGACACGTTCACACAATACCTTCAACAGTTAGGCCTAGACGAAAAGTTACACAAAGCATTCCAAAAGTCTGTAATACTAAAGACCTGTAATATTGTGCGATCCTTCCTAAATTCCGATCAATAGTCAGGGTGTTGACTTGGCACAGCCCGTAAACACTTGTCGCAACCGCAATTATGCGAGAGGAACTTAGAAAGTCGGATAATAATAATAATGTGTGTGAGACTCTTCCTAAATTCCGACCAGTAATAGTTCAGGTGTGGGCTTGGCACAGCCCGTCACCACTTGTGGCTACCGCTATCATGCCAGATGAACTTAGCAAATCAGAATAATAATAATAATAATAACAGTAATACGCTTCGCAGGCTCTGGCCAGACTACACTGTAAGTCTGCTGGTTATGGTCATTGGATCCCTAGGTGGAATGAGGAATACGCTGCTCTCTGCACTGCGCAAAATACCGATGTGCCGTGCGGCGGCGCACATCTTAGCCGCCAGAATGCAGAAGGCAGTCATCCTTGGGTCCCTTCGTCTACTTAGGGCGCACGATTCGCGGACCCAGTGATTGCTCACCTCACGGTGTGAGGAGTAGTCATTGGGTAATGGAACAGCAGCTCGGTGTGTCGGAGCCCGGGCTGCACTTTTTATTGACATATGCTATCCCTAATGAGACGAGTGTTCAAACCACCTACGCTGGGAAGATATTTAAATATGCAGACCTTGCCATAGAAGTACAACGACTCTGGAAACACAACAAAGTTGTTATTGTCCCCCTAATTATGTCGGTCTCAGGTCTTACACCTAACACATTCACAACACACCTGCACCAGCTAGGCGTGGACGAAAAGTTACACAAAGTGTTTCAAAAGTCTGTGATCCTGAAGACCTGTAGTATTGTGCGATCCTCCCTAAATTGAGACCAGTTATAGTTCAGGTGTTGACTTGGCACAGCCCCTCACCACTTGTTGCTACCTCTATCATGCGAGATGAACTTAGCAAATCAGAATAGTAATAATATCGTATTTATTTCAAAAACCCAAGAGAGACACAAGCAGCGAAGTTTAGCCTTGGCTACTCTTACACTTAACTGCTGAGATGAGATCTTAAATTTCTTGTAGAACCTCAACGGGCAGTTAGGATTTTAGCAAAACTATATTCTGGCCCTTTAGGTATTTTTATTCTAATTTTCATATTTATATTCCAAAACTGTTTTTGTACTTAAAATGGCGCCTGGTTTTTTTTATTCATATTGTCACGACAACCGCTTCTTCTTTACACCAGGGAATCAAACTGGGCGTACTTTTCACCTTTTAACTTCACAACTCAGTACAGAATCACTTAAATTTGTCCCAATCTCCTCAATAACAACTACCACACTACTCGTGTAGCGCCTTATATGTACCTCATAGAATCATTTCTAAAAAATTTGAGACGTCAGGAAGACATTCTAGAACGCCCATGAAAGCAAAATTTCTTTTATGTTGTGTACCTCAAAGTCTGGCTTTCCTTCAAATAAAGAGCTTCCACGTAAAAGTAAACATGTCCACATTGCTCATTTCTAACAATAAATTATTTGGAAAATACAATTGTTTAAAATAGCCTTGCAATTTTTTTATTCCCAGATGTTTGCATGTGAAATAGTAGCTTGGGTTATTTGTATTTTGAGTATGATACCACATCCATTGACCAAAGGGTACTGAAAAACGCCAAAAAGATTAATTTTTCTAAAATCGTGGCGCCATTTTAGGTAGCGTAAATGATACTTTCATGACTGACCTTTGAGCGCTTCGAGATAATTTGCATAAAAATAGCCATAGCTACAAAATGAATTTTGGGATTACCCCACATAGACAGTTGTATGTTTCCTAACTTTTGCGCAATTGTTTGCGTGAAAGCTTCTCAAATCTGTCCTAAACTCACCTTCAATCAGCATGGAGCCCTGAATGATATAATTTATAATATAAAATAATGAATTTGGGATTGATACAATATTTTTGAAAATCGAGCTATTAGCGACAAATCAAATTTCGTCTTCTTATACGTTTAAGGGCCCCTGATCATACGAGGTTGACCTGAAAAGTTCTCGGCCTCAATAGGACGCAGGCACGCGCGAACCTGCACGACATACGTGTATGTTCATACAAGTCTCTGCAAGTCTGACATGAATTGCCATTCGGTTGCGATCTGCAGTTTAACTGTGACAGTCGATCATCGTGAGTGTAGTGTGAAGCACCGTAAGACATGCTTGAGTACTGTGCGGTGATAAAGTTCTTTGTGAAATAAGGTTTATCTCCGAAGGAGATCCACAAAGGTTTGTCAAAGTGTATAAGGAAGATTCACCTTCAAACTCCACAGTCAAGAAATGGGCTATAGAGTTTAAGCGAGGGAGGAAGAACATTGACGATGACCCACGCGAAGGACGTCCAAAAAGTGCAACACCTCCTGAATTGACTGACCGTGTGCACGATATGGTTTTGCAAGACAGGAGAGTGAAGTTGAAGGGAATGGGTTGGTGACATTTTGCATGAAGAGTTACACATGAAGAAGCTCAGTGCAAGAAGGGTGCCACGAACCCTCACTCCTGAGCAGAAACGCAACCGCATGCGGATGTCACAGCAGGCTTTGGAGCCATGTAGAAAAAATAAAGCGGACTTTTTGCGCAAATTTATTACAATGGATGAAGCATGGCTTCACCATTATATGTATACCAGAAACCAAACAACAATCAAAGCAGTGGACTGAAGCCGAATCCTCTGCACCAAAGAAAGCCAAATCAGTTCCCTCCGCAGGAAAGGTGATGTCTTCTGTTTTTTGGGACGCTTAAGGCATTCTGCTCGTGAATTATCTTGAAAAGGATAAAACCATTACAGGGGAGTACTATTCTGATCTTTTAACCCAGTTGGATCAGAAAATTTGTAAAAAGAGACCAGGTTTTCAAAAGAAGAGAGTCATGTTTGATAAAGACAATGTGCCGGTGCATAAAAGGCAACAGGCAATGGCAAAACTGCACGATTTAAAGTATGAATTGTTGGAGCACCCACCCTATTTTCCTGACTTGGCTCCGTCTTTTTTGGTGGGCAACGTTTTTCATCAAACGAAAAAGCGATTGCTGCCGTGGATAACTACTTTATATGACTTCCACAAGGTTATTTTGAAGACGGCATCGTGACTCTGGAAATAATTTTGAAGGTCCAAACCACTTTTTTCTATACCAGGCCGAGAACTTTTCAGGCCATCCTCGTATTACTTTTTTTTATTATTAACACAATTGACATTCAATGCAACTGTAACCCCTGAAATGAACTGTAAAAGCCTCCTCTGTCTAAAAAAAACATTTTGAGTAGCTGGTAGCGGCAGCAATATAAAACCGATGGTATGAAATCGCCGAGATAATCCTGCAAATAGACATATTTCCCACTGTTTGCATTCCTGCTGAAATCATAGGTGGTATAGCATCCGTTTTCACTGGAGCTTTGTCCACAGAGACTCAAACACTTTTATCCTGAGTATAATAGGGCAGGATAACAAAAAGCTTTGTCGTCCGGTGGACAGTTGCGGTGGAACAATTCCTAAATGTCGTTCTCTCCCCATTCAGCAATCGGCCATATGAATGCGAATTTTTAATGGGCTGCAAATAAATTGCAGCTATAGAGGATGTACAGCTAGAGCGAGACTAATTGCTGAAATAATGTGGGTATAAGAAGTAACACTGAGCTTACCAGATCACATTATGAACTATTGATAGTAAAGTCAAAGCTTTAATAGTAAGAATGATAATAATGATGAAGTCGGTTTTCTTCAACGAATTCGAATAGGTTAGAAGAAATGAACAAGGTTTTTGTTTGTACCCACAATCCTAACGCGGCAGCTGACACACTGACCGCTAAATTGCTGATAAACTGGCATATCCTTTGTACAGATAGCAGGTAAAGAATCCTAAAAATAACAGCACTCATTTAGAGGCATAATATAAATAGCTACTTTGTTCTGGTTGATCGTTTCGAGTTAATTGTTATAGTTTTGAATCAATTTTTGGTTTTAACAGTGCATAAGTGTTAAAAGACTATCTTAAACAATTCCATAAAACTTAAGTCGCGCAGATTCCTGTAAAAAATAACATCGTGTTTGTGAACACATTAAATAATAACAACGGGATCTTGGGCCAACTCACATACCTGTTAGAGCATGGGCGTTGCTATTTCTAACCTATTCGAATTCGTTGGTTTTCTTCTAAGACTTCGCATGGTCAGTCACAGTTTAAGGGCAATATTTTTAGGGTTCGAGCCTCTTTGTGGCTTTCCCTAGGGAGCTATGACAAGCTTGTTGAGAGAACTCATCCACAGCACTTTTGAGGCTTCTTATTCACGTGCCCTTTCCGCTACAAAGGTTGGCAATCATCAAAGCAATTCATATCTTTATAGCTGCAGTACGAAACAACTGGCTGGAACTTTAATTTATTAAACTATTCCCTGAGATTACTTAATCCGAACATCCTACTTCTCCCGATGCTCTGTTTACCTTGAATTTTGCCCCACATAATCAATTGTAATAATGATGTCTATTACTTATCCATGCCTGTTCATCCTTTCAAGCACTTATCCTTTATCACGTTAATTTAAACATTGTACACTTATCAAGCACAATACAATAATTTAATGAGTCTGTCTCGTTATCCTCCTCGATTTGAATAATTTAGGGGTAAACTTTATTTCAGAAATCTATATAATTATGAAGGCCTCAGTTAAAAAACAACCTGTATCACTGTTTTGTAGATGCGATGGATGAGTTATCAATTTATGACCAACATTGATGAACCTCGTCTAGGTAGGGTAACGATATAAACGAACATATTTAATTTAAAATTTGTAGACTCATTAAGATCTGATAACAAAGCTATACTTATATCCAATAAGTGCCACATGCTAGAGTAGACAGAAAAAAATTATAAATCAAGTTTATAAGATATATACATGCTACAGTTCTTCATTGTGTCATCAAAAATTAAGAAGAAGCAGAACATAATAGTTTACCTGCTTTGTGGAAGCCCGTCTGATCCTATTGAACAGTACCTGTAAGAAAATAAAAGATAATCAATGTTTGTTTTGCCTCTCTCACTCTCGGCAAATAGAAAACTTTTAGGAACAGTAGAAGTAAAGCTTCTTTCACACTTATTTATTGAAGACCCCTGTCCAATATTATAAACTGCGTTTTTGTTAACATGAGAAATACCAATGTAGTTCATTATGAAGCTATTGATGATAGTGGTTGGCAAAATAAGAAACTATTTATAATGATATCTTTCCTAAAGTGATTCATGGAATAAAGTGCAGTTGTATTTATTAAGCATAACCCATAGGTATTTTGAAATCAATTTGGAATAATTTTGCCTATGTAACTAATTAGGACAAATGCTAGATGATAAACGACTTATCTTATTATATCTGTATATACTCAATATATGTATAAATGAATCATCTCAGACCGAATTGCATGTATTTTCTACAGCTTTTTTGGTATCAAATATCATGAGATATCGTCTTAAATATTTTTACGCGACACAAAAGCTCTGATTAATCTTTATCGGTTCTTGAGATCTATTGCAATATAAAATCTGTATTAGTAGTAGTAGTAGTAGCAGTAGTGAGCATCATCTTGCGATTTGGATACAATGCTAGGGTCGTTTATCACATCTTATCTTCCACAGCCTACGGCCTCTCGCCATCAGACAGGTTCCTCTGCCTCATGGCTTCCTCAACATCTTGTCTCCAATTTTTCTTTGGTCTTCCTCTCCTTTTCCTTTGACTGCGTGTCCATTGGAGAATTCTTTTGAACCATCTGTTGTCGGACATTCGACACACATGTCCATACCACCTCAATGTTTTCGCATCTATCGTACCAGTGATACTGGTGGCGATGCCTGTCCCTTATGGCTACATTCCTTATTCTGTCCTGGATCCCCAATCTGCAGCATTTCCTCCAGAATCCCATTTCCATCGCAGTAGTGATAGAGAGGCGTAACCAGGCAAGTAGGGCACCTTTGGCTCTTTTTGGTAACCTCACGGTTATATCCTATAAAGCTCCTTATTGAACCTATCCGACCTCTCGACGAAAGTCGGTATGACTGACAATCTCTCTGAATATTATAGTGACTCCTCCCTGTACTCCTTCACGCCAAATATTTGGATGTTGAGAATGAGATAAACGGCACATCTGCTACGAGCTACGTCTATTTAGCCGGCAATGGCATGTGAGAACCCCCACTGCCTTTATTAAGAAGCCATAGCGAGCGGCCCTTGTCAGGGCCAACTATGAACCTTTTAGCTTGCCCGCAGCCATCTCTCTCTAACCAGGCTTTCGCCAGTTTCCTGTAAGCTAAGTCGTTTAGAGCACCCTTGCCCTGGCGCCTGCTTATTCCAAGCATCGGTTCTGGGACGATCCCTACCCCAGCTATGCTGTCCGCTCTCTCGTTGCTTGGTACACCAAAATGTCCGAGGACCCACAAAGGAGGCACGCTGTCATATTTACGAGGCCACCCGATCCCATAGTGCATAGTGCATAGAAACACGTTTCTAAGTTACAGAGTACTGGCCGTGCTTTTTGTTTTTTTCTGAATACTCATGACGTTGCATCCAAAATTAGAACGTGTAATCCATTGATGTCTTAGCACTTCCTATGAGATGAATGATGTTACAGACATCACAGTTCAACCCTAATAGAGAGAGAGAGAGAGAGAGAGATAAAGTGCATTAAAATGCATGCGATGAGATAATTAAAACTATTGCACAGTACTTCGACCATTCTCAGCTAACGCTATATCGCTGGTAATCCAGAATACAATTTCTGATTATAGGCGCCACGCTGGCATAGCTGCATGTACTGATCGTAGGCCTCTAAAATATTCAGGGAATTTTTTGAATTGCTCGTCCTAGCGCTTTTCATTTTCCAGTAAGCTGGACCGAGCGGCAATCCATTCAGCAGTTATTATTTTTGTCAGCTAGGCTGTTTGGATGCATTGGTGTGGCTAGTGCGATAGGTCACAAAAGGGGACAACAACTGGAAGCATAAACAAAATGTATGTCTAGCTGATTGACTCAGTACTTGGCACTCATCGTTTGTCATACGCCATTTTCGCTTTGCCAAAAAGTCGTTGTTTCTAAAAACGTTGCTACCTAGGTAAATCATTCTACCGGAAACTCTGTACTGTCAGCCGTGTTAATAGCGAACAGCTGTTGGGCAGGTGATAACTCAAAATACCCTAGAATATACGAGGGTTGATCTATATCTCTGTCAATCTAGAGCAATCCTCGTATATCGACTCTCATATGCAGTTGGCATAGAAGCGCGCTCCTCTGGTCAGGCCAAGCAAACGCGCCCTGGAGTTCCACCAAGAAGTCTGTTTAGCAGCGAGTTTCTTTGGTTTGCTGTTACCTTCGGGTACCAGATGGCGCACAGGCAGATATTTTCTGTCGCCTACACTCCAGAATATGTCTTAACATTTACCATTTTTAAGCTTTGAAGGAATACAGGGCTGTAGTCTGAGCAAGTGCTGGCAATGACGAGTAACTGACACTTAGTGACGTTTTCTTGCATGCTTGTTTTACATAAAAATATAACTTTGAAAGGCAACTCAACGGCTATTCAAGCAGTTAAAGATTTATGGAGCTATTTCAGAGAGCTTCCTCTGGTTCCATTCCCTGTATTAGAACTGGGCATTACTGAGATACAAATAATTGTTAGTTTAATTAGAAACACGTTTATCAAAATGCGAAAACGTCTTAGGGAGTTATGAAGTTTACTAAAATCAGTAAAGACAGTATGTTAGTAGTTGGAAACACTTCCAAAATCCAGATGAAACGGAAGCTGTAGCACTGTTGGTCGAGAAACTAGAAATGTGGTTCACGGCTTTTGTGCAGTGTATAAGGAAAAACGAAGGTACATAAATTCAAACTGCATGCTGGATTACGTTGTATTGATTATGGTGAGTAATCCAGAAGCACTTCTTCTTCTTTAGGTACCCCAATCTTGAGGTTGGCAATCATCAAGGCAATTCGAACTTTGGAAAACGCCGCTCTAAATAGCTGATTGTTGGAGCAATTATACCAATCCCTTAGATTCTTCAGCCGCGAATGTCTTCTCCTTCCTATTGTTCTTTTTCCTGCGATTTTTCCTTCAATTATTACTTGAATTAGATGATATTTCTCCCCTTTCATGATGTGTCCCAGGTACTGTAATTTTATTTTCTTTATGGTTAGCAACACTTGTCTTTGTTTTTTCATTCTTATTAGTACTGTTTAGTTTGTAACTCTGTCTACCCACGATATTCTCAGAATTCGACGACATAGAAGCACATTTTTCCTTTTTTTACAGGTGGAACGATAGATTCTGGGAAGTATCACGCAAGCTGTCCTGTTAAATGTTCTTGTTATATTAATTTTCCTCCGTGCACTAACGCTAAATTAAACTCTCAAATTTAACTCTTCTCATTAAATATACCACTAGTGATGCAGGTTCGCTATATGATGCACTGTTCTTTGTTGCTACACATAGAAATATTTTGATAGTTTCTAAGAACATACAAACCAACAAATGTATTTGTTTCGATCTACCATGTTTGCTGAGAATTTATAGATACTGAAGCAATTTCTTGTTTATGTTTTTGGCAGTGAGATGCTAAGTAAAAATATTACTAAGACGGTCCTGACTTGCAGGTTTATCTACTATTCTCTCACTACTGAAAAAGTGAGCTTGTGATACACTTCTTAATCAGCTGATATCTTTCAAATAGACGTCAAGAAAGTACAAAATATCAGGTTAGCTGATATAATCACCAGGGGCACCACCTGAAAAATATAGACATGCAGTTTGCGTGAACTAGAGCATCCGCTTGAAAAATTAAGATGACAGAGTCTTGTATCAAGCGCCTCGAAATTGAATATCAGCTTATATATGCAATTTTGCATAACCATTAGGAGGCCTGTACGAAGAGATTAACCATTTAATCACTCGAAGCGACATCGCTAGTCATCTGCCAGCCCTCCACGATGGTGGGTAGACCCTAACCTTTCCTGTTTATTAGCCTCATCAGGAAAACTGCGAAAAATAAGTTTCAATACATATGTTAGAATAGTTAATTTGAGTTGAAAAAAAATGGCACACCACCCATTTATCTTTACTTTTTCTACGCTTCTATTAGCTTCACTTGTATGTTTGTATGTTTGTTTGTGGGCTTGTAACTCTACTTTGGATTAAGAGGTCGGACCGACTGACGACTTCAAATCCGTCGAACAAGCGGTCGTATCCGCTAACCAAGAGTTGGCGCAGGCACCTTAAGGTTTGTTAATATCACACAGAGGCGTAGCGACGAGAGCTTAAAAGGCGTGACATCCAAGTTTGGGTACACCCCTCAAGGTTTAATGAAATTTCAACCCTTGGATTTGTACCAGCTACTCCCACTCATGCAGTGAGTTTTGAAATAGTGAAATATATGATGTCGTCCTAATTTTAAGTTTTCATTCAACTTCCTATCGAAATATAATTCCTTCCGATAGTTCGTAGAATGTGTGGATCACTATCACATATGGCCGACTCTACTCACTAGGCCGGAGCATTGAAATATGGCAACACTGAATCGGGGACCGAGCTTTTGTTTGTTGTTAAGTCATTAGTGTAATCTTCCAGTGCAGAAAAGGAGATTGAAAGGTGATTTTTAATGTGTTTCTAATTATTTACCTGCATAAACGAAACTATTAAGATAAAAAGATGCCTGCAAAGTGTGTAGTACCAGGTTTGACTTGCAACTGTGCTTCCAATGAAGGACATACCAACCATAACATTCCAGAGCAAACAAGAAGAGTGGAAGGTGATTTTTAATGCGTTTCTAATTATTTACCTGCAAAAACGAAACTATAAAGATAAAAAGATGCCTACAAAGTGTGTAGTACCAGGTTGCACTTGCAATTGTGCTTCCAATTAAGGACATACCAACCATAACATTCCAGAGTAAACAAGAAGAGTGGAAGGTGATTTTTAATGTGTTTCTAATTATTTACCTGCACAAACGAAACTACAAAGATAAAAATATGCCTGTTTTTCGAAGGTTTGTGAACATTATATTGTTTATTACACACTTTGCGTATCAATTGTAAGGTTTTTAATAATGAATCTAAGGTTATCACATTTAAATGCAACTGCCCACAAACTCCTGCATTTTGGGGAACGTTCATGTTTGTTAGTCACAAGCCGATGAGATCTATCGGCAGGTGCTGAGTAAAATCCAGGATAAACAGGTGCCTGCAAAGTGTGTAGTATCAGGTTGCACTAGCAATTGTGCTTCCAATAAAGGACATAAACGGTAGGGGTGAACGGTACTCTCGTATGGGCTGGTTATATTTATAAGAATAAAGACAATACTTTACAAACATTTCAAAGGATAAGACCTATTTTAAAGCACAATGTGGTACCTACAATGTTTTCTGGACCTCAAAAATATCACAGAAAAATACAGTTAATAGAACTCATCTGGGCATGGCCTGGGGCATACCTAGGAAAGGATTTGATAGTGAAAGGGAAATCAAGACCAGCAAGAATGGCTTCACAGTGACCTAATAATGAATTTTTCTAGCTCAAGTGACAATTTACAAAGTAAATTGAGTGTTCGTTTAAGTGGAAGTGGAAGTGGCAGCAGGAAACAGGTTGCGTTTATTTTTATTTTGTAGTATCTGACTGTGATGAAACAGACATCAGGTGTAAGTGGTATTAGTAGTAGTAGTTCTAAAAAGTATTTTTCTTAATTTATTAACCGAGATGAACTCTGATACATATAAAGTACAATGTGGTACCTACAATGTTTTCTGGACATCCCAAATATCACATAAAAATACAGTTAATAGAACTCATCTGGGCATGCATCTGGGCATACCTACGAAAATATTTGATAGTGAAAGGGAATCAAGAGCAGCAAAAATGGCTTCACAGTAACCTTAATAGTGAATTTTTCTAGCCCAAGTGACAATTTACAAAGTAAATTGAGTGTTCATTTAAGTGGAAGTCGAAGTGGCAGCAGGAAACAGATTGCGTTTATTTTTATTTTGTAGTGTTTGACTACGATGAACCAGACATCAGATGTAAGTGGTATTAGTAGTAGTAGTAGTTCTAAAAAGTATTTTTCTTAATTTATTAACCGAGATTAACTCTAATACATATAAAATGTAATAAATATTCTGAAACTATAGGCCCACTATTTGACAGCTAAGCCACGTTGCCACATCTAAGTCTCCGGCCTACTGTAGAGTCGGCCATGTATCACATGAACCCCTCTTTAAAACAGGCAGTTGACGTCGCTGGACGTATACACAACGCCTGTGTCCAGCATGTTTTATGGGGCTTATTTCGTGTATTTGCAATGTTTACCCGCACACCCTCGCACTGGCAACTGCTCATTTATTAAAAACTACACACATATCTTTCAGATGAACAACAAAAAAGTATATTTGGTTCATCGTTCCGAGAGTGCTGCACGTTCTTTTTTTTTGAGGATGTTTTGAATTTATGATAGGCTCAAAAGCCGTATCGGCAAAACTGAATGACTGTATGCATCGCTTGATGCTGCTAAATTCGGATATGGGTCGGAATTTTGCGTCAGGATTTCTCACTGAAGGATCTGAAGGGGTTTGTGTTTTAAGATTCGTGAAACAAAATAATAAAGCAATGTCGATTTTATTATTATTATTATATTACAGCATTCAGTAGAGTACAAGTATTATAAACTTAAGTATACAAGAATAAGAGTGTATGGACAAGACAAACAGAATGAAAGACTGAATTTCAAAGAAAATAGTCACAAGGTGCTGCACCACCTGTTTGTTTCTAAAATTATTGATAGAAGCTGAGTTCACCACGTAGGAAGGCAGATTGTTCCATGCGTCGAAAATGTGGTTGGACAGGAAACACTGACGAACTGAAGTGCGGAAAGCTCCTTTCTGCAACTTGAAGTTGTGGCCTCTGAGGTTGCTTTGCAACAGGCGGTATATGAGATAGATCTACAGTGAACGTGTTATTTATGACTTTATATGTTATAATAAGGTCGCCCCGCAGTCTTGTGGCAGCAAACGTTGATACGTCAAATAACACACGACATTCACCATAGCTTGGCTTTTGGATACCAAAGGGAATCCGCGTCGCACGTCGTTGTACAGCTTCTAACAAGTTCTTGTCGCGCATGAGAACTGGATCTCAACTAGGACCGGCAAATTCCAAAATGGGTCGTAAGTAAGTTGTACATAAGATCTCTCGATCATGTAAAGCAGCATCTTGGCTTTGGACGTAACGCTATGAATGTGTTCAGACCAACCTATCTGTGACTATTACTCCTAGATCGCTGTGACTGGAAACCGTTTCGATGGTCTGGTTGCAGATTTTATATGGCAATCTTGGATTGTTCTCACCCAGATGGAGAACGCTGCACTTGGCGAGATTAAGAGAGAGAAGCCAATGTGTAGCTTTTAAATCAGGTGTTGTGATTCTTTGGTTTTTTACTCATTTGACAGGCAGACTGATTTTCACCTTGTCCAAATTTGCTCGAACTGTCGAACATGAGGGTGAAATGGTGATTATTGAACAGAAAAGATTATTGTATGTGTTTCGTATAATTTAAAATTGCTTTTTACTTCTGACGCAGTCAACATGAGCAAAAGATCGATCTCTGTGCTTGATGACAGAAGACTGGTACCGGTTGCTTCGGTGTCAAAGGCCTTGGAGACCATTACCGCTTGAGGGTTCAAGAACATGGCAGCATTCAATGCTTCCAATACCCAGTACTGTGCACTTTCAAACAAAAGGTGAGTACCCTGTTGAAGTGAACAAGGCGTTGACAGAAAGTCACTTTTCACGCTTTTACGGATCAATATCACAGAAAATATGATCTGGCACAAACACGTTCCGTCAACCTACAACTGCTCCAAAAAAAAAACTCGGACACCTATTGAACCAAAAAGTACTTCTCACCATCAACATTCTCATAAAGCCCAGATGAGGCCTGGCCTGGAGTACCGCTCTCATATTTGGGAAGCTGCTGCCTCTACTACCCTGGCTATTGTCTTGATGCAGTCCAGAGAAGGACAATAATTCGAATAATCGATGATCCAACCTTTATGCATCACCTCTAGTCTCTATCCCACCGACGTGCGGTTGATGACCTCTTACTTTTCTACCGGTACTGGAACAAAACCTGCGCCTTTGAGCTATCTACTATAATTCCGCCGCTCATTAAGTCTATTAGATGCTCCCACTGGATTGCTGTATCTCATTACAAGACAGTCAAGGACTTCCACAGCCTGGAACATCGAAGGAGGATAATAATAATAACACCAAAGGTCGTTCGAACGAGGAAGACTAGAGAGGCTCTGCGAGCTCATCCTTACCAGGTCGAGTGTCCTACTCCCCGAGCTAATCTCCTCCAGAATTTCTTCTTTTGGAGAACTTCGACGCTGTGAAAGGAGCTGGAAAATTGCTGACTAGTTCAAACGAAAATAGCCCGATGAATAATGCGGTTGAATATTGGCTGCTATTTCTTTTAGCAAAGTCTCTAAAAGCGTCATTCTGAATTGTACCTTTTTAATTTTTTTGAACATCTTGTTTCCCACATGATCGTAGTTCTTCAAAATATAGCCTATACCTGTATATCACCATCTGTAAAGGAGTCTACGTAACGCTGACAAATTAACTGTAAAACAGACTCTAAAACAGCAGGTCATTCGTCTATTATAGCAGATAAGCTCTGGAGATGTAATTTATATCAAAATTTGCTTGTCATTAAATAAAATTGCCGATAAGCTTTATCTATCGTTAACTAATTAGTATCTATTGAAATTGTAATCAGTCGTTTTGGCAGCTATAAATTACTAGTTGTGACACGCTAATTTCATAGCTTTCTAAACATGTAGATAGCGATAGCTACTGGGATTGAAATGTTGATAAGCGTTGAAATATTGCGGTGCAAAATTTAATGCATTGTATGGTGCATAACTTAACCGTAATTATGAATGAGTCTTCTTGGAATACTTAAAAATAGTATTCACATTACGAGATAGGAAATCGGGTATAAAAAACAGGTAATAACCTAGTAATAATCGTATAGTCTAGTAAAAAAAATGTTTAATCTTTAAAATTAAACGGAGTATTTTATTTATAACGGCAGGGCTTTTGGGTAGCGTTATACACCCAACCTAGAAGAAAAATTGATCGAAATGACTGCTGGAACAATTTATTTCGTGATAGCAAATCAAGAAGCGGTTATTTAAAGGCAAATTGGTTTGCAACTGATACAACTATGATGTAAATTATTTGTTGATAGGTTGCTGGCGAACCGCAACTTGAGAGATGCCAGTGACGTCTTCCAGCTCAATGAAAAAATATTTTTGAAATTGTTTCACCTCAGCGAAGAAGCTGCACAGTTTCTAATTCAAACTTCACTTCCACATATGCAGGACAGTGTGAGTGGTAACTGCAATGCCCAAGTATTTACAAGTACTCTGCGCGCTTAATGTTTTGAGACATGGTTGCTAAGGACTTTGCGGGTAGGCACAAATAAATGAAATTATTTCTGCTACCTGTTTTTTTTTTTTTCGTGGAGCGATCCCGCTTTTTTCCGTTTTAAAATCTCAGCAAAAAACAAAAACCACCTCGCATCCACTTTCCTTCAATGAAATGTCACATTCAACTGGGATGGGGATGCCTTGCCAAAACTTCCAATGTTGTCAAACATGTAGAAAACATCACTGCGAAGTACGGTTTCTACTATATATAAAATATTTTATATACAATAGAGTGTACACCAGCTTCATTTTTCCTAGATGCATAGTTACCCCGTGTGAAGTTTTAGTAAAATAACACTGTTTCGTCAGATTTCACACTGTCTATGTATACTAATATACTATACTAATATACTAATTTTTAATGGCGCCAGTTAGAACGTCTCACATAACCGCCCGGTTAAATTTTATCTTTACCGAATACCAATAATGGTTAAATTTTTAATCTGGCTGTTATAATTAACTTTTTAACGACCCTGTTTAAAATAACCAGAAATTTACAGAATACACCACTTAACCGCCGATTTTAACCATTGGCGGTTATAATTTTAACCAGCACTCTGTTTACAGAATACCTATGATCATTATAATAGGCGTTAGTTATTTTAACCACACGTTATGTTTAACCATGCTGTTACAGAATAGACCCCTATTTCTGCAGTTCTTATTTTGTCAGTTCTTGTGACTTGCAGGCATCTGCCCTAATTCGACCATTTTTATTTTGTTCCTTATTGTTGTTGTCACTGACCATAGTTCTGCTCCGTATATGGTATTTTGCTTTGGAATATACTTTTTTTTGTTTTCTTTAGTGAGAGTGTTATTCCATAGCGGTCCATGAAGCGCTTTAATGGCTTGTTTTCCTTGAGCTATTTTTGTCTGAATATAGTAATAATAATACTAAAGGACTTTTATTCCTGAATAAAATAACAATATAAAAAATGTAAGTATGCCGTTGGCGAAGTCTAGCCGGAGGTTACTCTACTTAACCATTGGTGGACTTACGCCCGAAAGGATTATAAAAGAAAAATTAAAATTATATTGAGAACTGGAACAAAATATGATTAGATGTTCCAAAAAAATAAACTTAACAGACGAATTTAAACTAGTATTGCAACATACTACTTATCATACAGGGTGGACGTAGAAGTAGAGTTATACAACAAGGTGACTAGAAACAAAAAGAAACGCATTGTGGTCAACTACATATTTTATTGTCCGTTAATCAAATGGTTTTTCAGTTTATATTTAAATTTATTCATGTTACATAGTCTGAACCCCTCTGGAAGTTGATTGTATGACCTTATAGCGTTGAACACTTAACATCTTTAAAACATCGAAGTTCTAGGTTGAGGCATAGTAAAAGCAGCTTTACCCCTATTGTTTACAGAGTGGATTTTGGAGCGAGGTGTAAATCTACTGATTAAGGATTCTGATGATGGTACATTACTTATAAGCTTGTGGGTGAAAGTGTTGAGTTGTAAAAGTCTTCTTTTTTATCTCTTAAGCACGTACCGTCTCGGTGTATTGTCGATCCAAAACGTATAGGTATATAATGTCTAGCCCGGGGGTTCCCAACCTGTGCGCCGCAGCGCCCTGGTGCGCCGTAGAAAGTAAAGAGGGGCGCCGTGAGTCGATTCTCTAAGTCTAAAGCACAAATGTTTGTGGGTTCCTAAAAAGCAACAATACCTATTCTGACGCTCGCCACATTTTGAAACTACTGGAGAAGATTACAACGTTCAGGAAGGAACTAAAAGTTTGGATAAAAAAAGACGAATGAAGGCAGCGGTCAAGATTGCTTACCACAATTGTATGAATATGCGGGATCCAATGAACTGGTTGTCTCACAAGACCTGATGGCCCTTTTCATGGAACACTTGTGGAAGCTCACTGAATGGTTTTCGAAATACTTTGGAGATGATAATGTCGAAACATTTGCGTGGATTCAAGTCCCCTTTCGTACGCAAGCTCCGCCAGAATTCTCCAAATCCGATTTGGTGGAGTTTTGGTTATCGATTCAAAATGAATATCCAAACCTAACTTCAAAAGCTTTAAGAATTTTTATTCCGTTCGCAACGTCATATTTATATGAAGCTGGATTTTCAGCCGTAGCTGTAATCAAGAACAAATATCGCTCAAGGATCAATGAGGAGCAAGAAGTGAGAGTCGCAATGCCGAATTTTATTCCCCGTTTTGAAAAACTATGCGGAGATCACCAAGCCCATTCGTTTGACTGTCGTATTTTATTTGTGTTTTTCTTGAGTCTTTCTTTTTGTTTTCTGTTTCAATTCTGAATTGTTATGAATATAATAAAACAAACTTTATTTCCTATTGAGGAAGTTTTAATTTTTTGTGTCTACTATTATTGTAGATACCTATTTATTTCGACAGTACCTATTTAAAATAGCTGTCTAAGGTGGGGCGCCGTGACAAAATGCCAAACTTGAAAGTGCGCCGCGGATTCAAAAAGATTGGAAACCCCTGGTCTAGCCTCTTTAAAATTGTATTCCAAAATAGAGGCTTAAAGCGGCTTTCAGAGCGAATTATATCCGTTCAAATGAACACCGGGACTGGTGATGATAATTTTTCATTCGGTCAGTCATAAGTTACGCTTTGTACACATTATCTCCCTACTAAATTTGCCATTCGCGTCGAACGCGTTACAGAGATCCCCTACGCTCGGCTCTCTTTGACAAATACCCTAATAAATGGCACTGTCTATAATTTTCCATGATTGTAATGCCCGACATAATTCAGCATTTGCATCGGTCAAGCGCGAACGTGATGCATATACATACCTCACTTTTCGAGTAGTTCATAAAGACTTGGCTGGGGTGATTCGACGCCTTTTCATTTTTTTTTTGTGGAGAGCAGAGTATTTGAATTAGTTATATATACAGGGTGCTTAAAAAAGATGCGGCAATATTTAAGGGGGTGACTCCTCAGGTCATTCCATGAAAAAAAGTTCATATAAACATATATCCAAAAATGTATCGTTTCTAAGATACAGGATGTTATTTTTTTTAAATAACGTTTTTTTTCATAATTCTATCATCTTATAACCGATTCTGTTGAAATTCAGTACCGATGTTTTTAGTAGTAAGGGGGTGATTTTGCCTTAACTAGACAAAAAAATTATGTCCAGTGGCGTTAGAGGTGGCAATTTAATAACAATTATAAGCGGAAAAATGTACGCCACTGACACATTTAATGTTAATATTTCTTTGAGATAAACCAACTACAACTACAACTTTTTTGTCTTCTGAATTTTTCTCGTATCTTGCTTTGTTTGCGAAATAAAAAACAAAAACTATTCTATCATCTTTCAAGATTCCAATAAAAGATACTTGCGAATTGCACGTCAGTTTAAGAATCAGTAACGTTGATGTTATTTGAATGCAACAGAATCGGTTAGAAGATGATAGAATTATTTAAAGAAAAAAAAGTTATTTAAAAAAAATTAACATCCTGTATCTCAGCTGTGAGCTCGTGTTAAGCTTGGAGTGGGGGGTTAAGCCAGCATTGTACAACGGACATTTTGCCACTGACGTGGTTTAACGTCGGCTTACCTTAAGCCGAAGCTTAAGCTTGCATTGTACAACCGACCCTAAGGAACATAGGGCTTTTACAAGTTGACGCACGTCTCATCTATTCTTACCAATTCTTCTTGCCTCATCTGTAACCGTTCTTCTCCAGGTCACTCCTGGTCTTCCTATGTGTCTGCTTCCTTGGGGATTCCAGTTTAACTCCGTTCTAGCTACCGATTCTTCTGTTCCTCTTCGCAGAATGTGACCTATCTAATTCCACTTTCTATGTCTGATCTCCGTCTCTTTCTTCAGCGTTGATATCTTCCACAACTCTTAATTCGATATTGTCTTTGGCCAAATAATTCGTACGACCCTCCGTAGCAGGGGCGTATCCAGACCTCAGTCTTGGGGGGGTAGCGGGGCATGAAGTTGTGTGTTCTTTCACCATTTTTTGTAATACCTTCGTGAAGGACGTTGATGCAAGTGAAAAAGAAGTGTTAATAGTATTAAAATAAAAAAGAAGATACAAACAGCAAGTGAAACAGCGGAGTATCAGGTATTTTAGGGAGACGAAATAAAGAATCTCTTAATGCGTTAATCAATTTTAATTTTACGGAATACAAATAATATGTAATGCGTATCATCCGTGAACATTTTATTGGCACAGCATACAAAATTGAACGATCATGAACACTCAACAGTCAGGTACCATAGTAGCCACAACACGTACTCCATTTTTTTAATTAGTGTTTTAACTTTTCTAATCGATGCAATTTTCAAAACAGGTAATTAATGAGTTACGAAAATTTTTGTGACAAGCTACCACGTTGTATAGGACATTCAGCTGATTATGTAACAATGGGAACATATTAGATATGCATCACTGTAATAATGCAAAACAAACCCTTCTGTAATTTAGTTACTGCAAAAATGATTTTTTTTCAGTGCGACAATTGCTTAAATAAATAAGTCAAATAAAATAAGTCAAAGTTGAATTGAGTTTTCTTCCAAAATCTTGGGAGGGGTAATCACCCCTGTTACTCCCCCCTTGTTTACGCCTATGCTTCGTAGACATCTACTAGTGAACACCTGGAGCTTTTGCACATTAGCTTTTGTGCATTCACATGTTTGGCATCCGTACAATGACATTGATTTCAGGTTCTTGTTGAAAATGGACAATTTGGTTCTGATTGAGTACGTAGTATATTTGAACGATATTGCTGAAAATTTGCATGCAAGTGTAGTGACGTATAGTGCATCCAAAGACATTATGTAAGCTATTAGTGTACTTCCGGTTTAACCGGAAGTATCGTCAACTTTTTTAATTTAAAGCAACACCTTACATATTTTTGCAGATTTTAATACATCTTTTTTTTCCAAATACGTCCATAGTGGGTTGGGTATTAGTTTCTGTCAAAACTGGAAAGATAAAGCTTCTTCATAGGTCTAAAATGCTGGCCATTTACCTCCTGACGTCCTGATCCTGACATGAATTGATTCGACAAGGTAACTCAGCAATTTGTCAACAGACTTGCATATTATCAGGAAGGAAACGGCGGGCATTTTGAACGTCTGAGATAATTTATTGATAATTCATTTTAAATTTTCTCATTGTAACACAACAAATAAAATGAACGTTTCAGTAAATAAAAAAGCTTTATCTTTCCCATTTTTACAGAAACAAATACTAAACCTACTATGGGCGTATTCGGAAAAAAATACAGGGTGTCCCATTTAAATTAAAAAAGTTGACGGTACTTCCGGTTAGACCGGAACTACATTAATAGCTAACATAACGTCTTCAGATGCATGATGCATCACTACATTTGCCTGCAAATTTTCAGCAATATCACCCTTTCCGTTTCAAAGATATTTGCTTGGCTCCATACTTTATGCCAACCCTGTATATTTAAAGTAGTCAACCCTTTGGATCACTTTGCTGCAAAGAAGAAGTTGTTCTTCACGTTCACTCTTTGTCCCATATTTGAGGGAATGTATAACTTTGGTCCGTTTGGTATTATCTTATTTGTAGAGGTTTCTTTGATGAGTTAGTTTAAGGTGAGGAGGTCATCAGGCTCCTGCACCCTAGAGTTTCTCCTCAATTCCGTTCCATCCGTGTTGAGATTTTCTCCTTGATCCTCCTCATTTGTCCTGTTTGACAGCCTTGTTGTTAGCGTACTGTCTCCTCCGTTATAATCTGGGTTTAGATTTTTGGCATAAGTCTGCTCTCGTCTTGGTTCCATACAATGGTCCTTCCGTTCAGTATTAGTTTTTGGAATGTGACTTTGACATCCTCTCTTTTAGCTTTCTCTTGCTTCACAGCATTTTTAGTTTTCAAATCATTTGGTTCACAGAAAAATCGGAAAAATGAAGGGTACCAGCTGGATTTGAACCAGCGTCTCCGGCATTCTAGGCCGAAATGTTTCCCAATTACACTACTACAGTGCCCCCAATTTATCAAAATATTGTTATTCACGGGTTTTGTATGGCCAATTCCACAAAGCACAGTTCAAATTTTAGTAATTAACATTAACTTCCATTTGACCGATATCTTGTCTTGCTGTAAGCTGTAACAGATACGTCACTGGAAAACTGATTGTATTTGAACCAAAACATGCTTTGAAAAATATAATAATTTTTACACTTTACATGCTCAAAAATATTATGGTTCGCATGTTAGTGGTACATTTGAAATTATATTTTGGATACATATACAGGGTTATTCACGTTATTCGACACGGAGCATCATGGCTAAAGTATTCGATAAAAAAGAAAATAATAATTTCGGATGGATAGAGACTCATAAAGGCTACATTTTAAAGATATTTTCATATTATACAGGGTGTCCCAAAAACACGAAATGTATCAAAGTTATGTATTTTTAAATAGAACACCCCATATATTATTGCATATTCAGATTCCTTAGTGAATTCTAGTGTGACCTTTTGTATCATACATGGGACTTAAAGCGAACCGTTTAGGTGTAAATCACCATTTTCGGTATAAGTAGATATCAGGAAAAAATTGAATATCGCAGAGATTATAAAATTTGGAAAGCTGTGACTTTGCCGTGTTACTAAGCATGAAATGCGTCAGCTTTGATGAGGCTGTTAAATTTAAATTACGTTTATGCTTGGAGGAATCGGTCGATTAATTAAGGAAACTTCGATCAGCGATAACTTGATTTTTTTAAATGGGAATGCCTAATTTTTTTTATGCGGTTAAACGTGGAATTTGATGGCCTTTCTAATGATATAAGGTTATGGATATCAATCTCTGGTAGTTTTCATTTAATTTTAAATTCTCGAACAATTTGGCGTTTTGCACTTTTCCTACCTATAAGCAACGTAGCAGGCCATGAAATATAAACAAACACCTGTTCAGGTAGAAGAAAACAACTAACTTAGCAGAAAAATACACACGAACTAGACTAAAGGGACACGATTATAAAAATTCCTTACAGCCTAGCCTTTATGGGTCTCTATCCATCCGAAATTATTATTTGATTGTTTATCAAATACTTTAGCCATAATGCTCCGTGTCGAATAACGTGAATAACCCTGTATATCTCTGAACTAGATATCGAAATATTTGCATAAACTTCGAATGCACCCAAAAATATGAATACAAATATACCTGTGAAAAGTGATTCCTGGCTCCTTCCTATTCCACAATTAATGGTTTTAAAAACGCTAGGTATTACAAAAATATACCACCGTACCAAATTATTTGTTTTCCACCAAAATTTTGACAGCTAATCGTTTTTTGTCACAGCTGATTCGTATAGCCACAGACTCATGCTCGGTATCCCCTCTCCTTATTCCTTATCTAAGTTATAGAGCAACCTTTTCTGCTGTCTCTATGCTCGATGCCTCTGCAGAATAGCCATACAGTCCAGAACATAAACGGGGCGGCCATGATATCATCAGAGATCAAACAGAAAAGCTCACATAACCCTGTACGACATTCAATGAGTTTAATGAATTTAATGTTTCACATAATTCAACATTTGTTTCGCTCGTAACAGCATACCTATACAAAGTTTTTCTAGCAGTTCATAAAAACGAATATATATGGAATTATGGATTATTATTTATCAAAATATGGAGCAATTGCATGTATGCAGGAAATTAAAATATATAGTCAATATTTCATGCCCAGTGTGTGAACCTTTTGGAATGAGCGTATTTATCAAACCTGATGTATTGGCAGGAAAAAATATAATATAATGCTATTCTATGTTATTTGTCTGCGGATTATTCCCATAAAATTGATTTACACAACTTCAAAGTATAAACAAAACCGTTTTTTGGATGTTGTGTTTAGCAAATTACTGTTGAAAAATATAATCCATATGTATGAAAACGTACACCCCTAGATTACTGTAATCGCTTTATCTCACTACAGCCTAAAAGGTTTTTAATTTGTTACACGGATTTCGACGAAATATCATTTTACTTTTTTATAAAAATGATATATCCAACCGTTTCGGCTCAAAATACACAGAGTGTACCACATGTATATCGCGCTGTAAGCTTTTCACGCAATGAAGAAGTTTTTGTTTGTACTCGTGAATAATCCTGTAATAAAGTTGATAGTAGTCTTAATAATTTTACTATATCTGTATTGGTTCATTGTTGGTATTAAGTGAATCATTCAGTTTATGATCTAAAGCCTATTAGATATTTCTTTTAGCAGGTCTATGTTTTGCTTCATGTATTTTCTTATTGTTTTAAGTTCACTTCATTTAGCTTAATCTTAAATATTTCTAATACTGACAGTGTAGTACTATAATAAATTCAATTATATACTCGGAACTGAAAAAAGAGATGTTTTGTTATCCTAATTAAACTGAAACAATTGAGTGACTTTAATCCTGCAGCACATCTATGCATTGCTTGAAGTTAGTTGAATTCACTAACGTTAAAGTTACTCTAGACGTCAGACTAAGGCCCAGTTTCACAATCATTGGTAACCTCTAGTAGTCACTTGACCGACAGATGGAAGTCAACCAGTAGTTTTTTGTTTCACAAAGAAAACCAATGGTTGAACTAATTTATTTTTAAGTTGGCACCACGGATTGATCTCAGAACACTGCCATAGTGGTGTTCCGTGGATAAAGGCTAACACTTTGACAAAGAAACCTAACCTTTCTTTCTATGTTTTTGATTTATGTCATTACAGAGTATAATTAAAATCCATCGACGTCTTAGACGTCAGTATCAAAATCCATGTTTTTATAACCCCCAAAGCTGTCATCGATTGACCACAATAAACGCCAAGATAACCCATACCGCAGCCTTGGGTTAACATAACTACTGGTCGACCAGAGCTTTTGACGTATACCGTCGATTATGAAATGGATTATTTTCGCTAACCACTAGTTTTCTTCCAGTTCCATAAATTAAACATTTGTTAAAAAGGATCCTATTTCTTGCTAAAAAACCACAAGGAGCGCATTCTTCAAAACCGGTTTTTACCTGAGCGACAACAAAGGAGCTAACGCTAACGCAGTAAACGATGTTAGAAAGAGATAGCTATGATATTGTTGTGATGTCTTTTCAAAATGTGTCATTGCATAGGTTGCTTTCGTTGTCTTTATTCAGTCGTCTGTCTATCTTTGTGGCTTTAAAACGATACGCTCTTGTTTGGTGAATTATTTTGATAATTGGGATTTCTTTGTGGACTATTGAGTGCCCGCAGATTCGAAATTTGGCTTTCTCTACGGACTATGAGTGCTATCGGTTTCCATTGGTGTTGCTTCTGTTGTCTGACTACTTGGCTATTCCTACGGACCTTGAGTGCACGGCAACTGGATATAACGATGCTGTTTTCTGCAAGAGACTATGCAACAAATAGATAGGTTTTGTTTGGGGCTACTACAAAGAACTAGTTTATGCTAAAGCGTGTCGAAACATCAGCAAATTACGCAACAAATTAACACAGGATGAAGAAACAATAAAAAACAATCGAAGAGCTTTTGTTAATTTAAAAAACAATTTTTTCGGAAGATGTAGATTATGCATCGAACAAGAAGGTAGACATTTTGAAAATTTCTTATGAAATTTAATAAACTTAGTGAAGAAATCTGATAATTTCGCTTCATTTTACAATTTCCCACTTACAAAGAAGAAGTCGTACATGTAAAAAGAATGTGATACAGGTGGTCATCTATCGATATTCTGATTGCACTGAATGTTTTTTATTGCGGCACTGACAAAAATTCTGCTATCAGTGCCCTAAAATTAGTTATTGTTTCATTTAAAGTCCTATCGCTAATTTCAAGAAATCTCCGTCTCTTGTCTGAGAGTCTGAAAAAGTTTTTAAGCCTGCATAGAAATCATGAAATCACCTCTTTAGTTTTTTAATTGCGAGTCGAAAGTTTAAGTCATAATTAACAGAACGTAAATTTTTCATTTTACACTATAATTTTCATGACTTTCATCAGATTTACTAAGCCGATTCCTTTATGTATGAATAGTGAACTCTTGAAGATTAATTAGCAAAAAAGATAATTTGGAAAGGTCTTTTGATTTTCTTTTTTGAACAGTTTTAAGTTGTCGAGGAAGAGAATTTTCTAAAATTCAGAAAAAAATTCATAACTCGAAAACTACAAAATATTGCATAACATATATGGGGGTGATTCAGATACTTCTAGGTGTGCCCTATCTCTGGGCTTCCGCTTGACACTATTTTTTGGGACACTCTGTATATAACAACTGTATTTTATACAAAACCTGCTGAGGAAAAATACATTTTTAGAGTCGTTTTATGTCTCTACAAAGAAAGCTTAAAAATGGACTATTTGAACGTCTCGTACCGTACTATCCAGCAGTGTTAATATTAACAGCTTGCTGCTAAAAGCTCGGGTTTCGTGTCCTTATGGAAAGACAACAGCAGCTAGTCCTTCACCGTAGCCATATAAACGTGGAATTTAAGAGGCGAGACATTGGTCGTTGAACAGAGAATGTCAACAAGGCAATTAATAATAATAATAATAATAACAGTCTTTATTGACATGTAAATACATATCAAAAGGCGGAGTTCAGTAGAGATCATACAATGATCAACTGATCTTCCACTCAACCTTTCTTAGAACTAATTACACTAAATTAATCTAAGCTAATCAAAGTAAACCAACGGAAAAAGAACAGAAAGAGCTATAAATAATTAATGTTTACAATACAGAATTATGAATTTGCGCGATTCGTTATTAATATTCTACATTTGTATTTGAAGGTATGCAGAGACAAATATTTCATTTCGCAAGGTAAGTTGTTATAAAGCTTCCAAATAACATATGTGAAGCACCTTGTAAAAATGGCTGTCTTAAATTGAGGAAGAGATATCTGATTTCTATACCGGACATTTACACTGTGAATGTCAGAGCGATATCTTATTTTATTATGTAGGTAGCAAGGAACTTTATTTTTACAATTTTATGAAATAAAGCTAAAGAGTGCAATGTTCTACGTTCGGACATAGTCAACCAATTTATTTCTTTATATTTACTTGAGATTGGTTGCCTTCTCTTAATACCGCAAATCAGTCTAAGACAAGAATTCTGAATTCTTTGAATTCTGCCAGCATCTCTCTTGGTAATACATGAATTATATAGCACGTCACAGTGATTGAAATTAGAAAGTACGAGAGAATCGCATAAAAGCTTTTTAGTGCTCTGGTCTAATATTTTTCGTTGAGCATAAATTACCTTCAACTTTGCAAACGCTCTGCCAACGCACGTACTGACATGGCTAGAAAATCGTAATTCCGTGTCCAATGTTACCCCAAGGTTTTTAGCTGAATCCACAATTGGCAAACGCTCCCCGTGGATGCTAACCATAAACTTGTTATCTAAGACCCTTTTTCTAGACTTTTTCCTGCCGAAAAGTAGAACAGAGCACTTTTGAGGATTTAACTCTAAACAGTGATCCTTAGAGATACGAGATAGAGTATTCAAATCCCTGGTAAGCAAGCTACACGCATTGGCTGATTCTTCTTGCGGGTCATCTGCGTATAAGTGTGCATTAGCGTATCTTAGACAGTTAAGGAGCTGAGACGTATAGATACAAAATAGGAGTGGTCCCAATATAGAACCTTGGGGCACACCACAAGTGATACTAGCTGGAGAAGATAGCTCGCGGTTTATTTTAACAATTTGATTTCTATCACTCAAGTAACTACGCATAAGACTAATTGAACTTTCGGTAACTCCAATGTACTAAAGTATTGCAAGCAATAAAGAATGGTTAATTCTATCAAATGCCTTACTGTAGTCTAATAATACCAGAGCCGTAACCTGATCTTTATCTATTGCACTGATTATATCATCAACAACGTTGAGTAAAGCAGTCGCACAACTATGTTGAGCTCTGAAGCCAGATTGGCAGGCCGGTAATAAGTTATTATCTCTGAGATAATTAGATAATTGCTCACAAAAAATTTTTTCCGCTACTTTGGATAGTGAGCTCTGATGCCTAGCCTCCCGCCTGGCGTTTACCGCCGAAACAAGGGCGGTACAAACATTGTCTTTACTTCTAGCGCTTTTCTTTTTGATAGTTACTTGCTTTCACTATAATTTTGTCAAGAACAGTTCAAGTGTGGTGTACGTTGTATTTCAAGAGGGTTTCAAGTAGAAAAATTATGAATAAGTGAACAGTTGCTCTCTACGTAAACGGAAGACGGTGTAAGGTAATGAATATGAGGAATTTGCACTACATGACTGACCTTTGATAGATTTTGGATTATGGAAAGAATTTTAAAGGATCAAATTACGACACTGCTCGAACAAGAAGGAAGAATACGTAAATCCTTTATTACGCCGATTAATGTATAGTAGATTGGTATACCAGCGACAATCTGCTTAAAGGACGGGTTAGAGGCTCACTGATCCTTCAAATACTGTTTGCTTTAAATGTAGATGAAACTGTGAATTTCAGATGACTTTTCGGCAATAATTTCATGGCTCCTGAAATACAAGTCCAAACAAATTGTATGGATCTATGGCTACATTAACTCCAATTTTATCACACCCCATATGTTACAATTTATCATACCTCAATCTTTGGTTCAACTACACCATGGATTACCAGATAAGCACTCATACAAACTAAGCATGTCATTCTCCACTACCAATATTGATATTGATAACTACAACCAAAATTATTATGCTCGTCTCAATGATCTGTTAAGGGCAACATGATAATAGATAGTTGGTCCTGTCAACAAACACCACGTTACGCCACCACGAGAGAATGGCATCTTCAGATATACCTTTAAGGTTATTAATATTTCTAACAGGATTACAAATATAAGCATCCCTAGAAAGCTAAAAGTTGTAGCAGGAAACGTTAAAATGCTTGGGTGATGGCGGCATCTCTCCTTTATATAATATTTGCGAAAGGGTCTGGTCCTTCGGTATTTGACCAGCTGAATGGTGCAAATCCATTTTTGTTCCACTTCACAAAAAGTAATCTCCTCCGTTTGGAGGGTTTTATTGGCTGGTGCAGGCAGGTTTCGTACAAGGACGCGATACGCGTGAACAGACCTTAAATTTAAGACAAATTATAGAAAAAGCCAGACAGCAATGTTCGGATGGACCTAAAAAGGTGATTTATGTTGCTACGTCTTCACAGGTTAGTGGACAGCCTATTATGAATACAAGAAATTGTTCAGTTTTTCAACCCCCCACCGCCCAATCACCCCAATTTCAACCCCACCCAAAAAACCCAGAAAATGATCAGGAACCTTTAAAACGCTTAAAAACGAAGTTTGAGCTGTTTGTATATTTTTAGTTTTTGCTTTATTATTTCTGCGCCGCCATGGTAGTAATATTGTGTCATTAAAATCAATTTCAGTTTCCTCGTTATACAATACAGAACGATCTAAAGCAATACTCTTGTATGTTTACACCAGAAAAAATTCTAAGTCCTTTGATTTCTATAATAGACGAGGCAATGTTCGGATGAACCTAAAAAAGGTTATTTATGTTGCTACGTCTTCCTTCACAGGTCAGTGGACGGTCTATTATGAAAGCAACAAATTTTGTAATTTTACAACCCCCAACCACCCCAATTCCACCCCCACACAAAAAAAAAGAAAACGATCAGGGACCCCTAAAACGCCTAAAAACAAAGTTTAAGCAAAATATATATTTTTTTTTGTTTTTTTGCAAAGTTACCTACGACCCCACAGCATATCGCTGCCCAAATTTTATCATCATTCATGCAGCGGTTGCTGAGATTACGAGACTAGAAGAAAGCGACAGAGAGACAGACAGACAGACAGACCGACCGACGGAAATGGGTGACGTGGATTTTCGTTATGTAGACATCATAAAACTCACAAAAAGCGTATTATCTCAAAATCGGAAATTTTCGCGATCACAATACTCCCCTCACCTATCGGTGTGGGAAGTAAAAATTATGATTATGTGCTTTTTACTGATCTATCCTAGAGGCAAGTTTCTCATGGTATAGCGTTTCGAAAAAAAAAAGTTTTTTCGTCCCACTCTAATATTCAGCTTCTCAGTGCTTCTGTCTAAGTCTACGGCCTATGGACCATGCGATTAAGTATCTGGGAGATATTCCAACTAGCGAGAGACAAAATATGTCATCATCGTCGAACGGTTAGCCAGAAATACATCTGCGGCGGATAAAAGAGACAAAGCGTCGCATACATTGCAGCGATATCAGTGCATTGCTCCGGAGCCCGGAGTTTCGAGCGGTGGCTTTATAAAAGAAATGAAAATATCTTCGTTGACGTTGTAATCGTATATGTCGACGGCGCTGTGCACACACACACACACACTGAGCGGCGAATACGATTTGCCAGCGTCAGCTAATAGGGGCTACACACGGTACATCACACAGCCAGTTGCATCAAGATGCTTTTGATGACGCTCACTGCCATAGCCGGATTAAGCTTTCATGGGGCCCGGGGCTTATAATTTTAAGGGGCCCTTTATAAATAAAATGCAAATACTATTATTTAAGAAACTATATTCCTGATATAACAAAAGAAACTACTATACACTTTTTTAGAAGTACGTCATGAGTCCCGCTTATAGTATCAGCACTGCTCTCAATGTTTGCGTTTGCTTACTAATCAGAACTATTTTCAGTGCAATCCTTTTCAAGCGGAGCGGTAGGTTTGCTTAAAAAACTTATTTTGGGTAATTTTTTCACTGCTTTTAATTTATCCTCAGCAGCCTTAAAACAGTTATTTAGAGGTAAATTGTAGCCATGTAGCATATAGACGTAACACTAACAAACTATATGGATAACTGACTTTTGTTTTTTGAGCGTCGCCTTTGTATCGGTTCAACTTCGATTTATTCATTATGTTGGCACGGGCTACCGGTGCCGACAGTATCCAATGGGTAGGTAGAGGTATTTTCTATTTTCTTTTTATACAGGCTGGGTCAAGCTTAACGCCTCGGACTCTTGTGACCAAACCATAACACTTTTTAGAAAATTTGCGAATGTATGTAGGTCGAGTTGGACTACATTTTAAAAATAATGACTTTTATACAGGGTTTCTAATAAAAGCGCGCCATATCAAAGTTATGATTTTTTAAATGGAACACCCTGTATATATTGTTGAATGTTTAGATTACCGGGTCAACTCTAGTATGACTTTGTGTATCACAACTGGGACTTGAAGTGAGCCGTTTAGGTGCAATTCTCGTTTTTTGATATAAGTAGATATCAGAAAAAAATTGAATATCGCAGCGAGTATAAATCTTAGACGGCTGTGAGTTTGCCGTGTGACTAAACTTGAAATTGGTCAACTAAGGTTTGACGTTCAAGTTTGAATTACATTTGCACTTTGAGAAATCGGTAGACTAATTAAGGAAACCTCAATCAGAATTAACTTGATTTTTTCAAATGGGAATGCCTAATTATTTTTATACAGTCGAATTTAAAATTTGGTATCAATCTCTGGTAGTTTTCATTTAATTTCAAATTTTCAACCAAACCAGTGTTTTTTCAATTTTCCTACCTATAAGCCACTTAGCAGGACATGAAATACAAACAAAAAGCTATTTAGGTGGAAGAAAACAACTAACTTAGCAGAAAGGTACAGACGAACTAGAGTAAACGGCTAAGATTATAAAAATGACAACAAATCAAGTCCAATCAGAAATAACAGAGGTAACGCATCTAATGAAATCAATTTATAAAGCATAATTTGCCTGGCAAAAAATGAAAATCTGATTTGTCAGAATTCCCTTTTTTTGCGACCTTGCTAATAGATACTGAAAAACTAGAAGGACTACAGTGGGACAGTCAGAGGTGTTGTCACATTTCATTTTGACTGAAATGCCTATTGTTTTGTATCATTAAGTGTGAAATTTAGTGCTGAAGATATTAGACTGCTTGGAGCTATCGCTGAAAGTTTAATGGTTTTGGAAATTTTTAATCTATAATACATTGCAGTAGCTAGTAAGCTGTAAAAATTATTCATTTCTAACGTATTTCAGCTTCCCTTTGACCTTAGACATCTTACCAGCGTTATTTCTAGTTAGAGTTCATTAGTTGTAGGGAATTTTTATAACCTTGCCCCTTTACTTTAGTTTATGTGTATCTTTCTGCTATGTTATTTGCTTCTATCTGAACACGTTTTTGTTCATATTTCATGGCATGCTGGTTTGCTTATAGGTAAGGAAATTGAAAAACACCGTTTTGATTGGAATCTCAAAATTAAGTTTTTAGTAGATCTACTAATTTTATTGTTCATCTAGTGACCTAACATTTGCTCTGTCACAGTACATAAAAGTAGGGCCCCTGCGGGGTCCCTCTGAACCGCGGGGGCCCGGGGCTCCATCCCCTTTAGCCCAATGGTTAATCCAGGCATGCTCACTGCAACGAAACGCAACAAACGTCCACTTGAACCGATTTAGCGATCTGCAGGATTGTAGGAGTGATCTGGGTATTGAATCCCTCGGTGGTGTCCTATGTCTATACCACTATCGTAAGGCCGCTCTTATTATAGGGATCACTAGTGTGGTGGCCATGTGCAGGGACAGAAATAATGAAAGCAAAGCTACAAGCGTACGCACGTCTCCTTTGATCGCGTTAGGCCAGCCGCACTTTGGATGCGAATTTGAATCGCACGAATCGTATCAATGGTGATCGTATGAATTGAATACGCACACTGAAAATGATTTCCTCCGCTAAACGATGGTATTTCGGTTATAATGGTAATTGATATCGCACTCATGAATACCTCTTTGGAACGCAATGAACCGGTGTCTTCAAAGTAATTCTCTTCTGTGGAGATTGCGGCGAAGTCGTCGCTATGATAGAAGAGTATCGGTTCTAGAGATATATCTAAAAAGAAATCTTCGTCTTCGGCGAATCTATCCTGTATTCACAGCCAAGCTAGACCAAATGAAAACAAGCCCGCGTGCGTGATCGTCTCGTGCCGGTGGGGTCCCTAATAGTCCAGTACATTATGTGTAAATTGTGTGTTACAATCTGGCAAGTCAAAGTCTCCAAGGCTGACTGGAAAGTAGATCCAAATATGCAATGCCAAGTTTTCATTGCCTAATGATCATTTCAAACTGGCAACTGGCTACTTTTTAGTTGCAATGGGCTCATAGGGCAACTCTTTTAAATATTGATATAAAATTTCATAATTGCACTGGACTATAGCTGGCGCGTTCGCAGAAGTTAGCGGACAGTAACCACGCGAATGTTGCATGCGACTGTTTATCTGGAGTCTATCTTGGGATTGAATATACTGTAGTCATATGCAGATCACGTAAATGATAACTTGAATCACTCTGATCCCTCAACATTTGATTTCTTAAACCAAGTTAATTAATATTTCTGCATCCATTTTTTTTAGCGGTTCAACGCACGAAAACGTTTAAAAATCCCAACAAGTTCGGATTGTTTTCGGAAGTCGGAACTGCACGTGCGTGTACGTACGACCAATTTGCATCCAGTGTACATGCTCCCATTGTACTGGGAACGTTGGTATCATTCGTGCATGTTCGTACGAATTTGCACGAGTGAAATTCGTACGGAAACGCGTTCAAAGTGCGACCGGCCTTAGAAGGACAGCTAAATCTTCCTCAACTTGACTTGGTAGGTCAAAAGAAGGCTGCGTTCCGACTGTGGAGCCAGGGCAGTTGGTCTTTTGTGAATCCTGTCAGGGGACGGGAACGCTATCATCCTCTCGGAACTGCAAAGGGATGATCCTATCCTACATAATGAGGAATGATATAATTTCTCCTGTATATTGCTTAGACTATCGTTTCCATACTAGATGAGCTCGGTAATCCAAAGAGACTATCCTCAATTGTGTTGACGAGGATGCTTACATTCTTCGGACATATACACACAAGCGATAATATAGAGAAACTTTTAGTTCAGGGTCTTGCCCCGAGTGGGCGGCGCCGTAGTTGTTCTTCTACACCCTAGGTGGATACGACGAAACAGTTGCTGCGATATGAGTATCAAGAGCGCCACTGAACTGACAGTAAATCGCGAAAGATGGCGAGCTACAGTTCTCAAAGCTATTGATAATATTCTTGTCGGCAATACTCTAGCTTCGACTTAATGCATTTTACGAGTTCACGATATGTCCGTTAAGATTGTGACAATGATCATGATGATATAACTACTACACCACTGGCAAGAAATGAATTTAGACTGCATTTTCTGAGACTTAGGTATTTTACAAGGTATTTTACAGAAGAAAGTTTATCCAGTTGTAAGTTTTACAGCAAGTAACTCTAGAGGGAATCAGTTCAAAGGTATACAAAAAATGTATTTCTTGTCAGTGGCCTAGAAGCTATTTGGGGTAAATCCCCATATTTACCTGTACCAACATCTCTCAAATTTCTATAAATAATCGGTACGGAATAAAATACGTAGTTTTTATATACTAGACGTACTGCAAGCCTCATTTCTGTAGCTCAAATGTTTTAGTGAGTACTGAAAAAAATACTAAAAAAATGCTCAGAACATCATTATCAAAGGTATACTTGTTTAAACTTTTTTCAAATTTTCACTTCCAGTAGTTGTGACCATGTCTAAAGGACAGACAGTCTTTTCAATATAGTTGCTTTAAAATTTAATTGAGATAATCAAGGCTACTTAAATAGTATCCGCGGACACGCATGTAAATACGTACAACCTATGTAAATACCAGAACCTATATAGTGGCTATTTTACAAATAGATTTGACAAACTTACCTGAAGGGGATTTTGTATAACTAAAGGTAATTTGTTGCTAGCTAACCTAGTTTCCACAGCGTGACATAATTTGAAATTTCCTATAGCGTAGTGCACTATTTATACAGGTATATATCAATTATTTAAACCCGTTTTACTATTTTATCAAATTTCCCATAAACCGAGAGATATCGGACAAATCTATTTTTGAGCGTTTCAACACGCAACTAGTGAATTTATTTATAAGCTTTAACACATAAAATGTAATTTAAAACAATCTCTTTGATGCGTTGAGTGAATGATTTAATCCACCAAAAGAAGATGACACTTCAAAAGTCATTGCGTTAAGACCTACATTAGATGAGTGCGGTGTGGTTTGTGTACTTAACTTTATTGTTTTTGATGATACCTTGATGTTTTGATCTTGAGCCTCGACATTTCATTAATTAGTTCAATTAGAAGACAAACCCGACTAACGTGATCTATAAATGGACATTGAACGACCGATGGGTTTTCTTTATGTGCTCATCATTGTAAACAAACAACTGGATATGGCGATTTAATCTCAGCCACCTACATTCGGATTAAGTCGTTGTTCTAAGCGCACAATAAATATGTTAATTTAGACTGCACACGGTGCTTTTGAGAGCGACAGACTGCATTTTGATTTACTCTTCATCCAAAGCTAATAATAATAGTGATAGTAGCCTTATCTAATAGGTTCGCTTTCAAAGTTTTTTAAAGCCTACGAAGTTTATTGACATTTCTATGACCTGGTAAAGCACTGAAAATTTGTATACCATTATGGTATAGGCGAAAAGTTACACAAGGTATTCCAAAAGTCCGCAACCCTGAAGATCTTCAATATTTTGTGATTTTTCCTAAATTCCGATCAATTATAGTCCGGGTGTTGACTTGGCACAGCCCGTCAGCACCTGTTGCTGCCGCAATTATGAGACAGGTACTTAGAAGGTCAGATAATAAGTCATCTCTAATAGGTACGCTTTCAAAGTTTTTTTAAAGCTTACGATGTTCAAAATGACATTTATGTGACTTGTTAAAGCATGGATGGAAAACGCGTATAATGTTTATGGTGTTTAGAAATCGTGCCAGTCTCACGACGATTGGGACCAGCAATATATCGGAACTGGGCAGTAGTAGAGAATTATATAGGTATATTTTGAGGATGTAAATTAGAGCACATGTTGCACCTTTTCTTATTACTGTGTTATCCCACGAGGCATTTGTTTTTGGTCACACGACGTCCGATTCAAAAGTTTTAATGGGTCACCCTCTATACTAATGTCTTTTTATGTTCCTCCCGATAGAACAATTCCAACAAACTAGCACAGTTGGGGTCTAAAGTGATTAATTCAGGAGCTACAGGTACTTATAAAGGATTGTAGCTCTTGAATTAATCACTTTAGATCCCAAGTGTGCTAGTTTGTTGGAATTGTTTCATCGGGAGGAACATGAAATGGTATTAATAATCAGGGTGTCCCATTGAAAATTTTGAGTCGGACGTCACTTGATCAAAAACAAATACCTCATTGGATAACACAATAATAAGAAAAGATGCATGATTTGCTCGAATTTACATCCCCAAAACTATAATACTATAACTATATAACTCTCTAATACTACTACTCTTACTACTACTACTACTACTACTCTCTCTACTAATGCCCAGTTTTGGTATATTGCTTGTCTCAATCGTCATAGGACACCCTGTATAAAAACAGCTCAAACTTCGTTTTTAGACGTTTTAGAGGTTTTTGATCATTTTCTGTTTCTTCTAGTGGAAGGGGGGGGGGAATTGGGGTGGTTGGGGAAATGGAGAGTTGCAAAGCTATAAAAGTTTTTGTATGCATAATATGCATTGACGTGCGAAATAATAGCCTAGCATAATAATAATAATACACTAATAAATAATGATAATAAATAATGTCATAATATGCTTTTTTATGTCCACTAGTACATTGCCTCACCTATTGCAGAATTTTTTTTCTGAGTATGTTACATACGAGTATTGCTTTACATCGTTCTATATTGTGTAACCTGGAGCTAATTCTAATGAAATTTCGACACAATATTATTACCGTGGCGAGTGTGGAAGATGCGTATGGTTTTTAGAAACCGTGTCAGTAACGGCACAGCAATAATAAAAGAAATAAAAATATAAAAATCGTTTTTAGGCAATTTGGGAGTCCCTGATCGTTTCGTTTCATCCAGCTGAAGCTCCCAGAATAAAAACTGTGTCGTTATAGTTAACACGGAGCTAGGTAAATGCAAGAAACTATTTACTAGAGTTCTTGTGTTAGATGTTTTTTGAGGGTAGGCGGGTGATGATTTGGTTGCAGGCTATAGTTTCATGCAATGGCAAAATAATAAAATGATATCACCGTTATATCTGGAAACTACTGAGTCAATCAACATGACTCCTTTTTTTCCTTTGCTTTGCCTTTCGGTCAAGGCTGATATATCGTTCTCAATACTACATTTCCAAAAACCTTTTCAAAGCCCTTCTTATATTTATGATCGAAGTATAAAGAAATGTTCTCGGGTCTATCTCTTTTATCTTGAAAGTTTGTAAAATCCCGAACTATTTTCTTGAAGCCTATTCTTATAACTAATTTTTCTACAATGTCTCTTGACTTCAGCGCGGAATTGAAAGGCAAACTGAGTATGTCTGTTTTTGAAAATTGCTTTTTATAATCACATGACAACTGAATCACTCTCGTTGAATCCATTTATTCGGTTGTTATAAGTTTGCAGTGGCGGATTCAGAGGGGGCAAGGGGGGCGTAAGCGTTTTTTGCTCTGCAGTCTGCGGTAGCATTGGTCCACCCTCCCCTCCTAGACCTGTAATGGAAAGCGTAATGGAAACGCGGAATATTTAAATATTTATAGTTGGTTTGAGAGCTTTTTTTTGCTATTCAGAAAGCTATAGCGCGTACGCCCCCCCCCTTAGAATAATTCCTTAATCCGCCCCTGTAAGTTTGCGCGAAAAATGAAATCGATCTTGCAGGGTGTCAGCCACTAACCACTAACCACCCTCTGAGTCCAATCCTAGTGTGTAGCCCTTAAAAACCGGCAAGCATTTCGGGGTGATTGACATGGCGAACTAGAGATCTGGCTGACTGCCCGGCACTGGCCCGAAGCCCGACTGACTGGCTAATACATTTTTCCGGGCCAGCGCATTCTCTGGAGGTAATTCAATTACTAGTACCGCCTTTTTCCCTCTTTTCACAAATATATACACCCTCATTCACTCACAATAGAGTCATAAGCACATGCGGATAAAAGAACATGCAGTGGAAGCAGTTTCGTTATAATTGAGTATCACGTCTGATGGTTTCATGCTTGAATTCGAAACTATAAAAGACGGATAGTTTAAACCTTAACTGGAGAGCTTTCTCTCGTTGAAGTATGAAATCTGAGTACTATGAAAATCCCAATAATGAGCGTTAATAATATGGAAAATTAAAATTTGACTTGAAATATTGGTTGACGATGTAAGTACCAGAAAAGTTGGACGCCCTTTCTTTTCTTTACCCTTAGAAGAATTGAGATACGGAAATCTATAAATAAGTTTGAGGATGTTTTGGTTTTGCTTTGACCGTATGAGGATGCATCAAAAAATAGACGACACCATTTCTTTATAATCTGATCGTTGTACCCATCACAGCGTTTTCGAGCTTTCATTTCGACTCGAGTCTGTAACCCTAAATCCTTTTTTGATTTGAGGAAAAAAATGGAAGTCACATGGAGTAAGTTCAGGGCAGCACGGAGTCGTGAATCGTAAACCACAACCCCACATTCTTCAATTGTTTGTGAACAAATTCAATCTTAGTTACTGTATGTCCTCTAAGTATAATCATTGATTAACATATTTGTTAATCGATGGTATAATGTAATCATAAATAACAACTCCACATTTATCAAACTAAGATCAGGTGAATGGCTTTACTAGCATTTTTAGCAGCTTTGGCCTCCTGCTTCCATTGCATACTTCCTCCTCAACTCGGTTCACTTTTGTTTGTAGGTCGTCACTTTTGGAATCCATCTTGTAACGACCTTCCTCATGAATTATCTTTTGAAGGGAGCAGTAAGATAAATTAACATTATCAGAATGTACTGACATCTGTAAAACTACAGATTATGCTTGTAGTGCTAAACATTAGGTCAGTGATGTGAAACAGGAGCAATGTCGGGGCCAATACCGATTCCTGCGGAATCCCAGCACTGATGCTACGGAAGTAAGAGAAGAAGCCATCTACTACAACAGAGATCAGGACTCTGGTGACTGGCAAATAAATAGAGAGACAGTTGGCCATGCAAGGATAGCCAAGCTGGAGGAGGAAGCATTGCCTATCTCTGTCTACAGGATGGTCGAGCCAAACTGTCTACCAAGGTTGGATAGACTTCTCACTCCTACCTTTCCCAGTATTGAGCAGTGAAAAAGAGGGAAGATTCTGTTTCCCGAAGAGGCATTGGTATGCTACCCGAACGACTCTCGTCTAGGTAGCGGGCAGGCTCCAGGAGCAGGGTTGTATGTGGAAGGACGAGTAGTACGGGAGAGTTGCTCTTTAGGTACGTATATCACGATTTTTGAAGCAGAAGTATATGCAATACTCTTTGCTGCATGCAATACCGAGGTAAGAAAGCCTACAGAGCAGAAGGTTTCTATCTGCTCCGACAGTCAGGCGGCTCTGAAACCCATCTGCGGGCCCAGATCTAGGGCACTCCTGGGTCAGGGGTGCGCGGAGAGGCTGCAAGAGCTGGCGAGACTGAAGGAAGTTACCTTGGTGTGGGTACCGGTTCATGCGGGCGTTTTTGGTAATGAGGAAGCCGATAGGGAGACCGTTTGTTGGCCCAGAGCCCGCTATAGGAATAAGTAGGCAGCAGGTAACGTCATCCCTCAAAAAATTGGGTAAACGATAACATAGATCAACAGTGGAGGCAAAGTGAGGGATGCAAACAAGCCAGGAATTTTATAGCCGGGCTGAACAAATCTAGGTCAGCATGGCTACGGAACCAAGGCCAATGGGCTATCAGAAACCTCGTGGGTGATCTGACAAGGCACTGTAGGCTCAGGCGGCATCTATCACTATTAGGAATTGAAGACGACTCTCTATGTATAGGTTGTGGAGAAGCCGATGAAACGGCCTACCACTTCCTTGCGGAATGTGAGTTGCTACGCGGACTGAGATATGAAATCTTTGGACCTGATAGACTCCAGTTCGAGGAATTACCCTCCCTAAGCTGTGACGACATACTGGCATTTGTTGAAAGGTCGGAAAGGATTGACAGGAAGGGGGAGGCAGGTAGTGGTGGCTGAGGTGTTACATTCGAGGATATCAAAAAGGACCTACTGGGGCCTACTTGCCAGGCGCGGTCACCCCATAGCTACTACTACTACGACAGAGATATTATTGAGGTCAGAAGGCAAGCAAAGTTTAACACTAAGGCCGTAGGACGTAAGTTTGTTTATGAGATGTATATGCCACAGTTGGACCAGTACCTCTGAGGTATCAAGACGTCACATAAGTGACATAAGCATGCTATGCTACTGATGTTTAACGTAAAATCGATATCGTTTATCGTTAGTAGGTGAAGTTTGAGGTATTTTATGAGCTCTTGATTACGATTCTCCATATCTTTGCTGATCATAGGTCATAGGATCGTGGTTTGGTTGAATGAGTTTTGGATCTCATTTTTGGCACCGGCTAGGTGCAAGGCCACTTCCAGTCTTTTAGAAAAATTTCGGAATGGTTAAGTAAGGGAGCGAGCTTTGATATACCTGCCCTTTTTTGCATGTAGGAACCAGTAATCTTATTGGTGTCAAATACGGCACATTACATGCTTAGCCGATAAAATTTCCTGAGGAATTTTGCTCTACATACTAAAGTACCTACAAGTGACGTCTTCTGATTACTAGTGTTGGTTGAAAAAATACAGAGCCAATGCAGCTTATTAATCATACCAAACTATAAGCGTTAACAGTAACAATGAAAATATAAAACCTTAACGTGTCCTAACATTACTTTTAAGGCATTTTCAACACCTATCGACCTACCTACGTCTGCCTTGTGCACAAATTATGAACTTTGTTAATAAAACAGCGCTAATATTGCTAGTAAAAGCCCTACTGTATGAGCAAAATCTTGAGTAAAGATCAAATAGCTCTCAAAGAGCCGTGAAATTATATGATGAAATATTAAGACATTTTCTGCCTACGCTGCAAAGCTTAAACATAGTAGTTTATGCTGTTTCTAACCTACGAGGGTATCTGCAAAATGTTTGTGGAATTCCGTCTACTTTATCATTCCTCCTTAGTGGCGTATCAAATTTATTGTACCGACTGACAGCTATATATTGTTCCTTATTAAAATTCTACTAATTATTTCCTTGCTTCCAGTATAGTGTATTGTTACACTATATAGGGTATTTCATATCCAAATCGCTGTCAAACGAACGTACTGTATATCAGAAAGTAATGAATCAAAAATCATTTTTTTTTACATGGAAAGATTAAGAATATCCTCTAGTTGTAAAATCCGCTATAAAAAAGCCCGCGACACATATTCATATACAGGGTGACGTAGAACGCAAAATCCAATTTTCTTTTTTTTAAATGTAACTTTTTTTATTTTTTTATTACACCAAAGAATTGCTTTTAATATGCTCTTTCATCTTTGTATAGCACTTGTTGTACCTACGTCCATCAGTTTCAGAGATATTTGGATTTTTCGGTAAATTTAAAATATAGCTCTATTTGTGTACTGAAATTTATTTATTTTGAGGAAGTACTATCGAATTTGTTTTTGTTTAAGGAACAACTAAATTATAAGGTCATAATAGTACTTGATGAACTCAAAACCCTAAATCATCGAGAAAATAAAGTCGAGTATGCTGAGGAAGCAATTTTGTAGGCGTGATGCATAATTATCAAGCAGATTTATTAGGTAGGTATTGAAAAATTGACAGTTTTCAGAACCTGCTCATTAATTCCGTACTGTGTGAAAAAGCAGCTTTAAAAATTAATTTTCCATTGAGGGTATTTAGGAGAATCTTTGAGAAATTGCCTACTTGCCTCTAGAATGTATCAACTATGAACAGCAATATCCTGAATGGGGGAATAGGGTGTCTCATTAATAAAATGCATGTTTGCATCACCACGTAGTTATGGATTACCCTGTATAAATCTAAATATTTTCGGAGCAAGGAGCATGTCCGTGACTACAACTTTTATGTACAACTTTTTTCGTTATCTTCTACAGTAGTGGAGTTGTCGACCGAGCCGGTACTAAAAACTCACCCTTTATATCTTTAGTAATTCAAGAATACTGACTACGCCTGTAAGAAAATTAGGAAGACGTCCCTCGTATACTGCAAAGTATCTTTCTCGTCTCCGGCAGATGCGGATCTGCGATAAACTTCAGTCAAATTAACGCCTATTCGCGGCAACAATTAAGTTAACTTTTGCTGTAGTTCTCAACACCGCAACTTTAGATAAAAGGGCTGAATGAATTATCCCCTCCGGTCTCTCCCCTATTTACATACAAAAAGATGAATCTAAACAGCCAACTGCGAAGTTATGAAGTTATATAATAGCCTGGAACCTCTAGAGAGGGGGGATTTGATCCCAAAAACATATGGGTTTGAATACCAGTCCAGGAGTGAGGTCTCAGACTTAAAGTAATAAACCACATTGTGATAAGATAGTCAGGATTCGGAAGGACACTCGCATTGAAAGACGCAAAGCTTTTAGTCAAGCTTTCTGAATCACAACGAATAAGAAATATAATCGGAAGGAAGAAGTCTAAAAACTTATATTGTTATTTATTGTTGTTATTAGGATTACCTCTAGCAACATAAATAAAGTATACCTTTTTCATGTAAAACATAATGACGAAACGATTTTTTTTGATACTCGCATGGATGTACCAAACCGGAAAAAAGTTTTGATAATTAAGTGACCTCAATGTGATGCAGGTGGCGCCCTCTATTCATGATAGTAAATCCGTTGTTGATTTTGAATTTCTCACCTTAGAAACCCCCCGATACGTAATTTTGGATCACTGTGCTATATTATTGCGAAATAATTGAGAGAAAACGAAAATAAAAGTAAAATTTTGACACTCCGTATCTTGAAAATTAGACGTTTTAACGCCTCATGTTTCTATCTCAATGTTCATAAAAAAGTGAGGTCTATTACCAGTCAAGCGTTGTCGGTCAAATATCCAGACACCCTGTATATAGAGCTTTGTTATTATACACAGAACAGAATTTGAAGTGAAATTTTTCGTCAACTAACTAAGCTTATATAGGCCTTGGATGTTTACAAAATTGGGAAACGCATATATTAAAGAGTAGCAATTTAATTCATTCATCCGAAACTAACCACAGACGATGGCGTTTCGCTTTTATTGAAGCTCGTCAGTCTGATTTAGGTCTCAGACGAATACATGAGATTACAAGCTAATGCCTCGTTGGCAAAACTCGTACTAGTAGTAGCAACATATAGATATTAGGAAGCAGTACTTTGAAAAGGTATTGGTTCATCATCTATCTACCAAAGTTGGCACCTGAGCGTTTAATTTTAATATCCGAGCACTGTTCATGTGACCTGTTTAAAAACATCAGGTAAAGAAAGCTGCAGGTATGACACAAAACAGATGGTTTTTTGTGGAACACTCATTTAATACTCCCGACATTCGGTTTATGCTAGAAAGCAATGTAACTCAATAAAGAGTAGCAATTTCATTTATTTATCCGAAACTAATCACAGGTGACGTCGTTTCGCTTTTATTAAAGCTCGTCAGTGTGATTTAGATTTAAGACGAATAAATGAAATTGCAAGCTAGTGTCTAGTTGGCAAAACTCGTACTATTAGTAGCAACATTGATATTTGGAAGCAGTACTTTGAAAAAGTATTGGTTCGGAAAATCACTTGAAAATCACTACAACCCAAATCAATAGTCACAAAACCTCGCACAATAAATCACCATCCACACAAATTCGCATATGAAAACGAGACAATTGGTTATAAAAATTTTTGATCCTTTTTACCTGAGGTCGAAACTCATCAGTTATTCATCATGACCAAACAAACCACTTGTTTGGAACCAATAAAAAATGAGACATCCTATTGTCAGTATTTTTGTGTGGGAAAATTCAAGGGAAACCCCTTTACAGATCAACATAATATATCAGCTAAATCTAAAAAAAATAAATGAAAAGTAAGGATCTACCCAGATTCGAACTTGCAACCACTTGCATCGAAGTCAGTATACACTACTACTCGGCCACCATGCCTGTGTTTTTCCGAACCTCGCATATAAGCCGATTAGGACGCGAACATGGATGGCGAATTTTAATGATGCATAAATAGAAAATGGCTGGTTCCGGTAGCATTTTTTTTTGTTTTTATATAACATACAAATAATCGTATGCTCCTAAGATAATCATTTACTAACTATTCCTTTATTTTACTTTGTATTACGTAAAAATTGTGCTTTTCTCGTATGCTGCTAATGTTAAAGTTGCCACAATATGGCGGGCTAGACGAACCAATCAAAAATGAGACTGAGACATCCTATTGTCACCACTGTCCATTGCCATGCAGTCACTGTACAGGGTGTCCAGTTAGTACGTAATTCTTCTATATCTCGCAAGGTATATCTGATAGTAGAAAATGTCAAATACAGAAGCTATTTGGTTACTTAAGACGCATATTATAAAAATATTTTGAAATATACAAGGTGTTGCGGGAAAGTAGAGTAGTGATCAACTTAATTTTTTTATATAGAACTGTACCTTTTTTTAAATTCTTCTAGTTTCCATCATTGATCTCTATTCAACCTTCAAATATTTTTGAGATCGGTTGCGACATTGCCAAGTTATGATTTATTTTCTAATGATTTACGGATTTGCAGGGTCGCAAGTAATACGTCCAAATTGATATAATTCCTTTAACTTTTCTCAATAACATTATACAGCAGGTTACCTGAATATCGAGTGGATACTATTTTGGATGTCACCAGCAATTTGTATTTACAGGGTGTTTTTGGCAGAATTTTAAATTACGGCAACTAATACCCTACCTCGGTTTGTAATATTTTTTTTTTCGCGTTTGCGACGTTGCCAAGTTATAAATTATCTTTCTTAATTTTTAAACAAATATCCCCGATTTTAATTTATGTTGAATAGAATCCTATACTTATTTTTATTGCAATGAATTGCACGTGTCGAAGTTAGTAAGATCTCACAATTTCAAAATTTTGTTTCTATTAATTACTGAGATACACCAACACCGCTTTTTCAGTAAACGGTACCGGAAGGCTTAAATATTTCCAAAACTGAAACTGACAGGTTAAATTCAATACATGGGGGTTTTTGAACATACAGAATTTAAAAACGCTAAGATCAGTGTTGTTAGATTTACCAATTTTACGTCATAATTTAGAATGGAATGCCCTATTTATGAAGTCTAATTCTGCCAAAAACACCCTGTAGGTACAAATTGCTGGTAACATCCAAAATAATATCCACTTAATATTTAAGTAGTTACTTAGCAAGTTCGCTGTATAATATTTTAAGAACAGTTGAAGGAATATATCAATTTGGACGTATTGCTTGCGACATTGCAAATCCGGAAATTAATAGAAAATAAATTATAACGTCGCAACCGATCCCAAAAGTATTTTAGGGTTGAATAGAGATCAATGATGGAAACTAGAAGAATTTAAGAGAAAGTTATAGTTCCATATAAAAAAAAAATAAGTTGATCACTATCCTACTTTCCCGCAACACCCTATATATTTCAAGATATTTTCAGAATATGCGTGTTAGATAACCAAATAACTTTTGTATTTGACATTTTCTTCAGGTATACCTGGCGAGATATCGGAGAATTACACACTACCTGGACACCCTGTATTTTCAAGGTACTGCTTCCCAGTATCTATATGTTGCTACTACGCATATAATCATCCAGTATTCTCGTACTATCAAAAAGTTATAAAACTGCCACCAGTTTCTGCTTGCGTAGTAAATAATCCGCTTAATGAAGATTTGCAGCCACGAGCAGCCATAGCAGCGAGGCTGCATCGCGAGCAACTTTTCCACGAAAAGAGAGCAGCAGTTAGAGCGGAAGCATAGTTAATGCACACCTAAATATCCAAGTTGTGCGCCGGGAATATTATTTTGCCATAATTTTATGGACCGACCGACTTTAATCCTACTGCCAAGTCGTATATTTCCCGACCCGTTATTACTTCAAAATTAGTTTGTTCCATCTACAAAGGAAACAGATTGCCGCGGTTGCATTTTACTCTAAACGCGTTTCCCGGCGGATTATATCACTTGTAAGGATTCGTTTCTCTCTGCGGATATGTTGGCCGGATTTTTTAATCGCTCTTTCCGGGTGTTTACCAGAAAGTTAATTAAATCATAGAACCACCGCCAACCTGTTGAGTGTGCACATAAGTCAGTAACGGTCATGTGGCGTCCAGTGTTATGGGTTCAGAAGAGTCTGCCTTTTATGAACTGTTGGGTCTTGGGCTGTTCGGTTGGCGTCAACACCCTCCACCGTCTTGGCTTTGCAACGAAGCGCGCTGACGCCAAGGCGGCGGAGCGTGTCGACGCCGGCCGAACAGCCCAAGAACCATCGGATCATGGCCGCGAAAGTTTTACACAATTCATTAGTTCTTCTTCTTCTTCTTCTTCTTCTTCTTCTTCTTCTTCTTCTTCTTCTTCTTCTTCTTCTTCTTCTTCTTCTTCTTCGTCTTCTTCTTCTTCTTCTTCTTCTTCTTCTTCTTCTTCTTCTTTTTCTTCTTCTTCTTCTTCTTTTTCAGTCTTAGATTAGGTTAGGTTGAAAATGAGTGGGAAGATTCCTTCCACTGCGGCTCTAGTGTGTTTATTGTGGCTCACACCTATTTAGAGTTCACCGTACAATCCACACCTCTTGACGAAGCCAATGGTCGTGATGGGTGAAACTTCCTTGATGTCAGAAGGTTTCAATTGGCAAGTCCAAATGTCTGGAACCTAGCACTTTCCAGTATTGGACAGAGCAGAAGTGACAGTCTGTTGTTTGTTCAAGACCCAACTTCAGCATGTGGTTCCTCAGACGACAATGTCCCGTCAACGGTCCAACCAGGATGCAGAGGTCATTCCTCTTCCATTCTATGATCTTCGGGAGGGGTGACTAGAGGGTATCGTATGAATGCCTTCAAGTGCAGTAGTCCTGGTGCATCTCGCCAGTGCAAGAGTGCTTTCTCACATAGCAGTGGATATTCTATGAATGTTCTTTAAATCTCCTATATGTTCCATGAATATTCAGTAGAATTATAGAATATTCGTTATTTCTCTTGATTATTCTGGATTATTAATTTAGTATTCTTTATAGAATATTATTATTTTTTCCACTTAGGATAATCAGTGATTATTCGTTTAATGTCTGAATCATTCCAGAATATACCAGTAATATTCTTCATAGAATATTATTTTAATAATCTATTAAGAACAAGATGTAGCTATTTTCTGACGAACTTGTAGTAATATTTGTAATAGAAATATCTGTATGTAGGCATATACTCAATATGAGGTATTATTAATTTATATTTGCGCGTTTCTTAGTAAACTAAAAACCTTCATTCATTTTGCATTCATCCTAAATATACCTAATAAGTATTATGTGCAATTTTCAAAAGTTTATTAGTCATTAGCCATTGACAGCAATACAGATACGGTATCTACCGACGATAAAGTCACTTTTGTGACCATCTGCCACTAGTGCCACTATTTTTGGAACAGTATCCATTATTCCCTAAAAATGTTTCGTATGTGGGGTAATTTAGACAAAATGTTCCTAGAATATTCAAAAACATTCTACTACGATTGTTCATGTAATATCCGTGCGGAGTATTCGGCGGAACATTCTAGGAATATAGCGAGTTTTTCCCATTTCGAACGTTTACAGAATTTTCTGTAAATATTTCAATTATCCATGGAATTTTCCCAGAATATTCATAATATCTGTAGTGAATGTGAACAGAATATTCTCATATCATCCGGTGCTACGTGGGTTCCTCTCTTCCCAATCTGAAATGATTTGCTTAGCGGTGCTTTTTGCAATGATGCCCGCAAATTGTTCTGGTCCTATAAACTCAGATTCGGTTCCTCCTCTTGCAAGTGTGCTGGATGATATATTGATTTCCACTCCGCTATGACCTGGAACCCAAGCCAAAGTTACTCTTTTCATTGTTCCAAGTTCGTTGAAGGGATGTATACAGTTCCATACCAGTCTTGATTCAACCTGTTTGGAGCTCAGTGCTTTTAGGGCACCGTGGCTCTCTGAAAACACACTCGTTCTGTTTATAAATTATCTTACCTAAACATATACATAATTATTTTCCAATGTCTCACGCACGTACTGGTAACCTCTTTACGAATTGGAGCGATACAATATACTGGGTGTTACCAGTTCCCTTCATTTTACTAATCTACATCACAACCCTTAATCTACTGTAAATACTCTTATATCAAACTAGAACAAATACATATCAATTATGAAGAAATATTATCTAACCTAATGATTCTCCACACCTTGACTCCCCGCGCTATGGCTGTCGTTTCTGCTTGGAATGCCATGGTATATCTTCCAAGGCTTACTAAAATTTCAACCCTTGGATTGGTACCAACTACTCCTATTTTCAGTTCAAACTTGGAGCCATCAGTAAATAGCGCAAGGCATGACATGACATGAAACCATCACTGCTCTTCCATTCGTCCCTTCCTGGGAAAAGGACGTTGTAGGATCACTTAGCGTGCGCTTGGGGAGCCATAGAGACTGAGACCAGCCCGAGTATGTGATGATTCTTAATTCCACCCATGATTCCGTTGTGTCTGGTCCTAGTTCCATTTTATTCTGTCTTTTATTCTCTCTACCTAACTGTGTATAGAGGGGTTGAGTTTAGAAGGGTCTCCATGAGTAGACATTTCTGCCACCAGACAACAGCGCCTTTGGTTTTACTACCGTGTGCTTTCAGTGTACAGAAGCAAAATCAGGTGGCATTCCGTATTACGCCATCTTCTAGAATGTATTTTGTTTTTTGACCCAAATGGATCTGTTATACTTTGGTGCTCGATAGCCCTGAAGAAGTTGTAGAATAAACGCCGAAATGTCGGCCTTTTTAAGTAGAAAAACCTCTGCATTCTTTATCCCAAAATCCGAAGAACCTTTACTACGCAAACAAAAATGTGACACGATTTTTACTTCCCACACCGATAGGTGAGGGGAGTATTGTGATCGCGAAAATTTTCGATTTTGAGATAATACGTTTTTTGGGCGTTTTATGATGTGTACATAACGAAAATCCACGTCACTCATTTCCGTCGGTCTGTCTGTCGGTCTGTCGGTCTGTCTGTCTGTCTGTCTGTCTGTCTGTCTGTCGCGTTTTTCTACCCTCGTAATCTCAGTAACCGCTGCATGGATTGTGATGAAATTTGGGCAGCGGTATGATGTGGGGTCGTAGTAGGTAATGTTCGTATAATTTTGAAAATCGGTGCATAGGCGGCGGAGTAATTAGCAAAAAACAAAAAAAATTAAATATCACTGAAACTTCGTTTTTAGGCGTTTTAGGGGTCCCTGATCATTTTCTACTTTTTTTTTGGTGGGGGTGAAATTGGGGTGGTTGGGGGTTGGGGGGTTGTAAAATTGAAAAATTTGTTGTATTCATAATAGACTACCCACTGACCTATGAAGGAAGACCTAGCGACATAAATAACTTTTTTAGGTCTATCCGAACATTGCCTTATGCCTATTACAGAAACTAAAGGACTTAGAATTTTTTCCGATGTATACAGGCTGTCCATTTAGTGTGTAATTCTTCGATATCTCGCAAGGTATAGCTGATAGAAAAAAATCTCAAATACACAAGTTATTTGGTTACTTGAGATGCATATCCTAAAAATATTTTGAAATATACAGGGTGTTGCGGAAAAGTAAGGTAGAGATCAACTTGATTTTTTTATATGGAACTATAACTTTCTCTCAAGTTCTTCTAGTGTCCATCATTGATCTCTATCCAACCCTAAAATATTTTTGGAATCGGTTGCGACGTTGCCAAGTAATAATTTATTTTCTATTAATTTCCGCATTTGCAAGGTCGCAAGTAATACGTTCAAATTGATATATTCCTTTAACTTTTCTCAATAATATTACACAGCGAGTTACTTGAATATTAAGCGGATATTATTCTGGATGCTACCAGCAATTTGTATCTACAGGGTGTTTTTGGCAGAATTTTAAATTCCGGCAACTTAAAGGTCATTTTACTTTGTTTTTTTAAATGTAACACCCTGTCTTTTTTATTTTAAATCGAAATATCTGCAAATACTCTATCTCGCCTTGTAATATTTTTTTTCGCGTTTTCGACGTTGCCAAATTTTTAAAACAAATATCCCCGATTTTAATTTATTTTAAATAGAATCCTCCACTTATTTTTATTGCAATGAGTTGCGCATGTCGAATTTAGTAAGATCTCACAATTTCAAAATTTTGTTTGTATTAATTAATGAGATACGGCAACACCGCTTTTTCAGTAAACGGTACCGGAACGCTTAAATTTTTCCAAAACTGCCACAGCTGAAGAGGTAAAATTCAATACAAAAGTTTGTATTATTGATAATAGGCTGTTCATTGACCTGTGCAGGAAAGACCTAGCGGCACATGACAATAATTTGGGGGGGGGGGGGGGGTACTGGCGATGATTTTGTTGCAAGGGGATCTCACACTAAATCTTTATGCTATGGGAAAATAATAAACTGGTATCACCGTAATGTGTGGGAAGTACTGAGTCAATCAACTTGACTCCATTTTTTGATAGAGTCCTTCGCCTCAATCCACCCTTGAATTCTGATTTTAGTGAAAATCACAAACCAACCCCTAACTTTGACGCAGTGTAGGACGGAAACTATTGGTGGCATATGAAAGATGTAAAGACCAAAATTATGCAGAATTATGTTCTCTCCATAAATCATTTGAAGCTTTTTCCAGCATCGCTTGCCAAAAGGGCGTTATTTTTCAAAAATCGTCTTGAAGCAGAGTTTTCATTTCTTCACCCCTCAAGCGGCAACCACCAAGGTCGCAACCTTAGGTATAGGTTAAGGGGACTAACTTTGGGGATGATTTTTCATTGGCTGCGATCGTAAACTGTGACTGACACTTCGAATATAATATGATAAAAAGCTACTTCGCCACTTGTTGCTCTATAGCAGCAGAAATATTACTATTTCTGTAAGCGTGCGAGAGATCGGCCATTTTCGGCGACCCGCTATTACTTCAAAATTAATTTGTTTTACATACCAAGGAAACTTCGGCGATTGTGTATAATTGCATTTTCCCGGAATATTACATTGCCCGGAAGGATTCCTCTCTCTCTCTCTGCGCATATGTTTCTAGGGTTTTTTAATCGCCTTTTCCGGGTGTTTGCCAGAAATTTAATTAATTCATAGAACCAGCGCAGCGTTAGCGTGTTGACTATGTACATAAGAAGTCAATAAAGATCTTCAGGCATCTGTAGTGGGTAGAATATTTGGTAGAGCACGCCCAAAGTCGAATTCGAATAGGTTAGAAAAAGCAATGCCCATGCTCTAACAGGCATGTGAGTGTGCCCAAGATCCCGTTGTTATCATTTTCTGTGTTCATAAACACGACGTTATTTTTTACAGAAATCTGGGACATTTAAATTTTATGGAATTGTTTAAAATAGTCTTTCAACACTTATGCACCGTTAAAACCCAAAATTCACTCAAAACTATAACAATTAACCCGAAACGATCAACCAAAACAAAGTAGCTAATTATATTATATCTCTACATGGGTGCTGTCATTTTTAGGATTCTTTACTTGCTATCTGTACAAAGGATATACCGGTTCATCAGCGATTCAGCGGTCACTGTGTCAGAGTTACCAAGCTGCCGCGTTAAGACTGTGGGCACAAACGAAAACCTTGTTTACTTCTTCTAACCTATTCGAATTCGTTGGTGCATCTTGCGTGCCTGATGACGGTAAATATCCGAGGTTATACTGTGAAGTATGAGGACATTACAAGCGTCTGAGATCCAGGGGTTCCACGTGTAATCACTAAATGAGATAAAATTCGCGATAGCCTTTTAGTACGCCCACCAACCAATGTTACAAAAAATCGTCATCCAAAATCTACGGGCGGTTTGAGCGTAACGATATTTTTTTAAAATGAAAATATAAAAATCGCGACGAAACTGAGTGAAACTTGATGGAAAATTCTTTGTTTTTTATAGATAACACAATTAATGCCAACATCCGTTTCTACGGGGCAGTTTATGAGAAATTTGAGCTTAAATATCGGTATTTAACGTTATTTTCGTTAAAAATCGTTAAAAAATTAGTAATATTTGTTAAAAATGAATGACGTCATCTACACATATCCTCGATTGATCCAGCTATGACATCTATCAATGTCTCTGTTTTTGTTATGTTTGACCTCATTTTTCAACCCCTACATTACTGAACTACTTCGGTATCCTTTCAGAAGGATTTATGATATTACTGAATCAGTGTAAGGGTATTGAACTGAAATAATTGAACATGTTATCATTGAATGCAATAGCCTGCATCGATTCAATAAATTGCATTTTTCTCGAAAACGGTTAGCCCTATCGAGATGTATCAAGAGACCATTTTTACGTAGAAATATCTGAAATACCACATTCTAAAATCAAAATGTAAAAAAATCACTATTTAGAAAATGGGGTCATTTCTACCCCTAAGTCATCCCGTATGATACGCCTCTAATTAAAATTATGAAATTCTGAATTCAGAATCAGATTCAGCGTCAAAAGTTTACCCATCGTACCTAATTTCGTAATTTTGTTATGAATGGTTTCGAGAATATCGAGGGAAAGCCGTCTTCAGGGTGCCCCATGCAAAGGAGCGTAGCTCCCTTAGGAAGCATTTGCGGACCCATGTTCATATGACATTTTCTTTATATTTTTCGGAGTACTATTCGTGGTTAAAGTTTGTTAACATACTTTAACACCCTGTATATTGAGCAAAATCAGTTGCATTTTAGTTCTTCTATCATGCTCCGACAGGAATACGTCGAATTACATTAGACCCTGTATATTCTATGAACGTGTTGAGCCGAGAACCATATCTCTAAAGCTGAATATTGCATCGAAGCGGTGACATATTCACTATATTAAATCTATCGATCGGGACCTAAATAAACAGAGCTCTCTATGGTTCGCATCTCCAGCATGTTCCATTTTTTCCCTAACAAGGGCAAACAGAAGTCAAACTTCAGATTGCGAACCTAATTGACTGAGCTGACTGTGTACAGTCGAGCGCGAATGCTCCTAGCCCCTCTACCCTCCCCACCCCCTTAACCCAACTCTTCCAAGCTTCTGTGCTAATTACTCGGGTCCTATGAGCCTTTCAGCTCATTCCACACTTTCTGTCACGTTATCGGCAGAGCGAACGGTCCGATGATAACTTCAATTTCCCCTTTGGACAGTGGCGTTTTTGCCGGAGGGGTGCCACAGGCGCTTGTTCACAGAGAAAGGTTGATCTTTCACGTAGAAAAATGTTTTATAACGTTTATATGCTGTTCATCAAACGTATTTCTAATAAACGCCGGTGTTCCTCAGGGATCTGTCCTATCCCCTACATTGTCTCTGCTGTACATCAACGAGCTGCTGGAAATAACATCCAATCCAATCTACAGCTTCGCAGATGACAGTACATTAGTATCGTGCAAGGAGCCAGGCAAGTCACTATCATCCCAGGAGACGGTACGTCGGCGACAGCAGCATGCCTCACAGATCAACGCGGCTATCAAAACAATTGTCGAGTGGGGATTAGCAAATAAAGTACAGTTCAACGTACAAAAAACTCAGATAACAACACTTACAAAGAAGTCTCACGATGGCTTACCAACCGTGGAAATGGAGGGTCACCCCATAGTCGAATCACCTTCCGTCAAGCTTTTGGGAGTCAACATCAACATGTCCTGGCACGACCACGTCGTCAGTATTGCTAAAACGGCATCCCAGAAGCTTGGAGTTTTGTTCAGCTGTAGGAAGTTGTATACACCGGAGCAACTGCTGCTGCTCTACAAGGCACAGAACCGACCATCGCTGGAGTATTGCTCCTATGTGTGGGGATGCGCTCCGAAGCACTCTCTAAAGCTTCTGGACACTATCCAGAAAAGAGCGATTAGACTAATCGATACGTCTACCCTCACAAAGGACTTCCACAGCCTGGAACATCGAAGGAGGGTGGCTGACCTATCCCTGTTTTACAGATTCTATCACGGAAGATGTTCGAGTGAGCTCCCTCAGATAATAACACCACAGGCCGTCCGAACCAGGAACACTAGAGAAGCTCTGCGAGCTCATCCTTACCAAATCGAGGTCCTTACTCCCCGAACCAGTCTCCTTCAGCATTCCTTCTTTTGGAGAACTTCGACGCTGTGGAATCAGCTGCCGGGGAATCTGTTTCCCGACGGCTACGACCTGCAGCGTTTCAAATCTAATGTGAACCGATACTTATCCTCTCGCAGCGCTTCTACAGCGTCATAGGCTTTCAGCCTTTGCGGGAGGCCGACCATAAAAAAAAAATATTGGTTCAGTCTCTTGTGTTCTCCATATTTTTGTATGCGTTGGAAACTTGGACTGTTAAAAAGGCAGATCGAGCTCGCATAGATGCTTTTGAAATGTGGACGTGGAGAACAATGCTGAGAGTTCCTTATACCGCCCATCGAACTAATCTTTCCGTACTGGCTGGGCTCGGTAATCGAAAGAGACTATCCTCCATTGTATCGACGAGAATGCTTATATTCTTCGAACATATTTACAGAAGCGATAATATGGAGAAACTTGTAGTTCATGGTCATGCCCCGAGTGGGCGGCGCCGTGGCCGTTTCCCTACACGCTGGGTGGATATGACGAAACTGTTGCTGGATATGAGTATCAGGAGCGCCACTGAACTGACAGTAAATCGCGAACGATGATGATAATATTTAAGTGGTGTTGCAATAAAAATATCACTAAGATATTTTCGTCCATTATAGGCCAGAAGGAGTCCTACTAACCGCTGAAAGCTATACGAATTTACGCTTCTTCAGATTGACAACTGTCTTCATCATGATTTAAATAAATGTAAGATTGAAAGATGAAGGGAGGTTCTCTGGAAGACAAAAGCTACTAGTGCATAGGCGTACAAGCGAGCCCTTCTAATTTGTCCTTGAATGAATAAGGACCAGAGGCTATCCAGCACGGAATGTGGCTGGTGCATAGGCCACACGATGGGCCCTTTTGCGCCTCTATCCGCGCTAGTTCCTAAGACCTGCCCTTTTGGCAAAGGCAAGTACATTCTTAGGTCCTATCCGTTTTATCTCTATTGGTTCCTAGGTTCTTGAGCACAGCATAGTCTGCCTGTGATAACCCAGGGTTTCACAGTGACACAAGATGTGTGCCGAGGATTCTTCACACCACGTGCACGTTGGGTCGTTGACCACCCTCATCACGAACATGACGCCTGAAGGTATTGTGACCCGTTAATAGGCCTACTAGCAAAATTTACTCCTATCCAGAGAGAGACAAAATCGTCCAATTCTCTCTGCAGGCCCTGCTAATAGTAATTTGTCCTTACTCTGGCTCCCAAGTCCAGCCCCAAGGATTCCTTCTTCTCGCGACAGCGTGCACACGTCGGGTCACTTGCCACCCCTATTAGACACAAGTATCGTCTGAAAGTGTCATGGCCAGATAGCAGGTCCACAAGTAACTTTAGCTGGCTTCTGTCTAGTGACAGACAGAATCACCCCATCTAGGCCTTAGATCCTGAAATAAGTTCTCTAGTTTGACGAAGATGTCAAGAGATTCCTCTCCATCTCATTAGATGTCGATTTGGCAACCACACCTCTGTTTTCCTTTCAATAGTACCTGTTGCAAGCATCATAGCTAGCTCAGGTCACAGGAAATTATTTCTCGACCTTCACTTTGTGAGTGCGTCCGCCATTTCATTACGACAAACTTTAACACCCACATAAGTGACACCAGATATCTTGCTACAATTACTCTATGCTTTCTATGCTTCCAAATATCCATGAAAAAGGTCAGCCAATTCGTTGGGTCAGCCTGAATCCCCACCTGAGCCTCCACGGTTGGATTCCAGTTAACAGTGCTGTTCCTAGGGTGGGCTGGGGAACAGTAACAAAGCCTACACAAGACACGAGGCTAATGAACCGAACAGTGGATGCCGATGACACAAAAGTAAAAAAAGTCTCGCATGTTAGTTTTCTGTTTACTGATGTCGGCACTGCTATTGCTGTGTGTACATGTTTGCAAGGTTTCCAAAAAAATCCATGAATATATTACATTTTTTTACTTACTCCTTTGTTATGCCAAATTATTTTCTTTTCATATACTCTATATAAAGGCCGGGACGCCAGTAGAAAGCTTATATTCTATTCTAGCGCTGGAAATAACATCCAATCCAACCTACAGCTTCGTAGGCGACAGTACATTAATATCGTGCGTGAAACCAGGCAAGCCAATATCATCCCAGGTGACGGTACGTCGGCGATAGCAGCATGCCTCACAGATCAACGAAGATATTGAAACAATTGTCGAGTGGAGATCAACAAATAGAGTACAGTTCAACGTACAGAAAACTCAGGCAACAACACTTACAAAGAAGTCTCACGTTGGACTACCTACTGTGGAAATGCAGGGTCACCTCATTGTCGAGTCAGCTTCCGTCCAGCCTTTGAGGATCAACATCAACAATAACATGTTCTGGCATGAGCACGTTGTCAGTATTGCTAAAAAGGGTTTATTCTGCTGTAGGAAGCTGTACATACCAGAGCAAGTACTGCTGCTCTATACAAGGCACAGATCCGATCATCGCTGCAAAGCACTCTCTAAGGCTTCTGGACTCTATCCAGAAGAGAGCAATTAGATTGATCGGTACGCCTAACCTCACAAAGGACTTCCATCTTCTGAAACATTGAAGAAGGGTTCCAGACCTATCCTGTTATACAGATTCTATCACCGAAAATGTTCGAGTGAGCTCTCCCAGATAATAACACCAAAAGCTGTCCGAATGAGGAACACTAGAGAGGCTTTGCAAGCTCATCCCTACCACGTTGAGATACCTACTCCCGAACCAGTCTCCTCCAGCACTCCTTCTTTTGGAGAACTTCGAAGCTCTGGAATGAGCTGCCATGGAATCTGTGTCCCGACGGCTACAACCTGCAGCGCTTAAAATCTAACGTGCACCGACACTTATTCTTTCGCAGCGCTTTTACAGCGCCATAGCCTTTCAGCCTTTGCGGGAGGCTGGCCATAAAAAAATAAATGTGAATGGGTCAAGTCAGTCGCGATGGAACACAGAGGCGACTACGGGTGAGGTTTGAGAAATAACATTATTATATATTATATAAATTTGAACCTCCCAGTGAAGCTCCGTTATGCGCCCCTGTAGCTGTCCGTTCTCGTGTTTGCTAGTGATCAAGAGTCTGTGATGTCCATCGTGTCCGTCTGCACATACGGCAAATGAGTTGGTAAATCCAAGCACAAAGTCACCAAGAGGGTAATTTGATTACTATGTGTGTGTGCCAATCCGCTGTCTGGTTGCAGAGAGCTCGCTCTGTCTGACCATTAAACAAATCGTACCTGATATACACCCTCTTATTCAAATCGAATATAGGCGGACGTATAGACCAGTCATCAAGTTAAAATCACAGCTACAGTTAGTTTCCTTTCAAGATTGAAGCGTTTTGTTTTATAAATAAAAGCCTTCACTGCTGACTTCTAATTAACAGTGCTGTTCCTAGTGTGGCGCCAGGAAACAGTAACAAAGCCTACATAGAACACGAAGCTGATGACCAAAGCAGTCGATGCCGAAGAAACAGAATGTCATATCTTCGAACACCACAAGTTGGGCCGCTGTTCTTTTACTCATGAGTTAGAGTCGCGGCAATAATGGCAAATGTGTCATCTACCTGTAGTATTATACAGGGTGGTCCACTAAGCGCGCGGTGCTCCCTAGCGGCCATACCGTTTGAATTAGACGCAAATGTTTTAATTAAAAAACGTTTCTTTTCAAATGCTCTACATTTAGAAAATAATTTCAAAGATGGCGGACTTCCGGTTATACCGGAAGTAGGCATCAACTTCCTTATTTTAAATGGAACACCCTGTATATTATTACGTTTTTGAATTCAGCATCGATTTTTAGGTCCAGTTTGTTAACCATTATTTATGTCTACGAAACGTATTTTCGGAGTTATTCAGCAATTTTTACAAATTTTGACGTTTGTAGTACTTTACAAGAAACGTTAATATCTCGGAAACTAAACGCGATATAAAGATGCGGTTTTCGGTTTTGAAACAAGCGAGGAACGTATTTGTGTTTGATTAAGATCGTTGTTTCAAAAGAACATCACTTCAATAGACTAGAAATTTTCAAATTTGAAAAATTAAAAACGTTAAAAACTTTTATTTTTCAAATGGGATGGTATCATATGTTTCACATCGGTGGATGCGAAATTAAATTCTCTTTCACTTTTATCTGGGCATATGTGGTTCTATCTGTCATGGTTTGCAAGATATTTACGGTTTTGTAATTATGGCGTAGGAATTGGAAAAATCGTAGGTGGCGTGACTCGCAGACGAAACAACTGGCAGCAAACCTTTCGTCCAAAGTGTTTCGGTCTGTAATACTAAAATGTGCTTTCGCTCCATCTACCTATAACCACATTATTCTTAAAAACTCCATTGGTAAATTTTCCAACAGGTTTTCCAGATTTTCATTTAGAAAATTTTAGAAAACCACCCCAAATGCTTAGACTCGATGCTGGTTGTCAACAAACCTCTCAAAATTTGGATTTACGTCGGTGTAGAAATGTAAATTATGCCAGTTTACATGGCCGTTAATGATAACGCTGTAGCTATATTTCATAAAAAGGAAAATGAAAGAATTTCGTAAGAAATGTAGCTTCATTCGTAAACACACTTTTGGAAAGGAGTGCATCTTCTTGGATTCGAGCATGACTCCAGTTACAGAAATTCATCCAGTTTTCAAAGTCTTGTCTTTCAACTGCTTGATTTAGCTGCACGTGATAAAGACGCTATATGTACTCCGTTAAGATCATGTTCACAGATGTTTGACCAATGCCCAAGTAGCGACTAATTTCTGCTGTAGCACTGCTATGCGGATCTTTAACTACAATTGCGAGAATGTCGAACTCACTATCTTCATGTATTACTACTACATGTTTCCTTCTCTCATATTTTACGCCCACGTAAATCCAAATTTTGAGGAGTTTGTTGTCACCCAGCATGAAGTCTAAGCATTTGGGGTGGTATTATTGGAAACCGCATAATAAACTAACGTTTTCCAAAATTTTCTACATGAAAATTTGGAAAACCTGTTGAAAAATTCACCACTGGAGTTTTTAAGAATAATGTGGTTACAGTTAGGTGGAGAAAAGCACATTTTAGTATTAAAGGTCGAAAGACTTGGGATGAAAGGTTTCCTGCCAATTGTTTCGTCTGCGAGCCACGCCACCTACGATTTTTCCAATTCCTACGCAATAATTACAAAACCGTAAATATCTTAAAAACCATCAAAGATAGCACCACATGCGCCTAGACAAAAGTGAAAGAGAACTTAATTTCGCATCCACCAATGTGAAACTTATGATACCATCCCATTTGAAAAATAAAAGTTTTTAACGTTTCTAACTTTTCTAGTCTATTGATTTAATGTTCTTTTGAAACAACGATCTCACTAAAACACGAATACGTTCCTTGCTTCTCTCAAAACCGGAAACCGCATCTTTCTATCGCGTTTAGTTTCCGAGATATTAACGTTTCTTGTAAAGTACTACAAACGTCAAATTTTGTAAAAATTGCTGAATAACTCCGAAAATACGCTTCGTAGGCATAAACAATGGTTAACAAACTGGACCTAAAAATCGATGCTGAATTCAAAAACGTAATAATATACAGGGTGTTCCATTTAAAATAAGGAAGTTGATGCCTACTTCCGGTATATCCAGAAGTCCGCCATCTTTGAAATTATTTTCTAAATGTAGAGCATTTGAAAAGAAACGTTTTTTATTTAGAACATTTTCCTCTTATTTGAACGGTATGGCCGCTAGGGAGCACCGCGCGCTTATTGGACGACCCTGTATATGGATTGATTTGAGTTCACAAAAATCAAAAAGAAGTGCTTCCATGAATAAGCGTTATGGAGAATTCGGCTTAAGTAGTGAATTTGATGATGAAAAATTTAAGAACCGTCTTAGATTCAATGTGGTCAGTTCAGATAAGTGCATGGTCTTGTCAGAAATGAAATTGATAAACAAGGATGCAACGTTACAAGCGCCATGTCATTTTGAGTCGTATACACTGTGGCTGACGCTGTGATTCTTGAGCAAAACTGCGGTATTGGCACTTCGTTACGCAGGTTAACGGTGGGTGCAAACTGTATCACATCAAGCAGCGTTACAATATGCGCAACTGCAATTGTTCTTGGGATTAACAAGGCAACAACAAGTGCAGTGGTTCCTAACCTTTTCAATCTTACATACATTGCACTTGATATAGGATGTCCTGCGCGACTCCTATTAAAGGCCCGGCCTCTGGGATTCTCACATTTTAGCCCAGCCGCAAAATACGGCGCAGCTTGGTGAGGTTACGCAAGGTGAGTCACACTAGAGCAGTGATTCCTAACCTCGGGGTAATTACCCCTGCAGGGGTAAATCAGCTATTTTGCGGAGGTAACGAGAAACCTAATAATTACAATCGTAAAATAAAGAATACAGAAAGAAGTTACACATCACTGCGCAATTTCAGCACATTTTGGCTCAAAGCAGGTGCCGATTATCCTGTTTTTGAAACAGAGCTTTAAAAATGCTAATACCATTTGCCACCACCTATATATGCAACAGGTGATAAGATCAAAAATTAAACAAGCAAGAGAAGAATTTTTCAGGAGAAAATGTGAAGAGATAGAAGAGCTGCAAGCCAAACATGACCATCATAATATACACAAGAAGGTTAAAGAATTCACAAATACACAAAAACACAGACAACAACAGATTCTGATGGATGCAAATGGCAAACTTATAATAGAAATCGAAGAGAAGTTAAAACTGTGGGAAAACTATATAAAAGAACTATTTGAAGACGATAGAAAGGCAAATAACCTCGAGAACACCCAGGTAGATGAAGGTCCGGATATAACAAAGGAAGAGATTCTATATGCTATAAACACAATGAAAAACAGAAGAGCAGCCGGCCCCGATGAAATTCCAACCGAAATCCTCAAACTAATAGAAGAAGATAAGCTTCAAATATTAGTAGACTTATTTAACGTAATCTATTCGACCGGAATAATACCTGAAGAATGGCTGTTATCTACTTTTGTGACGCTTCCTAAAAAAGTGAATGCTAGACGATTTGCATATTACCGTACAATAAGTCTAATGAGCCACACTCTGAAGGCTTTATTAAAAATTATACATAACAGAGTGTATAAAAACTAGAGCAAGACGTGAGCGAAACTCAGTTTGGCTTCAGAAATGGTCTGGGTACAAGAGAGGCACTATTCGCTTTTAATGTAATATCTCAAAGATGTCTGGATATGAACCAAGATATTTATGCGTGTTTTATCGACTATAATAAGGCATTCGATAGGTTTCAGCATGATCATCTAATTAAACTCCTGAGAGATAAGGGACTAGACCGCAGAGATGTTAGATTGATATCAACCCTATATTATAACCAAAAAGCCAAGATAAGAGTAGAGCAGAACATATCGGACGATATTGAAATAAAGAGAGGAGTCAGACAGGGATGCGTTCTTTCGCCAACTCTATTCAACCTATATTCCGAAGATATCATCAGCAGGGCCTTAGAAAAAGTAGAAAATCGCAACATCGGTATCAAAATCAATGGAACACCAATAAATAATATACGATATGCTGATGACACTGTTTTGTTGGCAGAAACCCTAGAAGACCTACAGACCCTGTTAAATGAAGTGGTGGAAAGTAGTGGAACATATGGACTTTCATTAAACATAAATAAAACAAAGCTTATGTTAATATCTAAAACCACACAAAACATTGGAAATCTCTATATACACGACCTAGCGGTTGAACGTGTTAAGCGATATACTTATCTTGGAACATGTATAAATGAGAACAATGATTGCTCTATTGAAATAAGAATACGCATAGAGAAGGCCAGAAATACATTCATGAAAATGAAAAAAGTGCTGAATAGTCGGGATCTAAGCCTGGAATTGAAGATGCGGCTTGTGAGATGCTACGTATTTCCTGTATTGTACTATGGGATGGAAACGTGGACGATGAAAAAAATAGATACCCAACGCCTCGAAAGTTTTGAAATGTGGATATATCGTCGAATTCTGAGAATATCATGGGTAGACAAAGTTACAAACGAAATAGTATTAATAAGAATGAAAAAACAAAGGGAAGTGTTACTAACAATAAAGAAAAGAAAATTACAGTACCTGGGACACATCATGAGAGGGGATAAATATCATCTACTTCAAGTAATAATTGAAGGAAAAATCGCAGGGAAAAGAACAATAGGAAGGAGAAGACATTCGTGGTTAAAGAATCTGAGGGGTTGGTATAATTGCTCCAATAACCAGCTATTTAGAGCGGCGGTTTCCAAAATTCGAATTGCCTTGATGATTGCCAACCTCCAGAATGGGGACGGCACCTAAAGAAGAAAAAGAATATATGTGAGAGTGATCTTTCTACTTTAGTAACACTCAAAACAAAGGCCAGAGTCAGAATGTGAAACGTGAGATGTGCTTTAAGTGAAGCTGAACGTAACATTAAAAAGCTTGTGAATCCAAACCAATACCAACCTTCACATTAAGCCAACATTCATTAGTTTTTTATGTTAGAATTAGTTTCACTACCAGTCAGTGTAACTGGGTATTATTAATCTATTGTTTATACATATAAATTAGTTAAAATTGTAAGGCTGTTGTGCAAACCATGATAAATAAAGATGGTTGTACTTGGTTGTACTGTTTGTTTTGATAGCATTTTAAAGGGGGGTAAAATCAGTTTTCCCCATAGGTCATAGGGGTACTAATGTTGAAAAGGTTAGGAACCACTGCACTAGAGTCTTGTTTATTGTGTGATCGGCATCGACTGCTTTGGTCATCAGCCTCGAGTTCTATGGAGGCTTTGTTACTGTTTCCTGGCGCCACTCCAGGAACAGCACTGTTAATTAGAAGTCAGCAGTGAAGGCTCATCTGGGGGTTTTCGCTGAGCTTTATTTCAATGGTATTTATTTTTCGTTGAAAAAAATGAAGTCAAGTTGATTGACTCAGTACTTCCCACACATTACTGTGATACCAGTTTATTATTTTCCCATAGCATGAAGCTTTAGTCTGAGATCCCCTTACAACCAAATCATCGACAGCCCTGCCCCTAAAATTGTCTTATGCCTTATGTCTTTCCTTCACAGATCAATGGACACTTCATTATCAATACTATAGACTTTTCAGTTTTACAACCCCCCACCCCCCCACCACCCCAAATTCATCTCAACCCAAAAAACGTAGAAAAAGATGAGGAATCTCTAAAGTATCTAAAAACGAAGTTTGAGCTGTTTTCATATTTTTAGTTTTTTGATTATTGCTATACGCTGCCACTGACACGATTTCTAACAACCATTCGCATTTTGCGTCCTCACCACGATAGTAATACTGTGTTAAATTTCATTAAAAACAATTTAATAGTTTCCACGTTATAAAATACAAAACGATCTAAGGCAATAAATGCTCGTATGTATACAGAAAGTCCCTTGGTTTCGGCAATAGGCTAGGCAATGTTCGGATGGACCTAAAAAGGTGATTTATGTCACTAAGTCTTCCTTCGCTGGTTACTGGACAGCCTATTATGAATACAACAAATTTTTCAGTTTTTCAACCCCCCACTCCCCAACCACCCCAATTTCACTCCACCCAAAGGAACGCAGAAAATGATCAGGAACCTCTAAAATGCTCAAAAACGAAGTTTGAGCTATTTTTATATTTTTTTATTATTTATGCGCCGCCACTGGCACAATTTATAAAAACCATAAGCATTTTCCACCCTCGTCACGGTGGTAATACTTGTCAAAATTCCATTAATATAAAATCAACCGTTTCCTCGTTACACAATATAGGATGATCTAAAGCAATAATCTATGTTTACACCAGAAAAAATTCTAAGTTCCTTGGTTTCTGTAATAGGTAAGGCAATGTTCGGATGGAGAAGTTATTTATATCACTAAGACTTCCTTCAGAGATCAGTGGACAGTCTATTCTGAAAGCAATAAATTTTTCAATTTTACAACTCTCCACCCCTAACCAGTCCAATTTCACCCCCACCCAAAAAAAAGGAGAAAATGACCAGGAACCCCCAAAAACGCCTAAAAACGAAGTTTGAGCAATATTTATGTCATGGTGTAATTACTCCGCCGCCCGTGCACCGATTTTCAAAATTATAGGAACATTACCTACTATGACCCCACAGCATATCGCTGTCCAAATTTCATCACAATCCATGCAGGGGTTGCTGAGATTACGTGGCTAGAAAAACGCGTACAGACAGACATACAGACCGACAGATAGACCAACGTGGATTTTCGTTATGTAGTATTATCTCAAGATCGAAAGCTTTCGCCATCACAATACTCCCCTCACCTATCGGTGTGGGAAGTAAAACCAGAAATAAATTTCCGGCACTACACAACTACTTAGATCCATACTTTGCAAAAGTTGGTCGTCAACCAAACGGCATCCATAAAACGGCTACGCCTGCCGATTTATAGCGAAGTTTTCTCATTATTTGCCTTGCCTAGATGCACTGAATATGATTGAGTTTTCGTTAGCAGAGGAAAGAGGCAATCTCACGGAATGCCAAAGTAATTTTTTGTGAAAGTGCTCCGGACTATCGTAAATACACACCGGACGATGGCACGGCGACGTGAAGGCCCGTCAACTTTGTTGAAAGTACAGCAACATGCACGGCAGTCACAATCGTTCGATACTCAATTAAAAAAGCATCTATATGACATTTCGTGGCAGTCAAGGCGACTTTGGAGAAAGATATGATCAGATTCCATTGTATCTGGAAAAATACTCGGAAAAAGTAGGAAACAGTGGCTCAAAACAAAAATACATAACATAGAACACCAAAATACGTGGGCATAAGCATAAAAATTGACTTATATTTGACAAAAGACATCAAATGCTTTCCCTCCCTCTCGTAAGTATTGTCCAAGCAACAGATGTACAAGGATACACCTGAGTATTACTCATTTGGATACTCAAATGGATAACTTAAATGTCTCCTTGTGGACAGTTGAGTATTACTCAAGTGTGTCCTTGTGCGTCTGTTTTCTAGAAAACAGTTGAAGATGTTGTCCTCTGTCAAATATAAGTCAATTTGTTATGCTTAGCCAACGCGTTTTGATTTTTCTGTTATTTATTCGTGTTTTGTGTCACTGTTTCGTGTTTTCTGATGGCCATTTTTCTGGTTGTGACAGAAAACTGGCAAGGCCTTCCCCCAAAACTAACCTACATAATTGCCACTGCAACGAAATATGATGCTAACATTTTTTCTGGACTGTGACACATAAAACAGTACTTGAAGGACACTCAAGTATTACACAACACTTGATTGATAATAACTATTATCTTTCTGTGTTTCTAAATTTCAAACACAACTCAGATCCATACTTTGCAAAAGTCGGTCGTCAACCAAACAGCATCCATAAAACGGCTACGCCTACAGATTTATAGCGAAGTTTTCTCATTATTTGCCTTGCCTAGGTGCACTGAATATGATTGAGCTTTCGTTAGCGGAGGAAAGAGGCAATCTCACGGAACGCCAAAGTAATTTTTTGTGAAAGTGCTCCGGACTATCGTAAATACACACCGGACGATGGCACGGCGACGTGAAGGCCCGTCAACTTTGTTGAAAGCACAGCGGCATGCAAGGCAGTCACAATCGTTCGATACTCAATTAAAAAAGCATCTATATGACATTTCGTGGCAGTCAAGGCGACTTTGGAGAAAGATATGATCAGATTCCATTGTATCTGGAAAAATACTCGGAAAAAGTAGGAAACAGTGGCACAAAACAAAAATACATAACATAGAACATCAAAATACGTGGGCATAAGCATGAAAATTGACTTATATTTGACATAAGACATCAAAGGCTTTCCCTCCCTCTCGTAAGTGTTGTCCAAGAAACAGATGCACAAGGACACACCTGAGTATTACTCATTTGGACACACAAATGAATAACTTAAATGTCTCCTTGTGGACACTCAAGTATTACTCAAGTGTGTTCTTGTGCGTCTGTTTTCTAGAAAACAGTTGAAGATGTTGTCCTTTGTCAAATATAAGTCAATTTGTTATGCTTCGCCAACGCGTTTTCATTTTTCTGTTATTCATTCTTGTTTTGTGTCACTGTTTCGTGTTTTCTGATGGACATTTTTCTGGTTGTGACAGAAAACTGGCAAGGCCTTCCCCCAAAACTAACCTACATAATTGCCACTGCAACGAAATATGATGCTAACATTTTTTTTGGACTGTGACACACAAAACAGTACTTGAAGGACACTCAGGTATTAAACAACACTTGATTGATAATAACTATTATCTTTCTGTGTTTCTAAACTTCAAACACAACTCAAATCCATACTTTGCAAAAGTTGGTCGTCAACCAAATGGCATCCATAAAACGGCTACGCCTACAGATTTATAGCAAAGTTTTCTCATTATTTTCCTTGCCTAGGTGCACTGAATATGATTGAGTTTTCGTTAGCAGAGGAAAGAGGCAATCTCACGGAACGCCAAAGTAATTTTTTGTGAAAGTGCTCCGGACTATCGTAAATACACACCGGCCGATGGCACGGCGACGTGAAGGCCCGTCAACTTTGTTGAAAGCACAGCGGCATGCACGGCAGTCCCTAATTCGATTCCGGCATACCGGCATCGACATCGGCAGGGAAACCTGGGAAAGCCGGGAAAGCTCCCGTATTTATGCGCCGCTCTGATTGGATATGCAGACGACGTATGTCTCTGGCTGAAAATTTTCCAGGTCTGCGAGTATGATTGGAACGTTTGTTCTGACTGACTTAGTTATTCGACTTCATTTGCCGACAGAGAGATGGTGGCCAGATTTCACGGTTAG